>OZ010574.1:38778364-39325864 GCA_963932145.1 Acanthosepion lycidas
ATGATTTATTATCTTGTGCTAAGTAATTTAAATATGGTAACTTAGAGGAAGCACAGTGGAGTAGTGGATAGCGGCTCAGATTGATGAATCAGAGAACCGAGTTCAAATTCCAGTCAAATCCATCACATTCACTTATGTGAAAGGTATGAATCCTCCTCTTCTCTCCCCAGCTATGGGTAAATAGCAGGACAGACCCAGTTCTATAGCCTAGTCTACTGCAGAAAGAAATGGCAACCTACTGCAGGAAAAAAATCTGCCTTGTCAGTCATGTATTGAAAAATAAATGATCACCTACGCATGTATCACACATGGTACATAACTGACTGAAGTTAGATTTGTGTTATTATTCTATCATTATATAATGATGTGACAACTCAAGTGAACTGTATACTCAGAGAAAAAGTGTCAATACTACTAACTCAGATGAAGAAGAGCCACAGGCTCTACTGAATTATGATAATAAACCCCTTGTTATTAATTTATCCTTATTGTCATTTGGTTGGTTAATATGAAGGGGTACTGAAAAGTTCTTGGCCTGATCCATTTTTTGAAATCTGACCAAATGACCAAATATCAGAATTTTTAAAATCTCTTCTTGGATGGGCTGAGAAATTTTCAGTACCATCTAATACTGCAAGAAAGAAAGAAGGCTAGAAATAAATAGCTTAAAAAATAATAAGTAAAAAATTTAGCAGTAATAGTGTTTTTTACTTCTAGAATGGATAAACTGAATCAACAAGAAAAAACACTCTGAAAAGGGGAGCATACTGAGATCATACAAAATAATAGTGGGAGAAAAAGAGAATAATTTTGCTAAAGCAAGACGAACCACTGGATATCAGGAATCACTTCAGCAAGAACATTCACAAGTTTTTATCACAACTGGTAGCATGTAAATCAGAAAAAAAATGCATACTTTTTTTAAGATTTTTAAAACTTTGGGGCTTAAAAGGTGCATATTATGCACAAAAACTAAATATCGACTTTTTTTCTTGGCTACATGTATTCCATATTCAGGATGGTACAACTAAAATTAAATTATATCTGTGATCCCAACAAATCTTTATGTGTCCTTTAGTACTCTGAAGATAATCTTGCTGTATTGGTTAAATAAATAAAATGAGAAATGTATCCTAATCTTACTCATGTTTTTATTTTTGTTTATTCACTGAACTTCTATATCTGCACACAAGCTGCTTATTTCTAATAGAGGTTATGGATTATTCAGATATCTTTCCTGTGTGGTTTCCCATTTCTTGTTATTATTTGTAAGTTATGTAAGTTATTATTTATAAGGATGCTTTCTGGACTGCCTTGAATAAAATGGATGTAATCTGGAAATCTGATCTACCAGACAATCTCAAACAGAGATTCTTTCAAGCCACTGTAGAGGGGTGTTAATGTAAAGTGCCACTGCTTGGACATTAACTAAAACCCTAGAGTCTAAGCTTGATGGAACCTACACTTGTTGGCTGAGAGCTATACTTAACATCTCCTGGAGACAATATCCAATTAAATCACTGATCTATGGACCCATCCCTGATATTTCTACTTACATGATTACAAAATGCACTTTACAAATCACTGCTGGCAAGAAAAACAAGAACTAGTGAGTGATTTACTTCTCTGGACACCTAGCTATGGAGCAAGATGGGTTAGTCATCTAGCAACCACCTACATTGACCAGTTGATCTTGATGCAGGACTGTGATGGTTGGTGTGATAGACTCATGAAAAGCAGTAAAGTTTTATAGTTAATAATGTTTTTCATTTTATTACAACAAACTTTTATGGTTTATAAGGTGTGGGTTTCCCCATGTACCTTCACCAAATGCCTGTTAGGTGACACTGTTTAAGTTCTATAAAAGGAAACCATTTCCTTCCTCATTGTCTTTCTTCCTCTTGCTCCAAAATGAGGATGTCCCAATTGGAGCATAGTTGTTTCCCTGTTTGACTGGCAACTGAATTCTTACACACATGTACACATACACATGTATCACCCAAAGAAAGAAGCACATTCTTAAATAGCTAAGTTTTTAGTATTTTTTCTTTTCCTTTCAACTGCGTACACATTTATGCAATTTGTTTTTGTTAATACATGCATTGTTTGTTTAAAATCTATGTTTTGTATTTTGTTTTTGCCAAAACTCACATGAGTTTACCAAATATTGTTTGCTGGACAAATATACCAGAAGCCATTAACCATTTACTGAAAAACATCCACACCTCACAACAAAAGTGATGATTCCTGCAACAGTGGTTAGCAGTCAACACTAAACAAAACTGCTATTCATTAAGTTTCTCTTATAATGCAGGATTTAAAAAAAAAAAAAGAAACAAGTTTTTAGAAATACTACCATGATTTAGAAATGTAATATTTTTCATGTTTCTAAAAGTGATTAGTAGTTTTGTTTGATATAAGTATATTATCAACGCATAAATAAAAGTGAAAGCGATAAACAGTGGCTGACTGGGTGTAAAAATATTGGTTGCCAGGAGACAAAGGTAGCCCACTCACAACTACAATGCTATCATTTAATTTTCATAATGAATAAATAAAATTTTCAACAAATACATATGGAAAAAAAGGATACAATTAGATTTTTTGTGGAAAAATTGTGTATTTCTTAGTATTAGGTTGGTGCAAAAATAATGTCGGTTTTTGACGTATTTTTAACGGCAAAAACCAACATTATTTTTGCATCAACCTAATAATTACAGTTATATATACTGTACATATTACTGGCAGTAGATCCCAAATATAAATACAGAATGTTATAATTTAATGTTTTATTTATTCTTATCAATTTTAAGTAACTGGTTGATATTTTAAATACTTTACTGTTTAATTTATACATTAACAGATTCAAAAGCACAACAGAGCATTGCATGCAGTCCATTATATTACGAGCAATCATTTCTGCCAATGTTGTCTGGTGTTCCTTTTATATATCTAGAGATCCTTGATAAAATCTAAAGAAGAATCTTCAATGTCATTGGTCCTCACTTGGCATCTTGGCTTCAGTCACTTTCCCACCACTGTAATGCAGCTTCCCTATGCTTTTTCTATACTTTCATGGTAATTGTTCTGATGGACTTTCCTATATGGTGCCTAGACTTTATAAATTTAAATGCAGTACTAGATTGGTGGCAAGATCTCATCATTTTATAGTTGAAATGGCTAGATGTAACTGTAAGTTCTATGTTAACATCTTCTTTTCTCACACTTCTCACTTGTACAATTCTTTTCTGGCTTCTTGCTTCCCAATCAACTTTGATCTTGAAAAATTTAAATGCAATGTTGTTATCTTCTGTCTTCTTGATTCCTATTCTATTATTTCCGTCTTTCCTTAATAGTGTATTTTTCTCATATTTTCTAACACTCAGCAACCCCTTGTGTCTTAGTGGCTTTATTGCCTTGCTTGGAGTGAAATGATTAAAAAAATGGCAAGACAAGAAGTGAATTTGTTTATTGAGATAACATAAAAAATATGCAATATCTACACAGATATTGCATATTTTTTATGTTACAAGAATATTGCATATTTTTATGTTAGAGGAATATTTAAAAAATTGGCATTATTTTAAAAAAATAACAAAATATGATTATTTTGATATCCAGAAATTTTTGCTTCAAATTAAAGGATACTTTAAAATAAAATAAAAATAATAAAGATAATGTCTATTTCTTTTTCTTATTCCACTGTATTATTTAAAAAATAAAAATTATGGATAATTTTATCTTTATATCTCTAATTAAAACATTTTAGCATTAAAAAGATAAGAGTGCAGCAATCATCAAGGGCTAATTTTTATATTGGCGCCTGTCAAGATTGACAATGGGTATAAAAGCTTTTTAATGTTTTTACTGTCTGAATAGTATTATAGTTACTGGAGAGTGGTTTACCCAACTGCTCACTCACCCCACTCTCTTTACATTAAACCATTAGGGCATACCGGAGATAAAATATTTTTGTAATGATATTTAACATGTCTGCCAAAATTAACAATAGATGTAACAATTTTTTTACAGACATTACTGCCTTGATGACAGTGATGGGTGGTGTAGATAGCTCAAGTGTTCATTCATCTTCTTTGTCAATCCTTAAGGGTGTAAACATACAATGCAACTCTGTAGGGGAGTTATAACTCTGAGTAAATAATTATAATCCCCCTAACATTTATAAATACAAAAATACTCACAAAAATGAGAAACAGAAAGGCAAACAACAAAATAAATATTTATATATGTGATTGTTTTGTGGTGTTGGAGAAATGAGAAACAGTAATACTGAGTAAAATTGTGTGTTTGGAGTCAAATGCAGATCAAATATGGATCAAAATCTGACAGAGCGATAAGATAAAGAATAAGCAAAGTGTATATGGTCTTTCTTGTATGTTTTTTTTTTTTTATAGATGTGTGTAATGAGTGTCCAGATAATTTAACTGGAAAAATACAAGAAGTGTCTGAGGTTTTCTTAACTTGAGTTTTTGTTAAGTGCTAAAAGGTAAATGTTACTATTTTGGCCTGAAAAAGGAGATGGAATTTTTGTTGATGCATGTGTTAACGACTTGTCTGTGTGAACTGCTTGTTCAATAGTGAGAATGTTGTGTTGTAAAGGAGAAACGTGTAGTCAATTCTCATTGGTTTAAAATGAGTGAATTAATGATAATTAAAATTGTTATAATTATTTTATTATAATTAGATTTTTGACACTATATTTAATTTTTATTTTATTTTTTATGGACAAACTTTCAACTGAGCAGCCACTGATTACTCAATGTTAGTCGATTCCTTGATCTCATTGGTGTTTACTGAAAGATGGCAAAGAGTGTGCTGCATGCTAACAAGGTAATACTATGAAAGAAAAATGTCCATGCTGAGGAATAAGAACACAAAACCCTGTTTCCCATATTACTTCACCTGCTTGCCCAGGTGGGTAGGTAGGTAATACTTGGGACAACTTCTGCTATGTCAGCCCTTCCCCTTACCAACTCCTTGCCCATCTACTCATACTAACATGGTGGCTGGCAAATACAAAATGATGTCTTCAGAACTGCGACATTGACATATCCATCTTCTGCCAGACTAGCACTTTCCCTGATTCCAAGCATGACTGTTAATATAGAC
This sequence comes from Acanthosepion lycidas, assembly GCA_963932145.1. Classification (NCBI taxonomy): domain Eukaryota; kingdom Metazoa; phylum Mollusca; class Cephalopoda; order Sepiida; family Sepiidae; genus Acanthosepion; species Acanthosepion lycidas. Next base: position 38,783,495 of record OZ010574.1, read on the forward strand.
CAACACTTAGATATAACCATTTCCAGTTTTGTTGCCACTTGATCAGCAAAAATTCCTCAACCAGCCCTTTAGTTAGGCATTACTCTTTGATTAAAGTGGATACTGCTTAGAAGACCAAACTTCAAAAGGAATTATCTACTGATTCATCAAACAGAAACACTTGAGATCGAGATAAAACTGCCTCTTCCTCTTTCTATGTGGGTGTCCATAGTGTCACAAGGCATTCCAGTGAGAAAACATTTTTGTCACAATATCAGGTGATGGGACAGAGTCCAACGAGAAGTGAGTTTATGCCTTGAGAAAACATCAGCAGTGTCAGCCGGAATTTAAAATCAGTGTGCTGATTCTATCTCCTTTGTCAATAACTGTTAAGTTACTTCACACCTCCTAAAAGCCTTAGAGAAATACTTCAAAATAATTACTGATAAAAATTTCAGAAAAAAGATAAAATATCTCCAGGCATTTATGAGATTTTCACAGCCTTTAGAACTGATCCTCCCAAACTCACAATGTGCAAGTGAAATACAATTTTTTAAGACAAAGTTTTTGTGGCTTTGACTATCATTTGCACTGTATCATTTACACTGTATCATTTACACTGTATCATTTGCACTGTATCATTTACACTGTATCATTTACACTGTATCATTTGCACTGTATCATTTACACTGTATCATTTGCACTGTATCATTTGCACTGTATCATTTGCACTGTATCATTTACACTGTATCATTTGCACTGTATCATTTACACTGTATCATTTGCACTGAGACTATTGTCCCTGTCTTTGTTGTCATTATTACAACATTTCAGCCCTCCAACTTTCATTAGTATATCTTACAAAGTAAGAATTGTGTTCACATGCAAAAAAGATACAGTCAAGTGGTCATAGGGTTCTGACTTCAAGACAAGAAAGAACAAAAATATGGAGGATAAAACTAAGAATTGTCCATTTTTATTGGTTAGGAAAAAATCCCAGAATGCATCTACAGAGCTTGTCTATATATTTTGGGAGTGGGTGTTCTTAGCAATCATTCCTGTGACTATGAGGATACTCTGCCAAAGAGTTTCCACCTCTACTCAGCTTATTTTGATAGTAGCTTCAAAGGAGTTTCTTAATGGCATCATGTATTCTTGTGTTTGCAGATCCAGAGGGCAAGCTTTGTTTTGGACATTACCATAAAAGGTAAGAATCTTCACTTCATTGAGATTTATATGCCGAATGACAATGCAGAGTGGGCAAACTTTTTTGGCAGGTTTAGCCATTTTTGACATCTCAGCAGGTAGTTTTAGTGGGTGATTGGAATACCGTCATTGATCCTAGTTTAGATAGTAGTGGGGAAAGATTGGGTACTAACAACCTGGATATGAAACAATTTGAGATTTTATTGAATCATCTGATCTGATCGATAAGTTTAGAAATGAATACCCTCTGGTATTAGTGTCGTGTGAACTTGGACAGAGGCAGCTCAGATACATAGTTTGTTCAAGCTACATTGACCAGGTGATACTTAAGAGTGTTGAAGTAGGGCACTTAGAATGTCCAAGTTTCCATTTGTTTTCTCAGACCATAGGGCATCCAGGTACAGGTAAACTTAGATAAGCCTTACATTGACTAGTTACTGGAAATTTAATGCTCTTCTAGCCCTTGTGGTACATTTTATACTATTAATACAAATAAATATTAATTCCTATGAATTGGAACCAACATTAACAAAATTGAAAATATTAATCTCATATAAAATAGAAATTATAATATATTACAATAATAAATTACTATTTTTTTAAACTGTTCTCATATTTTTTGTTTTTTTCCCATTTTCTAGCCTTCTTCAAGTGACTATTACCTGTTAAAGAGTCTTGTAGCCTTAATTTGTTCATAGCTTGGTCAAGCATAGTAGGCAATTAATGTAACAGTTGCTATGGAACATTTTACTAAATCCTTCTGTACTTTGTTTTTTTTACAGTAAAGTTTTGAGGTAGAGGGTTACAGAGTAAGAGGCACAGTTTATGTGGATATGTGGGGAAGATAACAGTTAACTCTATACTTGAACAAGTTAAGATTGTAGTGATCTGGAAAACATTCTCTTGGGAGTTGGTTCCACAGAGTTGCTCAAGTGGAACTTACTTCCCACCAATGGAATATGAGGGGAATTAGAGTGGTTCACTACAATTTGCATAGCATAGTGGGTCTTACCCATGAAGATTAGAACTGGTGGAACTAAGGAATGTAATGAACGTATAGAACTTGGATTGTACTAGGTTAGGATAGTACAATTTGTGGAAAAAAATGAAAAAAAAATGAGAACAATCTCTCCACATTTAATGTTAAAAACTCACCTCAAAATACCAAAAACAGTATTAAAAGTTGTATCCATTGAAATGTCACAATTAAACAAAAGAGCATCAATGCTGGAAGTTTCATCCAACATACAGGATTTTTTTTAAATTTATTATTGCATATTCACCAAAGCGGAATACAGTTATTCCAAGCCAAGAAAAAATAACAGAGTCTTGTTGAAAAATATTCAAAACACAAGTCAACAAAGTCTACAAGTTTGTATTGCTTTAATAATTGGTCAGTGAAAAACCATGGGTTTTTAATATGTAATACACAATTAATTTTAGGTATACTCAAATATGCACATCAGTGGGAACTTTATCTCTGAGACAGAGTTGCTATTCATAATCAGAGTTTGAGCGCAAAATTTTATGAAAAGTAAACCCAGCTGAAGAAATTTGATGTTACAATCTTAAAAAAAACAAAAAAAAAAACAAACAAACATGAGCCAGTTCAATACTTATATTTTAAGTAATTCTTCAATTTTAATTTTTTAACATAATATATTCATGCAATATTAGGAAAAAATTCAAACCGTAGTAAATAATTAAAAAAAAAAATACTTAAAATTCCAGATAGTTACATTGATGAAAAATAAAATTGTAACATCCTGAAGGACAATGCAGATCTACTTATGGAATAGCTATGCTAGGAAGGAGTAAATATTCTAATAAAATTTTCAAAGTTTCCACTCATCTTTTGATGTAGTAATTCTTATACTGGGTACTGTCTGAGCTTTAGAGAATGACACATTGTGATATGGTCCAGTGTAGTAAAAGAGTCATATGCAAGGATGTGTCATACCACAAAGATGAACATATTCCTTTTGTTCAATTAAAACTGTTTGAGGAGGTGGGTGGTTAGATCATTGGTCTTTAAGGAGGCTGTATGGTCATTTAAGAAATCGGTGTGCATGTTATATGTGACATGTTGGTGATACTTTGTTGCTAGCAGCAGTGATCAAATGCACATTCCTACACCCGTAGACTAGGTTCTGGACAGCTAGATAGTATAAACACTCATCATTACAAGGGTAGACTACACAGCAGTCACAGCACAGATCAGACCAAATGTTGCTGTACGGAGCAATACAATCATTTACTTGCAGAAGGACTATAGATACACATACCGCAAGTCACACTTCCATAACATACTTGGGCAGGTATCCGGTAAGGTCATGAAAGTGTCTCCTGGGGGATCAATTCATTCTCAGTGATGAGAGCAAGAGAAAGCTCTGCTTTCATGCAAATGATGATTATTAGCACATGTAGTGTAGACCTGGGCAATTAAAACATTGACAGTGTAATCACCCACAACATTCTTATTTGTTGTTCATGTTTGTAGAGAGAATGTTGAACAATGCCATGCATGTCCAAAACATCATTCAACCCATTCTGCAACCATTGTGCAAGAGGAACAGGATTGCTTTCATTCCTACAAAAGGAAGGTGATGCTCCAGCAGGATAATGCCTGCCTGCTCATAATATCCCCATAGTACTTAACAGTCTGCTTGATGTATGTTTGACAACTTCACTGATTGGCACAATAGCCAAGACCTGTCCCCCATTAAACATATGTGATGACTCTTGACTCATTCAACCAAACTACCTGTAATTCTTGCTGCATTTTATCAACAGGTGAAAGATATGGAATAATGTATTGCAGGATGGTATTTACCAGCTGCACAATTGTACACATGTGAGATAGAAGAATGGGTTGATACTAGGCTATACCAGCTAACAAAAAACTCACCTACCCTACTTAATCTTTCTTTCTCCAATGTTCGAAGTATCCATTCCAACTTCTGCAGTGTAGAATCTTTCCTCCTGGAACAGTCACCAGATATCTTTGACCTTTGTAAAACCAACTTGAATTCTTCCATTGTAACTAATGAGTTCTTGGTTCCAGGGTATCTTCCCTTTTGCTGAAAAGATTCCAGCATTCACATGCATGGCCTTGATGTTTACATTCAGGATAATCTGCCAATGGCCTGACAATTGTCTCTTGAGGTCACTGACTACTCTTTTATGTTCTTCCATCTTTTACTACTAAACTCTGTCAGCTATCTCTTTTTTCTTTATGGCTCCCCCTATTCCCAAAACATATTAGAATATTAGACACAATAGTTGACAATATAGAAAAAGCACTTTCTCTTCATCCATCTGCAAACATCTTTGTCTTTGGTGACTTTACTGCTTACCATGACACATGGCTGAAAAATTCTAAAGGTACTAATGTTGCCAGTATACTGAGATTAAATTTTTCCATTGCTCAATCCCTCACCCAAATCGTGGATTTCCTGACTAGTTTCCCTAGCCAAACCAAGCAACATGCTTCTCTATTGGATCTATTTCTTACCTCCTCTCCCCGCTGTTGCCAAGCTTCACAATACTGCTCTCTTGGTAACTTGAACCACTCTGTGGTAACTGCTGATATCTCCTTCCAAGTATCCATTAATCAGGAACCCCTTATCAATAATATCTCTTTCTGGTACCAGCATGCTGATTGGGACTCATTCCAGTATTTTCTTTGTGATGTTCTTTTGACTGATGTCTTCAGCCTCCCAATTGAAAAATGCACCACTGAGGTTTCTTTTTTGGGTCAAAAAAGTTTGGATACTTTCATTCCTACTCAGAAATACCAGGTGAAACCGCAATCCTTTCCATGGTTCACACCAGCATGTTTGACCACCATAGCACACAAGAACTACGATTTCTGTCTATACCAGCAGAGCAGATTTTATAACAGGTGCCTATTTGTTACTGCTTGTAACAAATGTGAGCGAGTCCTCAAAGAAGCTAAGAGAGAATGAGACACCATATAGCCTCTAAAAACATTGACTCTCATGACTACTGACATTTCTGTAATAGGGTTCTAAATAATTGCATGGTCTCTATTCCCCACTCTTCAATTGATTTGAGGTGTTATTATCCTGTGCTGATAAAGCAAAATGCTTTGCCTGTAAATTCTCCTCAAACTCTATTCTTGACTCATCTGGAGTATCCCTGCCTAAATTCCCACTAAGAACGGATTCTCTGTTGAGTGATATGCATATAACACTGTCTATGGTTTCTGCTATCATCTCTAACCTTGATCCCCACAAATCATGTGGACCCGATGACATCCCCCATAATAGTCGTTAAGAAGTGTTTTCCCAAACTAGCTCCTGTTCTCTCTAAACTGTATAATAAATACCTTGCTGCCTCCTGGAAGTCATCGTCTGTTGTTCCAGTTTTTAGGAACTTTAGTGAACTGTTTGACCCATCCAACTATCAGCCTATTAGCCTTCTGCTTTTGTTTGGGAAACTCCTGGAGGCTCTAATCAATGCTGAATTGGTTCGTCATCTCTCATCACAGGGCTTTTTCTCAGACAAGCAATACGGCTCTTGTTTCTCCAGATCAACTGCTGATAATTGCAGAAAGTGTCTATTGGGCTTTAGATAAAAACAGTGAAGCCTGGGCTTTAGCATTGGACATTTCAAAAGCCTTTGACAGGACCTTTTATTCAGGTTTTCTCTACAAGCAGAAAAGATACGGTACCTCTGGGCATGTTTTTGAGCTGATCTAGTCATTCCTATCAAACTGTGAAATGAAAGTTGTCCTGAATGGCTACTCATCTACATCTTTTTGTACTAATGCGGATGTCCCCCAGGGCTCTATCCTTGGTCCTACACTGTTTTTAATCTTCATTAATGACCTTTCCAATGGCATCACCTCTAAACTTGGCATTTACACTGATGACACTACTATTTATTGCTGCCTCGATAATAAGGCTGATTAGTCAGACAAGGTCAAAATGGCAACCAATGTACAAAACAACCTCAAGGCCATCATCAACTGGGGAAAAACATGGCTTGTCAATTTTAATGCCTCTAAAACTAAATTACTCTCTATTACTCATCTGAGAGGCCTCTCTCTGCCTTCCATCAGGGTGTCTGAAGCTATCCTCTAAGAAAGTGACTCATTGCACCTTCTTGGGCTAATGTTCTCAGTTGATATGAGGTAGAAAAACTACATTAAATCCATCACCAGATCAGCTGCTAAGGTCAGTTCACTGTGTCAAGGGAATCAATTTTTCTCTCTTGAATCTATCTATAAGTCAACCATTCATCCATGCTTCAATACACGCCATGTATGGTCCAGGGCCCCCTGCTATTTTTCTCAATAAAATCCAAAGAAGAATCAGCAATATTATTGGTCCTGATCTTACAGCTCAGCTTCAGTCACTTGGTCACTGATGTAAGGTTGCTTCTCTGTGTCTTTTTTATAAATACTTTTATGGTAATTGTTCGGATGAGTTCTATAGTACCTAGACTGTATGAATTTAAACACAATAATAGACTGGCGGTGAGATCTCATCAATTTACAGTTGAGCTAGCTAGATGTAGCTGTAACTTCTATGCTAACAGTTTCTTATCCCACATTTCTTGCTTGTGAAACTCCCTCCCGGCTCTATGCTTTCCAACCAACTTCAATCTGCAAAAATTTAAATGCAATGTCAATTGCTATCTACCACCCACCTGATTGTTCTTTTCTTTCTCCTCATTACTAATGTTTCTGTTCCTAATTCCTCCACACCCTGTAACCTCTTGTGTGCTCATGGCTGTACTGCCTTGCTTGGGGTGATACCAATTAAAAAAAAATATACAATGTATTAATATGTGGTCTGAGTACTGATGATACTTTGATGATATTTTGGAATATTTGAACATATTGATCTGGTTATACATAATCATTTATAGTAATCCAGCTATATTATTTTCAGGTTTAACCTTAAGTAAATTGAGACTCATTCATAGTGTTGCCATTTTATTTCCCCATCATTGTATTTTTGCTTAAATGAATGAGTTCTTTGAGAAAAAAATAAAAAACAAACCCATGGATCAATTTATGAACAAAAAGATATTCTGCCAACAGAAAAAGCTGTATAAATTGAAAATGTTTTCATAATTATAAAATTCTTTTTGTACAAAATATTGACATTTCATCTGCAAAACATGTTAAACAATTTGCATAGCATAGACATTTTCCTGAGCTATATTAGCAGCCCTGACTTAGTTTTGTCTTCAATACTAATAAAAGTACCACAATACCAATACTTCTAAAACCTTAAATTATAATTATTATTATAAAAATACTAAATATTACACATTCTGTATTGAGAAAAAAATATCTCTTCTCATTTTTTTAAATTTTGAAGACATTAAAAAAAATTATTGTACAAGATTGCAATTTCTATAGAATTAATGGATTTATTTTTAAACTGACATTATTTCTTCAAACATTATTTTTAGTGGATTTTTTTGGTGGTCTGTAACATTCTGTGGCTGAGTAGTTTAAAACATTTATAGTGGTTTCTCCTATAAAGGAGGGGATGCAGGTTTGAACCCTATCAGAGAGCACATTTTCTTTAAGATTTCTTGAGTGCACAAGTCAATAGATGAAATACACACTATTTAAAATAAAATTAGGGTGTCTACTTCAATCATGGGTGTCCACTAAAAATAAAGTTTGAAATAATAAATAATATTACAATATACAAGATGTAACACTTGAAAACAATTTAATTTTTTACATTTGAAATAAGTTAAATAATTTTTTCTTTTGTCATCAAACTTGTACTTACTAGTTTTTTTAATATAAATAAAAGAAGGGCATTTCTTTTGGACTGAAATATGTGCTTTGATATTTTTTATTTCTTCATTGTGTCAGTTTTCAGACAACTATACAGAGGCTATTATACATAAATGAGCAAAGCTGTTTTTGAATTCTTCATGATTAAATATTTTGAAACTCTTTTCACAGAGCAATATAAAGTATGAAGAATCTTTATTTTCATAAACTGAGCAAGTTAGGATTTTTATTTTTATCTTTAAAAAAGACAAAAACTGATATTTTTAAATTAAAGAAAGAAAATCACTGCCAGGTATTTTAAAGGTGAACATATAAAATTCATTATTCAATTTCAAACTGAAATCTTTATTGCTTCATCTTAAGTTATAGTTCCATTATGAAAGCAATGGATTTGAACCATGAAAAATGATGGATCAGTCTCAAACACAGTTTAAATAAAGTTTTGTGGGCATTAAACTATGAAAGTATACACCTTCAAATCACCTCAGTCTTTATAAAATTCTATTTCATACAATGTACAAGCAGCAATTAAAATTTCAGTTTGTCAGGCATTCAATGTTAAAAATTTTATTAGGAATTTTGTACAGATTACAAGTGTTCAAATTTAGCCATATAAATGAAATTGAGAAAATCTCTTTTTAGGTAAAATATTAACATGAAATTTTATTGTTATTCGTTTTGTTAAAAACTTAAAATGATTAAATTTAATTATTTCAAAACTAGTCTGCCCATTACTTTCGTAAGTTTTTAAATATAAATTGTCAGTACAAGGGAAATAATTAGTTATCTTTCTTGAACTACATGACATCACAAGATAACAGACATCACAAAAAAAAAAAAAAAAAACATACAAATAGACTTGGTATATTATAGAGAATATTCTGTTGGGATTTATGTTTAAGACCCTAAAAGAAATTCCCTATTTCTATAAATTTAAGATAGTTTGTTGCATCAAAAGATTATAACATGTTTGTAAATCACTCACAGAACTTTCATACCGTATTTTGGTGTTTGCCTGCAAAATTTATTATAAATAAAAATAACTTTAAATATGGCATGGTTAAAAACTGTAAAAAAAAATATTGCCTTTATATAAAAGTTATTGGTTATCCACTTCTCAAAATCAGACCAAATATCAGAATTTTTGGAAGTTTATGTTAAGAACTTTTCAGTACTTCTTTGAGAATTTTATTTTTTAAATTCTAATACTGTGCAACCAAAAAGAATATACAAGAATACAGGATTAAGCTGAAATCAGTATTTCCAATAGCACACTGGTTAGCAAGTTTGTTTCACAAGCCATGGATAGTTTGTCCTTCCTTAGGCAATCCACAAATAGGTTTTGATACCACAGATGATTTGTAAAAAAACAAAAAACAATTCTCAATATATTAACTTACAGATGAGAAAAATAATTTTTCAAATTTCAAATCAATGAAAAAATGCACTGTTTAAAAAAAAAAAAAATGCTTACATTGTTGACGATTTAATCTAAGGCAATTCTAAAATTACATGAAATTAAATTAAGTGAAAAAAAAAATTTTGCTAACAAAAAACATGAATAGGAATAAAAAAGAAAGAAATAGTAATTTGTTCTTTCTTTATATTGAAAATAATTATATATCTATATTATAGAAGAAATATTTTTTCAAGTAAATGATTTACAAATCATTCTGTAAGCAGCACTGGCAATATTCCTTTTTGTAATGTAATACACTAAAAGAAAAAAAAAAAAAAGAAAAACACAAGATGTATATTCAATTAAAACAAGTTTGATTTTTTTTTCTATACAATATTTTCAACTTCTGAAAAATAGAATTTGCTTTGAGTTTAACAAAAAGTTGTTAAAAATAATTACTTTATTTGCTTGCACCAAAAAACACATTTTTGAAAATTTATTCTGCATTTTACAAGTCAAAGGTTAATATTATTTTTAATTTTATGTTTTTTATTTATTTTTTTCAAAAATTTGCAAGTCAAAATTGGAATGTGTTGTTTTTACTCTTGGAAATACATTTCCATTCTTATCATTACTTGAAAAACAAAAACTAACCTGCTTACATAGCTGATACAGTAGAATTAACACAAAAATCTTATATTCCATCTCAAAATGATAAATAGCAGACTTTATAGAATTTGAAGTTTATATAGATTAGAAGAGCATTATACAAGATTAGCCTGAGCCAGGGTTGTTAATCTGGAAGCAGATTAAAACTTAATAGCTACCTTATACTTCATATTGAAAAATAATAAAATAACCTCAGACAATTTTAAGACATAAAAGATGATGGTAACTTTCCCGTCTCTAAATCAATCTAGAACAATTTATTACTAAACAAAAATATCTTCTGACAGAAAGCTTTGTACAAATTAAGATTTTATAACAAAAATTCTTTTAGCTGCAAATTGTTTGGTTCCTAAATATACAAAATATTAATTACATAGACATTTTCCTGAGCAATACAAGTTCATGCAACAACCCTTATTCATTTTTTTTTAATAATGATAAAAATACTGTGCAATAGCAGTAGTAGTAATAGTATCATACTCCTCATCACACTTGTGTGTGATTTTGTCCTTATTACAATGATTGAGGATGTCTAGATCACAGTAGCTTATTGGAATTTTGTGATAAGTAACCTCTCTTTCACTCACTTCACCAGAAAAAGGATTTACACTTACAATCATAGTCACCCTGTTCAAGGCCTAAGTGCCACTCGAAGTAGAGGGTTATATCAGAAAATGGCTTTAGAAGGAACTGGAAACCCAAACAGGAAACAAGGGATAAACCTCTACTCCTGTTATTCATTATAAAGTAGTTGCTGGAGGGATAAAAATGGTAAAAAAGAGATGGAGGAAGTAACTCCTGTTTATTATATTCTGAATATAATGTAAACTACGAATAATGTTTGGTAACTGGGGACTGACAAAAAAAAAGTAGCTAGAAAATAATTGTATTTCCATCATTGTTAAACACACTTTTATTAAACTTCATAAAGATTTAAATTTTTTTACATAAAGCATCATCAACTATTAATATTTTGACTAGTATTTTTTTTACCTTTATTTCAGGCCTTTTATGACAATTCAAAGTCATTCTATAAGCAGTTCCAGTATTTCTAATTTGAATTGCTTACTTAATATTTATAGCATGACTATTTGGGAGTTGGTCAAAAAAAAAAAAAAAAAAAAAAAAAAAAAATTCTGAGAATGTCAATACTCAGAATTGCCAATTCTTAAGGGAAATGAAAGCAGAGAGAGAGAGATGATTTCTTGAAGCTTTTAATTTGAAGCTAATAGATTAAATTTAATATTTCCAATAAGCAAAATATTTTGCTGTATTTCAGAACTAATTTAAATTGACTGGAAGGAGTTTTTATTTTGAAATCGTAAAAATTGCTGATTTTACCACCACCTGTCAATTCAATGTAATTCTCTTTATTAAAAAATAAAATACATTTCTGAAACTTTATTTGAGGAATATTAGCTGATTTAAAACAAATATTATTTACTTTTAGTTTAAAATATTGCAGAAATGCAATTTTTAACATGGAGGTAATTGTTTATTTAAGTTGTTTTAAATTTTTTTCTACAGTAGTAATATCTGTAAAAATTACTTGATGACTATAATGTGTCTATTTTATATAATTTTTAAGTACTCAGTAATCTTAACAATTTAGGAAAATATTCTCTATACTCTAATGTTTTATTGAAATTTAGGTACTTTAGCTATCATTCGTATTTTCTGATAATGCCATGTATGGACGTTTGAATTTACAAAAATTGGCATGTTTATACACACACAAAGAAAAATTCAAAATTTGTTTTAAATAATGTTTTTTTTTGGTGGGAGGGGGTTTACTGAATTGTAGTAAACTTTTCCAGTTATGATTAGTAAATATAGTTTTTACTTAATAATATCACCTAACCGGTACCAATTTATATAGAAATTTAAAAGATTGAATACTTTATAAATTATACTGATTAAAATTGAAAAAAAGAAAAGAATTCTTGTAAAAAATTCATTATTCATTGAAAATATTTTTTTTCTTAAGGCAATAGTGTCCATAATATATCTTATGCATAAAAGCAATTAAAAGCTTTTCTAATTAATTTTTTAACTTCTTTTAAAATCTGACAATTATTTGATTTTTGTCAGAATTCCCAAATCAATGTTTTTCACTGAAAAAAAAAAAAAAAAAAAAAAAAAAACACTAAAATTTCCTATACTAATCTTTAGCCTCCACTGATGCAAGAAAAACAAGATTTTTAACCAAAATTTCAAATGTTTAAGAGAGATAAAAAAAAATAATTTAATAATCAGAAAATCCTTTGATCTTTCCACCTAAGACTATGATGATAAAACTTTACTTTTATTAAGTTTTGGGAAAATTTTTCATCATGGTATGCTCTTTTTTTTCATGAATCTGTGGTTATATATATATATATATATATATATATATATATATATATATATATATATATATATATATATATATATATATATATATATATATATATATACATACATACATACAAATTGGCAGAAATAAAGCCAATGCTTTCAAGCATTTTAAGTCTAATTAAAAATTATAGTATATTGAAATTAATTAAAATTTTTTAGAAAATACTATGTGCAAAATGTGATTTAAAATTATTTTTTTTTTAACTTTTTTGATTTTATATTTAAAATTCAAAATTGAAATACTGAAATCCATGAAAAACTTATTACAAAAAACAAAAAAAAAAAACAAATGTCAATATAACAGTAAAACTGCCTTTTTTCAAAGCTAGTTGCACCTTTGAATCCTAACACAGCTTTCACAAGAACATCATGTAATCTATTTTAACTGTAAGGTAAGTTAATAATATTAGGTTGGTGCAAAAATAATGTCGTTTTCTCACATATGTTACTATGTGAGAAAACAACATTATTTTTGCAATAACCTAATATTAACCAAGTACAAAAGGATCAATAGAAGACAGATTATATTGTCCCGTGTGTTAGTCCTTCAGACTATTCTAAAACAATTGATACAAGCAACTTCCAAAAGATAAAAGATGCTTACAGATAATAAATATTCATTTCTTGTCAAATTGAATACTGATAACCAAAAAGTACGTTTCTCAAAATTGCTGTTCTTCTTTATATACATTAAATTTGTTTGTGGATAATTTTTTTAGTTATGCAAATTGGGTTTTATTATAAACCACCAATACTGTTAGAAAACTTACACATCAAAGATTTTATAGCATAAAAAAAGAGAGAAAAAATAACAGCTCAATATAGCATAGAAATACAATTATTTCTCATGGTTTATTTAATGAACACATTTATTTCAGATTATAGACTGATTAGAAATAATAAAAAACATATTTAAATGAATGAGGCAGAAACAACAGTTGCTAGCAGAATGTTAAAAATTTATATAAATAAATCTTAATGGAGTTGTTGCTGGAAGGAGCAAAACTCACAGCCATAAAATAGATCTTTAAACAAGATTACTTTTAATACATGATGTAATTTCTGAATGTTGTCCATCAAAAAATGACCAAGAATTGATACTTGTTTAGACATCAGAAATAGTCAAATAATACAGATAAAAATCTGAGTCTGCTGATAAAAGGAATTAAATAAAACATTATAAAAAAAAAAAGCCTCCAAACATTACATGAAGTAAAAAATGAAAACCAGTTTTCTTGAAATATGCTTATATATTAATCATTGAATTACAAAAAAAAAAAAAAAAAGAAAAAGAACATAGCACTTTGAAATGTTCAATTTCACATACATTATATATCTCAAATCTGTAGATTTATAATTGATCTATTTGTATATGTGAGGGGGTATTGTAAAACTTTTTGGTCTGACACAGTTCTCAAAATCTGTATTTTAATGACCAAATATCAGAATACACATTTTTGGAATTGGGTCAACCTGAGTACCTTTTAGTACCCCCTTGTATACCTAGGTATATACATCTATTTAATTAGATGTGTGTATATGTGTGTACATGTGGGTATATGACATTGAAAAAAATATGAAAATAGGTTGCTGTAAAAAGCTAACATCATTTGATTAAAAGAAAAATATTTTCAAATCTGGAAATAATGAAGCATATAGAAAATGATATATGGTGAAAAACTAATTTACATTTCATAACATGTGTTCATTATATACAGATTAAATTCTAGAAATTCTTTTTCTTAGATTCTACCTCAGAAAATTTATTAAGATGCAACATTTTTTTCAAATGCCATTTAAAAAAATATTTTGATGACACTTTAATAAAGATAACTGTACTGAAATTGCTTAAGAACACTGACATATATCCTGTAATTGAAAACTTTTTTTCTTTTTACCTGTAAACATGACTTCATTCAGATTTCTATAGATCTGCCTTTTTGGCAGATCTATAAAAATGTGTCATGACATTTGGTCAATAAGGCTTATTATAATATACATAAATGATTCAGATAATTTTTTATGATATTAAGCTCCGGAGGAATTAATGTTAATCACCATTTCTTTAATTCTCAACAATATGAAAATTGTAACAAAAAATTAAAAAAAAAAGTTTGGTTGTTGCAATTAGACAGGCAATATACTTGATCGAGACCTTTGTAAAAAAGCACTCAAGAAAAAGAAAGAATGGATATATATTCTTTTTTTTTTTTTAGAATTAATCAGTTACATAAAAAATTAACAGATCTTACACCAAGTTTAGTTTAATTCAATAAATATATAATTAAAAAAAATATTCTCAATTACATCTTGGTCTTTATTCACCAAAATATGATTACTGAAATAATATATTTTTTTTTACATGACACATGCATTACAAAGTAGAATAAACTCATTACTAGGTAATGTTTTCCATTACTATTGCTTGTTACATTAGCAGAAAGCAGTATTTTTATTTATATGCCAGCAGGCATAAAACAAATGGTGATTCTCCTTAACACACAATTCATAACTTTCAAGGGTATGCTAAAGAAAAAAATAAATATTTTCAAGATCATATGAATTGAGAAGCAATCTTACAAAAATATGTTAGAATGATACATTTATTTTTTTTAAAAAATGTTCTGATAAATTAATTTTCTGCTTTTGATTTATGCTACTCTCATTAAATTAGTTAAAAGTTAGTTGAATTGAGTAACAATTTTTGAAATATTTTCAGAACTTATATTTTCAAGGTCATTACATAACCAAAGAGTTTTTGCTATTCAAAAAGAATAAAATAATTTCAGAGATAATTTTTTTTCTTCAAATGAGCCAAAAGACATATTGGATTTAATAAAAAATCAATTACATTTCTTAAGCATGTAATTTTAAAAATCAGATGCTAATGTCTATATTTTTTTGAGCAAATTTTTTATAAATTCAAGTGTTACTTCCCCTGGCTATAGAATTTAAGTACTAAATTTTACATTTTTGAATAATTTCAATCTTGTCTAAATGATGAATGAAAGGTGGTACCATATTGCAAAAAGGGTCTTTTACATCATTTTTTGAAAATGTCAGTCAACATGATAGAAAATATATACTCAGACTATAATTGAAATTTATAGGTTTATGATAATATGAGGAAAATTATCTTCCCTTGTCTAAAGATATTTTATGGAAAAAGTATGGATAATTTTTGACTTATCCTCATAATTAGGCTCAAAAATTTTGTCAACTGTTATACAGGTCATAAAAACAATCTAACAAATTAACATATAGAAATAAAGATGTAAATTAGCTGAGAATATTAAAAATTGGCTTTAAACAGTTCATAGTAAATTTAACATTACTTTGATGTCTTTATGTCCAAAACTTAAGATATGTAAGATTTTATGACTTTTTTACAATATGAAAACATCTTTACTCACATTGTTTTTTTCTTATTTGATGTAAATCTAGTACTTTTGTGTTCTACGCAAAAAGGGAGAGAACCGTGATCTTATTTGAAATTATAATGACTAATTGTGTTTTATGAAAAACGTTCCAGAAATTAATGACAGGCCATAAGTGAAAACCTTTTTCTTTAGGAAGCACAGGAATTTTTTTTTCTGAAGCAAGTCAATGACACCAGTAAAAACAGAGTACATTCACCCTGAGAGCATTAAATCAAAAATGTATGTCAGAAAAGGTTATTATAGTTGCAATCAGTTAAGGATTTAAAAAATTAAGAATGATGAGTCTTTTAAAACTTTACCGGTAATTTATTATCGTTGTTAACTTTATTAAGTAGGGTACCAGTAATATAAATCTTTAAGGTACATTAATCAAGTAACATGTGAAAAAGTACAAAAGTAAAAATGCATTAAGGCCAAGCAATATTTATCTTTTTAGGTATTTTTAACCATATTGCAAATATGTTTTATTTTTATTTATTACTAGCCCCTTTGAGATCATAGAAAAATAATAAAAAGCACAAATGTTTTGACAAAAAGAAGAAAATATCTTAGAAATATTTCTGGTTCTAGCATATTTTCAGTCAAGCAGTTCACAAGATCAAACATTCCTTTTTTGGTCCAGGTTTCATACAGACTTTTAAAATAGTTTCTAATAAAGATATGACTGATTTTGTGCCTTTATCAAAATTTGTAATTATGCTTTTAAAATCTTTTCTAATAGGGAAAGTTTATAAATAAAATGATCATATTTGAGGACATATAAGACTCCTGTTTTTTTACATTTAACTTAGTAATAAGGAGTTAGGGTTAGGCTAGGTAAAAGTCTACAGCATCTGGATAAACTTTAGCTCACTAGATACCTCAACTTTGCATATATGAACCAGGATCTATTTTTGAGAAAAATAAAGGTTTTATATGCCATCAAATGCAGCATATTTTCAATATGAAATGTTAAAGAAGCCACTAATGTTTTTTTAATTAAAGCAGTAATTTGCATAAACAATTGTTAGATAGCAAGAGATTTATCTCAAATATGTTGTTATTTTTGAGTGACTTTAGGAATACAAGCTTTACATTAAAAAAGGACAAGCAAATATTTTTAATCTTTAAAAAAATAACATAAAAACAATAACAAAAATTGTCAGAAAATAGTTATAAATGAAGCCAAAGGCTAGATTTCATTTATCAAAAACATAAGGGAGCTTTTCTCTCACATTTTGTTTTTAATTTTTATCTTTTTCCTGGAATACTAAGAAAGTATTTTAGGTCAAGATTTTATTAATGGGTTGCTTGAACTGATGTGGGATTTTGAGGTGGCAATGCAAGGTTTTCTAATTCTCGTTTGTGTCCATTTTCAGTCAGCCAAATCTGAAAGAAGTTTAAAACAAAAATTGGTTTCTCAATTGACACAGAAATTTTAAATAAAAATGAAATAGAACTCAGATCAGTGAAATTATTCAATATAACACAGTTATAGGTTCTACTTTTAGTATTTTATTTATAGATAGCCTGAAACTTCTAGCTCAAAAAAAAAATTCTTAAAAATTCAACATGAAAGTGAAACTATCAGAATATTGAGGAGAAAGTTTTAAAATTATCTTTCTTAACCAAGTAGTAGGATCATTTTTCAGTATAATGACTCCTACTTGTTCCATGTTTTGGTATCTTCTACTTGTTACTAATGTCCTATACTTTCAAGCAATCAGAAGATGGGAAATACCTATACACCAAAAGTGATGGAAAGCTCTTCAACTTTGCATCTTAGAGCTAAGACAAAAGATCAGAAAGTACTCATCAGGGAGATGCTATTTGCTGATGATACTGCCCTGACTGCTCATAATGAGGAAGCTCTACAACTCATCAGATGCTTCACACACACAGAGTTTCATTAACAGTTTTAACATCATAAACTAAGATATCAGCAACATTCCAAACACCTTTATTGGTGATTACACCCTTGATCTGGTGGAAGACTTTACCTACCTCATGTTCAACATCTCCAGCAACCTTTAATGGGATGCCAAGTTGAACACACAAATTGGCAAAACAGCAACAGCAAGGGCTTGCTTAACCAAGAGGTTTGAAGCAACATCATGCTGCTAATCAACACCAAGATGAAATTGTATCCAGCCTGTATGCTCAGCATTACTTTATAGCAGTGAGGCATGAACTCTGCAATCCTTCAAGGAATGCAGACACAATTACTTCCATCTGTGCAGGCTTGGAAGGATTTGGGGCATTACTTGGCAGCACTATGCTTCAAACAAGAACATTCTAGTAGGAACACCAAGCATATTTGTTTTGCTTTCTCAAAGATACTGGCCAGGCTATGTCAGCTGAATAGTGGTATGCTTAAAGATATGCTGTACTGAAAACTTTCCACTGGTCCCAGATCTACAGAACAACTATTTCTTCTTTACAATGATGTTTGCAGCTGTGCTATGATGTTTTCAGCTGTGCTATGATGGTAGGTGACATTAATCCATTAGTCTGGGAAATCAACGCAGCAGATCACAGCAGCTGGATTCTTGCTGTCAAAACTGGTATTTGAACTGGTGCGAAGAGAAGAGAAGAGAAAGTGCAGACAGCAGAGGGCAGCACCATCTTTCATAGAGCCAGAAGCAGCTTCCACATACAGCAGTTGTGACAGAGCCTATCATCACAAGATTAAGCTATACAGACACAGCAGATACTGCAAATCAACCACAGACTAGACCAACTTCTGGCTCATACTTCATTGTCTTACCTGACAGTCACTGTCAATGAGCAGAGTCTTACAAAGTATATATTGAGGAGAATACCATCAGTCAAAAAATTAAGTCCAAAAAATTATCAAGTTTTCAGTTTAAAATCTAATATTGAATTTTCTTTGGCATAGTTTACTAAAAGCAATGAAACACGTCTAAAAAAAATTAAAAGGTGAGTTTTTATATTACAGAAACAACTTTCATGCTAAATAGTGTAAATAAAAAATGGATTTTGAATCAATTCACCCCGATCAAGGCAATAAAGCCACTAAGATGCAAGTAGTTATTGAGTGTAAGAGATTATGAGAAAAAGTAAACATTATTAAGGGGACAGAACAATAAAAGAACAGATTAAGAAAACAGAAGAAACGAATGTCATTGCATTTAAATTTTTGAAGATCAAACTTGACTGGAAAGCAAGAAGCCAGAAGAGAGTTCCACAAGTGAGATGTGCAAGCAAAGAAACTGTTAGCATAGAACTTACAGTTACATCTAGCTATTTCAACTAAAAATGATGAGAACTTGCTACCAATCTAATACTTTGTTTAAATTTATAATGTCTAAGTACTAAGGAGGAAAGTTCATCATAACATGAAGGTATTTATAGAAGACACAGAAACTATGTTATGGCGGTGGGAAATCGACTAAAGCTGAGATGCCAGGTCAGAATCAATAATGTTGCCAATTCTTCTTTGTATAGTATCTAGAATCTCTAAATACATAGCAGAAGCTCCAGAACAGATGTGACAACAATATTCAATGCATAGACGAATGGTAGACTTATAAATGTGTAAGATAGATTCTGGCCAGAAAAATTGACTAGCACAACACAGTGAACCAACTTTCCTAGCAGCAAACCCAGCAACTGATTCAATATAATCTTACCATTTCATGTGAGTGAAAAATGTTAGCCTGAGAAGTTACAAGGAGTCACTCTCCTGAAAGTTAGTATCAGCCGTAATGATGAAAGGCAAAAAGAGCTTCTCTCAGACAATTAAAATGTAGTTTCATTTTGGAGATTTAAAAATTAACAAGACAGTTCTTGCTCCAGTTAAAAACAATTAGTTAAAGTTGCTAGGGTTAACAGACTTCCTCTCGCTAATCACATAACAACAACACTATTAAACTACCAGCAAAGTAGAAATACAAATTTTTAATTCAACACAGTAACATGACATGTCAACTTTTGTGAGAATTCATCCAATTATAAACTGCTACATTATCATACTTTTTTCTCATTTCAACATACTGCACAACAAATAGAAATAAACTTACCATCATTGTTACTTTTTACAAAATTAGAATTTCTAACAGCTCATGCCTAAGGAGAAGGTTTAAATTGCCCCAGGTTCTCAAAACCCACTCTATGACACTGATGCTGTGCACCCTTAACTAAGCAGCAATCACACAAGTATACTATCAGCCAATTTCCATTGGCTGACCTGGTTGATTGTGATTGTTTTTATGGTTTATCAAACTTTTGTGAGCTATGGATTCATACCTTTCTCAAGGTAATTTGTGTGTAATTGAATGTAATAAACCCAACTGGATTTCAGACTTACCTCTCTGATTTCCCATTCCGATCTACTCACATCCACTGAACAACTTGAAGTCTATTCAACTTCCATTTCTCCTCTTACTACTACCATTCTCATAAATTAGTAACTTTAGCAATACCACACAAATTGCCAATAACAAATATCTCAATCAAATCTATACCAAATATAAAGGTTATAATGAGATACTGACACAAAAATGTGTTTCAATCACTTCTTGAAACTCTTTGATCTGGTCAGGTGATAATTTTGCATCTTTCACCAATTTCTGCCAGGTGATAACTGATCTTTGACGATGTGTGATGATGTCTTTGTACCCTTGTGGTAATTCGTAAGGAGCAGTCTGTAAAAACAATATATATATATCTATATATATATATAAAACGTCTAACAATGTTTATTAATTTATATAATCACTAAAATTACATAGTAATAGTAGTATGTAATGATAACGTTGAAAGTGAATACATATGCAGGGAATATCAGTAAATAAAATAGTGGACAATAATGGTATTTGTAAAGCAGACATTGCATAATCAGTATTACAGAATATAAATATTGCACAATACATAAAAAAGCATAAAATCACTGATATTGTGTTATTTCATAGAAAAACATAGTTCAGCTGAGTTTGAATACATATTCCTTGAGAATATACACACATACACACACATATATATATATATATATATATATATATATACACACACACACGCAAATGCAGGGTTGGTATACATGGAATAAATTTCCAATAACCAAAGACACTATTCTTAAGAAAGTGTTCAATATCAAGTAGAGCTAATATTTATTGAAATTTATAACATATGCATGTTATAAAATCACTACAAAAGTTGCAATTTTGTTTCATCACTTGACAAGACAGCAGAAGTGTTGAAACAAATTTGCAAATCTTGTAATGATTTTATAACATGCATATGTTATATATATATATATATATATATATATATAAGGATGTAACATTTTTTGTTTATTCTAAAAGTTCATCCACAAAATTAATGAGAAAAAGTTAAGCATGTGTCACATGATGAAAATTACCAGTATAATTTAAGAGATTGTAAAATATAAACATAAAAATTATGTAAAATTTATAATCCTATTACCATCATATAAGTTATCAGTCACAAATAGAATAAAAACTAGTTAACTACAAAGCAATGATTTTAGAATGATATTAAAGAAACTACTGTATAATCTAAGCAAGATGTGATACAATATTTTTTATCAAATTATATTTATAAAAAACAAAAAACTGATACCTGTATATTTCTGTTTGGGATAATTTTTACATTTGAAGAGAAATCATAAAAGTTACCTTACTTCAGATCACCTTTAGTTAGTATTATGCAGGTGAATCTAAAATGATAATTTTTACTAAAAAAATGCATGTGTGTCTGTGTGTATATATATATATATATATATATAAATATAAAAGTGAACATAGAAGTCAACACTTACAGGCGACAGTCTGTTTCATGCTATATGCAATCGTCAGGCCTGAAACAGACTGTCGCCTCTAAGTGTTGACTTCTATGTTCACTTTTATATTTACACACGCTCTATCTCTGATATTGAGCACTTTATTTCATAAATATAGCACACCTTAAGACTATATTTCTTTATATATATATATATATATATCTCCAGATATGGGATAAAAACAAATGGAGTATAAGTCCACTGTAGCATTTAATTTTTAAAACAGGGCTCAATACAGAGTAGAGCTTAATATTATATGAGATTAAAACAAAAACATGATCAAAATTCCCCGCTTTTTAGCATAGGTCTGACACCTAATTGGTTAGTCAGGATAAAACCACAAGCCTCATTTTAATTTTGTTTGGTTGTTATCTGCTTTTGAAATTTAAATATAATTTTTTAGTCACCAGTTATTTACTATCGCCTGAGGAGGCACATTTTGAGTGCTGAAACATGAAAGCTATTGTGTAGCAATTTTTAATGTTTTTGTTTTAATCTCATATATATGTATTTATACACACTTTCTAGAATTTTCTTTTTATATTGTCGAAACTATTACTATTATTAGTTTATCCATGCCAGAAAAGATAATGGAATTGTTTTTCACATATCAGTCTTTAAATATATTTATTTCAATTATTATTGTTAAACTTAGCTCTTTCACAGAAGACTTTTTACTTCCTGACTTCATACTTTTTAAACAGTGTGCCATTGTCATAATAAAAATATTACCTGGTGCAGGGGAGATAACTCTAATATAACAAAAACTCAAATAAAATTATACAACTACACATGGGGTGCATACCCGTGTACACACAGACACATACACGTAAAACAAATAATTCTATACCCACTTTTGTTGAGCCTTCCATTTCAAAGGGAATATTAAAGATGAAAAAATCTTCAAGTTTCATCAATTCCCAGACAGGAGCTGATTCTTTGTGGTCAGAACCTAAAGGATAAAAGTAAAATATAAGTTTCTAGAAATAAAGAAACAATAACTTCATTTTTAAAAAATTATAATGAGCAATATTTCGTCCCCACTGAGCCTAAACCTGCACAAATCCTGATGAGTGGTCAATACCCTCAAAGAAGCTCCTTACCTTGAATATCTATTGGATCTAAAACTCATTCCTGACTTCAAATGAAATATGTTATATTAGTGCCATTGCAAAAGATGCTGGAAGAATTGTCAGTTCCTGGTATCACACCAGAAAATATCTAACTCCTGCTGTTATGCTCTATGTTTATGAGAGATCAGACCAAAAATGGAGTATTGCTAACGTATTTGGTACTGCCCAGTCCTCACTACCCAGCCTTGGACAGGGTTCAAAAGCAATTATGTGGCCTTGTGAGTGACAAATTATTTTTTATTGCACAGACAAAATGTTACTAGGCTCTCACTACACTATTACTATTATTATGGCAGATGTTCAAATGAGTTACATTCCTTAGTTCCACCAGCTCAGACCGTCACAGCTAGGACTCACTATGTCATATTCATGGCGGTAAATCATCCCCAATACTTCAGACAACTTCTTCTCCAGAACTGTTACTTTGTGGAACAGACTCCTGAGAGGATACTTCCCTAACAACTAACTAACTAAATTTATAATTTAGTCTCTTCAAGTCAGCCAATATCTATCCTACATGTCCTCATAATATGAATTTTTTAATCACACCTTCCCCCTCACTCACAACAATCTTGCTCAGTAACCCTCTACTGTGATTGACCTTTGGACCTAGTATTGGGTGAACTAACAGTATAAAAAAAGCAATATTGAATAAGTTACTTACATTACTTTATTCAGTAAAATGAAATCCTCTAAGTAATCAAGATATATCAAATAATCCCATATGTGACATTATATATTTATATATTATAAAATACACATATGACTGACTTCCATCTGCCTATGATGACAATAGATATACCAACAATTTTTTGGTTGCAGAATGGTTAGTATATCCATGAGCAAGTTAATTTTGTGAGAATGGATTACCTATATACTCATACCACCCATCCACTTTTTCTATTTCTCATGTTAAAGACTAGATTATGATTAATACAACTGACAATGGAGTAACTTATTTCCTTATGGCAGTTGTGTGAAAAGCACCCATCAGAATTTGAACATAGCTCTCTAATTCATTTATTTTCAAAACTGATAATCACTATGCCAACCTGCACTTTCCACAAAGCAGCAACACTTGGAAAAGCTTAGTAGAATTTCCTCCATACAATCTGAATAGAGAAGGAGTAAGAGTGGTTTGATTTTGTGGATGCAGCATAGTGGATCTTAGCTGTAAAGGTCTGAATTGGTGGAACTAAAGAATAGAGCTTGCCTGAACAGTTGCCATGGAAAAAGCAACCATATATTTGTACAATCAATGTGATACTCACCTTCAAAGGAAGGTTCCAAACTAGCATCCAATTGGCAGACAGGGGTGAGTGAGCTCTGTACTCAAGCAAAACATAATGGTGAATGATGGATATTTATCTATCACAATATCCACATTAGAACCAACAGCCAACCAAAACTCAGAGAATGGGATTGCCTAAGTGGCAGAATAGACCATACTAGCTTGCTACATATACCAGCTGTTCTAACCTCCAGGTAACAGAGAGCTTACAATACAGCAAAGAACGAATCTGTTTATTCAATAGTTGTAACAGGCTTGCAATGTTGCATCTGTGGAAAAGGGGACGCAGAGTAGAAACTATATCACTCCCCACAAGGACGTGTAAATAATTTTAGACTATATCAAGGTTGAAAAGTTAAGATTAGGCAGCTATAACCCAGATACAGCAGCAAGACTTCATTTTTGGTTCCATTTTGTGCATATGGATGTTGATACAAGGCATTATCAGAAAATAAGAGCAATAACTATAGTAAATTTAAAGCCAAAGTACCTAAAAGTCAATAAAATATTTGATTATGGAGAATATTTACCTAAATTTTTAATATTACTGGGTAGTTGAAAATTATATAAAAAAGGTGCTCACATTACATTCAAGTAATTTTTACAGATATGTTCACTGTAGAAAAAAATAAGATAAACTTCCAGATATCAGCTAAGCTGCCAACATCTTAAATAAATAACTACTTCCATAACTACTTCTACTTAAAAAATGCATTTCTGCAGTATTTTAAACTAAAAGTAATATCTATTTCAAATTAGGTTAATTAAACTTTAAATCAGCTAATATTCCTCAAAAAAGTTTTTTAAAAGTATATTTTATTTATGAAAGACTTTTTAATAGAGAGAATTATACTGTGATGACAGATTGCTAAAAATGACACTAAAATCAACAATGTTTTGTGATTTCAAAACAAAATGTCCTTCCAGTCAATTTAAATTAGCATTGAAATAGAGCAAAATATTTTACTTATTGGAAATATTAAATTTAATATATTAGCTTTAAATTAAAACGAAAATAAAAGCTTCAAAAAAGATTTTTCCTTTTTAAAAAATTCTTTTCAAACCTAAGGTATTGCAAATCTGTGGATATATATATATATAATATGCAAATTTTCAGATATAGAAAAAGTAAAATAGTGTTATTTATGGTTTTATAAATAAAAAATTTAGACAGGAAACTTTATTGTAACTAATTACGTTTTCCCTGCTTATAATAAATAAAATACTTTAGAAAAAAGATTAATTATTTAAGAAAAAAATAAAATAAAAGGGAGATAATTGCGTGAAAACAAAGAGCTCTAAGGGAGAATACTATTGTGTATACATACCAAGACACAAAGGTTGATCCCATAAGTTGCAATTTGATTCCAGCCCTACTCGTGCCATGTGTTCTTCTAATTT
The DNA here is from genome assembly GCA_963932145.1 of Acanthosepion lycidas. Lineage (NCBI taxonomy): Eukaryota > Metazoa > Mollusca > Cephalopoda > Sepiida > Sepiidae > Acanthosepion > Acanthosepion lycidas. The sequence goes on from OZ010574.1 coordinate 38,809,000, forward strand.
TGGGTAATGTGTATGGTAGGGAGCCAAAACAACAGAGTCGTTTCCATTAAGGATTACTGGTTGATTTGGGGTTAGCAGGTGCAAAGTACATAACTGGCTACTACTATAAAAATACACATAAGGAACATACAAAAATGAAAAAGAAAAGAAAAAAAAACATATACCCAATAAATTGACTTTCAAAAAAATTACTACAGGTTCAACTTGATAAAAAATGATTCAGTGGCCACTTATTGGTTAAAATGCATTTTATACCAAACAAAACAGTAGTTTTTCTATTTAATGAATGTTTTCAAACAAATTTTGTCATTTCCATTGCTTTATTTTAGCTGATTAATTTTGTAAGTATTTTTATGATGGCAATAATACTGAAATATTAACTAAATTAATGACAATTCTTATTTGGTAAATAAATGTACTTACAAATTTTGATTTGATACCAACATTAGTCAAAATATGTGTATCAAATAGAAAAGCAGTTTATGGTTATTTTTTATTTGAAATTTCAATTTACTAAAATTAGAATAACAATATACACAAATTGAAAATGTTTTCTAAATTTAAGTGGGGAATTCAACAGGAAGATTCAGCTATATATTAAAAACTGAAAAATTTTAATATATGTATAGATATATCTATTTCATACCACATTATCACCAACATTGCTGAAATATTTTAAATAATGTAGGGGTGGAAGAAATAAATTATGTATTTTATCAAGGTTCTCCATGATTGCCAGGGACAAATGGCTTTTGTAATTTATATTTGAATACTGTTGCTGAGTTTATCATTTTTTTAAAATAGAAAATGAAAATGATACATGCTAATGTTGAAACTTTCATATAAGTTTTTGATTTCTAATAAGCTTATGTGTAAAATTATATAAACAGTAAACTATTACTATTATTTTACAATTATACAGGGCTGGATTATGTCCTTCTGCGGCCTTGAGGCTAATGAAATTTCTAACTCACCTGCAAGCATTCATGTTGAATTTTTTTTTTTATTTGTGACCTATTTTAGCAACATTTACATAGTTTGAAGTTATTGTGAATTCTCTAAATAAACTAGAACAGCTGTCATTTTTGGCTTTTCAATAAAACTATTCTTTAAGAAATATCACTATTTTACTATTTATTGCAAACCAAATTAGCACATGTTGCAACACAACTGTAATAAAAAAAAAAAAAAAAAAACAGTTTTTATAACCAGCATTATAACAATAAAACAATCAATTATGTATTTTATCAAGGTTCTCCATGATTGCCAGGGACAAAGTTAAATAAATATAAGTTTGCCATATTGATATCATTTCAATTCATGAAACTATTTAGAAGTTATAACATCTAGAAAATTAAAATCATTGCTTTTTTTGAGGGACACTAGTTGGCAGCTTGTAATAGCCTAAAGGATAATCCGGCCCTGTGGATATACAGAAATATTGAAAATGATATCAAATGCAATGTAGAACAAATGATTATATCATATTAAAGCTAACAGAAAAATTGACACAGATGGAAAATGTTCTGAGTGAAAAATATCATCAATTTGTACAGTTTATCTTTAAAATGTTAACAAGATATTTTACCCACTTTGGTAAGATTGAGTATTTTTGGAAATTGGTATAATTTCATTCAATAATTTAAAAAGATTTTTTTAAATATAAATTATTACTACGAAAACTTACAATAATTTCAGAGAATTCAACAGTATCAAGAATGGTATAAAAATATTTGCAATTAATGAGATAAAAAAAAATAATGCTAATTTTAAAAGTTTTTGGATGAATATAAGTCAAATAATTTTACAGAAAAATAGCTTTTAAAAAGATGCTGAATAGAAAATAATGCTTACTTTATGACAATTCTGTGACAAGGAGCTATAACTGTGACAAATTCACAATTTTCGATGTGGACAGAAGTTTCAACAGGACCAAGGACAATTTTTGAGTGACGACATTTCTGAACTGTAACTGATCTAAAAATATAAGAACTTTGTTTTCAGCATTAAAAACACTTATAATGAGTTCTTTTAAGTGAACAAATATGATCAACTAATATGAAATAATATAAGCTTGGATCTAAAACCCATAAGATATTTGCAGTCATATTTGATGTATTGTATATCATTCTGGTTTAAACTGACACTTCTTTTTTCCATATATTGTGACCATTTTGCTTAAAGTTTGTATTTTCTTGATTTGAGATGTAAACCTGAAAATATTCCAACATATTTCAGTGAAATTTTCACTTTCCCAAATTATAGGAAAATAATATCAAAAAATAAACATACACTGTTTAAACTGATGCCTAAATATTTTCAGCACTACCTTCTAGAAGAATAATTAAATAAAATCAGTCTCACTGGTTTGTCCACAATTAGTAGCTCTCTTCTGCTGAATATTACTTACTCGTTGCATGTCACCATTCACACATCAGTGACTGTATTAAAACATTACATTATTATTGGATAAACATTTTATTGCATGTATAATGTAGTTTTCTGTGCTCATAATTTTTGTGAACAATGCATTATTATTATTAAGCATGTTCTAAACCAAAAGTAATGGAGTACCAGTTGCTAGCTAATGTGTTAACCATACTGTAATGAAACTACACTGACTAAGAAAATATTCAATGAGAAAAATAGTAATTTGTGAAGATAATCTGAACAGTCAGAGTTAATAAAGAAATATAGAAAAGCTGCAAGTGGATGAATCAATAAGATGCAATTTAATCTAACTTTTTATCATTTACAACTAAATGTATAAAGAAAAATAATTTATGCATAACTGACAGTACAGAGTTTTTTATGGAAGTTGAACTGTTTGTATAGCTGGCAGTGAGTGAAAAGTTAACAGATTAACAGATACTCTTACTTTTGTGTGACTGATTCACTCACACAAAAGTAAGAGCATCTCTCGCTCTCTCTCTCTCATATATATATATATATATATACACATATATGAAGAATAAATTAATTTATTTTTAACCTGAGATTTTTATTAACTTCAAACATTAATTTTAGTGGATACCCATATTTGAAATAGATACCCTGTGTTTTTTATTTTTAAACAGTGTGTACTACAATTATTGGGCAAATAGAAACTTGCTAGACTGTGATGCTCTTTGAGGCCAAAAGGTTGAAAGCATGCTGGATCAAATGATGGCATCTTCTACAAAGAAATAAACAGGTTCAAACACTGTTGGAGAGCACATTTTTTTTATTAAGTTTTCACAAGTGTTCAGGCCGATAGATCTCTACACGCAAGCCATCAATCTGCCACTGGGTGGCATGCCACTACCATTTACTGCTGGTGGCTTGCTGTCGGACCACCGGTGTGTTCATCTTGACAATATTACCACTGGCAGACCAGTAGAGGCCCACCAGTGGCTTGTGTGTAGGGATGTAATACACACTGTTTAAAAATAGGGATTCTATTTCCAACATTAATATTCGCTAAAAATAATGTTTGATATATATATATATATATATATATATATAAATAAATAAATTGAATTTACTGCGAGCAGTGATCAATAATAACAGTTTCAAATGTTTGTATGCAATCATCAGACAGTCAGTGACAGTTATGTGTGAAAATGGGCACTTTTTACCCTGTAGACAAGGCCAAGATGTTAAAAGTGTAGTTGATTTGTACATACCATGCACACATCAACTAAGCTCACTGATGGCGGAAAAATAATGGCCATACAGCCAAGATTAAAAAGCAGTAAATTCACAGTTATTTTGAGAAAAAAACACTATAAATAGTTCACAGGTGTACTCACGAGTGCTCAATTCCATGGGGAACAGTAGGATCATGTAAAAGGAGCTTGCTGCTAAGTGTAAAATAGTGCTCAACAATCCTGTATCCTCAAAGTCTCTCATTAAAGAGCATATATATAAGTTAGAGCACAAACTTAAGAATTTTTTCAATTTTTCTTGTTTTCTTACAAGTATTTTGATTTGTGGCACAAAATTTTAAATACATTTCCTGCTTGTACCCAAGTACTTTCAGCCAATTTGATTATCTTCAGAAGGGTAGGTTGTTTTCAATCAGGTTACATTTTTTTTCTAAATTGTTTTGTTATAACAAGTAATGATCATTTCAGAGCAGATTATCACTATGGTGGCTTTAAAAGAAAAATAAATCCAATTAAAATAACAATTGCTGTTCAAGCATAAGTCTCCGAACTTGGTTCAGATAAGGAATTCTTACCTCAAAGGTGCCAAGAGATATAAATTAGACCCATGACATCGATGAATTTTGATATTACTGTTTTCAAGAGTGGCAGAACTCTGAAAAACAAAAATAATTGTATATTAACATTATATATATATATATATATGTATATATATATATATATATATATATATATATATATATATATAGTACATAATACAAGTATTGCATTTTAGTTGTCAAGACTATTAACCTTTAAATTTAGATTGCAATGAAAGACAGTGAGGTTGTAATATTGAGTTTCACTCACAAAGCTATTGTATACATCATATTTAGCTGTATTACTGTATAAGATTATTATTATGAGTTACTCAAAAATCTTCAGATAAATTTATATGGAAATAAACTGTCAAGATCTTCCTTTATCAGTAAAAGATTCAAAGTATTTGTGTGACCCAGCAAAATAATCAGTAATAGATTTATATATACTTATTAACATCTGGTTCATATGTGGTCATAGATTTGAAATGCCGTATGATAAATCAACAATAACAAGTTTAGATCTCATTAGAAGCATGTTTCATTGAGTAATTTAAAGCTTGTCCAAATATTCAATTACCCTGGCAACAGTTTGTTTGCTGACTTGACTCATGAAGATGACCTTGTTCCTGTCAAAAAAAAAAAAAAAAAATATATATATACATATATATATATATATATATATATGGATTAATAGAATAGCAAAATATTAATTTCATTAAATATTAAATTCAGAATTTTTTTTTTAACTTTAAAAAAGAATAAAACAATTCAGGTTTATTTAGGAAATGCTTTCTAATAAAGCAATTTGCTGTGCCATCTCCCGCTTATAATTTAATTCTAGTTATGAATTTAATGTTTGCAAAAGATCAGAGAAAAATTAGAATATCTTTGATCTAAACACAAAACAGTAAAAGTATCTCGTGAAGATATCAGGTAACCAAAACATCCTTGTCATTTTTTTACGTTGTGTAAGAAGAAGTGATAATGGCTATACAAATGAGTGTTTCACATGCCAAAAAGCAGTTGGGATGGGGTCATTGTTTTTGACCAATGCAGGTACATCGCACACACACATCAGTCATCACTAAGGAAACACAGCCGTGTTGAAGCAGCTCATTTGGGGTTGTCTGTTTTATGACATTAAGGTGGGCTTTTTTGCAGCTGCATCAAGTCGTCAAATATGTCAAGCCTTTGGGTATAATGGTGTTAGTGAATGAACTGCCAGATATTGGTTCCAGAAGTTCAGGACAGAAGATCAGTCCCTTCGCGATGAATCCTACAGTGGCCGGCCACAGGTTCTGGATGATGAGGCCCTGAAAGCAGACATAGCTTGCCGAACACCTCCAGGTCTCTGATGAAACAGATTTCACCTGCACCACATAAGGAAAGCATAAAAGTTGAACAAGTGAATACCCCACACACTGTCAGAAGCCAACAAACGAGTGAGAGCCTTTCTCTTGCTGCTTTCTCAGCACTGCAATGTACCCATATTTGATTGAGTTCCCACCAGTGATGAAAAGTAGGTCCTGTATGACATTTCCAAGCATGCCAGACATTGGTTGTCACCACAGGACCTTGAGTCTCACACCATAAGACCACCTCTACACACACAGAAGATCATGTTTTGTGTCTGGTGGACTAGTTGACAAGTGGTGCACTATGAGCTGCTATCAGCAGGCCAAACCATCACTGTGGATTGGAATGTGTGCAACAGGCACTGAAGCAGAATAAGCCAGCATTGGTTAATTACAAAGGTGTACTGTTCCCCCATGACAATGCCAGGCTTCGTGTTACATTGGTGGCCAGGAATACTATAAGGTAACTTGGCTGGGAGACACTGTGCCATCCACATTACTCCCTGGACCTTGTGCCAACAGATTATCACCTCTTCCATTCCTTAGAAAACCAACCTGATGGGAAATCCTTCGCAAATGAAGCAGGCTAGTGGCAGAAAATCACAGACATCTTTGTGTCCAAAACATGTGATTTTTACCACCAGGGTATTGTGCAGCTGGAGGCACATTGGCAAAATGTTCTGGATGTTGATGGGAATTACTTTGAGGACTAACAGTGTGTCAAATATTCTGTATACCTTTTTTTTTCTAATAAATTAAAAATGGTAAAAACCTTTTGGTTACCTTTTATAACCATATACTTTTTCTTAGCTTTTGACAAAGATAAAAAAAAGAATAAAAACATTTAAATACTTAATTTTACATTTATCAAAACACATTTTCTTTTTATGTGGCTTTATTCAAATTAATTTATTTGTTTTTACATTTTTTTATAACATTTCAACTGTGTATGCTTCAGCCTTTTTCAGGTACAAGGAAATTAGTCAGAAGAGAACCACATAGAATTCCCTTCTATTTAAATTTATCTTCATAATGATAAATGTAACACTTTTTTCATTTTCAGTACAAAATACTTTTAGAAATAAATATTGGGAGTAATAAAGAAATTGTTAAATAATAGTATAAAAGTTTGACAATGACAGTGGTTTAACTGGTTACATAAATTTGCATAGTCAATGCTGATGTTTAAAATAAAATTGTGTTACTCTTTTGTATAAAATATATTAATGAATATCTGTTAATATTTAATTAAAAATTATTGATTGATCTAATATCTTAATATCTCTACAATTAGGAATGTTTATATTAAATTGTATTATAACTTTATGATTGTGAGGCCATAATGAAAAGTAAAACAGAAACCCATTTAAATCTTTATGACAATCATATATATGTTATAACATTAAACAGGTACAAACTTAGAAAAATACAAACAAGTTCTACTTACCCTTTTATGGCTTCTTTGGATACTATGTGAGCATTTGTGGCAATTCGACCACGTTTGAAATTGTTTTCATTCCGTGGGTCTTCTCCTGAAAATTAGAAAAATTAACAGTGCTTTATGACCCTCACTATCTTAACAATTGCTTTTTTCTACCTACATTTATATGTTACAAATTAAAGTAATAATATAACAGGTTAAACACGACAGTTTTCTGTGCCCTGCCAGTTCATCTGTCTTAGGATTCCTTAGATACATTATTTATTTTTGAATTAAAATTCATTAAAGAAACGTTTTTGAATCCCAAATATGAAAAATAATACAATAAAAATAATATTTTCTTTTTATTACAGCCAATACACTTTCTTAAAAGAAACATTCATTAAAGAAAACTTTTTAAACCTAAATAAAAAAAATATTTTCTTTATCTCAAGAAATTATCTGTTTTATTACTTTTATTAAATTATTTTTTTTATTTTCCTTAACAAATTATTGATTTTATTAAAGCAGATATTTTCTTAAAGATAATATTAGCTTTATAATATTGTATTTTCTTATTTAGGATTAAAGAACATTATTATTCATAAGTAGAAAATATATTGATGAGGTAATTTTATTCATAAAAATGCAGTTTATATTTATCTGTGACACTATTTGACACTAGTGAATGGATAGAAATGGATTAAATCAAAAACATAGCTTGGAACAAGACGAGAAGGGTTAATGAATAGAATGATGGACAGACCGAGAGAAAGAAGGAAGATTTCTCTTTTTTCTAGAGGAAAGCTTAATTCTCTAAAACCAGGAAAATTAAGAAAGGTAATATTACCCCAAGAAGCCATGTGCCAAACTTTAAGCTGACAGTTGATTAATGAGGTAGCTCCAGAATTACCAGTTACGAAAACACAATATAAGCAGAATGAATAAAATTTGATCTGTAACCAAATAAAGGAATAGAGTTTCTTTGTGTAACCTAGGGTATTTGGAGTGCAATGACCCTGGCAGGATTGGGGTGGGGATGACTGACTGGAGGAAGCAGCTGGTAAATTTTTGAATTTTAAGCAAAACCAGGTATGAGAAATTTTGCCTACGCGAAATTTCAAATGATAATTTTAATTAATGACCATAAGTTAAGCCATGCCAAATGGTCGAGAGCCAGATTGCTTAAAGGGTAGCTAAGGTAGCAGGCACAGGTGAAATATCAAGGAAGGCGAGGGGGAGTTGCCCACACCCATTGTGAGGTACCAAAATAAGAAGGAAAGAGTTAGGGTGGATCAATATTCTGTGACCACTACTTGTGGAAGTGGGGATCTCCCCAAAATTGGGCATGTAATTTCCCAGGACCAGACAAGAATGGGCTCTTGTTGGCAATTGGGAGATTCACCAGAACCCCAAGCCATGTCGTACTCTATGCCAGTTTCAGGTGAAGGTCCATATAAGGAGGGAATTGAAGCATCCGAGACAGTTGTTCCAGATGCTGGACAAGAGATGATCACTTCACCTGATCTCATGTGACTTCCTGTCTGAAGGAAATCTGTGCCAGAAGCCTTGCTCAGACTTAGCTAAACCAACTGAATTGTTGTACTGAACTTACGAAATGGGAAGGATTGATATTTTCTGCATGAAGAACTAGTCATTTTTAATATCGAGAATTAACCAAGTCCTATACAAGGAACATATATACAAAAACATTTTCTTTTACTCAAACTTTTTTTTTGTTTTTACTTGTGACATCACTCTGTCCAGACCAAACCAATACAACTATTCCTGGCTTGGATTGAAGAGATCAACTTATCGATCAGCCACGGGAATTGGACATCAGACAGACCAGCAAAGAAGGCTACAAATTTTTTATTATTAATTTATATATTATATACATTTAATTATAAAAATATTATTATTAGATAATTTTATTAAAATGATTATTAAAATTATAAGTAATATTAAAACATCAAACATAAAAATATAATTTAAATAATTTTTCTATTAATGTATTTTGCTTTTGTCTGGTCCCTCAAAAAACCCAAAAAAACAACACCTAAACACCTTACCTGTTTTTAATAAAAGGAACCTATTTATTAAAAAATTAATTAATAAATAAGTAAAGAAAATTTCACATAAATCAGATAATTCTCTTAATTTAAAAAAAAATTAAATTATTTCAAAATTACTACCCACTTGCTAAATCTGGAAGATGATGATGACATGTCTTATCCCATTTACAGTTCTCCATGAAAAATGAGTGATTAATGTTTTTCTACAGGTATAAAAGTGAAAAACAAACTAGCTGCCACAAGCTAAAATTTGAACTCTACCCATTCAGTTCAATTGTCCAGCCTGCTAACAAATAATCAATAATGAGTTCCTCTTGTTAGGATTCAATCATTAAAATCAATAAGTATTCCTTTTCAAAACACTTAATAAAAAAAACTTTTTTCACAGAAAAGTTAAAAATTCTAATAAAAATATTTAGTAAAAAGTAATTAAACCTAAAAATGAAAATACAATAACTAAAAAAAAGCTAGTTAATATAACTTAATTCTTTTGAAAACACTAACAAAAACTGAACTAATTTTTAATGTTGATTTTGTAGGATTGTCTACAGCTATTAATTATAGAAAAAACTTTGGATACATACATTTTGTCATAAATTATTAAAGATTTATACAATGGTAAGTACCAACTTAAAGGTCACTTACCTAACATTCGCCATGAGAGTCGGCGCCCTGATGACGCACAAGCGGACGGACCAAAAGGATTAGGTATTAAATTTTCTTTAAGCCAATAATACAAAGATTGAATGGGAACTGATTGAGTGCTCTGAAATAAAAATAAAAGATAACAAGCAGAATGAGATATCATTATCAGTCATTGTGAGTCTACTTTTAGACAAAGGTTCTTCCAGATTTGTTCCATAATGATCATGATTGTGTTAATCTCTGATGCATCTGCAAACCTCTCTATTTCATCTCTCCATCTAATGACTGGTCTTTTTCTACTATATTTGTTATCTACTGGTCACCAAACAACCTTTTGCTCCATCTGTCATCCTTTCTTCTTGCTATGTGTCCCACTCACCACTAATTTTGTCTTTTAATTACTTCCATGATAACTTTTCCCTTGGTCTGTTCTGTAAACCATGTTATTGTCTTTCTCTTGTCTTATCCCTAAGATAATATATACCCTAAAAAAATCCCTTAAATTCAAATGCATAAAAAAACTAACATCCAATATTAAGATGTGTAAATGTGGGGAGGGGGAGATACCAGGTAAGGATCAATAACATGCAGATCTTTCTTTGGAGTTTACTGAGCATTTCTAAATATATAGCAAGATCTGATGTGGCAGCAATATTCAAAGCATGGATGAATGGTAGACTTATCGATATGTAAGATAGATTCAGGCAAGAAAAATTGTCTAGCACAACACAGTGAATCAACTTTCCAAGCAGCAGATCTATCAATTTATTCAATACAATCTTAGCCTGGAAAGGCACAATAAGTTACACTCTTGAAGGTTAGCAACAGCCATGCAGAAAGGGTTCTCTCAGATGATTTATAGAGAGTAGTTCTGTTTTTGAAGGTGTTAAAATTAAAAAAAACATTCCTTACCCCAGTAAACAACAGATTGTAGATCATTTTTGAGATCAGCTACCAATCTGATCTTATTGAACTGATCAGACTTAAGAGGAATTAGTTGTGTCATCAGTATAGATACCAAGCTGAGAACTGATGCAAAATAACAAATAGAACAGAGGCAATATTAAAGAAATGGATAGAGTTATCAAGCATAGATAAAACAAAGCATAAAGAATTTTCAAAGCAGAAAAGAGATGACACAGTTCAATCTGAGATCAAATAGGTAATTCAAATCTCTATGATAAATTGCTTGTCAATAAATACTTAAGCATTTCAAATGATAGAGTTTATTATACAGATTAATGTTTTTAAAGATAAAGATAAAGGAGGAGGAAACAAGATAAAGAAAAGATGATGCCTACATATATATTTCCTTAGTTACCTTCCTTCATCTGTGTTTATCACACTTTGAACAATGAGAAACATCTTGGAGGAAAATTATTAGTTATTGGTGAAGATTTTTGGCAAATTCTTCTGAGAGCCCACAGAGCTCAGTGATCTTTGCAAATTGAAGCATACATGATAAGGTCTTCCAGGCAAATATGAGAGTTCTTAATTGTTTAAACAACAATAATTTTGCTGTTTTTAATTGGTTCAAACATTATATGAACTTGTTGCTAGAACTAGGTGAAGGAAGGATCTCAAATAGGTTTAATGTATACACAACTTTCCCAGATGCCATTGGGGTTTTGTTCTTTCTAACAGGAAGATTTGGTTGAAGTTGTTTGTATTGATTTTACTGACCATCAAAACAGTTGACCCCATTGATGCTGGATGAATGTTAATGATTCCTTGATTTCTCTTCAATCTTTGTAGACTGATTTACCATTCACTCAAAAAGAAATTTTCCATCAGGCCTGCCTTTGTTAGGTCAGTAAAAAAAAAAAAAAAAAAGAGTCAACAACAAAGTTTGAATAAATGTGGATTTTACCTTCTTATTCCAGTGTTCATGCATGAATAATTATATGTTGCTATCAACAGAGTGGATTATAAAGCAAATTTGAGAATATTTGTAAATCAAAGATTTTAGCACAACAGCCAGATGTTTATAGAGAAGTTATTTAAGTCAATGAAGTTAATTACTTTCTAATTCTTTTAAAGACTATTTGTATTTAGGTGACTGGAAATTGTAGTGCTAAAAATATTTAAAATAATATACAAATTACTTTAAATCTATTACAACTTTTTATTTGGGACTTTTTTTTTTTACCTGACCTTTTTTTCTCTTCATTCTGTATTTAAACTGAATAGATCTAATAAATGTAGTAATTTAAATGGACGAACAATTTAGATTTTAAATTAGATCATCTTGCCACTAGTGAAGTATGACAATTTTTCAGTGGAAAAAACATTATTGGGTAATAAAAAAATTATTTTAAAATTTTTATTTCATTTTGTAAAAATATTTTTAGGTTTGAAATGAATTAAAATATACATTTGCATGTGCGAACATACAAAATTTGAATGTCTCTTTGCTATCATGTGTGTATGGCTGTGAAATAAAATAAAAAACAAAAAATAATCAACTTTTCTTTCTCTTACCTAGTGAGAGAGTTTTAGTATCTTATTGATGATTATTTCACTGTTTCTATCTATAAATATCAATCTATTCATATCTGTCATTTATCAATAACAGTCACAAAGTAAATGTCTAGTTTATTATTTATGATAAAGTGAATTTAAGTTAAACATTTTAAAACATTCTCAATCTTGAATCCCATAACCCCTTAGGGGTCATAAAGGGCATCACATCTAATGCAGCCATAGCAGCAGTGGTATGTCTTGGGCAAGACAGCCTGATGGCTAAACATCTAGGCTAAACATTTAAAACATTAAAAGGCCACAAAAATGAATTCAGGTAAAAATGTTACAATTAATTTCATGGAATTAAAATATACATGCACATGTGCAAACTTACATACACACACAATTTGAATGCAACGAAGTTGTGATGGTTAATTTCCTTTTCTGTCTGGTAACAACCTCTGAGTATCAGGAAAAGAGTATAAGCTGTAATGTGTGGCTCTTTGAATTCATTTTTATGACTCAGACTGTATTTAAATATATTTTCTAATAAATATTATTTTTTAAAATAGATAATTTAGATTTGAAATTTGATCAATTTGCTCAGTACCCATTCATTTGCAAACATGAAACAAACTAGTATTGACTGTTTAATTAAGTATAAGATTCGTTTGGAATCAAGGCCCCCAAAAATAAAAACAATTTATGTATCTGTTAGCACTTAAAAAATCTAAAAATACCTTCAATACAAATACACAATAATAATGTCAACATTAATTATCATGTCCTATTATGTAAGAGTTATGAAAAATATTTCCTACCTTTGAATAACAGATTTTTGATTTGACACCAGGCAACTGCAATAATTCAGCAAGTCCAATTGTGGTTCTATAAGAAAAAATAATTATAAAGAATGAAATTCTAATATAAGGAAACGGAAGCAAATTTTTCCATATTAGATTATTAATGGAAAAACAAAAATAGTAATTCTTTAAATTGAAAAATAAATACATAATAATTGGATGAAGAGACATATTTAAATTTGAAAGTCAAATTTAATTGTAACCTGATTAACTTAGTCAATATTTACTTGGCCCTGCCTTAGAGACGCAAACTGCCAGTGTGTCATTCAGTATAGCTGGGAGCTCAAATCTTACCTTGGAATTAATTTTATTGGTGCATCTTTGCACATGCAAGGATAGACATAATTATACTGAATCAATCAAAGAATACTATTCAAGCATCAAAGATAAAAATCATATATATATATATATATATATATATATATATATATAAATAGTTGTTCAATAAACCAGTAGATGCATGAAAAATTCCTGACCTGACCCATTTGCCAAAATCCTTATTTCAATGGCCAAACATCAAAATAATGATTTTCAACACTCCCTTTTGTGTGTGTGTGAAATATTATACGCCCAATTCATTTCTTAAAATCTGACCAAAACAGCAGGGCTACTTCCTCTCTCTCTCTCTCTCTATATATATATATATTCCCCAGATAGCAGTAATGTTATACCTCCCATAGGTGACTGACAATCCCTAATGTCTCTCATGGGTCAATCCAATGCTTCCAGAGCTGCCCTGTGTGCCATGGTACATTAACCCCACATGATGAACCTGCACCTTTTTATCACTTAGACCAATTCAGAGGCTTTGCTGATACTGCAAAATGGATTATCGGATGAAGTCAAGTCAAATGGAAGCTTAAAAGTTGAATGTGAATTTTGACCCCCAAGCAGCAAAGTTGCAGCAATACCAGATAAGGCCACTGCCAAAGCAATGTCCTTGTATTGTTGAACTTTGGCCAAAAGCAGCTTAGTAACAAATGTCTTTCCTGTCCTTTCAGGAGTATCTAGGAAGAACCTTCCACCTTTGGAGAAGCAGACACTGTCAACAACAGTGTCATAAGCTCTCCTTTGGTCCAGATGCAACCTTCTCTCATTTTGACCAACAGAGCATTGATGTCATAGGATGTTTCTTTCATCACCTCTTTGGGTAAAACATCGGCCCATGTTCGAGGAGTTTTGGGCAACCCATATGTCGGTAACATTCCCTCCAAGAGAAATGCCCTGTTGTAAATTTAATCACTGAAATCTATTTCCATACCTGGAAATTGGAGTTGGGCTTGGTGCTTAAAGTCTTTAAATAAGCTATCCCTATACTTATGCCACAAAGAGACAGGATCACTTATTTTGCATGTTTGCAATAGGATTACAAAGAGCAAACCACACAGGGGATTGTGACACAATAGTCTCAGCCATTGTTGCATCCCACTTGGCATAATCTTGAAGCTAATCTCGAATTAAGCATACTTCTCAGTAGGTCATACAAACCAGTTCATTTACATTTTTAAGATTCTAGAAGAATGTTTGGCCTCGAACTTCATGAAGAAGGAGATGAACTTAAAAGCATTCATTTTGGCAGGAATGTACAGTGTACACTCTACCTAGGCACTCATCAAACTTAATGCCAGGTTGCTCTGGTACATCTTGACCTATCAATCTAGACACCCATTCCATTTTAGCTTTCCAATAAGATGGCACTCGGAAGTACAAAATTGTCCAGGAAAAAAAGGATCATTTTGGCACAGTTTGAAGAAAGCTGTGAGTTTAGTATCATTGAGTGTGTGTGTGCTACCTGAACAGCATTTGCTTCAGTGAAGTAGATACATGTTGACCATTTTCCAATATCCAGGTGTCTTCCATGTAATGGGAAGCCAAACATGTACCAAAATGCCTCATCATTACTGATGTATCTGCCCATTCATTACTACTTATGTATCTGCCCAGTTGATACTGTGTTACTTCATCTTGGCTATTTTCCTTAATGTTCTCCACCAATTTTTCTTTATAAAAAGACATGCTCAGTCATACAAACAAACATACATACACAATCTCTGTCTTATATATTGTGGCAGACATGATGAGACAGAACCTGGGACGAGCACAACTGGTTGTGACTTGCCTTGTCCCCGCCAAAAAAGAGCCCGTATTTGCTTAGCATGTAAAGCTACTGCAGTTGAAATGAGGGAGAAAAAAGCACAACCGCTCTGCCGTAATCTGTCCTCGGCCAGATAACATAAAAGAATGAGGGGGGACTTGCATTGCATTTTTATACAATAAAGATGCAATGCATTATGGGACAGGGACACAATGAATTATGGGATCGCATGAAGACGCAAGAGATTATGGGTATGTGGACAAATATAAAAGCAACCAATTTTTCCTAGTGCAGGGGGCTTGGAGTGACGTTCACGGTTGGTGGCTAGAAAAGTCTGTTAGTGCGATTTTGCGACAGAACTCAAGAAGGAACAACTCGAGGTTGGAATACCAGTTGGGAGAGCTTGAATTTACTCACTGGTTGCTGTTTTCTTTTTTATTCTCCACATATATACACGTTTTCATTGGTCCAAAGAAAATTTCATATAAGCTCAAAATTTGTTTTGTCCTTTTCTTCAGCTCACTAGTCATTTTCTTTGAAATTAAAGTTTTCTTTTAACTAAAGCAAATGAATTTCTTTCTGTTTTTTCTTCAGCTTGGCCGAATTTGAAAGGAGTGGGTAAAAGGAGTTATTAAAAAAATGTGCACTCAGTTGTTGCACAAACAAACATACAGACACAATCTTTCTTATATATATATATATATATATATATTATATATATATATATATATATATATATATATACATACACACATATATGTGTGTGTGTGTGTGTGTATGCATATATACAGGGTGTTTCGAAAAGAATATGCCAAAATCATAACGCTGTTTTTTCAGGTTTATAGCATTGTAGTGGACTGAATCAGTGGTTATTTGATAGAGTACTTATCAAAGTTTGATTGGGTGTCAGTTTCACTGCTGTCATTAGTATAACTTCTGGTGCAGCTGAATTGTGGGAAGATCAATCAAAATAGCGACTCCTCAGCAGAAGACGTTTTGCTTTCTTGAGTTCACGAAAAAAACGCCATTGTCATGATGCAGCGTGCTTTCAGAACAGAATTCGGCATTGATCCGCCCCATCGTGAGAGCATTCGACGGTGGGTTAGACAGTTTAAAGAGAGTGGGTGCTTGTGTAAAGGAAAGAGTCCTGGAAGACCACGTGTTTCAGAGGAGCAAGTGGAGAGGATTCTTGACGCATTTGAGAGCAGCCCACGTAAGTCCGTACGTCGAGCAAGTCTTCAGCTTGCCAACCCTCATTCCACTGTCTGGCGTGTGTTAAAGAGACGATTACACATGAAACCATACAAACTAAGCCTTTTCCAAGCACTTATTAATGATGACAAGGTGATGCGGAGAACATTCTGTGAGTCAATGCTGGAGATGGAGGAAGGTGATGAAACTCTCTTTTCATGTTTAGTTTTTAGTGACGAGGCGAATTTCCATTTGAGAGGCACAGTCAATCGTCACAATGTGTGCATTTGGGGATCAGAGTACCCACATGAAACTGTTGAGTATGAAAGAGATTCCCCTAAAGTGAACGTCTTCTGTGCTGTGTCTCAAGACAAGGTCTATCGTCCCTTTTTCTTTGAAGGAAACACCGTTACAGGACAAACCTATCTCGAAATGCTCCAAAACTGGCTATTCACTTTATTGCAAGCAGATTCGAATGACTTCATTTTTCAGCAAGATGGAGCACCACCCCATTGGCATCTCGGGGTTAGAGCTCATCTGAATGAAAACGTGCCTCAGCGATGGATTGAGAGGAGAGGTGCTAAAGACCTTGCTCTCTGAGCTTGGCCTGCCAGATCCCTGGACCTCACTGTGTGTGACTTTTTCTTGTGGGGGCATGTTAAGGACTAAGTTTTATATTCCAGCTCTTCCAGCAAGTATCGATGATTTGAAAGATCGAATAACAGCTGCAATCAACATGGTGGACCATGACATGCTGAGGCGCGTATGGGAGGAATTCTCATATCGGCTTGATGTTGTCCGCGCTGCCGGTGGTGGCCAAATTGAGCACTTATAAAACATGAAATGAAACTTGAATGTATATACAACACATTTGTTTATGCTAGAGGTTTGTAATTTTTTTCGTTTTTGACACATCACGTGATGATTTTGGCGTATTCTTTTTGACACACCCTGTATATATATATATATATATATATATACACACACATATATATATATATACACACACATACAAAGGCTGCTAAAAAGTTCTTGGCCTAACCATTTGCATTCTTATCAAACCCACAAATTAAAAATGATTCTTGATGCTTATTTACAGCGGTATGTTGATATAATTCATGAGTACAATAAATTGGAATAAGGAGAAAAATTGTAGTTATCACTACAAAACAAAGTATAAAGAAATAATTAGTTAATAATGACAGCAGAAAAAACAGGCTTCAACTAGAATTTCTAGATATTCTAAAGAACTACCATTTTCTGAAAATGATAAATCATCAGTCATCCATTATAATACATATATAGTAAATATAAAATCTACTTAAAAACAATAAAAGTAAATATCAAATTAGGATGCACTGAAAGACATTTTAAATTGTAATGGAAAATTAACAATTTTGGTGATAGCCATTCCTTGTGATAAACAGTGATAATAATGATTAAGAAAAAATATTTGATGCCAGAAATATAAAGGTTAGGCAACTTATCTCTTTCACTTCTAAACGTAAAAGTTTAGAAAGTTTCATTCAAATTGTACCCCAAAATATTCCAGGTATATTTTATAATCACTTTTAAGAACTTCAAAAAATATTTTTTTTTAATTTTTAGCAGTAAATAGCACAGTATATTCTCATATATTCCATTACTTACCTACATTTATCAGCAGAAGCTGATATCAAAAAACCCAAAGCTGTCAAGATGTCATGGCTGACCTGAAGATCTCGGCCAAGGCATGGGCTGCTGCTGCTGCTGATAGTAGCAGCTGCTGCTGTTCGGTTTTCTAAACAATGCAAAAACAGTGGTATGTAAAATTTACTGTGAGGATACATAATTTATCCTAGAATATAAAACACAATGTGACTATATACTTATCAGTAATGCTCCAAGACCACCTCTATTTCTATTTTGGATTTTACAACACATCAATCCCTGCTTAGTCATTCAATGTTGAGATCCTTTTTTTTTTGTTTGAGTCTATAGATAAACAATGGTTATGTTTGAGTTCACAAATGTCTAAAGGAAGCTGGCCCCTTGTGGTTTTCTTACTCCTTATCAGGTGATGCAGTCAGTGTCTAGGCCTTACTGACAGGAAAGTTCAGATAACGAGATATTTTGTTTTTATGGTAACAGATTTCACTTAAAGTTGCTATATTTTTTATTTTGTTTTAGAATTTTATCGATAGATTTCCCTTTAATGATTTATTAGGTTGGTGCAAAAATAATATTGTTTTTGACGTTAAAAAATACGTCAAAAAACAATATTATTTTTGCACCAACCTAATAAAAAGCAGGAGTCTTTTAGATTGATTTATGAGCAATGAAAACAAAACAATAAGAAATTTTAAATCAGAAGAGAAATGCAAACCTGGATCAATCAAAAGTTCTAACATTTCCATCAAATGGCTTTGAACAAATCCTAAATGACTGTGTTCATCCATTGCCTAAAAGAAAGAAATGATAAAATTAATTAATTTTAAGTTCAATTCATTTTGATGAATTAAAATAGAATTCTCTAAAAACATGTATTTATATACTGATACATACAAAAACAAAGATTATACATTATTGAAATGAACTGTAAACATTTTAAATATACATACTTGGGATTATATGCAGTTATAAGAGTAAAAAAAAAAGAAACAATTTTACATACATTAAACAGATATTAAAATTTTAATAGTGTTACATATATTTTCTAGCTATCATTTTAAGTTAAAAAGTGTATGTTGTATGCTATAAAATCTAAAATTATTAATTTGGTCAACTTAATAAAGATCTATTAATAATATTTTGGATTATCTTACTGACAAACCAAAGTTATCAAATTTGTTAAAAAATAATAAAAAAAGTATTAAAACTCAAACTTTGAAGTTGTGAACTGATATCAGAAAATTTTTTCTTACCTTAAGTCGCCTGTTGACTTTGCTGTCAGAATCATGGTAAGCTGAACTAGTGGGCCATCTTGATAAAAGAACTAAGGTAAAAAAACATTCAATTTGGTAACAGAATTTTCTGATATCTAAACGTTTAGTAATATTTTTTTTTAAAATATGTCAAGGCTTTACCTTTAGATTTTGTTTCTCCAAATTGCACTGTTAGTTCTTATAAGTTTGTGATCAAATGATTTT
This sequence comes from Acanthosepion lycidas, assembly GCA_963932145.1. NCBI lineage: Eukaryota > Metazoa > Mollusca > Cephalopoda > Sepiida > Sepiidae > Acanthosepion > Acanthosepion lycidas. The sequence goes on from OZ010574.1 coordinate 38,828,463, forward strand.
AAAATTTACAATAAGAATTGGTTTGTTAAATCAAAGGATACCCATCTCCAGCTACTAAAGAAGCTTTCAAAGAGACCTTGTTGAATTGTTGAATATATAGGTAAAGTACAAACTTGTAGGTGTTCACAGTCAAATGGTTTTTGAGGCTTTCTGAAATAAAAATTACAATAATTATGAATATCAGGTTATATAAAATAAACATCAATTTATTCAATGTAGCTCAATGTATTCAATAACTACAAAATAGAGCAAATTCATTGTTAAATTTGTTGAAAATAAGGAAGATAAAAAAAATGTAATTTCTAACATTTTTCATGTTTTTTGTTTTCAGTTGTAATCTGAATTTTATCCAAATATGAAATCATATATGTTCTCTTTCAATGTAATGTCAAAATCAGTAAATTATATTTGACAGCTATCAAATAGTAACTCTTTAAAAAATGTTAAATACATTGAAAACTCAAGAAACAGATGCATATTAACGTAAATCTTCATACTTGTTATTTTGAGGAAAACTCACATTTTCTAAGATTAAATGGAGTATCATCACAAATAGCAAAAAGTGTGCAATAAAACCAAATTTTAATTCATAATGAAAAATCTAAAAATCAAATATTTAAAAAAATTCTAAATGTCAAAAATATAATTCCTGTTATCTTTTAAAAATGTTACATTTCTGGCTTGTATTACAATCACTTAAAATTCTTTATTCATATAAAATTAATATGGCTACTGTTGTTTGAAATTAGTTTATTCCTGAAAAAATAACTTTGAGAAATTGGGTAAAAGAAAATGTAAAAAACTATGATGTATAAAACATGACTATAATAATAAAAAAGAAGATACCTAAAGGTAAAAAGTGTCGGATATTTTTAATTTGATATTTATTTTTATCATTCTCGATACATTACCAAAAATCAAGTACATTTGTTATTTTTTAATATCAATTATGTTTTCTGGAATTACTTTATTTTAAAACTGATAGACAACATTTTTAAAAAGTAAGTATAATAAAAGATTTTTTCCTAAAAAGTTACTAATTGACCTTTATCTTGGCTTGTTTTACATTTTGCAAAGCACTGGCTCCATTCTATTCTTTCAGCAGGACTAGTATTTTCTGATAACAGATGGCAGGTGGAAAAATAGCTGGAAAAGAATTAAAAAATAAAAGTTTATAAAATGGGAAAGAAATATAAACTTATTGAGAAGCTAATTACAAAAAAAGCAAGACACAAAGTTTGTTAAAACACTTTATTCTGCATAAACAATTGTAGTAGTGTAACCCGGATATAAGAGAGATTTTCTCTGGTCCCAAATTAGAGCTATACTTACCTAAACAAAATAGACCAAACCCGGATATACGAGAAACCCTGATATAAGATACTTCTTATCCGGTCCCGACAACTCTCTTATATCCGGGTTGCACTGTAATTTAATGAATTTTAGTATTCTTTTTAATGAAACTAATTTTTTTAGAGCTCTATTTTTAAATAGGGATTGATTGGTTTTTACAGCTTAACAACTCTTTGTGTGTTACTTAAAAAGCTGAAACATATTTTAGATTGTCAGAATAATTCTTTTTTTTTTTTGTAAGCGAATATTGCCTTAAATTTTTTGAAAAATCAATGATTTTTCCAGATACAAGTCCTACTATTTAATCCATAGCTTAAATTAAAAGAAACTTACAGCCAAGCCAAATCTTCAGGAAGATGGATTTTGTTGCAAGCAATATGCCTCCAAACAGTGTAGCTGTAACAGAATTGGGGACAGAGTTTATTATAGAATATTAGAAGTCAAACAATTTGACAGAATTTACTTCTATTTTTAATAGTTTATCTAATGTAAAATTAAAAAAATAATAGAGGTAATAAATAAAATAAATAAAATTGGTAAGAAACATCTAACAGTGAAATTTTGTAATCAAAGAAACAACATAAAAAGAGAACTATTTTTCCATTTAAACAAATATGAAAATACAAAATATCAAGTTGACTTTTTCCTACAAAAGAAACAACTTTAGTATTCTTCTAATATATATATATATATATATATATATATATATATATATATATATATATATATATAGTTGTAGCCTCTGTCTGCCTGTTATTGAACTCCTCCTAGGGTTTTGAAGATAGACCTACATACCATATATTCTGAAACTACATTACCCAGAGTACTTGGATAAGTATATTTCATATTGATCAAAGGGGAGTCCCTGAGGGGCATACCCCACCTACACACACACACAATTTTTTTTCCCTTTGATTTAAATTAAATTTAAATATGAACAAAGAAATGAATCCTATCCAAAATACAGAAGGAGAAAGTCAGAGGATGGAGGTCACATCGGCAAGATCAAAATGAAACAATATAGATGTCAAGTTGAGCAAAAAATTACCAAACAGTGGGTAGTGCCTTGCAATACATATTTGTTGCTGCAATTCAACTGTCATATCAATGTCAAAATCTGCTCATCATTTCATTCAATCAAGTATTGTATTAAATACATATCAAAGGGGTCAGATCAAGCTGTTTTTGCACAAACCCCCCACTGAAAATTTCCTGTTCATATAAATTAAATTTAAATAAGAGAATGACTCCTATCCAATATATAGAAGCAGAAAGCCAGAATAGTAATATTGAAATGCATCATATTTTTTTCCACAAATTATAACAATATTTTAAAATCAATCATCATTTTCTTACAAAAAAAATGTGTGACACACAGCAAGGCATGAGTAATTCAGCTAGTATATGATAAAAATGCACTGGAATATTTTCTTCAACTTGAATCAATGTTTAAAATTCCCAACAGCTAAAATGGTTTATTTTATAAAAGCTTTCACTTTAGATAAATAGCAAATAACTGTGCAAACACTGTAAATTCTCAGAAATAATATAAATACTCATAATTAAATAACCAGGTATATTGTTCATGGTAATATTATGAAAAGAAATTGTTACTGTGTGGTAATAATACAACTTTGAAAGTCAAAATTTCTCACAGTAAATTTAAATTTTAGTAACTGATGAGGTTATATCTGTACTTCATAGCATTTTCAAAAATAGTTAATGAAATTTATAACATGATTTTTGACAAGAGAAATTGGAAAATTGTGTCTTTATACAAATAACTAAAAGTTACAAAGAGAAAAGTCACAAAATAAATAAAAATGGAATACCTGATTCTTGGAAAACCCAATTCCCCTTTGTTCTTTGCATAGGCTAAACTTTTTTTGATACACTACAATCAGAAATAAATACATTAAAAAAAAAAAAATATGCATTTATATAACTTAAAATACTTTTTAAAACTTAAGTGCTTTTCAGGGTTACTGGGAACAAATATATAAAATCTTAATTACAAAATTTACTCAGAACATAGCAGTAAGCCTTTTAATAAAACTATTTTGCTAAAATTATTATATACCTTAGTCCACAACTGATAACATCAAATTTTAATGGATAAAAGCGTAGACACCTTTGATCAGGCCAAGATAGTTACTATATTGGTTTTTAAATCTTCAAAAATATTTTGCTGAAAAATATACACTTTAAATATTCCATAAGGAATAATGCCAAGAGAAAAGAAATTTTTTTTTTTTTACATAAACCAGATAAAAGAAGAAAACATAATTATCCATATCAAATAATTTAAAGAAACCCACTACTTCATTTTAGATAAAAATGTGAATAATTAAGATTATAAATATTTACTTAGTTTGGTCTGGCACAGGGAGGCTTTTAATGCAACTTATACTTTTAAAATAGCACAAATTGCAATATTTATGCATTCAAATGAGATGTTTTCTCCATTATTGCTATGGGATTTTATGCAAAGTTTAACAGTATAGAAAGAAAAATAAATGTTTATGGTAAAATCACTAAAAGTGAATTTGTTCACCAGTGAGAAATATTCAGTTATCTCATCTTCAGATAACAAAGAAAAGAAAGCAGATATACTAACATTGGTGGAAAGTCTTGGTGGTGGAGGGATTGATAAGGTACCATAACTAAATGGTTCTGCCTTCACCCAAACATAGAAAGAATGGGCTACAGGCTGAGTGGATGAGCCACTCGATCGGGCAGTCATCACCACTGCCTCATAACACACTGCACTTCTAGATTAGACATGGCTTCTCATAGAGCCTGTAAAAGAAATGGAAAAAAGAAAACAACTTTCTATTAATTTCTTTCCAAAGTCAATGCTTGAATTATACAATCTTGCAAAAATATATTTTTTGAAGCATCAACAGTTTTATTATAAAATAAACACATAAATACATATATATACACACATAAATACATATATATACATACACATACACATAAATACATATATATACATATATATATGCATTTACATATATACATACACACACACACATAAATACATATATATACATTTACATATATACATACACACACACATAAATACATATATATACATTTACATATATACACACACACATAAATACATATATATATGCATTTACATATATACATACACACACACATAAATATATATATACATTTACATATATACATACACACACACATAAATATATATATACATTTACATATATACATACACACACACATAAATACATATACATTTACATATATACATACACACACACATAAATACATATACATTTACATATATACATACACACACACATAAATACATATACATTTACATATATACATACACACACACATAAATACATATACATTTACATATATACATACACACACACATAAATACATATATATGCATTTACATATATACACACACACACATAAATACATATATATGCACTTACATATATACATACACACACACATAAATACATATATATGCATTTACATATATACACACACACATAAATACATATATATATGCATTTACATATATACATACACACACAAATACATATATATATGCATTTACATATATACATACACACACAAATACATATATATATGCATTTACATATATACATACACACACAAATACATATATATATGCATTTACATATATACATACACAAATACATATATATATGCATTTACATATATACATACACACACATAAATACATATATATATACATACACACACACATAAATACATATATATACATACACACACACATAAATACATATATATACATACACACACACATAAATACATATATATACATACACACACACATAAATACATATATATACATACACACACACACATAAATACATATATATACATACACACACACACATAAATACATATATATACATACACACACACATAAATACATATATATATACATACACACACACATAAATACATATATATATACATACACACACACATAAATACATATATATATATATACATACACACACACATAAATACATATATATATACATACACACACACATAAATACATATATATATACATACACACACACATAAATACATATATATACATACACACACACATAAATACATATATATACATACACACACATAAATACATATATATACACATACACACACACATAAATACATATATATACACATACACACACACATAAATACATATATATACACATACACACACACATAAATACATATATATATATATACATTTACATATATACATACACACATAAATACATATATATATATATATATACATTTACATATATACATACACACACACATAAATACATACACACAAATATATATATATATATATATATATATATATATATATATACATACATTTATGTATACACACACACACAAATACATATATATACATTTACGTATATACACACACATATATACATTTACGTATATACACACACACACATATATACATTTACATATATACATATACACACACATATATACATTTACATATACACACACACACATATATACATTTACACACACACACATATATATACATTTACATATACACACACACACACATACATATATACATACACACACATACATTTACATATATACACACACACACATACATTTACATATATACACACACACATATACATTTACATATATACACACACACATACATATACATATACACACACATATATACATTTACACACACACACACATACATTTACACACACACACACACATATACATTTACACACACACACACATATACATTTACACACACACACACACATATATATATATATATATATATATATATTATATGACACACAGAGAAAAGGATCCATTTTCCATTTAACTAAAATACATTTACACACACATATACATTTACACACACACACATATATATATATATATTATATGACACATAGAGAAAATGATCCATTTTCCATTTAACTAAAAGGACATGTGAAAATTTCTCAGAATATGTTATTTTTTAATATTTAGGTACAAAAATCAAGTGATATAGTTTGATAGAGAAAAAGAATTATTATTTGGAATAATAACTTGTCCATTTATAAATTTATATACATTTGATGTAAAAACAAGATTAATTTCTTCAAAGGACAGTATTCCTAGAAAAAAATATTAATCACCACCTTGTTATTCCATACTTGAAAATTAGTTTAATTCTTTTATTCACTCCTTACTGATGTGTGTGGGGGGCAGTAATAAACATTTTCATGATTTAACACTAGTCATGGGTCCAAGCTTGTAAAAAGTTTTAGGTCTTATTTTGTTATCACTGAATAACAAGTATAAGTTTTCCACTACAAAAAGAATCATTAATAGATCAGCAGGCAGGTAAGGCAACTTGTGACAATAGTCGGTGTATTTTGGGAAAGTACAATAAAACCAATTTACTTTATAAAAGATTTTCTACTATAAGAATAGTGAAAGCAATTTAACAGGACATAAGTACATTGTTAATGTTAAATGAATTCACAGATAATAACATATCATGGAAGGGTAAATGTGTTTTGGAAGAAGATAAGTGTGATCTACACTAGATACAAACAATCTTTAACTACCTATCTACATAAATTAAATTCTAATATCATTGAAAATAAATGTTTATTTCTATTTTTTATTCAACTCTATGGAAGATTTTTCAAGTATTATTTATGATGGTTGACAATGACAACTACAATAAAAATAAAATCTATAGTTAAATTTTGTTAGGCATCCTTTATTTTATTTTCTATTTTTTGGTATAGTATAGTTGGTTATTTTGTATGATGAAATATAACAAAGTCAATCCCTACCAAATAATAAAAACAGTAGCTAGGGGTTGTTATTGACAAAACTAAAGTTTTTTTTTTTTTTTTTTTTTAATATTCAGTATAGTATCTGTACAGTACACTGTACTACTATTGCGTCCTGGGTATGACGATAAACTACATCCACGTCCTGGGTATAACAATAAACTACGTCCAACAACAAGGCTTCAGATGTTTTTGGAAACAATAATGTTGCCAGCTATACGTTTTTTGGAAGCAATGATGTTGCCATCTATGCATTTTTTTGGAAACAATAATGTTGCCATCTATGCGTTTTTTTGGAAGCAATGATGTTGCCATCTATGCATTTTTTTGGAAACAATAATGTTGCCATCTATGCGTTTTTTTGGAAATAATGTTGCCATCTATACAATTTTTTGGGAGGCAATAATGTTGCCATCTATCCTTTTTTTTGGGGGGGGGGAACAATGGTGTTGCCATCTATGCGTTTTTTTTTGAAGCAGTGATGTTGCCATCTATGCGTTTTTTTGGAAACAGTGATGTTGCCATCTATACGTTTTTTTGGGGGCAATAGTGTTGCCAGCTATACGTTTTTTTGGAAGCAATGATGTTGCCAGCTATACGTTTTTTGGAAGCAATGATGTTGCCAGCTATACGTTTTTTGGAAATAATGTTGCCAGCTATACGTTTTTTTGAAAAAATAATGTTGCCAGCTATATGTTTGATAGTACTGTATATTTAATATATATATACACACACCTTAATTTGGCATTAAATGACCCACAGTGGTTGATATGCCATAAAACCCAACCAACCAACCTGTACTACTATTGACAAATCATTGTTGGAATGTTGGAGCTGTGTATGACTAAATAAAAACAACTTATTTTAGTGTAGGTACCTCCACTAATTCAGTATACATAAGGTTTAAAATTGATTTTCAGAAATTAAAAAGCTTTCTTGAAGCTTTCATTTTAGTTTTACTTGAATGCTAAAGGATTTAAAATTTACTATTTCCAGTAAGCAAAATACTCTGGTGTGTTTCAAACAAATTATATTGATCTGAATCGATTTTTTTCCAGTAAAATTGATCAAAATCAGCCATTTTTTATACATTTGTAAACAAAATTCTCGAATTTAAAAATCTTGCAAAAATAAAATTATTTCTGAAATATTTTGAAGAAAATTAGCAAATTTAAAGTTAAATTAATCTGATTTGAAACAAATATTACTTATAGCATAAAATGTTGTATACGAACATTTCTTAACTACAGGGTGTTGTTTTTCTGACATATTAATTGATTTATTTACAGCAGATTGACAGTAGAACATGTTCATAGTTAGGTATGTTGGAGCAGACGATAAACTTTATCGGGGGGGGGGGACAACTCTTAAAACACGTGACCTTTTAATGATAGGTTTATCTGTTTGCACATCCTTAATTCATTCTGCACGTAATCACACATACAAAAACAAATCAAAATTCTTTTTAAAATATTTGGGGTTGTCAGATGGTAACAAGATATGATTAGTAAATATAGTTTTTAATAACAATATTTCGTATGGATTATCACATTGAAAATGAATTTTAAAAGATTTAAAACTTTAAATTATTCAATTTAAAATTTTCAAAAATAAAAACAAATCTTGTAAAAATTCATTTTTCGTCGAAATTTTTTTTTTCTTCAGACAATATTGTCTTTAAAAACAATTAAAATCTTCTGTAATTAAACAATGTCTTAGTTTAATTCGGTTTTATTATTTTTCGATTCAGAACAGATTTTCGGTAAAACGGAGGTCCGATTTTGAAAAAAAAAAAAAAAAAAAAAAAAAAAGTAATTCGGAGATTTGAATTCTTCAAAGAATTATGCTTTTATAGTCACTAAAATTATCACGTTGAATTTATCGAGTTTTAAAATTGAGTAAGGGGCTGAAACATGTAAAGAAAATGTTTTTAACAAGATATTTTCCAATAAAAAAATTTCCAAAATAATTTCATTCATTTGTGAATAAATCTTGAAAATTTCATTAAAATTCGACAATTATTTGATTTTTGCAAGAATTTCCAAGTTAATGTGTCTGTCAACGCAAAAAAGAGGCTAATGTGCTATCAAAATTAGTACGACCGCTGACGCAAGAAAAACAAATTTTTTAATCAAAGTTTCGAATGTTCTAAAAACGAGTAAAAAATTTAATTCAGTAATCCATGATACTTTGATCCTTCCTCTTCTTCACATAACGATTCTGATCATAAAACTGTTTTCATTACATTTTTTGGAGTATGCTTTCATCATAGTATGCTGATTTTTAGCGTTTTCGTGGAGGTTAGTAAATTTTAGTAACTAGCAATCAGATACACTTACACTCAGTGAAGTGACTGAATTCAGAGTTTGTGGTGCGCACATCATTTCATTCTTTTCTAAAATTTACAACTAAAAGAAGACGAAACATTCGTCCTGATGGGGCAATTTGCATTCAACATAGAATCATAAAAAAAAATGGTTATTTTTTTTATGCATTTCTTAGCAAGCTTAACTTCTTAACTTCATTGAAAATATTTTTAATTTTGCTGTTTGCACGTTTTTAAGAATTTTCGTGTATAATTACCTTTTTATTTACTTTTTTGAAGACCGGTAAAAAAGTTTTTTTTGTTTTTATAAATCTAGCTACACATTATTACAGAAATACATAAAAAAAAATAAACAATCTGGTCGCATGTTTTTAACTCGCAAGAATATATAACCAAATATTTTGTGCTGAAAAATTAGTTTTCATGCATAAAAGATTGTATCATTTAAAAATATTAATATTTTTTAACTTTAAAATTATTAACTTATTCTTTCTTCTTGTTTTCCTGAAAAATAAAGTTTTTACTTTTTTTTAGTTCATTTATTATGTAACTAGGCTAACAAATGCAAACGAGGAAAATGCAAAACATGAAGGTGGCTATTTAAACAATAAGCCATAGACTAGATTTTCTTCTTAAAAAAAAAAGAAAAAGTATATAAAAAATGAATATTAAATATATCGCTTTTTTTTTTTTTAAATAGTGACTATAATTATATAAATTATTTTTAAAAATCCCATTTCTAAAGCCAAGAGAACTAAGTGATGTGTCCTTTCGTTCAAGTGGTAAAAAAATAAATAAAAATTAAATTTCAGATTTATCTTTGGTCAAATACTTCATGCTGCAATTTCCAACGTGAAAAAAAGAATACTAAACTAAATAAGTAAGCATTTTTCAATAATAGAAATTATTTACTTGAATGAAGAGGAGTAATAATAAATAATAATAAGTAGTAACAATGGATCTTCACTTTGCGCAGAGCTAAGAAAGTGAAAACTTCGGTGTATTTGTTTTCCTTATTTTAGTGCAGCAATATTTCAGCTTGCTTTTTAAAAATAGTAAAAGTAAGCAGAAGGTAAATTTAATTAGTAAGACATTTAAAAATCGAATATTACACTCTATCTAGCTAACAACTCAAAGAATAAAAGAAAACAAAATTCTTCTTTATCATATTTCACCCCCTTCATTCAACCATTTAGCCTGCTATATAAAAAAAATCACGTCTTCCTTGTATGTTTTTTTTTTTTCTTTAATTGGAAAAAAAAAATGAAAATTCCTGATTTTTCATCTTGCCTGATTCAACGAGTCAACGTTTTTTAAAAACTCAACTACAACAGTTTAAACAATCATACGTACGTATTAACAAACCGTTAACCAATGCCGGCTGTTGCAAATATTAAAAAGATGGTTGGCATTTGTTTTTAATATTCAAGGGAGGCTACTCTGTTAACATTGTCATTCAGTGATACTTAGAAGTTTTAAAAAAAATCTGTAAAATTAAAATAAATTACTTCAACTGTGTTAAAAGCAAACATAGGAACGCACCAAAACTTTCTGGAATTGCTAATACGGACCATTTTCAAAAGAAATGTTATTAAATCATTTTTAAGTTAGTGATTTAGGTTCACGTCCTCAGCAAATTCAATAGAAAAGCTTACCTTTAAAGGCAAATAATTTTCAAAATTTCAACATTATCTTTTCTGTTTTCATGTTATAAAATGTTTAGTTTATTTTTGTTTATCTTGTTTAATATAAAAAAGATTATGACAGTCAGTAAACTATTTAATTTCTACAAGTTACATAGCTATTCTTGTCAGGAACTAAATAGTAATATGGTTTTTAAGTATCAATGCATATACCAACAGCCCAAATATAACCCATAATTTGTTAGTTATAATAAAATGCATTTAATCTATAACCATAGCTTATAATTAGTTAGCACCACAAAAGGTTTTCCTATATATTGGTAGGCTTACCATTGCTCACAGTTTAAGTAATCTGCCCAAATGCCCTGCTAGAGATATAAACTATTATTTTTTTGTGTTTGTTGGTTTGTTTTTGTGTGTGATGTGTGTTGGATGATCACGGTAAGCCTTCAAATTGAAGGACTTCAGCTATGATTTGACCTAGAGAAAGATGGTCTCTGCCAGGTATAAAAATCTATCTGAAAAAAATGCAACCCTATACCCCTTACCCCTACCTAACAGCAAAAACATTATTAACCAATGGAGTATTTTGATGGGACCTTTCTTGATAAGCTTTGATTTTGAGCCTTTCTATGACAATACTGGCTCAGAGTAATAAAAATTGAATGTTCTGAAAAAAATCTTCCTTTGGATTATTCTCCACCAATTGGAAGAACAAAATTTAGAACTCATGATAATTTGAAATAATTTGTTAAACTTCTAATTAAAATATAAAGAAAGATGTTAAAATAGCAATTCATTCATGCTTTGTCACAGTCAATAGACAGAGGAAGTCAAACTTATCAATTAATATATTCAACTGAGAGCAAGAACTTTACACTTTTTTTCTAACCAAAAACTCCAAGCAACATACCAAAGCTAAAAACTGATTATTTGTTCTTTTGATACTCCCTTCAAGCAGATCAAGTCCTCCTTAAAGATACATCATTGCTACCATAATTCTTCATTTGACAATCTTCATTCAACAACAGATGCTTTACTACTATGATTGACCTATTGATTCCTAACTTGTTAGAAAATTAACTACAACATGTGAACATTCACAGTATCCCTCTACCAAGGATATTTTTTAACTTTATCAACTAATGTATGTCCTGCTTTCACATGCACACTTTTCTTTATTTCGCTTAATTTTTTAATTGGCATTTAAAAGAATATTTTCAGCAAGCTTTTACACTCTTGTTTTCACATAAATTTATTGTAAATAAACAAATTCCTTCTGTTCAATTCCATGCTGAGTCAGAGTTTTTGTGTGCCTATTAAGCCAACTAATTTTTTATTTTTTTTGTTCTATAGGGGAAAATCACCATACAGGTCTACTTGCCCAAGAGATATTATACATGAATGAATATCTCACTGGCTCTCAACTCAAATATGAAAAGCGAACTGCTCAGGTGCTCAGACCCAGTCCTGGGACTGATGATGATGTGTTGGACCATGAAAACATTTTATTATACAAGAACCTAAACTGATAATAAAAGCTGAAAGGTTGAGGCTTGAGAATTATAAGCTTTCACAGTTACAGGAATTAAAAAAATATGTGGAGCAGAATTTATCACAAGATTTTTTTACTAGAATTATGAAAAAAATTATTAGAAATTGATTCTTATTTATTTCTTTGAAATAAGCAATGCTAAATTTTAAAATTGAAATCAGGTTTGAAATTATATATTTTTATTTGAAAAAGAACAAATACTGTTTTAATTTTTGATAATATTTGGATTTGACTTTAAGACATCAAAATCCAAACAGAATTTGTGTTACTAAGTAGTAATATTCAAAATTTAACAATTAAATTAACTAGTGTGTAAAGATTTTAGAGGCATGTAAAACAAAAAATAGCACAATTAGAGTAGCAACACACACACACACACATATATATATATATATATATATATATATATATATATATATATCAAAATAACAAGTTCCAGAGTAAAAAGGTCAAAAATAAAATCTAATATAAGATTAATTTTTTGTGGTTGTAGTGAAAAACAAACCAAAAGAAATAAAATGAGAATTTTCAACTAATTGCTGTTGATTTTAGTAGATTCCAAAACCTACAAGTTTGTATCCCCTGAAAAACAAATAAGATTTTGCAATAGTTGTAGTCAGTTAACACAAAAATAGCAGGTTAGCTACACAAATCGACACTAAATGACTCTTTTTACTCAAGGAAAAAAGCAAAGTGGCTACAGATTAAAACAACATGATAGTTCCTCAAAATCCATATACCAATTCATCCTTACCTCCTGTAAACAATGAGTGATGGCATTAACTAAATACATGGAATTTCTTATTTTCAGATATATGCCCATTTCTACAATTTCTGTTGAATATTTTGTGTAGAAGTGTTTATGAATGAGTTTAATATTTTTCCTATGTTTGATTTTACATTTTTATTGTACTGTTGGTTGTTAAATCATACAGTATTTTTCTATTTTTTTTTTTTTTTGTACTGTGTGGTATGTGAGGGTTGCTGAAAATCCATTATCCATATTTGTTTCATCACATTTTTTGGCTTCATTAAAAATGGTTTCATTAGAAGAATTATAAGGTAGTTGATGGTTAACTGATTGTGGGCTCTGCCTGATTATTGTTGGTGAAGTGGTTTGTTGTTGGTTTTCCTATATGGCTGATACATACCTTTTCTGAAGTTAAATGTGATGTTGTGATATTAAATATATGGTGGCAGAACAAAGAAGAAACAATGAAAGTTTAAAGAAATAAACAATTGTATTAACAAAAAATGCAACAAATGATAAATCGGTGTAAATGTCTTTCATTGAAAAAAGGAGGTAAGTGGAGTTGTAAAAGGTGTCCCCAGAGGCATACAGAAGTAGAGGAAGTATGAGTTGTGACTTACTTGGGCAATGGCTTTGGTGAGTTGTCTCTTGAGTGTTTGAGTAAAAATGGAAGGTAAGCATGGAGCCTTGTGTAGTTGATGGAATTTTAGTTCAGTTTTGGGTGTTCAGAGCGTCCACATCTGGCCAGTGGTGGAAATTTGTGTAGCATGAATCAAGATTTGTTTTAGGAAGAATATAACAGTATCTATGAAATCTACTTCATTTAGATTTGATTTATGTCTATGTCAAATCTTATATTTTTTTAAAGATTTTTGTTGTTACTTTTCTGTTTTTTGTCTGTTTTTTTTTTCATTTATGAGAATGTCATTCCTGTACAAGCATATATCATTTTTGTCAGTTATTTTGCTTAGCACATGTAAATGTAAATGCCTATTACCTGACAGTTTTTCTGTCCTGAGTATGACAATAAAATACATCCGACAGCAAGACCTCTGATCAAGAGGTTTTGAGGAGCATGTAACCATCTCTTAATTGCTGATATTCCCAGGTCCACCCTGACCCAGAGTGGTAACACCTGTTAGAGTCCCACCTATGAGCAAATAGTTAACCTCCAAACTGGGGTCAAAACACTATGAAAGAGTAAAAATAGGTTTAAATACCAGCAATACATTTTTGAAGAAAATAAATATTATCAGCAATACATTTTTGAAAGAAAAAAATATTAGTTTGTGTCTGGTTTCATTATATGGTCTTTCTGCTTTTGAACAATTACTCCATTTATTGTTCCTTATTCTAGATAAAATTTGACTTAAGACTAGATTTTGCAACCTCTCCATAAATAGTTTATTAATGCTCCTTATTCTTTCGCAACTCAGAAAATGCTTCAATTCTTGTAAAATATTTTGACATGAATTTGCTATAAAAATTGGCTAATCCAAGAAATGATTCCAATTCTTTTTTATTAGTTGGAGAAGATACATTTAATATTTTTTTGTATTAACATCAGGTCTGGTGAAGTACCATTTTCTGAAATTTGGTAACCCAAGAATGTTAATTCTTTGCAATTAAATATACACTTATCTTTGTTTATCGTCATTCCTGCCTTCAACTTCATCCATTTAGTTTTTTGTTTCAGTTCTTCAGTGGCCACATCTAAACATATATCATCCTGATAAATTATCATATATTCTACTCTCCTTGCTAACAAATTTTCCATAGCTTTTTGAAAAATTGAGCTGGCTGTCTTAATTCCAAATGGTAAGTAAATGGGAGAGTTTATTGTTGTGATTTCCTTAAATTTGTCATCTATTTGAATTTGGTGGTATGCATTTTTTAATTCAATTTTCATAAAATATTTAATTCCTGCCAGAGAATGTAGTATGTTTTCTATATTTGGAATAGGGCAATCCAAACAAATCTTATGATTTATGCCTACTTTGTAATCTCCACAAATTCTAAAATCACCATTAGGCTTTCTCAAAACCACAATAGGTGATGCCTATTTGCTGCCTCCAGGTTCTACATATTGAAGAATGCCTTCTTCCACCATTTTTTGTAGCTTATCTACTACCATTGGCTTTATACAAATGGGAAGCCTACAGCTTTCAAAATATGATGGATTGATATTTCTTTTTAACTTAAGGCTAGCTTTATTGTTTTTAATGTCCTAATTTCAGGATTTTCCATATTCATAGCATTAAGTAAACATGTGCTATTTATCAAGTCAGTTCTTACTAAACCATGACTTTATGCAGTCTATGACTATAATAGTGATGGTTTCAAATCTATTTTTTGTTCCAAAAGTGCCTTGAAAGGACCCTAATATTTTTATACATGTTCCATCAAACTCTTAATCTTACTAAGCTTTTGTTTAATTTTGGTTTTGATAATTGTTCCCAAAAATTCTTCAGAATAAGGGTCACTTTGCTTCCAGTGTTAACTTGTATTTTTAAGTCTACATCGTTTAATTTAATATCCGTGAAGATGTTTGATTTGTTTCTCCTTTCTATTGAAAAAACATTTGTTTGACATTTACATCACTGTCTATTATTTCGACAGTTTTTACATTGGTATCTCTCCATCTACATACGACTTGAAAGTGATTTTTCTTTTGGCAATTATTACCTGTCTGTCCGCATACTGGACATTTCTCTCTCTTTGATTTATGTTTATAGTTGCAATATCTGCATTTTATCATTGTTCTTTTTATCGGACATGTGTCCATAAGGTCAACTTGGTTTCCATTTGTATTAAATTTTTCGGTTAACTCCTTTTGTTGTAAAAAGTCAATACAAGCTTCTAAAATCATTTGGTTTGTCTGTAACTGCTCTATAATTTTTACTTTGTGAGAGGTGTTGTACAGTCATTCTACTAATCGAAGTTGAATTAATTCTTCCTCTGTGCTTATTCCTTGTTGTCTTAGTTCATGAAATTCATAACATCTACTGGTATCTCTTAACCTTCTTAGATATTTCCTTATAGGCTCTTCAAATTCTTGTTTCAATGCTAAGAATTTGGTTCGTTCAGTTATGACCAATCTTTTCTTTGGTTAAATATTTCTCAATATTATTTCTTTGATTTCCTTAAATGTCAAGTTTTCAATTTCAGCTGTTAATGATTTTGTTAATGACTTCATAAGTCATTAATGAAATCTGCCTAATGGCTTTGCATCTTGCAGTGGCCAAAATAGATCTGTAATTTCTTTCTATCCTTCAGGTGTTTGGTCATCTCATAACTTCTTTATTCTGTCACTTTCCTCAAAGCATTTTATCCAGATCTTTACATTTTCAGGTTCTTCTGTGTTCAACAGGGCTCTGTCAGGTGACACCATTGTTATGATGATCAAATAGTAGCCATAGATATTCTATGTACACTGACTCAAAGTTATCCCTGAGCTATAGTTTTAGCTCTCAATATGCTAATTACCTATTAGCTAAACCAATCCTATTACACATCATTTATTTTAGCTGGGTTTATGAGTCTGCATCTTTAATTTGTTTTGAAGTTTTCTTTTTGGCCTTTTAGTGTAATGAATACTTTTGATTTTTTTTTATCATTTCACTCCAAGGCAGTAAAGCTACTAAGACACAAGAGGTTATAGAGTGTAAAAGATAAGAAGAAAAAGAGAAACCTTATTAAGGAGCGAGTACAATTGAAGAAGAATAATCAAGAAGACAGAAGATAACAATTGACATTGCATTTAAATTTTTGAAGATCAAAGTTGGCTGGAAAGCATGGAATCAGAAGAAAGTTCCACAAGTGACAAAAAAGCAAAAGAAGAAACTATTAGCGTAGAACTTACAATTGCATCTAGCCAATTCAACTGTAAATTAATTAGATCTTGTTGGCAATCTAATACTGTGCTTAAATTCATAAAGTGTACGTACTGTAGGAATACAGAAAGCGCTTATCTCCCTTTGGTGGAAGATAAGTCCTGTGGTCATATGATGACTGCTTTGTGACATCATTCTATATAGTAACTCAAAGTGGGAATTGATTTTCAGTTTGTGAATAGCAACCAAATAAGCAGGTTGTTTTCTTCTAGCCTGGGCCTTTGGTCCAGGCTGAGGCTAAATCTGCCTCACCAGCTTACAAGCACATGATGCCATTTCCTTTTAATAAATCCAGCCTGTTTAAATCTGCAGTCCTAAAAATGGCTTCTCCAGGTCAGGAATATCATAGATATAACAATGCCCATAATGGAAGAAATGTAATTGGGAGAATAAACATTTCTTTTCCTTGCTTTCATTACAGTACCATAGTGGAAATTTAATCTGAACAATTACCATAAAAGTATTTATAGAAAAGGCACAGGGAAGCTACATTATGGTGGTGGGAAAATGACTGAAGCTGAGATGAAAGGTCAGGACCAATAATATTGCAGATTCTTCTTTGAATTTTATCAAGATCTCTAAATATATAGCAGTAACCATATGTGGTAGCAATATTCAAAGAATGAATGAATGGTAGACTTATAAATATGTAAAAAGCAAAAGGGTTTATTTAATTGTCTAGGTCTAATGTTTGGATGATTTATTTAGGTTTTAGGTTAATATTATATTCTGTAGATTTAGGTGCTTTTCTGTATATTTTAGTTATGTTTTCCTTGAGTAGCTTGTTGTGTTTGTGGAGTTTCTGCTCATATAAATTGCTAGATTTGTTTGCAGGTATGAATACAATAGGTGAATTGTTTTTTCTTGATTATATCATGGTTTAGTTTTTTTGGAATGCTTCTAGTTGTTTATGAAATTTTATGTTTCTTAAGTAAGTCAGTTAAGTTTCTTTCAAAGTTGTCTAATTCCCTGTGTAATGAGGAGTTTATTTATTTTTTTTTCTTTTTGAATTTATATTTTTTTCTTTAAGTGTGGCATAGGTGTTAAATTCTTGGTTTAAGAAATATGTTTTTCCATCTTATAAGTTTTTGAAGCTTTTTATTAATTTCAGTTTGTATATGAATGGTGGCAGAATAGGAATGTTCTTTAGGGAGTAGTTCAGGTTAAATATTTCAATGGGTGTAAATGTAGCAAGAGTGCTCTACTATTTACCAGGAGTTAAATATGATAAAATATAGTTTTAAGGTAGGCTGCATTTATGGG
The DNA here is from genome assembly GCA_963932145.1 of Acanthosepion lycidas. Classification (NCBI taxonomy): domain Eukaryota; kingdom Metazoa; phylum Mollusca; class Cephalopoda; order Sepiida; family Sepiidae; genus Acanthosepion; species Acanthosepion lycidas. The sequence continues at coordinate 38,847,159 of OZ010574.1, forward strand.
GTAAAAGTGCTCAATAAAAGTATCTGTTATGATCAAAAAAGAATTCTTATAAATTTTGGTGACCTGGAAAATATTGTGTAATACTGCAGTGAGTAATTTGCTTATTTGAATGATGCATTGGAATGGAAAAACCTTTTTCTGAGCAATGGAGTCGGCCAGTGATTATACTTCATGACAATGTCCAACATAATATTGCTAATGTGACACAGAAAATGATCATTAAGCTGGGATAGGAAGTTCTTCCGCATACAGCATATATGTGTCATATTCAGACTAGCATTTGTTTCACCCAATGCAAATTCTTTATCTTAGCAGCAGTCCCCAAAATTTAAAAATATCAAGATTTCTTAAAGGATTCATTGAAACAAAATCAGAATCATTCTTCTACACTGATATTATAAAAATCCTGAAAGAGAAGCCTAATATCATGTAGGATTCCTCTAGCCAGTGAAATAATGTCAAGAAATTACCATCCATCAGAAGTCTACAGAATACTCCTTGAACCAATTCTGGGCAACTTGGACCCATAACACGGTACATTAACCTGCTAGAATAACCTATCATTGTTCGGGTATATGAAGTCTATAAAATGGAGTCTGTGAATGGTCATGAAGCAGTTTGATATAGCAGTCAGTGGTCAATAAGGTGTTTAGGCTAATCAACTAACCCAACCTATGTCATTTGAATGTACCTAACACCATTCTGGAGCCACCACTAACATGCATGGTGCCTTGTTGACAACTGAGGTCCATGGCCTCATGGACTATGTGCCACACCCAAACCCTACCATTTGCCTGAAACAATTGGGGCTATGTTTCATCAAATCATCAACATACATTGCCAGTCCTGCAGGTTCCGATTAGTTGACATCATAAGCCCTGGTGAGGCATTATGTCCAATGTCATAGTGCTAACAGTGGCACCATGGTGGGCTTCTGGTTCCATATCCCAGCCATGAGAAGCCTACCCTGTATTGACATTGATTAATCAGATGTTAACATACAAGTGATATATGTCTGGGCATTTCCATTATATCAAAGTATAGTGACACTACCTACCATTGCCTTCACATACTGTTACCCCATGACTTTTGGCATGTCAGCATATGATGGAATACATAATTTGTATAAAAGATAGTATTAGTTTCTAGAAAGCCAAGAAAATTATTTATAGTTGATGCATTTAATTTACATAAATAAAAAATTTATCAAAACAATGCTGGAAATTTGTATACCAATATGCAGAGACACATACACATATACATTATAATATGTTTATGAATACACTTGTCTATAAATTATGTACCTATGAAAATACTTAATTCTTCCTTCACTAAAATATATTGATTCTACTACAAGTTATCTTCCTACACATGTTTTCATTAATAATGAATTAATAAATTTTACTGATCTATATATCTATGATGTGTATAACATTTTAAGTATTCCCCAGGAAAAGTTTGTCACTATTGGAAAGGATCAAATATATTAAATTTTCACAAACATCTCCTTCAAACATTGTCTCTATTGTAATATTAGGTTGGTGCAAAAATAATGTCGTTTTCTCACATGTGAGAAAACGACATTATTTTTGCACCAACCTAATAATTACCTACAGGTTGTTTAATTTTTTTTTTTCTAGATTGAAACATTTTATGAAATAAAATACAACCACCAAACATTTTCAAAAATATTTAAGTTAAATTTCAATTTAAATATTTAAGTTAAATTTCAACAGATATTCAAAGCAAAAGAATATGAATATTTTCACAAAGAATATTGTCTTTCATGAAGTATTTGAAAATTCTTTTTTCATCAAAATCACAAATATTTCAAACCACTTCCTAAAACTATAAGAAAATATTTTATTTGAACACAATTAAAATTATTATAAATATTTTATTTATAATCAATTATTAATATTCATGTCCTCCTGAAAAATAACTTTAATAAAGGATAAAATAATTATTGAATATAAAAAAATAGCACATGAAATTTCTTGAAAAAACGTTTCTGAAGGATAGAAAAAATTCCATTTTTAAATATTATTTTCAAATTCTGGAGGAGGATTTTATGATAATTTAAAATTTATATAAACTGGGTTTTGATATTTTTTTTATTTGTTTGTTAAGGCTTGTGGAAGGTTGAAAGGGTGAAAAGTAGGCCTTGCAAAAATATTCAGCTCATCCACTAGTAGAAACCAGATAAAGTGTAAATCCTAAATTTTTTACATTCCAGGAGTTGTTGAGATGTTTTACAAATATTGTTTCTCTTTTTTTAATCCACTTTCTTCTCACAAAGACATTTTTTGGACAACATGAAATAAATTGGATACAGGAAGATTCCCTAAAGACTCCTCTTACTACTTTCATTTGAACTGTTACTCGAACTGACTACTTGATACAGTGTCTTTTATTTATACATGGCATGCAAACATAGTAGTAAATACAAGAATATGTGCAAATATTTAACAGAAAAATTCTAAAGTGTTTCACTTGAAGGGTATAACATTTTTAATAATTTAATAACTATATATTCTCAAAAGTTGAAATTTTGCAGAGTAATAATTTGATATATTTTAAATGCAGTGTAATTTCTATTTTCTCTGTAAATTACAATTATATTTTATTTTAAGTTGATATCCACTCAGTGGGGATATTGTATCTTATTAACAAATTTTTAAAAGTGGTTTTTATTATGTCTTAAATTGATTAATAGAATATGTTCTACTAGCAGTAGAGCCCGGCGTTGCCCGGGGATGTTACAGTTAGAGATAGATCAAGTATCGACCATCATAAAGACTGAAAAATAAAATTGACAAAGATTATTGTTTAAGGTTGATGGACACGCATGTCTTAATTAGTTTGGGTTTTTTTTTACGAATTGGTCAAACCCAAACTCAAACAAAAACATTGTTTCAATCGTTATGAGTCTATCGATTGAATAGAATTTTATTATAAACAATTGTCTTGTAAATGGAATTTTTAAAGCATTCTGAATGTAAAAATAAAGAAAAAAGTGTGCAAGACAATAAGAAACACTACCTACCAAAAAAAAGTGAAATTTGGTTGAAATCGGTTGAAAAATGTAGGAAATCCAATCCCTTATATAAACGAACACATACACATACACAAACAACCTGGGTTTTATAATAAGTATAACTCGATATGAGTTGTCTCCCTTTCATTCTGACGACAATTGTGTTTTATTGTGTTTTCAAATTGATTTCATGCAAAAACAATTGTGTTTTTCCAATTTTGGGCGCTGTCAGAACCACCGCAAGGTAATTTTACGCAGTCCTGTGAAGTTTTGTTGAAATCGGTTGAAAAATGTAGGAAATCTAATCCAATATATAAACGTACACACACACACACACACACACACACACACACACACACACACACAATCTGCGTTTTATAATTAATTATTAATTAAAAGATTAATGTGTCTGCTATAATTTGAATATCTAATTTCTTAATTTTACCAAATCTTAATTTATACATATTTTTAAATTGTTTATTTAAATATACTACAAATTCAACATGATGTCAATAGTTTTTGAAAATTTATGTAAAATATCATATAATCTAACAATTGTTTTCAAGGAAAAAAGGTCAAGTGTCTCTGCAGAAAATAGTTTCTTACTATACAATAACACTCTTTTACTTTTTTAATTTTTTACTTTAAACATGCAACAGCAAACATTTCTTACTCATTCTATGATTGCATAATATAACTGCTCCCATGAGTTGTTTATAAAACATTTTAAAATTAGGAAGAACTACAATCTTTTGTAGGGTAAATGATGTCACTGAAGATCAAATTTAGCCATTGTTAACACTAACTTCTGTTAATGCATTATCTTTCCAAGGACACTCCTAGCTATCTCAGAATTCTCTGCTGAAATTGTTTTAAATTGTTCTCATGTTTTTATGAATAACAATTTGTAGTTTGTTCTTTTGGTTTTCCAAGCTCTTTTTTGGCAAACTATTACTCATGTTACTAATAGTTTTTGAAAAATAGTGCCTAAGTTTTTCTATTTATAATTGTCCATTTTAATTTATTTAAATATATGTTTATAAAACTGAACTCCTATTTAATTTACTCCATACAATCAAATAAATTATTAAATTTTCTATGCAACAAGTAAAAAAGAAGAATAGTTACACTTAATTTTTAAAATATATTAATTTGGTTATTCTTGTCACTCTGATGCTGATAAAAACATGCATCCAACTGTTAACTGATATTCTTTCTTAAAGATTAATTTTAATCACATTTAAAATGATTTTGACTTTTACTTTTATAAAAATCTTTGGATAAATAATAAACAATTCAATTGTTCTTAGCAATTATTATGGCAACTGCTTTAATTTTTATTATTGCAAGTAGAAAAATTACTCAATATCAATAACAAACCATTTAGCATTCCACTCAGTTTTTTCATGAGCATCATCCTTTTCATGCTTTTAACCACAATTTTTTTTTTTTTTTATTTGGGATAAGGAGCTTCAAATTAAATTACAGGAATTTAAAACTTTGTAGCTTTGGATAAAATTTGAATTCATATTTCATACCAAAGAGGCACTTCAGTGTGGTATAATGGTTATCAAGCTTCTCTTGTTAGATCAGTTACAACTGAGTAGTGTATTTGATCCTCACTGTGTGCTCTACACTTTTGGACTTGTGCCACATCTAAGCTATGCTTAGAAAATTTTTGGACACTTCAGTATTGTGTAATGGTTAGAAAGCTTGTCTCACTAGAATAATCACGACTGAAAAGTTTGATTCTCACTGGGTGCCCCATACTTTCAGCCTTGTGCCACATCTGAACTATGTTTAGAAAATCATATGGCATTTCAACATGGTGCAATAGTTAGCAAGCTTGTCTTGCTAGATCAATTATGACTGTATAGTGAGTTCATTATTGGGTGTCCCATACTTTCAGGCTTGTGCCACATCTAAGCTCTACTTAGAAAATCATCATATCTCATACCAAAGAATCTTGCAACACAAGGGGATACTGAAAAATTTGGGGCTTAAACCACTTCCCAAAATATGACCAAACATCAGAATTTGGGCGTGAGGAAAGCTTGTGGTGAGTTGTGCTGGATAACTTGGTATTTATTTATCAGAAACATAGGACATAAAACAAACTGTGGTGGACAGTATAAACAAATAATATATATTTATTTGTTTTATATTGGAGCAAGTCCTTTGATATTCAGTGTAGCAAAAGTTTGTTTATAAAGCAGATCTTGGTAGCAGTTGGGAGAAAGTCCATTTCAGTTCAGTAGGGGACAGTTTAGAAGTCAGACCTTGGTAGTAGTTTTCATCTTAGAAATAGATATGACATCAATCTGCTGTTCTTTCTCTTCTCTAAGAAGTGCGGTAAAAATATTTTAAGCAGATGACCAACTAATTTCCTCACATATACATGGCTGGTTTCTCAGATGGTCCTTTCTCTTCTCATGTTTTTCTAGTGTCCTCTTCTCTTCTGCCTCTGGGCTGTCAGTTTATATCCTTTTTGACAAGGCTCTCAGACCACTGGTGTGAAGCTTGGTTTTGGCTAACATCAAAAGTGTCTCAGAGTTAATTTTTTGATTGGTCCAAATTTTTTTTTTCTGATGTTCCTTTCTTTTTTCCTTTTTTTATTATATAGTAGAAGTTATGTGTGGAACCTCTCTTATTTTGATATATTTCTAGTCACAAATGGCTAGACTCTGGTCCAGCAAACTTACACCATTTTTCAGACGGGTTCAATGTTTTCATCTTCCTCTTTTTTATTTGAGGGTTGCCTTCTCCTTAGTTGAGAGAGAAGTATATATATATATATATATATATATATATATATATATATATAAAGAGAGAGTAAAAGATAAAGGTTTTAAAGGAAAGCAAATGCCTTATTTTAATTTGAATTCTTTGTTTATATATTTTATTTTATATTTTTTTTAACAGACCTCTGCCTCCTTGGTTGAGATGAGAACTTTTTAGCACCCCCTCCATTTATGCATATGCACACACACACACACACACATATATATAAGCAAATTCACTGCAAGATGCATTATGTCAATATTTTATTTTTTATATAACCTTTAAATGGCTTTTTTTCTTAAATTTCTGTAATTTAGGTAATAAATCACTTTGGAGCAGTGCTTACCAAATTAAAATTATTATTGTTGTAGTGGGTTCAATTCTCATTGTGTATCCGACACTTGTAAACCTTTAAACATTTTAATCAATGAGCTTCCATCTGATTTATGTTTTGACTTTTGAGGAAAAAACAATGCTAAATAAAAATTTCGTTAACATAAGAAAAACAAAAGAATGATGGCAAAAATGAGCAAATATTCACAATTCAAAAAATTTATTAAAAATAAAGGATGGTGGAATGCATAAAAGTCCATAAGCATTTTTTTAAAGGTAACAAATAAAAAGATAAAGTTGTTTGCTAGACAGAAAATTAAAAAATGGTCACTTACTTTTTTAAAAAAAAAGTATAAGTATGCAATGTTTCTTCTGCACAAGCCACAAAGGCGATATTTACATACCTATTATTTTTTCTTTAGAGTTCACAATTCAAATATCTACAAAAAAAATAAATAAGGTTCATAAGAGTTCTTTCTGAAATAAAGAAATACACAATTTTCAATTTTTTCTCCAGATAGTTGAAGAATAAAGTTATCAGACTTCTTCTTTACTGAAGGTAATTCACTTCATAATATTCAGTGACTCTGTGGAGGTTGACCTAATTTACAGGTGATGTGGTCTTCTCTCTGGTGTCTCCTACACTTTCAACTAGAATAGCTTAGAGGTAGGTATTTTTTGTCTGTACTTCTCATTGGGAAGCAGGCTATTTTCAATGTTGTTTCAAAAGGAAAAACATATCTGTAGTCTTGATCTTCATGAAAATTCAGGCATCTATAGCTGGGTTTAAAAACTTGAATTGATGTCAGCAACATATGCCAACTTCATGGAGTGCAAAACTTCTTCAAATCAACTTCTCATAAAATATGTCACTTTCTTGTCAGGAAAAGCTACAAAATAAGTAATGACATTTTTATTTAGTCTCAGACTAAATAAATTTGGAATCTAAGAATTCCTTCTTATTACCACTCAGTGGTATAAATAATGAAATGGTTTTTAACTCGGAACTTGTCTCAAGTTCTTAGTTTTCAAAAAATTTCTTCTATTTCAAAATATTCAACATAAAAAATATAGATCTCTCAATCTCTTCTGTCTAAAAACGCGCATATTTCACCAAACACCCAAGAGGCACCTGCACAGTAAAAAAAAAAACAGTAACTTTCAAATCTAATGAAAGAGTGACATAACCAGATAGTAACGTTACTAAAAATAAATTTCTTTACAAAAAAAAAAAAGAACATTTATTTACATTTAAAAAAAAAAAGAAACTCTAATTTATACAAATTACTAAAAATAAAATATTGATCTATTTTAAAATTAATTTTTTAAAACCTTGCGCCAAACTAAGTTGGGCAAAAAGAAAAAAAAGAAAAGAGAGTTGAACTAGAAAGGGAGATAACCGCTTTAGTGTTTTACAAACCGGAAATTCAATGTTGCTCATCAAAGCAAATTCCTGGATTCAGTTTAATTCCCCTCGGTCCTTGGAATAGAAAACTCTTTTTAATACTGACTTGACTTAAAAAATTACAATGCCGGTATGTAAAAACGTATTCATTTCCTATTTTGCAAACTTCTTTGGAAATAAGGATAACTTTTTATTTTTGAGGTTTCGATCGCGGTGCTAAGTTTTGTTCACTCTCCTCCCCACAAAATTCATTGATTTGAACTTCAATTTTTTTTATTATTTTTATTTGTCAAGTTCGATCAAACGTGACTTTTTTTTTGTCCTTTGTTTTCTTTAACACGTCTTATTTCTACAAATGTCAGTAGAACTACAAAACCGTAAAAGAAAATAAATTGGATTTAATAAAAAATCCACACCCATTTTTTTAACAATAACTCTGTGTAGTGTACTGTACTTAAAACTCGTGATATAATCGCATCTCTTTTCTGATTCAGTGAAATTTTAGGGTTTTTTGCAATTTATTTATTTAAAGCTATGCTACTTTAATAAATTCACTTATTTCAGATGAGATAGATTCAGTTATTGTTCTTTAACCGTTTGAACCACTCCTTTTTATTTTTAACATCCTTGTCATGTTTGTTTTTTTATTGCTTTTTGCCTTTTTGGCATACTCTGTTGAACAGTTCTGTTTAGAATTATTTATTATGACTTTTTTTTGTTTTTAACTAATAATATTCGCTTGAATTTTCAAGGATACGTTCATTTTTTAAAAATTAATTTTGATTCTCAAAAATAGACATTTTGCGTAAAAATAATAATGGTTCTTTTAAGAAATATCAACTTTATCAGAGTTTTAGCTATTATTTTTAAAAACTTGGAAGAAAGTGGTTGGGTTTCTACTTTTAAGTCGTTGTTTCTTCTTTTTTAAAGTTTAAAAATGTCAATCGGCTTCTAATGTTTATGTCACTTTTTAAAATGCTCTTTAGAATCTTTTTATATTTGCGATAATGAAACGAATATTGTATTGCCTCTTTGAGTCTTAAATTAATGTATCTTCCATAAATTAAATTTTAAATCTCAAAATAATTACCTTGTGAGGCAATTATAGAAATAACTGACAAATACCAATCTTAATAAAAAAAAAAAAATTGTGCGGGAATATTGATCAGATGATTACATTCAAACTCCAAAGTGTCATGGTTCATTATTTTTTTTTATACCTCGCCCCTTTTTCGTTTCACTAGCTTAACTTCATAAAAAAATTCTTTTGCATCTAAAAATGTTTTAATAAGGCTGTCATTTTTGGTTTATTAAAAAAAAAATTCCCTAACACCTTTCCCACAGCCTGTTTTAAAAAAGAAAATAAAGAGATAAACAAACAAAACCGCCCTTGTCTACGAAACTGATTTCATGACCATGACATTTAAATTTCTTATAAAAAAAATAAACTGCTCTTACAACTGCGATTAATTAATAAATTAACTTCTTTAATTTGCTTTTAATTTATTAGAACTTAACAATTAAGAATTAAACAAATTTGCTTAAAAAAAATAACACATTTTTTAGGTGGGTAACTAAAAAAAGTGTACGTAACTGTGGATTCAATTTCAACATAACGTTTTGTGTTTTTTTTTACAAACTTTAAAAAATTCCTGAAAAAAGAAATTTCTTGTGATAATTAGCTGCATCGTTTTCTTTATTTATTAATTCCTCTTCTAAAATTATAACAGTTAGTTTTATCGCAACACATCCAAAACCTCAACAAAAAGGAGGAGTGTCATTAAAAAACGTTGTCCTGTAAAGTAAGCACTAACATGGAATTATGATCACATAAGAAAAGTTAGTTAAAAAAAATTCGTGTTAAACTATTTTTTAATGGTCACTTCTTAGTTTCTTTTCTATTTATACTAAAAAAACAAAAATCGCTATCTTGAATGCACTCTCAAGTCTCAACACATGTTTTTTTTTTTTTTTTGTTTTTTTAACTGAAAATGAAATTAAGTTATTCCAAGCATCACTTCCAGTAAAGCAGTGACAAGCCAACCACAAAAGTTTAGGAAAATCTACTGCAAATTAAATTAAATTAACTAATTATCGAAATTCAGTTCAATTTTCGGCGCATATTAAGTTTAGGGTACTTTTAAAGGAAAAATTTTTAAATATTTTAGTCAACTGACCCCTCCCCCTTAAAAGATAGGTTTTGAACTTTTGAAATAAATTTTGTCTTTTTTTTTTTTTTTTTTTTTTTTTAAATTATTGCAGTGGTTAATTAATTTTTTATTTAACATGTTACCTTTTATTTTTATTCTTCACTTCTCGTAGCACAGAGTGACGTCGTCTTTTGGTAAAACGCTGAAGATATTGCACAATAAACATGCAAAGAATAAGCGGATTATTAATTCTTCTCGTTCACTCCCTCATTTTTTTTTTTTTACTTCTTTGAATCTGGATTGATTTTATGATTTTCAGTAATGTGTAGTAGTAGTAGTATCAGCCACTTGTTAATCAGCTGGCTGATGTGAAGAAATTTTGAAAATAAAATAATATAAAATCTAATTAAATTTAAGTTTTAAAACTGCCGATTTTGTTGGCTTCTTCATAAAGTAAGAAAAAATAATAGAATGAAGCAGACGATCTTCTTATTCTTAGAACTAAGAAAATATAAGACCAAAATATAAAGTTCACAGATAAAATCTTTAACACAAAAACAATTTATGCATATTGTTCCATATGCTAACAATAAAAAACAAAAATGATTTACTACTTAAATAATTTTTGTCAGTCTTAAAAAGAAACTAGAAAGTATTATTCTTCAAACTGACAATAAAGACATCTTTTTTTTTTTTTTTTTTTTACAAAGTAACTTTTAAATGTAAAAGAAAAATACAATAGGAAAACTAATTATTAGCCGACGCATTTCGTCCAATGTGGACTTTTCCAAGGCAAAAACGAAATGAATTTATTAAACAAAGTAACTATAACTAACAAAATGTCCTTAGCAACTGGAAGAATTTAGAGAACACTAAGTCACTTCTATATTCATACTGTTAACTGAAAATTACGTCAAGTACTGTCGCGTGTGAAGATATTGTTTTTATTGTTGTGTTGACGGATTCGACTATTTTCTTTTGATTTTTCTTGATACTGTTGTGTACGTTTGCTTGGGAGAATAGTAATTAGGAAAGGTGAAATAGGGAAAAGCTTGGGCGTAGATTAATATTTGGATAATATTCAATGGTGGCACTCTCGAGGATTTTCCTTTTGAGTGAGTTATTTTCTTTTTTTATAAGTGTAGCATTTTTAAAATCAAAATTGTGGTTGAATTTATGTATGACTATGCATTAGTTAGGCTGTTTTTTTGTGAAGTCTCTTTTGTGCTCATAAATGTGTGTTTTTTTTGTTTTGTTTTTTTTAAATAATAAAACACAAGGCCTAACCTAGGCTAAAAGATCTAATTTCAAGATAAATATCTATTTAAAATAATCTTACTTTAGATAGAGAATGAGAATGGTGCAGAATTCCCCGAATGACTCTACAAAAAAAAAAAAAAATTTGACTCTCTGAGTACAATACAATCAAATCAAATCAAAGGCAATAATTCCTCTTCTTGGGAATAAAATTACCTCTTCCAAATAAATGTCTCTTCAACAAACTTGAAATAAATCTCAAACAAAACTTATAAGTCGTAAAGTACCTTTGTTATCTTTAACAAACATCTATATTTGTGTCAATACCTCAATAGGCCTTATAAGACAAATCAAAATAAAATATAACTTTTCTCAAGTTATAATAAGCAAATTTTAGCTTCGGAATTCTATCAAAGTTAATAAAAAATCTTTTCTACAAAGTCACTTGATACAAAACATTCACCATCCCTTCTTCCCATCCCTAAATAAAATCAGATAGTAATTAAAAAAAGTTATAATTTAAATCTAAGGAAAATAATTTGACACTGTAAGTCAAACATTCAAGTAACATGGTATTTTACGTGTTAAACTAAATTAGTTTACCATGGAGCCAGAATACAAAGCGTCTTAATTGACTAATAATAATTTTCTGACTGAGGATAATATTCTCTGATTAAAAGGAGTTGCCGTCTGCAGCTTCCAATTCCAAAAAAAGAGCGGCAACAAAAAATTATCATCTTTTTTGCCATCAGACACGTATCATTCAAAATATCAATGCATCAAATATTCCATTGCTGAAGTTATTGAAATGTCTTCAATATAGATATATATTTTAAATTTTTGCAAATAAAAATTTCCAAAGATGCTTTTTATAACTGAAGTGACTAGGATGTAGTTTCTTGTCCTTTCAATAGATAGTTTAATAAGGGAGATAATCAAAATGAATAGGATGGGCATACAACACCACTGAGATATGATCGTAGTATGCCCAATTGCCCATTGTATTCATTTTTGGAATATATTTTGGTAACAGTTATCGGTGCAAACTGCATTCAAATTCTGGTCTAGTCGGTTGCGTTTACTTTTTGTACTAATGACCTTGACAAAGAAATGAATCTATCTACCTCTAAGTGAATAAGCAAAGTAAAATGGGCTTTCTCACTTTGGGTTGCAGCCTGTCTAAAAAATGGACTGCAACACTGAATTCAAGACCATGAGAGACGCCAACAGGAAACCATTCCACTATCTCCCCCCACAAAGTAATTGCAATTTTTGTTTTTTGGTGGGGGGAGGCATGATTATCTACATCCTGAAGATACAAGGCATTTAAACAAATCAAAAGTTGTAATTACTATAATTAATAAATTATTTAATGTTCCTTTTACAGTTTAATTTCAAATCATTAGTAAAAGAAAATCAGTTTTCTTTAACAAAAAAAAAACAAAACAAAAATGGCTCCTTGATTTTGTTAAAATTTATTTTTTGATTAAACAGTTTAACATTTTAAAACCTTAAGACTTAATAACTAGATAAATGAAAATAAATCTTTAAAAAGAATTTTTTGTCTTTCACAAACTAAAAGTGTGGTATTCAATACATTTAAAAAATAGCTAAAATAAAAAATGTTTTCAAACAATATAGAATATTTTAGTTTCATTTCAGTTTGGTTCAGGTTTATTTTCTACATATCTGGAAATGCAAAACAGTTCCAACTGATTTCTCTAAAAACTTTAGAGAAATATTTTTGGTATCAAAAGGATATTTTGTGATAAAACTATATATGAAAGTGTGGTAAATGGACTTTTCAAAAATAAAATTTTCTAGTTTTGTACATTGAGTTCAAATTATTTTCATATAAGAATTTTCTTCAGTCCTTCTTATTGCGATCAAATATATATTGTTTATTTTTTTATCAATATATGTTGTTTCGTTTTCAAAAGTGCATGAGTGTACATTTTGATAAATATATATCTGATATTATAAATTCCTCTTTAAATCAAATGATCAACTCATAAAATCTTTTGTCTACCTCTTTAGTAGTATGTCTGTTTTGGAAATATTGATCTAATGAGTAAGCTTTACTCCTTTTTTTTCTTCTTCCTATTATGACATATGAGCAAATGGCATTCATTAGCTGACAAGCCACCTATCCACATGGAAGATAAATGCTAGTTACAAATCACCTACTCTTACATCTATTTTAGTGGTACTCAAAACATTTTGTTACTAATTGCTCTGTATATTTTACATGCATTCTGTCCTTCCATCTTTATAATGTGGATAATATTTGAGTAGCCATCATCATTAGTCATAAGTTAGAAATGGCCATGTACAATTATACCTACCAATTTTACTCTCTTGAAGTAATATTAGTTGTGCTACTTATTCATGTTTACAACCATTGCCTACAGAAAACATTTTAGAGCAAATTGAAAATTCTTGTAACAAGAGGCATACAATTATTTTTTGTTTTTCCATTTTTGTGTTGATATATGTTCACTTAAATTTAAGTATTGTAATTGTTTTCATTCAAAAAATGGATTTGTAAAGCATGTTGGAAAAGAAAAGTGCGTTGTTAAAGAATAAGAGAAATTTAGTCAAAATATTTTTGCTAGTTTGAAGAATAACAACCAGAGCCAGTGCAAGGGTTTTGTGTCCTCTCCCTACTAACCAAATCTATGATACAGAGCCCCCACTTTACTACCTTTTCAATTTTCATTAGTATTCATATAAGATATAAATTTTATTGTAACCTTATGTACAATTATGGATCATATGCAATATAGGTGAACAATTCAACTAGAACAATGTTTTGTGGCAATTTTTAACATCAACTTGAGATTTTTCTTGTTAAAAAGTTGAATTTGTTAAAATTTCAACATTATGGATAAAAAAAATAGTGATTTATTTATTTTTTTTTTTTTTATGACTTATCATAAGCAAAACAAATCTGAACAAAAAAAATGACCCCAGAATAACATCAAAATGCGCATAAATCTTTTGTCCTTTAATAGTTGTGCTTAGAAATTCATTTACTTTATTTTTTTCTGAAAATAAAAGAAAGAAGCAATGCAATGTTTTGATGATGGAAACAAAAACTGAAACATTAGCAAAGTAAACTCCACATATTGAATACTAATGAGTATTTTTCCAGAATTACTTTCATTGATATTGTTTGTATTATTATAATTTTGGAGATAATTCTTTATAATGTATAACTTGTGTAAAAGCTAAGTCAGTAAATTATGTATCATGCTCTAGGATACAAGTAGTGTAGTCGATGAAAACAATTCTCCATAGTTTTGTTTAATTATTTAGGTAGAATTTAAAAAAAAAACATTTTGGCAAATAGGGTATATTAAATTGTTTCATTATCATGGCAGCTATTCCATTAAATATTTATTTATCTTCCAGGCTTACCATTCTACTATTCCACATACTAAAACTGTGGGTAACATGGCTTTGCTACCCCTTAAAACACAGTACAAGGGGCCAGCTCCTAAAGAGAGTGAGTATTTTGAATTTTTTATTCTTAGATGTATAAAGTGGAGCAATGGTTAATGGAATCTGAAAATAGTTTGAATTCTGGCTAAAAGTGATAATGTTCATTTACTATTGATGCCCCTGGGAAAGGCATGAATCCACTTTTTCCCTTGCTTTGAGTAAATAGCAGAGCAGTTGGAGCCTTTTAGTCCCATAAAGCAATCCAGTTAATGAAAAATCTATGGCTACAGTCAACTATAGTCTAGTTGAGAAAAAGGATAGTTGGGTATCAGGCCAGCAACTTGGTTCAGTAAAAACCTGCAATTGTTACAGAAATAATGTATACATCTCCAATGAACAAATCCCATATCATTAAATGGAAGCAAAACATTTATGAAAAAGTTCCTAAAAGTTTCTTATTTAAAAAGAGAAAGAAAAAAAAAAAGAAAAAAAAAAGTGTCAGTAGTTTTATATGAACCTGAACAAAGCCAAATTGCAAACATTGAGATAAACAAATGGCATTTTATAATGTTGTCTTGTAATTAGTGCATGATATATATTGTAAAATTACACTGTAATCTTGATTTTCATACATGTTATTTGACAACTGTCTAAATTGCTACATGTAACCATAAGTCCTATGCTGACAGTTTCTTCTCTTATATGATTCTAGGACTCTCTTCCAGCTTCTTGCTTACCTGTCAACTATGATCTTCACAAATTTATATCTGAAAACTTTTTTCATCTTCAGTATCCTTGAATCCTGTACTGTTATTGTCCTCACTACTCAAGTTTTTTTTTTTTTTTTTTTTTTTTTTTTTTTTTTTTTCAGATTATTTTATTCTCAGTAACTCCTCGTGTCTTACTGGATTTATTGCCTTGCTTGGGGTGAAATGACTAAAAAAATATTTGTAAATCTTATAGAAGCTTTCCAAAAAGTTATTTCCACAGTTAAATGATGTCAGTAAATTCCAAATTTAAACTAAAAAAGGTGACACTCACAATAGAGTAACAAGATCTTTTTAATATGCTTTGACTTCTTTGAACTATTGTTGCCTTCTTTGATTGTTATTGATATTATTATAGATACTATCCTTCTGTACTGAAGGATATTAGGTGTGTATTTTTTTTTTCATTGCAGCCATAACAATTAAATAAGAGAACAATAGTTCAAAGAAATAAAATAAGTCAAAGTATATTGAGAGCTCCTGATCTCAAAAATTAAACAAAATTATCAGAAAGCAATATGAACCTTCTGTGATAACCAAATGTTGAAACCATCTGAATTTAAAGGATTCAAAAAATACATCACTGATGTCATTTGGAGCACTAACATAGTGGATATAGGCACTGATTAATCAAATGTTGTTGTCATCTAGTGGTTGTGAGTTCAATTATTTGATCAGGTAGTTAAAGTAGTCTGGTTCAAAAAGAATGAACAAAAAATATAATACAATAATCAATACATACAAGATATCTCAACGAAAATAAAACCCCAGAAGAGGCCAAAATGTGTTTTGATCTTTTTTAATGTAATAATCTTTCTTTTTTTTTAAGTTTTTAGTGCTTTTTTGATATTTAAACAAATTTTTTATTGTTGTTGTTTTTTTTTGTTTTTTTTTTATTACTTTTTTTATTTTCATTTAATATTTTTTTAGGTGAAAAACCAGATATAATAGATGAAGCTATTTATTATTTCCGAGCAAATATTTTCTTCAGAAACTATGAAATTAAGGTAAGCATTGACTTTGATATTTTTTTAGCTAAAGATCTTTAGTTGATGACATATTTTGCATATTCATGGTTGAACTTTTCTATAGATTGAGCTTTAAGAGTTTAATAGGATAAAAGAAATAAGGTATTACTGCAGTTTTGATGAATTAAGACTGGATAATCCTTTCTTGTTAAAAGATAGTTCTAAGATTACAGAAAATTTGTCACAAAACACTTGTATATTTTTAGTATTATTTGAAAACAAAACAAGAATTTATCAATTCATTTTTTGTTAAATAATTATCCGCATTGTGTTTATAAATATTTTATATTAATTAAAGTATTACAAACACAAATTCCTACTTTGTTCAAAATGAAATACTTGTTTACCAAAGGTAACAACTTTGAGAATTATAAGGAAATTGTTAGTGAAATTCAGTCACCAATTTAAAGATGAAGTGTGAAACAATTGTACAAACAGGACAACTTCCTTCTAACAGAAATGTATCAATTTAATAAAAAAATTGTTGTTCTTTAATGAATAGAGTAATTGATGTCATATAAGCAAATCGATTATGATTTACAGCTTCAAATGTATTCCTCCTATTTTGGCTGAGACATGTAGTCAATGCATTTATATAAATTCTTCTAGTCTCTTTTCTTGTAACATATGCATTATCTGTTTTTTGATATTTGCTTTGTTTCATTCCCCTCTGTATTGATTTTTTTTTTTTTTTTTTATTGTAGAGTGAAAGTGATCGTACCTTGATTTATATTACACTTTACATCACAGAATGCCTCAAAAAACTTCAAAGGGTAAGTATGACTAGTTTTGGTAGGGATGAACAAATTATTCTATTACAAAACTTCCTGACTGACTAAAATATGCGACGCAGAATTATTTCCCTTGTTTTTCATTTTTTTCTATTAAAGATAATTCCTTTTTAAATAGGTTTGGTCCAAGGAAATCCTTATATTAATGATCGCTTTGGTTTGGACACAAGAGCACCTCATCATGGACTAAGCTTAGTAAATACTTTATAGGTATGACTCTGGGAATAGTTTTGTGTATGTGTGTGTGTATATATATATATATATATATAGTTACCTCCACTTGTCGCTGAAAAAACACCATAGCATGATGAAAAAAGGCCTGAAACTTAAAACAATTTTATGATCAAAGTTACAAATGAATTAAACTATTTTTGAAATTTTTATTTTTAGAAAATCTTTGTAAAAAAATTTTTTTTTTTTTTTTTTTACATGTGTTACCCCCCAACCCCACTTACTTAATTTCATGAAATTAAATTTCAACCTCAAAATTTGTTTTATTAATTAAAAACAGGACTCCTTGAAGAATGTAAATCATCAATTTAAAAAAAAAAATTTTTTTTTTTTTTTTTTTTAAACTACTGCACATTTCCCAAACATCTGCTCTAAATCGTAAAATAAAAATTGCAATAAAACTATGACATTATTAGAAAAGCTTTTAATTGCTTTTATAAGATTTATTAAGGACACTATTGTCTTAAGAAAAAAAAATTTTTGATGTATAATGAATTTTTACAAGAACTGTTTTCATTTTACTTTTAAATTTTAATTATAATAATTTATAATATATAAACCATTTAAAATTCTACATTACTTCAATCCAGTTAGGTGATATTGTTATTAAGTGAAAACTATATTTACTAATCGAAAATTGAAACGTTTAATACAAAGTATTTTGTTTCAAGATTTTTTAAATTTTTAATTTTTTTAATGTATATAAAATATTGCATAACATACCCCTGTTTGAAAGTATGGTTGACCATACACAACATAATCGGAAAATAAGAGCGATGACTACTAAAATTAGATTATGGAGAATATTTTCCAACATTTTTAAGACCACTGAGTACTTAAAAATTATATAAAAAAGGCACTCGCCCATCATTTTCTTAAATTATGTTTTAACAGTCTCCATAGAACAATAAATAAATCTGCCAACACCTTATCAATGCCTGTTAAGTGATCTACTAGTGACAAGTCAAGTGTGTAATCACCGCTATTGTTTGTTTTTAAAATCTATTTCTGTTATTTTAAAGTAAATAGCTTTTTTTAAATCTGTTAATATTCCTCAAATAAAGTTTCAGAAAAGTGTTTTATTTTTGTAAGATTTTTAAAACTGAGAATTAAATTTTTACAAATGTGTCAAAAATGGTTGAATTTAAATGATTTCTGAAAGCAACCAAACAAAAAGTTGAGATTCCAGTCAATATAATTTCTAGTTGAAATACTCCAGAGTATTTTGCATACTGGAAATAGTAAATTTAATCATTTAGCTTTCAATTAAAGCTAAAAAGAAAGCTTCAAGTATGCTTTTTAATTTTTTAAAAATTCATTTTAAACTTCGGCATTGAAAATTCAATGGCGGTGCCTAATAAAATATATATATTGTTTTTTTTTTTTTTTCCTTGTGTAAAAATTTTTCTATTTCAATCAAAAATAACCAAACTCAAAATTATTTATTTCTTTTTTAAACTACCAAGGCAAGAAATAAGTTTGCTGATGTAACTTTGTTAGACTTGAATAAGTAACCACAACAAAAGTCAGTTATAAAAGATTAATTTTGGTTTATAGAGAATTTTTTGTTTTTTTTTTGTTTTTTTTGTTGTTTTTTTTTTTTTTGTTGTTTTTTTTTTTTTTGTTGTTTTTTTTTTTTTTGTTGTTTTTTTTTTGTTGTTTTTTTTTTGTTGTTTTTTTTTGTTGTTTTTTTTTTGTTGTTTTTTTTTTTTGTCTTAATTACAACATCCTACCAGATTAAAACATATCTGGTTCCCTGACAGTTGTGAGTTCAATCACAATGTTGGGTAATGCTGAAAAGTCATATACTTTGGTTAAATGGAAAAGGCAAATAAGTGACACAGTGATAAAAAAAATAGAGAGATCTAATATGAAATATCCTCTAAGTACAGAACACTCTACCTATGTAGATTAAATAAAGTGTTTGGTCCAAAATTTCAAAATTACTATGTACAATAGACACCTGAAGAAGGTCAGAGAGCACAACAACCGAAGTATAACAACCAAGATGAGCATGCCATTCCAGAGAAAAAGGCATACAATATGTATCAAGCATTTAAAAGAGAGTAATCAATTTGATTTGCTGAAAGCATTTATCTTTACTCTGATCACTTTTGTACTCTTAAAGCATGACTCTAACTTTCTGTACTATTTTTTTTTTATCAGTCATTTTATGATTATGATACTGGTATGCCAAATTGGTATATGTAAAAATATCTGTTCTTTCATGATTACCTTCATAGGCAATAAATTTACTTAGATCCACTACATTCATATATCTGTCACATTTACTTGTACAAAAAGTTACTTATGAAAAAAAATTTGTAACCAAGTATTGGATATATTTTTCCCTATTCCAGCAAAGATCAGATTCTTATAAAATTAATATCAGTTTGTACATGTTTTGAGGTAAAATTTATTTTTTTTAATCTTTTCATCTAGTGCACTTCTAAAAATGCTTCCCAGAAGGAAATGTATACTTTGGCTTTGAAAAATTATCCAATCCCTGGTGATCCAGCATTTCCATTGAATGCCCTATATGCAAAGCCACAGAAAGGAACGGAAGAAGGTAAGCTTATATATGGCTGGGTGCATATTTCAGTTGCATATAGTAGTTCAAGGCTGAGAGCTGCAGCACAGTATTTACTCAGTGGGAAGTGATTTAGATTAATTTTTTTGAAAGAAGATAGATTATTTCTCTCTAGTGGAACATCAATATTCTGTTTAGACTTGTTGAAAATTACTGGTGTTAAGGTAGGGAATGAAATTCCTTTGTGATCTCATTTACTACATGACATCAGGGTTTTAAAAATTCTTTAAATTAATATAATTATATTTAAAAAAAAAATTGCTTACTCTTATACTAGAGTTTGACAAAGTAGAAAATCAGT
Source organism: Acanthosepion lycidas (assembly GCA_963932145.1). Lineage (NCBI taxonomy): Eukaryota > Metazoa > Mollusca > Cephalopoda > Sepiida > Sepiidae > Acanthosepion > Acanthosepion lycidas. Next base: position 38,867,274 of record OZ010574.1, read on the forward strand.
AATATGTGAGTATTTTTGTTTTGTTTTGTATTTAAATTATCACTTTTATCAGAAAAGAGTTACAAATATTTTATTAGAGTGGTATGTGTGAATATCTCAAGGAAAGTGAAGAGTAGATTATTATAGTTAGTGCAAAGTTTATACAGGTCTGAAAATATTGTCTATCTCATTTCAGTAAATGCTAATTGTAAATATAAAATTTAAAATTCTCTGTAAATATCCATATATATATATATATATATATATATATATATATATATATATATAATAAAATTCGGTTTATATCATTTTATTTCTTGAGAACTGAAATTTAATTTAAAATCAATAAAATTAAAAATATTGAACTGTTTTGGAAAAAAAAATCTGCAATATTAGTAACAATAATTTCAACTATAAGTTAATGAAAATAAAGTAGTTATACTAGAAAAATTGTTTTGCCTATCTACTGGAGATATATGTGTGTGTGTGTGTGTGTGTGTGAGATATAAAACATCAAAAATCTTCATTGACAATTTTTTCAAACATTTGGCCCGCCCACAGGAAATTTATAACATTGTTTTAATGGGAAAGAAACAAAATTAGCTGATCAGTTTCTCAAGCAAAGAAGAGAATAATTTACAGCATACTCTCTTCAAAATACATATTTATGCTTTAGATGACAAAATAGAAAGTACATTTGAGCAAATTTTATTGCTAGCTAATATGCATTTGTGATGGGGATTTGTACTTAGATCTTTATTATATATTATTTCATTTTAGAAACCATGCGTCAATATTTACAACAACTTCGTCAAGAGACTGGATTACGCATGTGTGACAAAGTTTTTGACCCACAGACAGACAAATCAAACAAGGTGAGTTTTATTCTGAGTTAAATTTAATGTCGAATTGTGTTCTATGAGGTTGCTCTTTGAAATATTACTTCCTTTAGAAATTTTAAAAAAATTTATTTACATAAATTTGTTTTTCATTACTTTATGCTTTAATATTTTTATACTTTCATGTTAACAGCAAATTCACAGAAACTTGTGGAATAAAAATTATCACCCATTTAAGATGAGATCTGCTTATGTTATTTCTGAAGAAAAGTTATCTAAAATATAGTTTGGGATAGAATAGTTTACGAGATTACCTTAATAATATGAAAGAAGTATAAATTTGTGTCTACTCAAAATAAAAGCAATCATTCCCAGAGTTGTTTGAACTATTGACCTCATTTAAATTTTTTTCTTTTCTTGTGATCACATCCTATGATGTTCTTTAAGTATACAATGAAAAAAAAGGTTGTGTGTGTGTGTGTGTGTGTGTTTGGTGGGGGTGGGGGGCAGTAAAGCAAATTTAGGAATGGTGACCAACAGAAAAAAATAGTGCCAAATCTATTGATTGGATCAATCCATTATGCAAAACAAGGTCATTCTATTTTTCATACAATTCTTGAAATGATTTATAAAATTAGTCAGTTAAAAACAATTATGTTCCAAAATATTAATTCTTGTAAATACATTTTGCGAATAAAACTCTTGCATGAAACTGTTTATTCTGTAATTTTTTTTTTTTCCAGTGGTGGCTGTGTTTTGCCAAACGAAAGTTTATGGATAAGAGTCTTGCTGCTCCAGGACATTGAGTCTGACAATCCCAGTGTTATAAAAGTCAATGAGAAAGAAGATAAAAAGATGAAAGTTGTTGTGAACAAAAGTATTAAATCCTATTTGTAATAATGGCTTTCATAAAATATAGAACTAATAAAATACAATTTTAATAAATTGCTGTAATATATTTATATTTCTGACATTTCTATTTGCTTCTTTTTTTTAAATTTACATTTATTTTCTTTTTTGCAAACTATATTTCTGTCTGTAAAATTAAACTTAAGTCTTTTATTTATAAATTTTCTTTTAAAAACCTTGAACCTGGCGAAATTTTCTGTTGTGTAAACTGTCAGTCATAAGGAATTCTGAAATTATTAGATACTTTTTTTGAAAAAGAAATCCATGTATAGATTATGTATAAAAACTCCCTATGTTACCTGAATTTGTATTCACAGGATTTCTAGGAGACTATATTATACTTGAATAATTCAAGTGAATGGTTAAATCAGTGCAAAAACTTTAGCTATGTCCTTATATATACGCTTCTTTAAAGTTATTTCAAAATTTGCATTTTTTTTCTAAAAATTCTTAGTTACTTTTAAAAAAACAAGATTATAAGATACATTTTGTCTCTATAAATTATAATTTTATCAGTACTAAAAAATCTTGCCACAAAACTATTGTATTCATTTGTTCTTTCAGCTGAACATTTTTGCATTAGATAGGGTTGAAATTGACATTAATCATCTTATGATAAAATAAAATTTCTTTTTTTTTTGTTATATTTATTTAATAAAAATGCAAAAATGTCAAACATTACAAAGTTATTTGGAATAAATAATTCAAGTATAAAAATAATTATTTTTATGATATATTAGGTTTATGCAAAAGTTTTCAGTAAAAAACAGTTTTCTATTCAGTCTGGTTTTCAAAGAAGTGCTGAAAACGTTTTTACACAACTAATATTTTATCAAAGTGACCCAACATTACTCTCTGAAAAAAGGATTTTCTAATTTCTGTGCTAAATTAGTAAAACTTTTTTTGGTATTAAGAACACATTGCCCCTTTGATCTACTTAATTAAGTAGATGAAATAAACTTACATGGAACTATAAGGGGCAGAGTTTTTAGCTTCCTCCATACTTTTTGCTGAAATTGAGAACTAAATAGAAGACTAAATTTATTCTCTTGGCCTCAAATCTATAAAAATTCTATATTTGTCTAAAATCATTACTGCAGTTGATTTTTCAATAAATCAGAAAACTTCAATTTGTTTTTGTTTTTTTTCCATAACACTATCTTCTAAAATTTTTATATAAGTCTTATATATAGAAAAAGTCTATAGGTATATTTCCAGAAAATGGGTACAAACAAAAAACAAAATATATTGTGTATTTAAAATCAAAACTAAGATAATAGACCATAAAAATATTCATTTTACAATAGGATCAAATAAAAAAATATATAGAATCAGGAATCTTTAAATCTTAATATCCTATTTAGTCCCTCTACCTCACCAACTTTTAATTTGTGGCACCCTCCTTCATAAAAAAAAGTTTTTTTTTTTTTTTTTTTTTTTTTTTTTCAGTAAAATTTAATGTTTTGTGCCTTCACACTCAAAGGTAAGGAAAATATCATTTAACAAATAGCTTGTATTGTAATTCAAGCTGTCTCCCCATATTTCCTACTCTTTCCTATTTGTTTTAAATACACAAATATTTATGTCAAAGGAAATTGTCAAATCCACTTAAAAGTTGGTTTGTTATTTTGCTTTAAAATCGGTTTGTTCCTATTTTACTTTCATAGAGACTGTATTTTGAATACACTATCATCATCATCAGGGAATGTTTTGTGAATTTATGATATTTTAAATCTTACAGAATTCTGATTGCATTTTTTATTTCAAAGAAAATGTACACCAGAATGTGGCACAAGGGCCAAACAAAATTTAGTAGAGAATTAATAAAAATGATCTTTTCTATATTTTAAATAAATACATGACAATGACTGGAAAATGAATATATAAAGAGTAGAGGTAACGTATCATGCTTTCTCTGAGTCAAACATTTTATTTCATTTACTTTATATATAAATTTCGATATACAATGATATCGCCCTCATTAAAAATATGATTAGTAACGTTTTAGCTAAATTCTGAAGAGGATTTTATTTCCAGCAACGTGATATGAAAAATGCTGCTTGCTGAGCTGGTAGTAAAGTAAAATTATGTTGAAATATTAGAAACAAAATTTACAGTAAAATGTTTGATAGCAAAAATAAACTTTATTTTATTTTATATCTTATTCTGAGGACAGCCAGAGACATGAAAATTTAAATATGCCTCTCATGTTATATGTTATATCTCAAACCTAATAAGTTTAACATGAATAGATTTAAAATTCATAATATCTCATAAAAAAATATTTATTATAAGCAAGTTTCATACATTCAAATTAATCACTTCAACTGAAATGAGATAAATATTGAAAAAGTAACAAAATTTATCTTGAATTAATTATTGACTCACAATTTTTTTTCTTTGTACTAAAACTTTTTATTAATTTTGGCTAGTATTTACTTCCATCTTAATTTTTTTTTTTTTTTTTTTTTTTTTTATTCATTGGTTGGTTAGCTTGGTAGCTAGTCTGTTCAACCAAGCTGTCCCTGAGGCACAAAGAAGATGAGTTCAAACCTCTGTGAGAGCTGCTCCTTTTCTTTCAAATCATTACTGCATTTGCCCTGAGTAAAGTTTTTGATGGAAAGTAATTAAAAATATTAATTACAAGTTAAAATAATTATCATCAATGGTTAACAACTTTTCATCTAATAAAAATAAAATAAAGATTTTTTTATTCTTTATATATTCAACTTTTGAGAAGTAACGATGGTTCAGTAAATATTTTAAATTTTTTTGTATATTCAGATTTTTTTTTCCTTTTTAATAGTCTGTGTGGCACAAGCAATGGCTATTTTAGTAATCCTGCCATTTGAATTAAGCATGTAAAAACTACTTATGACAAAATTAAATATATAAATATTTGGTATGTAATATATATTCATTTAATATCTACTAAAGTATATGCCATCAATATAATATACATGTATCATTTTAGATTGAAGATGATAAAGATTATGAAAAATACAGAAAATTAAGAATTTGGTAAATAAGCAAGATCAAAAGTGAATTTTTTTTTTTTTTTTTTTTTTTTTCTTTTTTTTTTTTACAATTTCATTCCCATTAATAAAATATCAATAAATAAAATGTACCATCCTATTTTAATTACTTACAGATGCTTTTCAGAATAAGCTTTATTTTTTAAATTATGAAAATTATAATTTTATTACATAATGATATATTGAAATATTGTTTATACTTGAATATTAATAAAATGAAAAGGTTCTCACCACCACATTGATAAAGTTAAAATATCTTTCTATTGTCTGTCTATATCTCTGAGATGAGGTATTATGATTATTTACATTATATGGGCTGTTGTCCTCATCTTCATTGCCATATTCACAATGTTTTGGCCCTTGTATGCTCCGGCCTTCTTCAGGTGAATCATATATCAGTCTCTTCATAACTATTGGTACCTAGAGCCTGACAGCATAAGGATGGAAAAAAGTAAATGTCCAGTTTATTACTTACGATAATAAAATGAAATGGCTCCCTGTGTATTTAAATAGAATATATTTTGTAAAATATTTGCCCATTTTAAATAGTACAGTTCAGATTTGAAATTTGATCATCTTGCCATCAGCAATTGGTACCAAATGATTAAATCTTGAAAACAAAAATTTTTAAACAAGATTCTTAACACTGACAAACTGATATGCAGCTTAAACGTTTAAAAAAATATAAAATAAAGGTTTTTAATGACCTCCATTGGAATTTTAACTTATTTAACCTACTCCATTGTCCACTTGTTTAAGGAAAGAATGGATGCCATGAAATTCTTGATGACAACAATGCCAGGGAATGATACAGATTATCGAATATTAAACAGAAATTAGAAGCAAATGCAAGCATGCTAAAGAGGAATGGCTTAATCAAATTATGAAGAAATAGAATAACAGAATGCAGAAAAAGTAAAAGAATTAAAGGTTGCATAAAATCAAGAGAGAACACTCCAAAATAGAATAAATCTACTGGAGAACTATTATGATGAGTGAGAGAAACCTGCAATACACGAAAATATGGAAGGACCTGAAATATTAAAGTTTGAAATAAGATTGGCACTAGACAAAATGAACAGGAAAAAAAGCAGCAGGACCAGATGGAATTGTGATAGACATACTCTCACCCTTAGACAATTTAAACATTGTCAAGTTTATGAAAATAATAAACAAAATATACAACAGTGGCAATATACTAGAAAACCTTAGTAGATCCATCTTCATAGCACTGCTTAAGAAGTCAGCCCTGAATTAATGTGACTTCCATTGGACAATCAGCTTAATGAGATATAACCAAGTTTATAATCCAAATTATGAATGGAGAGCAAAGCAGAATTAAACTAGAAATAGGACAAGAACAGTGGTTACAAGATAATGAAATAAATATTAGGTTGGTGCAAAAATAATGACGTAATAATGTTGTTTTTTAACGTCAAAAAACGACATTATTACGTCATTTTTGCACCAATCTAATATATTTATGATCAGACTGTCTTCAGAAAGCAATATAAGTTCAGAAGAATGTATACTTATGTTTCATAGATTATTCAAAAACATTTGCTAGGGGACAGCACAAGTTAGGAAAACTTGATTTATTTTGGAGCAATGTTAGAATAATCCAGAACTTGTACACTATCTGTGTTAAATAGAAAATGAATTAAATACACAAAAAATTGGAAAGATTGTAAGGCAAGGATGTGTCTTCTCACCAAATTCATTCAACTTTTAGAGCAAGGCTACAGTAATATCAGGTTGGTGCAAAAATAATGTCGTTTTCTCACATAACGTATGTGAGAAAACGACATTATTTTTGCACCAACCTAATAACTAGAGCTGGAAATTCTACCAGGATTTGTTATTGGTGGGCATAATCTTGCAATATAAGATATGCAGATTACACTGTGTTGAAGGTAGGCAAAGAAAGAGAACTACAGGACCTCTTAGATAAAATAGTAAAGGAAAGTAAGAAGAACAGACTAACCATCAATTATAAGAAGGCATAATGTATGACTGAGAAAAAAATCCCAAGAAACAAGTACAGAAGTCTAAATATCTAGGAGGTATTTTAACAGGTGGAGGAATAAGTGTCACTGAAATTCTAAGCCACATTGGCATAGAAAAATGCCTTCCAAAAATTAAACAAAGAAACAGAAAAATTTTGTTAGGAACAAAGAAAAAAGTATTAAACTGTTATTTAATGTCAATCCTCCTATATGACGAAGTTGGACAATTTCCTCAGATAAAGAGAAGATTTGAGGTAACAGAGATGTGATTCTACAGAAGAATTTCAGGAATATCATGGACAGAGCAAGTAACTTTTAAAGAAATGGAAACAAATAGAACATTTATACTTGGAATCAGAAAAAGTTGAAATTTTTAGGGTGCATCACGAAAAAAGAATACCTGGAAAATTTGACATTCACAGGACATATTGAAAGCAAGAGGCACAGAGGAAAGCAATGAGTAACCTAATAAGCTTATGTAAATGGATGGCAGAATAATGAGGAAGAGGGTATAAAAGAAAGGAAGTTGTCAAGACTCATGATTTCTCACATTCTAAAGGGCCATGAGGCATAACAGAAGAAGAAAAAAGCTCTACCTTATCCTACTACACAGTTTCCTTGAAAGTGAAATGGGCAGGAAAAAAGTCTGAGACAAAAAACAGTGCAAAGATACAGGTCATGGAAGCTTTTGAATTGGTGACTGACATGTAAAATAATCAGATTCTGTCTTATTTCTGAGATGAGGTATTATGTACATTATTCGGACTATTGTCCTTATCTTTGTCACCATATTTATCACAAGGTTTCGGGCATTGTATACTCAGGCCTTCTTCAGGTGGTTGGAATTATTTTGCTCACTGGGGTAGACTGTTCTAGTTCCACATGCCATGTTTGATAGATGTCAGTTATCAGTTATTTCCTGTTAATTTCCCTCTGAAAGTTCTCCACTGCCTTAACCGGGTATCGAACTCACACTCTTTGGGTCCTGTCACTGGATCTAACCAACGCCTTTATCCACTGTGCCATGTGTCCTTGACACAGTGAATAACAGGAAATTTCCATCACTGATGTGGGAGTTTCAAAAGAGTTTCTTCACATCACTAGTGTTACACACTTGAAATTAGTTCAACTCTTTCTGGATGAAACCAATGAATAGGATTTTCAGTATGAGTAAGATAAAAACAGATGTATAGAGAAAAGGATGATGAAAAAAATTCTTATTTTTTTTAAGGAGTGTTGAAATGTTTTTCTTCCACAAAATTGATTTTTTTTATATGCAATCAGTTGTCAAATTTATCCTGATGAATATAAAAATAATTTGCTCCTTTAAAAAACTACTATTTTGAAAACCCATTGCTGGCCACACTGCCGTAATTTCCATGTATTAGATCATTGAAAAAGTTTGCACCCAATTTTCATTGTTAATATAAAATGATCACAACTTCATAATGGTATTTGTTTTGGTTCTAATTTCTGTCGTGTTCTAGATTAAAACATTGCATCATTCAGTTCTGAGTCAGACTTTGCTGAATGTTAATATTTTATCCACAAATGAGTGCATTAAGGATGGAGGATGAAAAGTTGCCATATGCTCTATGAATTTTGCAAAGGAGTAAGTATCAGAACTGCAACAAAAAACATTTAGTTTTATTTGAATTCTGCCCCAGCTTTTCAGATGTTCAGAAAGCTGTTTGGCAGAATTCATCAGGGTGATTTTAACCTAAATGATTAACCACACTCTGAGAAACATTCTTATATTCCTCTTACCATTGTGGAGAATAAGCCAAAGATTTCAATGGAAGAGATTTTTAAAGAATTTGAAAATTGATATCTCAACTGCCTTATGCCATTTGAAGAGACTTTGGTTTGTTTCCAAACCTGACATGTTGGTACCACATTCTCTGATGGAACAGAAGAAGCTTGATCATTTTTCTGTAGCAATTTTTTTGCTGTTACACTACAAAAAAGAGCCATTCTTGAACAGAATTGTCACTGGTGATGAAACATGGATCATTTATGATCATTTATGATAATGTAGGGCTGGAAACAAACTTGTGAATGTGCAGAACTCATGGCTAAAGTGGGATTGCATCCAATGAAGGTGTTGTTATCTGTTTGATGGGTTTGCAGAGGGATAATTCATTTTGAGCTTTTCCCAGCCAGCAAAACAGTAACTGCAACAAAGTATTGTGACCAACTCACCAATCTTAATGCAGCCATTCAAAAAATGGCTGATTTTAGCAAATCAAAATGTATCATTTTCCACCATGACAATGCAAGACCTCATGTTGCAGAAGCTTAAAGATTTGAAATGGGAAACCCTCCAGCAAAAACTGTATTCTCCTAACTTGGCTCCTTCACATTTTCATTTGTTCCGGTCTCTACAGAGCAATTTAAATGACAAAATTTTAACTCTGTTAGGTAATTTTAAATTGAGTGTACATTACAATCTTCTTTCAACAAAAAATAAAGTTTCTATGAAAATGGCTTCAACAAGCTTGTAGAACAATGGAAGACTGTGCACTTAACCAATAAATGTTTTTTGTGAGTATGTAAAATTTTGTTTTCAATTTTTTAATTAGGCACAAATTTTTGCAATGATATAAGTGAACATGCCTTTCAAAGATTGGATTTTAAAGCCATCAAATCAAACATCTCTCCCAAGAGAATAATTGATAAATCTGTCTAGATACTAAAATGTTCTTGACCTGACCTACTTCACAAAATCTGATCAAACAACCAAACATCAGAATTTTTTTGGTAGGGAACAAAGCATTCTTTCTTTGATCAACCTAAGAACTTTTCAGCACTCCCGCATACAACTCTAAAATCATGAGGTTAAACATAAATGCAGTACTGGGCATAACATAAGAAACATTCCCATGTTATAAGAAATTTACACAATTCATAGTTTTTCATGTGAATGGAGTATTAAACGAACTTAGTAAATGTTTATGATTTTATTAAATATGTAAAAAGTGTCTCACAAGTATTGTATGCAACTCAATGAATATTATTGTAATAGAAAATATTTTGAAAAAAACTTTAGAATGGGTTGAGAGAACATATAAAATAACAAATATTAGTGAGCTTACAAACTTATTTTAATATGTGGCATTGCCTTTATTGATTAAAACCTTATGCTTCCTGTTCTTGATGCTTCCTAAGATGGTTTTAATGAACTCAGGATAAATGTTATTATAAGCTTTAAAAATGGCCCCTCTTAACTCATCTACAGAGTGCCTTCCATTTGAGTAAACCTGCCTAGAAAGATAACCCCAAACATTTTCTATAACATTCAAATCAGGTGAATTAGCTGGCCAGTTCAAAACTCTAATCCTTTGCTTTTCCAAAGAAGTCCTGGTCACTCTTTCATTGTGGATAGGTGCAATGTACTCCTGAAAATTTGAGTTGTCACCTCATATCTGATTTCCTTCTTCTTTCAGCAGCAATTGGTGAAGAAGATTAACTTACCACTACCCATTTATGTGCTCCTTAACCATCTGCAAGTTCATCTTTCTTGCAGCAGATATTGCACTCCATACCTTTTGATATGTCCTGGAAAGGGATATATTTGTTCTAAGTAGCAAAGTGGTTGTTCACTACTGTAACCGAGTAGGACAATCTAGCAGGTAACCATAATGGACTGTTCCTCATTGTCGTGGTAGGCAATAGGTGTAGGCAATAGGCAAAGACTATAGGTGTAGCCAACAGGCATAGACAATAGGCATCCTCCATGTACCTCCACATCAGTCTGTATTTATGGCTGACACCAGCCAATCATATTACTGTGAGGGAGAACCCAGGTGTATGCATATTCATTACATCACCTTTATACTTCCTCTAACACTTGCTCTTGTAGAAAAGGATTATGAAGAAATGCTAGGTGTCACTCCAGTAATATTGATATCTGTCCAGGCTATCAAGGTTGAATTTCCTTTCATCAGAATATAATACAAATTTCCATTCCTGGTCCTAGGTTTGGTGATCTTTAGTTTTGTCAGCCTAGGTCTTTGCTTTGTCTTCCACCTTTTCATGTCCTATTTATGCAGATATCATCTAATCGTTCATGCAGATGCCTCACAAGATGTTTCTGCCTTTACTTTAGTGCTGGACATGCTATGATTAGATTTGATTGTTCTAATAATCCTCCTGTCCATAACTTGTGTGATCCTTCTGTAGGCTACAGGATATTTAAAAAATTAGTGGATAACCAATGGTGACCTGCCCAGTTTATCAGCAATTGTTCTTATTGAATAGTCTTCTTATCAATAGGTATAGATCTTGTCACACTCAAACTTTGTTAATTTTGTTCCTTTACTCATTATCAGTCAGTTATGTGCCATGGTGATACATGCTTAGGCGATCATGTATCTTTCGATACATGACTGATGGGTCAGATTTTTTCCTGCAGTAGGTTGCCATTTCTTTCTGCAGTAGACTAGTTGCATCCAAGGCTATAGAACCCAGTCTGTCCTGCTGTTTACACATAGCTGGGGGGAGAAGAATAGGATTCATACCTTTCCCAAGGGTATTAGCATGTAAGTGAATGCAATGGATTTGACTGAAATACGAATTCAGGTCTCTGATTCCTTAATCTGAGCCACTATACATTATCCCACAATGCTATACTCATTATGCTAAGTCTGAAAATAATTTAGAATAATACCCATTAACAAATATGCCATTAAATTTCATATGAAATGCACCTGAAGCACTCAACTAATGAGGTTACACTTGTTTCTGAAGATATGACGAATACACATTTCTTGTTTGTTTTTTTCTAAAATGCCATAACTAATATTTATGCAATCAGTGGCTATTATAAGCATGAAAAAATAGCAGATACACCTTTTAGGAATCTGGCCATAAGATGTGATAAGCATCCACTATTGATAAAGAGGAAAAAAATATAAAAATTTAATGTGTTGCTAAAGATTTGGCCAGCAGTGTATATACAACAATATATGAAGTGTTACAAATATTGAGGGTGGGGGGTGACTGTAAAAAAGATTACTTAACCCTTAGTTTCCATTGTCTCCTTCAAAGTAGTTCCCTTGGTCATATATACAGCGATCTCAAAAGCTAGCTGCAAGAGTCTGTACATACACTTTTAAAATTCCTAAAACTTTTGGTTAACACCTCATATGTTGATAAGCAAGACTGCATATTTAAGTTGAAATGAAACCCAACACTTCCTATCATTAAAAAAAAGTAAATGCTTTCATACATTACACCTCAAAATAATGGTTGCTAAAAAGGTTTTACTTAAATGTCATCAGTTCACTTCAAGATTAAAGAGTATTAAAAAGTAGATTTCTTTTTTTTTTCTAACATAAAATCTATTAATAAAATTAATAATATGTCACATTGGGGTGACCAGATAATGGTTGAGCTATGGAAGAGAGGAATATTCTTTTAGTTCAAATTTCCTCCATTATGGGCATTATTATATTCATATTTCACTCATTATATTATATTCACCTTATTTCACAGTCAGAACAGAATAGCTGAAAGAAAAGGAATGGCAAACATGCTTTGTTCTCATCAGAGTTTTATACTGCTAAGTCATACACAAAATCATATACAACTATTTACATTTGTCTCATGCAGAGAAAATATAACACATGTCTATACAACAAGCAGGAAAAAGGAAAAGGAAATGAAAAGATAGGGTCTTACTTGTAATAATTCCCAACAGGAACTGGAGCTGCTGGAGATTCTTCTGTGTTTCTGAAGAAGCCATATTTAGGATTCCAGATTCAAGCAGACCAGATTTTTCTGCTATGTCACTAGTGAAGACATATTCTGCAAACAGGAAAATGGCGAGTCATGGGTTTTTCCCAAATTGAGGACTGCGAGCTGAAGATAGTTTCTATATCTGATATATTTCCCAAAAGAAAACCCTGCCATGGGCTTGGAAGCTACACCATGTGACAGCTAGCTGGCCTGGACTGAATGAACAACTTGTGTGTTGACTGACAAACTGACCACTTTCATTACTCTATAAAGTGGTATCACTAAGCAGCCATCATGTGACCTACATGACTTCATCTCAATCAAAGGGAGATAGTTGCAGTTTGTATCCCTGCAGCCTGGATATATCCGTAGAAATTCAAAATCTTGAACCAAATTGCTGGTCATATATTTAGATAGCAGAATAACAAAAGTACATTAAAAAATCTATTCCAATTTTAAGAAAAATTCAGCTCCTTTTAAAATGAATCTTGTCATCTTTGTCGCTGTCTGAATTTCTGAGATGAGGAGTTATCATTATTTAAATTATTTACATGCAGTTTATTGTCCTCATCCTTATTGTTGTTATCAGCCATTATACCTTCTGGTCTTCATCAGCTGTATCTCAATCCAGGTAATGTACAGGGAATTCAAACTGAATTATTATTTAATCTATGGGAAGATTTTGGGAACAATCTTGAAATGGAAGCTTCCATTGATTCTCATTTATGGTATTGTGTCGCTGGTTTTCCAAAATATTTTTAAGAGCTCTTTTTTCCCTATAGATAAATGTGTCAGTCAAACTAACTGAATCATTTTTCTATATCTACTAAAATGATCATGCAAAATTATGTTCAGTCTTTATTGGCTTTGAGACTAAACATCAATTAAATTTTAGGAAAAAAAAAATAAATAAATAAAAAGATTAAAAAATATAAAATTTTTCCCAGTGTCCATCTTCTAGATTAGAATAGAAGAATTTTTCACCAGAATTGACTATAATTTTGCTGTGGAAGTAGTATTTTATAAAATGTCTTCAGTTACAACATTTGGAGCTTTGATGGGAATTCAAAATTTTGTTGATCTCAGGTGCATCTACTATTGAAAGCTGCTTGTCACATTCAGCTAAAATATTAATTGCTTGCCATTGCCTTAGAAGAGAGAGTAGGAAACCAATAGCAGGTTTCATGAAAATCTTTGTCCTATTTCTTTATGTTTTTTTTTTAAACTTTTATTCTCCTTATTTCCTCATCCAACTTTTCAAACAATCAGTTTACCAGACACTACCCACTCCCATGTAGACAGTTAAATTACTTATTCTGCCACACGTGCTCACCTGAGTTACTTTTATTTTTTCTTATGATTCAAAAAAGAAAAAGAACTGTGTCAGCCATCATGCAGGAGATTGCTAAGTAAGTAGTAGTCACTTCTGAGCCCAGATTTTAAAACTGGAATGGGGTGGGGATTATGCTCTTGGTCTTGGGATAACAGAAATACCTGAGATTTGAGAGAAAAGAATGAAGCACATGTCAGCAATGAGATACATATTATTTTTAAAAGCTTAACTATATATCTGTGTGTGTGTGTGTGTGTGTGTGTAGATATAAGTAAATAAACTTGAGCTATTTTACTCACATCTGACATTTAATCATAGATATAATTCACTGACAATCTTTGTCATTTATTCCTTTGTTTATTCACTTTTTTTTTTCTTTCACTCAATAAAAGTAGATATGTTCGCCTATCATCCATTTTGATCAGGAGTAGAGGTTCGCCCCATGTTTTTCCTGTTTAGGATTGGATTTGCAATTTCTTCTAAAGTCTTTTCAATCTCTTTCACTCCCATTAGCCCCTTGTGTCTTAGTGGTATTATCGCCTTGCTTAGGATGAATTGATTTCAGGATATAGGTGATCATAGTTCTCAAGAGATTCTTTTGCTTTATTATCGGTGAATTGCCATGACTTCTTGGGAAAGATAACAGAGTGGTTTCCTGTTGTCTTCTTTATGGTTTTGAATTTCAGAGTTTTCCCTCTTCTTGACTTGTTGCCACCCAAGGCTAGAGAGCCCAGTTTACCCTGCTATTTAACCTATAGCTGTGGGAAGAAGATGTTCATTCCTTTCCCAAGGGCATTTATGAGAAAGTGAATATAATAGACTATGCTTGAATTTAAATATGGTTCACCAGTTCCACTTTCTGCACTGATAGCCATTACATGATTTACACATCCACCTTGCTGACAATAACTCAAGTATAAAAATGCAGAAGAAATAACTGTGCAGTTTATGAAACACAATCACATTGAAGTTCTTCATAAAGCTTAGAAGAACAGGAATTGTCAGATTTTGAAAGAGGGTATTGTTGTTAATCAATCCAAAGATGGAAACAGCATTAAATAGTTTAAAAATGGATATTTCAACTATGAACTGACTACATGATCTTACAATACACTAATGAAATAAAGGAAACCACTACATCTCAGTCAGTTTAATAAAGGTATCTTCATGCAATAATGAAGGAAATTGAAGAAAAAAAAGGTTCTGTTGTAAACAGTATGGAAAAGCATGTTCAAATCAGTTCAAGAATATTTCAAGTTATTGCAGAACAACCGAAAGAAAGGTAAACCAGCCAACATTCAACTAAAATGATAAGCCATAGTTTTGGAACATTGTCATCCTTTTATTATAAGTCTTCATCTACTAAAGTTTGAAACCTTATGAGTCTAGAGATTGTCATGTCAACTATCCAAACACCAAATCTTTCCGTGAGGTATTCTCTTCATATTCAATTGGTAATTAGAATGTTTCACCCAGACCAGCTTCTTCTCCAGAAATGTTATGCTGTGGAACAGACTTTCAAGTGGATTCTTCCCAACTCACTACAATTCTAACTGTTTCAAGTTTAGGGCCAACTGTTACATATTCTCATAATCTGCCCTTACTTCCTCTGCTTACAGGCATACATCAACCTCATTCAGTAACCTTCTACCTTGAGTGGTTCTAAGGCCTTGTCTTGGGTGAACATTTTTTTAATCATTTCAAGGTGATAAAGCCACTAAGATGCAAATGGTTACTGAAAGTGAAAGAAACAGTAAATGTTATTGAAGAAAAAGGACAATAAAAGAAGAACAGATGATACATGATTTTGCATTTAGATTTTTGAAATTCATAATTGACAGAGAAACAAGGAGCCAAAAGAGAGTTCTACAAATTCGAAGTGCAAAAGAAGAAACTGTTATCATAGATCTAATGGCCACATCTAGTAATTTCAACATTAAATTTAGTTAAAAAAAGTAATAACTACTTCTAATAACAAAACTAAAGCATTTTTGTTCACACAGACTGGAGATCCATGATATATAACTAAAAAAGAATTTTAAAGTTTATGAAATGATTCTGATGATCAAGATAAACTGACATATATTCTATTGAACATGCTCAGATTATTTTGAACATGAAATAAGACAAATATTCAGAAAATCTTATCCAAAGAAGATTTGCTTCATATTTTCAATGCAGCCTGGTTGGATATCCAACAAGAGAAGATCTAATAAAATCTATTAATAGCAGGGTCTCTAAATCTTAATTTACATTAGAGAATATTTTTTAGATTGTTGAAGAAAAACCCTTGTTTGAAAACAGAGGTAATTATTTATGTTTGTCATCTCTTTGTATATGCTATTTACTGTACATTTAATTATAGCTTCATGTAATTGAGCATGTGTAGATTTTTCTTTGATTACGTTTACCCTGTGGCTAAAAGTGATGAGATTTTTTTTATGTGTGTATATATCAATTTTATAAGCAAATAGAATGTCATATTTCTGTTTTAATAAAAAAACAATGGTGATTAAGAAGAAATAATTGAGTTTAATGGCCCAGATTAATGACTTTAGTTGAAAGTAGATGACATATTACTGAGAAGTGGGTGACTCGAATTAATAGAAGAGAGAATGACATTTGATTTTGAAGAAAGTGACTAATGAAAATTTAGTATAAAAGTAAAATTTTCTCACTAAACTTTTTTGTTATCTTTTGTAATAATATCAGTTATATTGGTTCTCTGACTTTGAAAAGATGAGTAATGAAAGGGTAAACAAAAATCTCATACACACGATAAATGAAAGATTGATCCTTTGGTTTGGTTTCCTCAAGTGAAGATTCAACAATAAACTGTGTAGGCTAAGCTTTATTTACTGTGTTAACACTCAGTACAGGGGTGCTCCAATATGGTGATAATCAAATATTAACTTAAGCAGTTATTATTTTTCTGAACTGATAATTCAAGTATCTAATAAATCTTAAAGATATAGTATATAATTGTAAGCTTACTTTTCAAACAAAAACAAGTAAAATCATCACATAAATAACTCTCTCTGGTCACTTTGGAGGTTCTTGATATTGAAGAAAATTGTAGTCAGAATTCACTTGATTTTTATCTATTATTAGAAAATGCGCTGTATTTAAGTAAGTCATTATATCTTCTATTGGTAACATTTAGTTTATTAAAATATTCTTCATTTAATTACAGTGTAACCCGGATATAAGAGGGATTTTCTCTGGTCCCAAATTAGAGCCTGTATTAATGTATATAAAATGGACCAAACCCCTGATATAAGAGAAACTCGGATATAAGAGAAACTCGGATATAAGAGACTTCTTCTCCGGTTCCAACAACTCTCTTATATCTGGGTTACACTGTACTATAAATTCAATATGATATTTATTAAAATGTATTAAATATATTAAAATATTATTTTATTAAAACATTATTTTAAATGAAATTATTACTTATTTTCTCTATTATTTCTTACTTACCCATAAGGCAGTTATGACTATTTTTCCTATTAACATTTTCTTATCTCAACAAAGCATATTTTATAACTTTCCTTCCATGATATTTTCCTATATAACTGTGTCCACCTTATGGAAATCTTTCACTGTAATTTCAAATATTTAACATTTGGTTTACATTGTCCTTAGGGCAACCCCTGTCTTCTTGTAAGTCAAAATGATTTGGTATATAATCAGAAGAAAGTAAAATAAAAGTTAATAATTTAGATTACACATTAACATATTTTCCTTAAAATGTATGTAAATATAACTTAAGATATTCTAATTTGCTATAAGATGTATTCTAACACTGCTATTCTTTCGCAATAAAATAGCAGAAACTTGTAGTTAAATTATCATAACATTGTTAACCCTATATTAGTCACATGGAGTGTTTTGTTACTACCAAATTTTTAAAGTACTCATAATTCCTAGCTGGCAACTTGTTTCTTTCGCTTCCTCCCACTACTCTCTTGACTCAATGAGAGTGTGTAGCACATGGTGTGGTGCAGTAGTAGTTTAGTTGTTATAAGAGGCAGGTGCCAGGTGACTATCCATTTTTGGAAATCCAAGGTGACTAATGCAGTGTTAATATAAAAAGGCAGTGTTTTGAGAATGTTTAGGTTAAGAATAAAATACTACAAACTTGATTGATATAGCAAACTGATTAAATTAGTAGTTATAAAAAGCAATTTAAACTAAGATAAAATAAATATTTGCAAAAAAATTAATAATTAAACCCAAGTGAGTTTTGAAAAATGTCTGCACTAATCACTTTTTTTATTTATTTATATCAGCTTTTTAATCATTACACTGCAAGACTCAGGCCTTCCCCAGGGCCTGTAAGAAATGGGAAGCAATGGGCCTTACTCTGCTGTGTTGTCTGAGGGTGTGTTGGTAGAAAGGTTGAATTCAAAATTGTCTTTCTAAACTGATTGCCATCCCAAGTATGCCTTAAAATTTTACCTACAGCTAGTGGATGGAAGAAGAGAAGGATTCATGTACTTGGTCTCATAATTTCACTGTTGAAGTTGCTAGTTGTAATCATAAGTTCTATGCTAATAGTTTCTTCTCCCACCCTTCTGGAAACTTTTTCTGGCTCCCTACTTTCCTGTCAACTATGATCTTCAAAAATTTAAATGCAATGTCAATTGTCATCTTCTGTCTCCTTGAATGCTGTTCTTTTATTGTCTTCTCTGTTTCACTCACTCTCATTAACCCCTTGCATCTTAGTGGCTTTTATCACCTTGCTTGAGGTGAAATGATTAAAAAAATGCTTTTTCTAAGGCAAAGTGAATACAATAGTCTTAGATGGA
Source organism: Acanthosepion lycidas (assembly GCA_963932145.1). NCBI lineage: Eukaryota > Metazoa > Mollusca > Cephalopoda > Sepiida > Sepiidae > Acanthosepion > Acanthosepion lycidas. Next base: position 38,885,925 of record OZ010574.1, read on the forward strand.
ATTTGAACTTGCTCTGCCTATTTCATTTTCCATGTTAATAAACACTACACCACTTGCACATGTTAATCAAATTACTATTAATTAAATATGGATATATAATGTATTATTTATTAATTTTTATTTATTTTCTTTAACAGAGTGAATGAACCTTTTCTTAAAATTGTATTAAATTAAATTTTAGATATGCATTAATTAAAATTATTTATAAAATATAAGCCTTACTGAATTAAGAACTACATTAAACAGATTGCTGTAGATACCTAGTAAGTTTAGTTAATTTAACAAGGAGGACACAGTAGTAGGGCAACTAATGAAGATTGAACAGCAGTAGACTAGCTTACTAAACATTGGTCAATGTACTTACTCTTTTTTGTAATGTTGTCTGGGGTGGTTATTGAAATAATAACTAGAACAGCAACTTACAAAGTATAAAGATTTATTTTAAACAAGAACAATACAAGTAGATATTTACAAGTTCATCTGAAGTTGGAAAGCAAACCACGCTGAGACCAACACCATAGATGCTTATATTCTTACTGGAATAATCCATTTAATAGAGGTGTATCAGTTCTTTGTATGGGTACATGATCGAGTAGTTAGAATGTTTGCATTCTGACCATGAGACCCAGCTTCAAATCTCACCATGGTTGATTTGTCAGGAAGGAGATTTCCAAATGTTATCGGACTGGAGGGGTCAATCCCAGCACACAGCACCTTTGGAAAGTGCCTGAAAACCATACCACAGGCTGACCCAAGCCTTGTGAGTGAAATTGGGTAGACAGAACCCTTGGCAATGTCAATAGCTGTGCTAGCATGAAGTCACAAGTCATTGTGTCCGAGGACACAAGCAGACTGGCCGTGTTCAAATTATTGATCATGCTAGATAACAGGCTCTTTCCAGGAAACTGTAACTAAGGTCTGCTCAGCATAGTTGCAGTATAAACCACAGGTGGGCTCTGCGGGTGTTGATTAAACACAAATGTGCCTGAGAAAACGTCTGCAATAGGGATTGGCTAGCCATTGGTGTCCTCGAATACGAGTGGCCAGCTATACATACATACATACATACATCGATTCTTTGTATTTTGAGGGTTATCAGTTCATTCCCTACAACTCCTTTAGTGGGTGGCTAAAGTATCCTGCTAATTTTGTTTTTATGTGTTCTTGAAAGTGATTTTAAGTAGAAGTTCATTTAGTGCTCAGATTTATCAGCAATTGTTTGCCATCTACTAAATAGTAATTCTTCTGCAGTTATTCACCATCTTGATAATAGTGTCAGAAGAAAACCAAAATAAAGACACAACCAAGTGTCTCTGTCAAGAGTTTTGACTATAGATATAGAAGTTAGGTTTTACACCACAGCTCTTAAAAAAGAGCTTTTAGAAATGGCTTTACTACCTAACTGTTGGGCATTTCTTATAACCTATTTACTGATGTCTATGATTATTAACATGAACCAGCCAACAAGTCTGTTTTTCTTTCTTCCTCACTCTTGATATATATATATATATATATATATATATATATATATATATATATATATATATATATATATATATATTTTATTTTTTCTTTCATCTGGTTTTTATTTTATTTGTAGTGATAGCAACAAAAAATCAATAAATAAACACTAACCTTTAGTACTAGACTATGTAGGAGTATGAAACCAAAATAATAAATAATTAATAATAAAAAAATTAAAAGTAATAAAATTATTTTAAAATATAGATAATTATCATAATTAACAATAAAAGAAATAAAAAGTTAGATTATAAAAAATAGTTAAATAAATATGAAATCTTCCGTCATGCACCTGAACAGGCATTTTGCCATCAATTGTAACAGAAATTAGATTTTCTCTCTCTTTATCTTCAATGGTCAAATGATGCAGATGTCTGCAGATAGTACTCCAAGAGCCCATGTTACTACCAAACAGATAAGCATAACTTTTTATCTCTGTATACATATGTGTAATTTGAAATATACAAATATTTCTTTGAAATGTATACTAAAGCATTTTATTGTTTTTGTTTATGCTCATTGTGTTGTATCTTGTATATGATTTGTTTGTAATTTATATATTTCCATTCTGGGGTTGATGATGTCTTTTTTTTACCCCACCCCCTAAAAAAAAATATATGTATATGTATATAAAAAAAGTATGTATATGTATATAAAAAAAGTATATTCAGACAAGACCAACACATTACAGAACAAATCCACAAGATATTTTTCTCTAGCTTTCTTGCCTCTTACTTTTCCTCCTCTAAACTCTAGGTGGTCAGAGATTGGCAGCTGATCTCTCCTCTGACCAAGCTCTAACATCTCAGTAGGGGAAAAACTGGCTGATTAAATTCAATGCCTTGAAAACCAAGCAAGTTATATCCCATCATTGCTGATCAGACCCGGAACTATCACCAATCACAATGAATAAATGTTCCTTCATGGGGTCACATGCATCAAGTACCTATTGAATCTTAAACTCAAACAAGACCTCAAGTGGAACTCATACATATGGTCCATCGCTGAAGATATTGGGAAAATGTTTGGTTCCCTGTACTGCTCCAGTAAGTACCTGACTCCTCCTGCTATCCTTTACAAGTGTCAGATCAGGCCCAAAATGAAGTACTGTTGCCATATATGGGCAGGAACTACCCAGTCTTCACTTTCCAGTCTTATCAGAGTCCAAAAGTGTCTCCACATCCTTGTGAGTGACAAATTATTTTCCACGTTACAATAGATGAAATATCGCAAGCTTCTCACTTCTCTATTGCTATTTCTATAGAAAGTGTTCAAATGAACTACATTCCATAGTTCTACCAGTTCTAACTTTCACAGCTAAGACCTGCCATACTATGCACATTGTAGTGAACCAACCTCATTCCCTTTGTATTCCATTTGTGAGATGCAAGTTGCACTTGAGCACTTTCTCCTCATGAACTGCTGTTTTGTGGAACCAACTCCCCTCCTCTTCTCCCTCACTTTTCCCCATTCTTTCCCACTTATTTTCTAGAAATAAAGAAAAAAAACTGATGAACTACTATGTAATTTCTTATTTCCTATATTCAGTGAATGCTGGACAATGACCTCACAAATGAAGAAGAGACTTTAAACAACATGATGAGATGTGGTTCTACAGATGAATATTGATATCATGAACATAGCATGTGAAAAATGAGGATGTTTTAAGGAGAGTAGGAACTACAAAGCTGAAATTATGGGGCACATAATAAAGAAGGTTTAGAGAATTTAACACTCACAGATCATACCGAAGGCAAGAGAAGGGAAAATAGTAACTACTTGATGAATTTGAGTGAACAAGGACCACAAAGACAAAGAGGGGTGAAAGAACATAACATATGAAAGGAAGCTTTTTGGTCAGAAAATCACAACTATTGTGAAAAACAAAGAATTCAGTTATCAATATTTACATCTTTGATTATCATGATCTTTTAGGATGGAATGTATAACACTGAAATGTAATGAAGTATTGGGATTGCAAAAAAAATACCTTCCAAAACCTAAGCAAAATATTAACAAACAGGAAAATTTTGTTAGCAAAAAAAAACAAACTGAACTGTTATATAATAATAGTCCTCCTATATGGTAGCAGATGCTGGACAATCTTTTCACAGATGAAGAAGAAATGTGGTTCAAGAGAAAGATGCTGACAATACCATGAACTGAACATGTGACCAATGACAAAGTTTTAGTGAAAAATGGGAACAAAAAGTACACTTATACTTATCATCAGAAAGAGAGAGTTGAAATTTTTAGGGTACATAATGAAGAAAAAGGTTTTGGAAATTTGATACTAACAGGACATTGAAGGCAAGAAAGTCAGAGGGAAACAACATATAACCTACCTAGTGAGCTTGTGTAAATGGATAGCTCAACAAAGTTTAAGAGAGATGATAAAATAACAAAATTTATTAAGAGTTACATAGGACAGGAAATTGTGGAGAGCCATGATCGCTGTCCTGAAGAGACACAGCACTTAGAAGAAAAAGACTGACCAGAGGGAATAAGAATAGTCATTCTTCAGTATTTATTTACCCCTTTTGTTAAAAGTAACAGAAAAAACATGGTAAATATATAGAGAGATAAGTAAAAACTTTTAAACTCACATATACTTCAATGTATACATGTAATGTGTATATGTGTGGGGAGAGAGGAAAATAACTGTATGTACATGTGTGTGTAGGGGCAACATGTTATGTAATTCCTTAAATTCATTTAATCTCAAAAGAGTTTGGTCTTTGCTGCCAAAATCTGATATTGAAGAACCAAAAAAAAATTATGTGGTTTTGATTTCCCTACATTCTTTTAAGAAATAATGTGAGAAAAAATATATAAAAAATTGATCCCAATGAAATTGTACTCAAGCCCCTCCCTCATTGGGCTTATTAAATGTTGATCACAAAATATAGTATAACAGTCCAATATAAAGATATAAATATCATATTATTTTTATTAACATTTCTTTTGCAATAATAAAAGATACCAATATTATTAAAGCCTTAGTACAGTTACTTCTAAAATGTGTATGCAATATACACTTGTGGAATGTGAAAAATACAAGTTTCTATAAACATTAGAGGAATTTGAATGACATGCAATATATATATTTTTTTTGGCATTACCATTTGTAAGTAGTACTCTTTGTGAGCCATTGTTCAGATGAAAGATGTGGAAATGAAGGAGAGGGTGGAAACTAGGTATTAGAGTAATTGTTTTTTCATGGTTACATTTCCTGAACTTATGGATAGTACTTCATATGCAATTCAAATCACTGTATCAAAAAACATCATATATATATATATATATATATATATATATATATGTATATATATATATATATATATATATATATATATATATATATATATATATATATATAAGCCACTTCATCAGTAGAGTCAGATGTGCAGGTGATGTAATAGATATAAGCTTGGAATGAGATATTGGCGAGTCAAGTTCAAATTCTAGTCCAGTTTGTTACATTTACTTCTGTGCAAATACAGGTGAGCAGTGACCCATACAAAGAAAATTTGATCTGTTACTCATTAGCTGCTGTAAACATGATTGGACAGGTCATTAACCAATTAGCGGGAATCTAGCACAGGTCAAAAGGGCACTTGAAATTCACACCATGTGTGTTCATGTGCAAAAAGTGGGGTAGGCATAAATTGGGCATGAACACTAAAAATGGAGAGGGGTGAAGAAAATGGAGGTGTTTTGTGTGTGTATCGTTTGGTCAAGTGAAAAAAGGGGAAGAAGGGGGTGGACAAAATGGGGTATGTTTTGTGTGGGCATGTGTGTAGGAAGGAGAGTGTGAATTGGGGGTGTGAATGTAGAAAAAGTGGGGAATGTTTTGTGTGATTACCTAAAAAGTGATAAATTAGGGAAGGGGTTAAAAAAGGGTGCAGCCAAGGGTATAGGATTGACGCACTTCACACCTTGTTATGCGAATACCTGGAAGAAAATGGGAGGGGGAGACATGCACTGCTGTATGTGATAGAGCGAAATTGAAAGTGGCATTAATGAGTTAAAAAAGGCTGCCAATGGAATTGGAGAGTGCTAGAATGGCCTATTTTAGTACCGGTATTGATGAGCTTTCTGTCGTTTTTCCTTGGGTAGAAGTGTGATGGCTTGATTTGCATTGAGCAGGTATATGAATTTGTAAGTTAATTCCTTTCATGCTCCACCGATTAACACCATTTCCGGTTTTGCATGTGTATATCTATCAACTGCATGCGTTCTCCTCATGTGACCTGCAAATGCACACCCCATAACTCCCGTTTGTAATTCCCCACCTGGTCCACAGTCATGCCGCCTTCAGCATTGACCTCATTACCTCAAATACCCACCTCAGTCACATGATGCATGTTTGGCCAGGTTTAGTAGGGACTAAGAGTTTTAATGATTTTCCTGAATATTTGCAAACAACATCAATTAGAAGTGAGCCAAATACTTTTATTGGACTATCGTTAATGATTGGGCCAAATTAAGAGCAAATTGGCTGGAAACTACCAGATCAATGAAACAAAAAGTGATTTTCAAGACAGTTTTTTATGTTTTTCAAGTATGCACTGAGCTCTTGATAGACCATTGACTACTTGGAGAGCTATTTTTTGCAAAAAGTTGCATCAAAATCGGTAGAAGCATGCAAAAGTAGTGCTAGGATGAATTTTGAGAAGGTTTCAAAAATAGCAGTTTTTTCAGGGTTTTTACCATTTTTAGGTGAAATGACAGAAAAAAGTCCAAAGGTCAAATATACTGCTTGAGTGCCTCTGCAGTGCGCATCTTTTGCACCTGGTTTAAGCAAAATTGGACGTTCATGGAAAAACTTTTCTCACATGCAACTTTTAATTTTGTTTTTGCAAAAAGGGCGGGTACCTTCAGTTTTATCGACTTTTCACCTAGAAGGGGATATCTGTGGGTATTGGTAATGTGGTGTTGGACTGTCTGAGTAATTTTGCGGCTTATTAAAAAAAGTTAATCAAAATTGGCTGAAAAATGTGGAAATGCATAAAAAGCATACACAGACAGACAGACATTTTGCGGTTTATAGATATAGATTGAATTAATAAATTAATTATAATTAAATTGTAATTACATATAATACTTATTATTATTGCTTTTAATTGACTAAATCAGATTGATGCATTAGAGAAAATATATAAAACTGTAATAAAGTTATTTACCTAAACAGTATACTTTAAAGAATTGAAAATTTCTTATGTCTTAGTGGCTTTATTGCCTTGATTAGAGTGAAATGATTAAAAAAAAATCATCTTGTTTCTCAACAAAACTGGTTGCTCTGTTTGAGAGAATGTAAAACAGAATACAGTAAAATTCTGTGGATACCAGAAACAGATTTCCAATTTGATAATTTTCAACTTCTTTAAAATCAGCTTATGGCTATATCACATTGAAACACTGGTACCCGAATAATCACTGAAGTTAAACAACATTGAGACTGGTCAGTACCTAGATAGGTGACCATTTGGGAATACCAGGTGCTATAAGCTTGGGTGTACAGGTGGTTTAATGGATATGTTCTGGCTTTAAATAACATGCAAAACAGTAGAAAATGAATGAATGAATCAATCAATCTTTAAAATCCTGCTCACTTCATAAAAAGATGAGAAAGAAAATAATAATAGATTACAACATTCAAGTATTTTTTTTATAATAAAACCAAGTTTGACGTAGAAATGAGGCTTACCTTAGTTTGCCATAAGTGAAGTTACTTGCAAGAAAATCAATGTTAGGTTTCAATGATATGTATTTATTGGGAGTGGGCGAGGAATCTGGATTAGGAGCAGATAACTCTTATTTCATGGATGACACTGGAACAGTTATGAAAAGACAGCATTATATATCAAATACAGTGAAGTAGTATTTGTTGGGACATGGAAATAATGTCTTCTGTCCTCCAGTAGTTGATGAAAAAACAAACCTATTAATTTACTGAATAACTGTCACATGGTAATTTGAATTTGAATAGACATCTTAACTTCAAGATTGACCTGAAAGCTTCCCTTTTCCTCCCACAGCTATTTCCACCTGAAACATTTGAAGCTTTGCATTCCAAAGACATCTTATTTCAATGCTACCACACCTTTTCTTATTAAGTTGTTAATTCTGTGGAAAGTTTCAGATAATGGCAATGGCAACAACAAAGAGGAAATTGTAAAAGATGAGACACAAAATCAAAATTGAAAAATGTTGAAAATAGAGCACTTGATAGTAAAACCAATTGTAGCTTTGGTTATTTATGATTTGTTTGCTGTCATTTGTTGGCAGTTATTTGTGAGTTCAGAATAGTTTTTAGTTCCACTAGCATGCACTCACTCCCATTACTATAAGTTGACATAGATCACCTGTCATTTCATTACTGCATAAATGTCTTGCATAATAGACTAACAAAGAAAGCGACAGGAAAAACAGGTAGACATTCTTTGTATATGTGAAAAATGTATGGAGTTTCTTTTTGAGAAATTTGCTTTAAGAATTTAGATATAATGAGCAGTATATTAACAAAATGAAAATTATCTGGAAGATACAGGAAATAAAGAGAAAGATGGGGTGAGAGAAAGAAAGTTTCTTTTTGGAAGATTAATAAAGAGTTGGAAAACAAAAATTACATATACTTTTAATATTAATCTGACACTAAAAAAAATGAGAAATTGTAAGCCAACTCTGATGAGTATTCATATCTAGAAAGAAATTGAGTATCTAAATCTGTGTGAATGCAGATGTGTATACATGAAAAAATAATTATTTGAGTACATGTTTATATGCTAGATCTTTGTCAAGAAATTATTGAATTTATGTGTTATGTATACATTCTTAATTGCCAGTTGTTATGTATGTAGAGAAAGTTGTAACAAACTGTTTTTGTACAGTCTGGATAACATACATTTCCTGCAAATGTATTTGTATCTGTTTGATACTGTAACAAAAACTTTTTATTTGAAATGTAACACTTATTTTTCATTATGTATCACTTCAACTTGACTCATGAAATCAAGTGCCAACTGTTTATACACTTTGGCCTTAAGCCAAACAGAAGTAGCAGCAAGTGAAACTGCTTTGACAGTGACAGTAATCTTCATTCAATTATTTGACATTGTATGCATTTAATTTGTATTTGTGTACAGGGCCAGTGCAAGGGTCTTGTTCCACCCCAAATCTATGATATGGAGCCCCCATTCTACTACATCTCAATTTTTATAAGGTAGTATTCATATAAATACAAATTTCACTGTAATCTAATTATGTACAACAATGGAGCATATGCAATATAGGCAAACAATTCAACTAGAAAAACTGAAAATAAATACAATGTATCTAAATACAAATTAGGGACATGTCATAATAGATCATTCCATCTTAAATAAATCATTGTTTTGTGGCAATTTTGAACACCAACTTGAGATTTTTCTTGTTAAAAAGTTGAATAATTTTAACACACTCAACATTATGGATGAAAAATAGAGAATTTTATATAGTTTTTTTTAAATTTATGAGCAAAACATAACCATGGATTTGGACAATAAAATGACCCCAGAATGACGTCAAAATCCACAAAAATTTTTCATTTTTTAATAGTCATTTTTGCTTAGCTTAATTTGTAATTTATATAAATATAGGTTGGAAAAAAGCAAATGTTGATAAGATAGCAAGGGTCACAAAGCACTGCCCAGGCTCCCAATCAGGCTTGATCCATTCGGGAGTTTTGGATGTAGCATACACCAGCCCTGTTTGGGTATGAAAAGAATGCATTTCTATTTATTGGAAGGATGGGCAAGCTTTTGATTACTTCCACTTATAAAAGTGGAATGTATATAAATCTGTGTGAGAGAAAGATGGAGAAAAGAAATTTACATACCAGGTTAGGCCCAGAGTTTGCAGTACTTTCTAATCTCTAAAAATATTGCCATATCCAACTGACATCACTTCATACATGCTTTATATTTGGCAGAAATTACAGTCAAAAAAGTTTTAATCTCACTGGGTTCCAGCAATATAAATTTTAGAAGATAGGTTTTGGGTTTTTTTTTTTTAAATAGATAGTATATATATAGTTACTAAGCTTAGTTTAGTCCGGTACTGGACTACAATAATTGCACATTCAATGAGGATTAAATTTGCAACTAACTTAGTAAGAATTGCTGTATGGGTAGTGCAAATAAATAGAAATTCTTAATGTTATAATAGTTATAAAAAAACTCTTGAAATTAAAATAAATTAAAAAAAAAATAACTAAACAAATTTATAAAGGAATACGACTTTTAACTTCTCTTAGACTGTAATACTGATGTCATTTATGCCCATGTTAATATTGTTGGATTACTGTCCCTGACAATAATTATGGCAACATTCTTTTCATGTGTTGAAGGAGTAGCTTTAAAGTTGTTTGATAATATAAAACATATAATTTAATGTTTTGATCTTTCCACTTCCCTTAATATTTAATGTCAAATTGAATAATTTCTTAATTGATGTGATGCATAAAAATGAGTGTAGATGTGGCCCATTTGAGATACCGCATACTTTATAAGATCTAAATTGGTTGATCAGTTTAAGAAGGCACACAAAACATATACACTGTTTATAGAAACAAAATCTTAAGCATCAGTAAATGCCAGCAATGATCTATTCAGTTTCAGTAAGGGAATCTTACCCTCAAAGGTTCCCTTCATTCTGGAAAAATTCTAAGCTGAAAGCATAAAATAAGTTGCAACATTTCAATCTAACTCATACAATAAACATAACCCACCTTTAGGAAGCAAGTAAAGTGACAACATTTAGTCAATGGTTTTCACATGATCGAATCAGTTCTCAACATAATCAGAAAATCAAAATCAGTTCATCATTAAAGACAAGACATACTACTGTACAATTTTTGGAAAGGATTGACCTTTATGATCAGTTTCAGTGCAAGAGACAATAGTTACTTATAGCCAAAGGAAAAGCATGTACCTGTACAAAAGCCAGGATTAAACTTTCTGTATTTCATGAAATATATAGGGTGTTGTCATGAAGTGCTGAATCAAATAAATTCTGAGAGATATTGTCACTATACTAATCTTTACTGAAAAAACATGCTTTACTGACCAATCAAAAAAGTGTGTTATTCTTGCATGATAGCTCATAAGCATATGTTAGAAAATATATGTAGGAAAAGATTTTGACACTAAACATGAAAGCTTTACCTCATATTCTATTCTTTTGCCATTGCTCTATAGGATTATTGCCTATTTAAATCTTTACAGCATTCCCAAAAAGAAATAGTCATAATGAAGAGGTTAAAAATACATAGGGATTTCTCCCTCAAACCAAAAGGTCTCAACAAAAAAGTGAGAAGACTTTCTTTCCAACCTTCTAACATTTCTACTCTACCTCTGATTCAGAAGTGTTCATTATCAATTATAAAGTCACACTATATTACTAAAAAGAATATTCACTAAATTTTATGTATGTTTTATTTTTTCTCATATTTAGCTAGAAAAATTTAGATTTTGCAAAATGGTACAGGTCTCAAGAGCATTTAATTTAATTCCTAAATAAATTCAGTTTTCTACTAATTTCCAGAGGGAAAAACCATGAAAACCAAAACTTCTTGAACTTGACTCAGGTGTAAATGATATGACTGGGACCAGAAACTAGCCTGTGCTGGGTGGCTCCATTAAGTCTTGCAATTTACTATAGACAATAATAGTAAAAAGAAAACTAAAATGAAATGATCAGTAGGAGGTAAGGGGAGTTCAGTAATGGATTCTCCAATTACAAACAATTCTTTGAAATGTCATCAAAAAAATATCCACCCATGGGACATGAATATGTTTCCTGTTTGAAATGCTGACATTTTTGTAACTTTGCTTAAAGGATTATATCTTTAAAAATTGTTTGATTCCTTTCATGGATTTACAAAAATACAGGTATTGAAAACCATATTGCAAATGCATAACATTTAACCTGACTAACCTATACTCTCACTAGTTTCTCCTTACTGTTTAATGTTCTTAAGCTGCATGTAAGATTATAATAATATATATTTAGTATATAAAGTAACAAGAGTTTATTCAGAGACTTGTTCATTTTGTGTCTGAGATATTTAAAATAGAGAAAAATCCTCTTTCCTGGTATTCTTTTTTGTGAAGTTTTCTAAATAAATAGTTACTAAGCTTAGCTTAGTCTAGCACAAAGCTGAATGGCATGAATGGTAAGAATGGATTATGTTGAACTAGTTTTCCAGTTGTAGCTTTAACCAGAAATTGAACACCAATTGTTGATTGGATTAGATTGGATTGGATTCTTGAGTTTAATGTCTTATTAACTCTTATGAGGTCATTTAATACCAAAAATTGGTTGTTTCTTTTAAAGATTATAAATTGGCATACTTGTCTTGTGGTATTTAGTTTTAAGTTATTTAAAAGCTTGGTAAGAGTTGGGGCATATTTGCATTTATATATATTGAATATAGTCCTACCAAAAATAAAGAAACAGGAGAAGAGGGTCTCAAATTTCTTTTCCTTCTCTTTATAAAGAGACACTTCTGAAAAAGATAAGACTTTTACACAAAGTGAAATTTTCAAAGAAACAAACAAGTGTACAAAAAAAATTTTACAATATACAAATTATACAAATTACAATATAGGCACTATTTACATTATTTGGACTATTGTCGTCATCTTTGTCGCCATATTTATTAAAATGTTTCGGCTGTTGTACACTCAGGCCTTCTTCAGGTGGTTGGAATGTTGAACTGAACCCTTTATTTCGCTCACTGGAATAAACTGTTCTAGTTCCATGTGCCATGTCTAATGGATGTCAGTTATCAGTTATCTCCTGTTAATTCCCCTGAAGAAGGCTGGAGCATACAACAGCCAAAATGTTGTAATAAATATGGCGACAAAGATGAGGACAATAGTCTGAATAATACCTCATCTCAGAAATATAGACAGATACAATATAGGCCATGCTCAAAATTTCCCTTGTGTGCCTCAAACTATCAATGATGATTAATAACTTTTTAAAATACAAATCTGTTTTCTCTCAGAAATAACAGTTAATGAAAAACAAATTTTTTCCATAACAAAAAAGAGATTTTAGTTACTTTCTTTTAGAATAACAGTTCATGTAAATCAATTTTCTAGCAACAAAAAAATATCACAAATTTGAAAAGGTCAAAAGGGGTAAGAAAAGATGACTTTTGGTCCTTTAGTCAAAATATTCAAATGTTTGGAACAGGCAGTTTCTAATATGAGATAACAGGTTTAGAAAATACATTTGAATGGGATAAAAATACCTGGTTTAGAAAAAGACATTCTTTGTAAAGAGAATTCTCATAGGTTTTAGGGATTCTTCTTTCTTTTCTTCTTTATCTTCTTTTTTTTCTTCAACAGCAGCAGCAACAGTCTTTATCATCCCAGCTCACAGATTTCTCACCCAGGGTGATCCTTACCTTATGCCTTTGCAGCCAAAATTTCCCCTTTAAATAGCAAACAGATATCTCCAACTATCTGGTCATTCAATAAGTTCTGTCCAAATTTTGAATAAAGAAAACAAGTGACCAAATGTTACATTTAATTACAGATTCAATCAACAATGTATTTTCCCTGATTATCTATGACTTCCTTCCATCTATTAACAAGCTTACTAATTCCATTACTGTAAAATTCTTTTGGCTTTTATTTGAAGAACTCACAAATGTCAGTTTTAACCTCTTCCTGTGTTACAAAAGCTGTTTCTTCCAAATGATTCTGTAAGCTACAAAACAAATGGTAGTCTGAAGGAGCAAGATTGGGAGAATAAGGTGGATGAGGAATTTTCTCCCAACCAAGTTCTTCGATCTTTTGTGACATGATTCTCGCTGTGTGGGGTCACGCATTGTCCTGATGAAACATCACCCCTTTTCAACTCACTAGAGCAAGTCTTTTTTTCTTTAAAGCTCAGTTCAAATACTCTAATTGTTGATAGTATATTTGAGCATTAATTGTTGCATTAGGTGGTAAGAATTCAAAGGGGATTATTCCATGGAAATCCCACCAGATTGAAAGAAGAACCTTTTGCCCACGAAGTTCCCTTCTTGGCTGTGGCTGGGGTCCTTTCCCTTTACTAAGCCACTGTCTACAATGCTTAAAATTTTGATAAAAGATCCATTTTTCGTTGCCAGTCACAAACAAGTCTATCTAAAAAAGGTGAAACAAGTTGGCGAGAATGGAGAGAAGAGCAGATGTCAACTTGGGATTTGAGGTTGTTTTCAGACAATTCATGAGGTACCCATTTTCTAAGTTTAGGAACTTTTCCAAGTTGCTGAAGATGACGATGAACAGTTGTATGGTTTGAACTGAGAACCACTGCCAATTCCTCAACTGATAAAGCAGGATTTTCTTCAAGGGCTGCTTCAAGAAGCTTTTCATCAAACTCAACTGGATGTCCGGTTCAATCTTCATCTTCAAGGGTGAAATCTCCACCTCTGAATTTTGCAAACCATCTTCTGCAAGTTCTTTCATTCACACATTCCTCTCCATAAACTGAGTGAATGTTTCTAGCCGCTTCGGCTGCTGAGTTTCCTTTCTTGAACTCATAAAGCATTATGTGCCTCAAATGATTCTTGAGTACTTCTATGCTAGCAGGGTTTTAATCAAACAAAATTTAATTTTATTGTTCTCAGAAATAAAATCTGATCAGTTTAAATGCATCTAAACATAAAAATAATGTTCAGCTCCATTAGACATTATAAAATACTCTTTAAATTTCGGACAGAACTTATGGGATGACCTGATAGATCAAAAACCAACTCCTTATACTCTGTATACTTTTTATACTCACTGATTAAAAATTCAAGAATCACTATCCAATCAAACTGTGCTCGTTTGCAACTTAAAATTTAACAGGTTATTGGCAACATTAGATTTTTATACTACTTCTTTCAGAACTGCATTATTTTGTGCAACTTAATCTTGTTGAAATGTTCCCTCATGCTGTTGGTTTGATAGTACCATATTTGTACTGGGCTTAAGTCAATGCATTTCCATAGCATATATACTGTTCCTCATGTGCCATACACTTTGATGGTTTTTTACCTTTCAGGAGATAGCTGTGGGTGGCATGGGTGTGACTGATGCAAAGACTGGCCATTATTATTTTCTTCTTTTTTTGTATCCTCACTACCATTCTTCAATGTTTAGATGGATATTATAGAGTTTGTTGTTATTACATCCATTCCACTCTTCCTACCATCTATGAGTTCTTTATAGATAGCATGTCTGTGGTCAGCATAAAGTATCTTAAGGTTTGATTGTTTCTGGCTTAGAGTTATTTTTGCTTCTAAGTCTGACATGTCATTACCATGTATACCAATGTGATTGGTATCCAGTATGATATTATGCTTTTCCTTTTGAGGATATATCTGATATTAGTAGAAAATATCTGATCCATCAAACATGCCTTTAGTTAACCCTTAAGCTTAATGCAAGGCCATGGTAGTGGGTCACCAAATGAATATCAAAGTCACTAACTTTGGGAATTAGCCTGTGAGATACTATCACCAATCATGATAATGGAGGTTCCCTCAAGGAGGTCTCATGCCTTGAGTGCCTATTGGGACCCAAACTCAACCCAGATCTGAAGTGGAACTCATACATACAATCAATTGTGAAAGATGTTGGAAAAATGGTCAGTTCCTTGTACTGCTCCAGTAAATACCTGACTCCTTGCACTATCATCTACTTTTACAAGAGCCAGATCAAGCTAAAAATGGAGTACTTCTGCTATAAATGAACAGTAGCTTCTAAGTTTTCACTTTCCAGTCTCAATAGAATCCAAAAGCATCTCCACATCCTTGAGTGATGAATTATTTTCCACCTTACAGCCCTTTTTTTACAGACAAAACGTTGTGAGCATCTCCTTACTCCATCACTATTTCCATAGACAGTGTTCAGACAAACTAAATTCCTTAGTTCCACCAGCTCTTACCTTTATGGCTAAGACCAGCCGTGCCATGCACATTGTAGCAAACAATTTCATTTCCTTTGTATTCAATTGGTGAGATGTATGTTCCACTTGAGCACCTTCTTCCCACAAACCACTGCTCTGTGGAACTGACTCCCAAATAGGTTGCTTCCTTGATCACTAGAATCTTCTCCACATAACTGCATAAATTATGCCTCTTACATTTAACCCTCTACCTCAAGTGGCTCCAGGGACTTGTACAGGGTGAACATCATTATAAAAAAAAAATCTATTAATAGTAATTATTAAACTCACTAGCATTAGTGTATGTGTCTAACCTGCTTATCATCAGTTTACTATAAGCATCCAAATTTAAAATTTATAGTATAAAAAACTATTTGAAATAAATTATTACATTTTTCCTTGCCTCTTAGTAAAAATATATACACATATGGGGAATAACCAAGTTAGAATATGATTATTGACATTTATTAAACTTAACACAAGACCACAAGCATGTGGCACTCAGTAAGGATATATCTCACTGCATAGTAGTAATGGTCTGCTCTGATAGCTTGCTAACCATTGCACAACATTGACATGTTCACAGAATATCCATATCAAAACCATAAAAGCTGAGTGATAAAAAAAGTAAAAACATAAACTTATTGCATAGAGTTTTGAGATTGTTAGATTCTTTAAAACTGTAGAAAACAATATTTACATTATTTACATGCTGACTTATCAGTTGGTAGGATAGGTCTAAGGCTCCAAGTTCTTCACTCAGTATTGTCATAGTCATGAGTTCAATCCCAGTGTGTACTTGGACTCAGTAGAAATTGGGTGAGCAATAACAATTTCTTGTTAAAATCTTTAATATATTAATAGATTTACTTGATATTTCATCTGTCATCAAGTTCATACTTCTCCCTGATCCTTTGAACAGAAGTATAAGTTTACGTCTTTTGAACAGGAGTAGAGGTTTATCTCTTGTTTCCTGTTTAGGATTGAGTTTCCGGTTCCTTCTAAAGTCTTTTCTTTCTCTTTCACTTCCAGTAGTCTCCTGCATCTTAGTGGAGTTATTGACTTGATTGGGGTGAATTAATTAAAAAAAAATACAGAGCAGTACTAAATAACAAGATATCTCTAGACATGGGCAGTGGAACAAGAACACTTTGAAGTTTTCTTTTGGTTACTTGAATTAACAAATACCAGATGAAAGCCAGAGAGCACAATGGTTGAAACATTGTGATAACAACAACAAAGATGAGGACAATAGTTTGCATGTAGATAATTATTGTTATTATCAAACTATAGTGGACCTTGATGCTATTTCTACTTCATTCTTTTATTTGTAATAGTTTGCATATTTGGCAATTTAAAATTACTCATTGTATTATCTATCCTGATCTGTTGGGTTCTGTAAAGGAGGACAATAATTCACATGTAAATAATGTAAATAATGATAACTCTTTATCCCAGAAATTGTAGAAAACAAATTTGAAAGATATACTAACTGAATGAGAGTAGAAAAATTTTGTTTCAAAGTTTGATCTCATGTGTTATATAAAAAATCTAGTTATATCTTTTCTGGAAAAAAAATGAGAAACTTGAGTGCAGTGTTTTTAATAAACCTTCAAGTAAAATATGCCTTTATATTTTTACATTCATACTGATCATATTAGTATGGAAAGTGAATAAAATGGTAATTTAGATAATAAATGAGATTTTAAATTCAAATAAATTTACAAAATGTATCTTTATACTGAATTTGATAAAAAACATATCAAATTTGTCTTGAATATGCAGTGAGGATGAGTTGTATAATGTGAGAACTATAATGTAATATTGTGACTGTAGTGATACTAGCAAATTAGTATGCATAATTTGCATAAGCATAAGTGAACACTCATATAAGCAGTCACTGGGAATAACAAGGCAGAAGTACGAGCTTAGCAGTCAGGCGACCGGCTGATAGCCTGATCGGTTGAACTCTCTGCCTTCGGGCAGGGAGGAACTTGAACGAGGCTATGCTGAAGAGTGGAGTCTCTTTCGGGGAGGTGAGCCGACCCTGAACCCATTTATACAGGTTCAAAGGGCATATTTTTGGCCGAGCCTATGGGCTCGGAGATCTCACGTTAAACCGGCCTTGTGCCACATGATGCCCTCGCGGGAGGGTGACTAAATACCGAAGTACGAGCTTAGCGGCTGATTAGTGCTAACTTCAACTTCACAACAATGGCATCGCCGATAGGATATCAATTGTCTCTGGAAGATCCAGATTTCGTGGATACATGGATTTGTTGTTTCTCTGCCACTACGAGAACAAAAAAGTTGAAAGACAACAAGGAAAAGGGAGGCGAAAATGAAATCACGGATTTATTTTTGGCTACAGCTAGATGCAAGGCGGTAATAAAAGTCTCCACCATGGCATATCCCTTAAATTTGGAAGACCTGACTTTCGAAAAAATAAGTCAGATTATAAGAAGAAATATGAGACCCAAGAAAAGGCTGGTAGTGGCAGAAAGAACAAAATTTATGTCAATGAAACAAGACAAACCAATTATAACCTATTTACACCGTCTACGAAATACAAGTGGATATTGTGAATTTGAGAAACTCGGACAAGACGAGCAGACCATTGAAGAGGACTTGATTCAATTAAGATTAATTGAATGTATGTCCAATGCGTCACACCAATATAAAATAATGGAACAATTACAAATAGGAAATATGTCTTTAAATACATGTATTGACTTTATACAGCAACAAGAACTAATACAGACATACAACTATTATAAAAGTCAACCCAACGAACAAATATTCGCTGATACGTACATGTTAAAGAAGATAAAAAAGTGTTCGTATTGTGGATGTGAACACGAAATGAAAAAGGAAAATGTCCAGCACTTGGGAAAACTTGTAATAATTGCTTAAAAAAGAACCACTTTCAAGCAATGTGTAAATTAAAAAGGTGTAAAAAATGTAAAGAATTAAGAAACTTTACACAAACCAAATTACATTCGTGGCCCAAAGAAGTTGAGCCATGGAGTCGTGTGCATATGGATCATGCATACATTAATGGAGTGGGACTCTTATTAATACTAGTAGACTCCTTTTCAGGGTGGCCTGAAATAATCCGGGTTACAAACAAGAAAAGTTCTACTATAAAGCAGATTCTAAGAGTCATATTTTCCAGAAATGGTGTACCAAAAACCTTAGTATCTGATAATGCACCAGAATTTTGTAAGGAAGAACTTAACGTATGGTTAGAAAGAATAGGGTGTAAACCATATAAGACACCTCCATATCACCCCCAATCAAACGGATTAGCAGAAAGAATGGTACAGACCATAAAAAAGGGGCTAAAAGCATGCTCTCAGCAAAAAGAAAAAGTAGAAGTTTTTCTACCGAGGCTGCTTTTAAGCTATCGTACGATACCACATGCGGGAAGTCTAGAAAGCCCATCAGCTTTAATGGGAAGACAGATTAGAGCTCTGCTAACAATGTCATATTCTACAAATGAAAAAATGTGGTACAAAAAGAGCAAAGATGCAGATCCGGAAGGAGCCAAATTTATAATGCAAAAAGACCATAATGCAGCCATAATAAATAGAGAAAATGGTGATAGTGTGTTAGCCCATGCAGACCAAATAAGGACCCAGGATGAAGAGGAAAATGACAAAGAAATGTCTTCAATTCCATCTGATAATGTGTTGGTAGAACAACCATTACAGAAGGAAACATCAGAAGACGAAACAATGCAGGATGAAGAGGGCCAGAAGGAGTTGGAAAGTTTGGACAAAGACCAGATTATGCAAGAAAACACATATGACTACAGCCTAGCCCGGGACAGATCCAGGTTTCCCAGGGAAAGAAATACGGGAAAGAGAGAAATAAAGCAAAGTGATGAAAATAGCAGGAGAAGGAGTACAAGATCTACGAGAGGAATAAAACCCTTAAGGTTCAGGGAGATGTAGTGATACTAGCAAATTAGTATGCATAATTTGCATAAGCATAAGTGAACACTCATATAAGTGGTCACTGCGAATAACGAGGCAGAAGTACGAACTTAGCGGCTGATTAGTGCTAACTTCAACTTCACAACAGTGACTATAAAAGTTATAATGCATTATATAGACTACCATAGTAGTATAGTATGAGGATACAATAAGGAAACTGCCAATAAGGATTGAACTTACAACCAATGACCAATAACTACCAGTGCATCTTAAGTATTATTTGTACGGTAGTGTAACCAATTTTTCATACCAGTGCAGGTAAGCATGTAAGAGATAAGCTACTCTGACTAATCTGAAAATAATTTGGTTAAAATTTCATTTACATTATATTATGGAAAATTCTTTTTTTTGATTATATTTCTTGATTTAAGAAAAACATGCCCAAAAATGTGAGGGGGAGAGAAAATTATAAAGGTAAAACTGGAAATATACAGAAATTTATTTATAATATTTAGTTACCTTTCTGATTAGTTATTTAAGAGTAGTTTCCAATGTTTGATTTATTGAAAATCTGTTTAAACATTTTCCTAATATAAGAAAACAAGTTTTATTTGAATTTCGAATTTTTCATTTATTTATTTTTGTTTAATTGAATTGAAAATTTAACACAAATATTTTAGTTAGGATAAAATTATCCAATTTCATTCACTATACTTCCTGTTTTCTTTTTTTGGGGAACAGCTAAAAGTAAAAATATATACATTTTCTAGCATATTTGCCAGTATGAAAGTAAACATTGCAACCATAGCAACAATAGCTTGGCAAATATTAGGTTGGTGCAAAAATAATGACGTTTTCTCACATAGCATATGTTAAAAAACGTCATTATTTTTGCACCAACCTAATATCAAGTATTATGCAATAATAACTTAAATTTGATTTGGAATTTTAAATGAAACTAAGTAACAATGTATAAAATAGTGATTCTGATATGGATGCAGTTTGAATATGGTTGTTTTAAAATGGAAAAATAAAGGCTTTTTATTTATATTGATTAAAATATCAGATTTTAACCTGTGTGACAGTAGAAAATGGGTTAATTTACCAAAGTAAGAGATCCTCAACCAAAAGTATACTTTGGGACAAATAAATACTACCGTGCTGAAATGTCTTCATAATGTTTACATCTGGTCTTTGTTTCATATTTACTTAATTTTGCTTATTACAGCACAAGGGAAATGGGGTTTAGAGTGATTGTGCTGTAGGTCTTGTTTTATTTTATGCACATGTACACAAGTGTTGAGCATATGTTCAAATGTATTTATCTGCTATTAACTGCTAATTTAGTTGCATTTTACTGAGTATGTATAAAATAAAAGATAAGCTTAATGAAATCTCTGAAATTCTAGCTGTTTCCAAAATCCTGATAATTTTTGTTTGCTTTTGGTGACAGCAAATAAAAAACATAAATGCTACATATTAAATCTTTTTCAACCATAACAAAATACTTCTAAATGCAATCTTCTGAATCTAATTTGAATGTTGGCTATATTTCAGACTTTGCTCCAGCTGAAAGACATATTAGAGGGTGTTGAAAAGTTTTTCAAGACCACTGCCTCCCTTAAATATAACGTTTGGGGATTTGATCAGATTTTGGTTGGGAAATAGATTAAGCTGAGATTATTATTTAATAGTTTTATTTAATAATATTAAATTATTATTTTATAATAGTAAGTATTTAGGCAATTTAAAATACTTCCTATATGTATGTAAATAACAATTTGTTTATTCAAATTTGTATAATTATACAGTAATTTGTGTAATCTAATCTAATAATTTAATCTAATCTAATCTAATCTAGAATAGGCTATACTAGGGGTAGTTTTGTCCAACAACACAAATTGATACAAAACCAAAACATTAACCTAAACACTTGAGTCATATTCTTAAACAGCATCATCCGATTCGGACTTTCATATGGATGCCATTCATGGTGTAAAACCTGTTCAGAAATATCTAAACTGTCAGCTGTATACAACCTCTTTCTAAGATCAATATTTAAAAATGGCTTCAAGTGAACAAAGACTGTAACTCTTAGCAACAACCATTCTACTTCAAACCTTGTGGGCTGGTGCTATAGAGTCACAAACAAAGGAACCACATAACTTGAGAACTTTCAACAGCTGTCCATACTAATGTTACCGTTACCAATCCCAACCTATCAATGGCTAATATTACCATTAATCCAATTTATCAATGGCTAATATTACCATTACCAATCTCAATTTAGCCAAGTTGATTTTTTTTTTATTCATTGTATTTATTAAGGGATTTTTATGAAAATAATATAAAAATGAATTGTTCATCATAATCATCTTAAAGAGACCACAGCCCCAAATTTTCTCTCCATCTTCATCTATTACTCTTTCTTTTTCTTATTTTATCAATTTTTTATGCTTTTTTGTATAAGGGCAACTGTTGTTTAGAATGTATATATGTATGTACACTATTAAAATGGAAGTTTTCCACCGCATCCTAAATTTTAAAATCTTTCCTTTAAATAAAAAAAAATCTTATAACTGGGAGTTTGTTGACATCTGTATATCAAATAACTTTTACATTCCTTTTCCACTGACATGGACAATCCTACATTGTGAATTGAAATAAGCTGAATTTATTATAGTTAAGCTGAATTTATTATAGTTATTTACTAAGCTCTAGCCAAGCTTTTAAAATCACAAGGATATATGAGTAGAAAATCTAGATTTGGACCATACTCATTAGTAATGCTTTATAGCTGGCCAATGGCAAGTATACTAACATGAATGTTTACTCAATTCAGCTGCTTGGCTTTAAGTTTCAACTATTAAGGATCAAGCTCACTATCAATAGCTTGTGAGTTTAACTTACTAAACATTGATCTATGGCAATATTCTAATGTAGATACTTTCTGAATTAAGCTTAGTTGAGTACAAAGTCTATATAATGAAGGTCAAACTCACTAGTAATAAATTGGAAGCTAGTGTTTTTGCCACCTAGGGTGGCCCTCAAGTTTGTCACCCCTCCCCCGAAGGAATACAATATTACAATGTATACTAACCCCTTAAAGTTTAAATATAGTCAACAACAAAATTATTTGTACACCCATCAGTTTTTAATGTTTTTATTCATTTCTCAGAATCTAATGCCCTACGATGTTTTTCTTTCTGTGTTTAACATGGTATTTATAAATCTGCACTGATAAATTATGGAATAAAATTACAGTTGTGTTTATTTATTTATTTCTTTAAAAATAAAACTGGGGATATGTAAAAAAAACAAAGACATTATGTCATTACTACTTCTATTTTTCTAAATCGGGAAAACTTTAAAAACTTTTTATGATATTAAAAGAAATTTTTGTTTAAAAAGAAAAACAAAAAACAAAAAAAACATTGTATTTTTAATTTATAATTTATCAGTTTTTTTAATTTCAATTCTAACAAGTGAAGAGTCATAAATTAAATGCCACATTAACAGAAACTCGGTTTGTTTTTCTTTTAATAATGTAAAAAAATGCAATGTCTATTTAAATTATTTTGTTTTATGCAGTTGAAGTTATTATTAGCACAGTAGTAGACTAAGAATTAAAAGTATGATAACATTTATTTCAATTTTAAAAATTGAAATAAATGTTATCATACTTTTAATTCTTAGTTTATTTTGCCTAATAAAACTTCAACTATCTAAACAAAAAATAAAACATTGTATTTTTTTACTACTAAAAAAATTTGTAAATTGAAAAATTAAAAAAAAACTTGTAAATTGAAAAATTTAAAAAAAATGCCCATTTTTGGACTTTAAATAAAGTTTCTACATTTAAAAAAATATATTAATTTTCAATTTTCTTTTAAATTTCCATTTGATAATTCCGGAAAAAATTGGAATGCATGTGATATCCTTAAAGCATTAGAATTATTTCAATTTATTTATCTATCTATTTTATAATTTATGAAAAGTAACGATTTTATATCCATATTAAAACATGGCCTATTATAAGATAAAAATAACAAGTGGTTCAATTATTTATTTAATTTTTTTCACTAACAGTTCACAGATAGGAAAAATCAAAATCAAAGAAATGACTCCAAAGTCTGGACTTCTCACATAAGTGGGAAAAACTGTGGATTTACTAAATTCCCTTAATCCAATCCCACATCAAGCCCTTTAAAAATGTTCAAATTTTTTTCACACCTTTTGCTCATGTCTTATAAGTGGGGTTTATCCCCACCAGCTGACAGTGCTTTTGGAGACATTTTTTTTTTATTGCTGGCTGGCTTTGAGCCAGCCATATCAAAGACAAATTGGCTTCATTTGAAACCTATCTTCTTCCTTATCACTGCTTTTTTTGGCAAAAATTATTGAAATTATGCTATTGTTTTTTTTTTTCTTTTCTGAAAACTCACTGCAGGATCAAAAATGCTGCCCTGGATCGATCAGTCCCCGCCCCCAGCTATGCTACTATTGGAAGGCAAGTTTGCCAACCATCACTCTACAGCAACCTTTGATTATTGTTGACCCCATTTTTTGAAAAATATGTTTACTGAAACCCATTTTTCCAAGTTTATTAAGTAGAACGATAAAATTAATATGAAAATTGAGATTGCTACAACCTCAATAATTCTAAGCTGAATAGAAGAACTGAGTTTTAGCAGTTGAACAAAGATATTAGTAAAAGTTCTATTTCTGTATTTTCTTTATGAATATGTAAAAATGAAGAATCTAGAAGGACAGAAATAAGGAGTTATAAAAGCTATATTTCTGGTCAGAGACTTTCAGATAGAATTCTGTTATTTTTCTCAATAAATTTTTCAAAGTATCATCTTCAGAAGTTTTTATCAATGAAATTATATAAGATAAAGTGTAACAAAGTCAAATTTTATAGAAAGCAGAAAAATTTAGGATTAAGAAATAACTTTGTTTAAGAACAATATTTACACAGTTACATAATGACAATTTGCATGCTTTTTTAAATATCTTAGAGGTTAAAAACATATTAAGTGATACCGAACTATACAGAATACCTGTCTGAACAACAATTATCATTTTTGTTGGCCTATACTTACCATAGTTTACATGAATATTTGAGAAGCTATTGTTCACTGCAATACATTGAAAAGTCACCTAGGTACTGAAAAATTCATGTCATGTTTTTCATAATTTTTATTTTTGTTTCAGAACTTATATTAACACAGGAAAGTTACCCCTGAAAAAATTCATAACTGAACAAAGAACCAAACCCTTGCAATTTTATTTTCACTTTAATCAAACTTTTGCTTACCGGATAATTTCATGAAATTCTAAAATTTTATGGTCACCATATTCTTCTAATCTGATGTCATCTGATTATTTTCTTTGGGAATAAGGAGGGTGTACACATCCAATAAATTGTAGACAATTCAGTAACACAAGGATAACATCTGTACAAAAATTTGAGGCCTGCAAGTTATTGAGAAAACTATAGAAAGAACATGTCTGTGTGGAAGATACTGACATTGTATAATTTTTCATGATTAAATGGGAACACATTTTCAGTGTTTAAATCTTCTTCCTGTATAGAATTATTTTTTAATTAAAAAAAAGAATTGAAAATGGTAGATTTTTAAATCCAGAGGTGACTTCTGGGGCACCCTGTATTTCAAGCTTCTATTATCATAAAACCAGCACAGTGCATAATATATAATTTATATATATATATATATATATATATATATATATATATATATATATATATATGTATATATATATATACAGTATAATATATAATTTATATATATATATATATATATATATATATATATATACAGTATAATATATAATTTATATATATATATATATATATATATATATATATATATATACAGTATAATATATAATTTTTATATATATATATATATATATATATATATATATATATATATCTTATTAAGTATTGAAAGAATATCTGAACAAAGTATGTAAGATGGAATACATGGAAACAAATTGGATATTTCAAATTTTTTGTTGAAATTTTGCACTTTTTATGAGAGCGTTATCAAAACAGTTTTCAATTATGTTTTGATGATGCAGAAAAAGAGTAAAACGTAAAAATCTTAACCATCCAATTGGCTTTCACACATTATATATATATATATATATATATATATATATATATATATATATATATATAAAATAAAAACTGAAAGATTGCATAAGGAATGGCCAATATTGTTTCTCTGAGGACTGGCTTTCCTCTAAATTGACACTATTTTGGCTTTGGGAGTTATTTTCATGCCCTGCAACAATGAATGTCAGTGTAGATGACCAATTATTATTGCATATGTTTCTTGAACTAACCAAAGACTCATGTTCTCAGAACAAAAAAAATTAAAATGTAAAACAATGATGAATGTGAGATATATTCAAAAGAGTCCAAATGTAAGATACAAATATTTACTTATCCTCCAACATGTTTATTACTATGTAAATAAAACATTGAGCATATGTTACAAGAACTACTATGCTGTTTTACCACATAATCTCCATTGAGTGTGGTGCACATACCCCGATGGTAAACAAATGCATACATATCATTTACAAAATCATAAATGGCACATACACTAGAACCTGTGTTCTTCAGTCACTTTAGGTCACAGATTTGGATTTTTACTCCTTGCATACAAAAATCTTATTACACCTTGCACCTCCATGCTGGTCTAGTGTTTTATGATGGTAGCCATCTCTATTATGATGTCATATATGAATATTCTTAATATTAAGGCTGTTCTGGCTGTTACAAGAAGTATTACATACCCACTGTTGCTTTGTGTTTACAGCTTTCACAGTGATTTAATTCTGGCTGAGTTTTGCTTATTGTACCTTACTTTTCAGACATCACTCTTATATTTTTATTGGTATTTATCTACAAATACAGGACATTTGTATAATAAATTTTATTGTGCCCATCTTTTCTTGTTTACCCAATTTTGGATTGCAATGAATGGCTTCAGAAATACATATATATTTATATGATTTACTTAAGAGTTAGATCTGACACAGAGCAATACTTATAGTTGAATTTCACATGCTTGCATCATGTTAGCCACTGACCTAAAACAAGGATGTGCAGGTGGTTTAATGGGTTGTGGCTCAAAATGAGAAATTGGAGAGCCAAGTTCCAATTCCAGTCAGGTTTGTTACATTCACTTATGCACAAATACCCTTGCGAAAGATATGAATCCATAACGTCTCCCAGCTATGGGTTAAATAGCAAGACTTATACCTAGAAAAATCATTGTTATTCTCAAAAAAAATTGTTAATGAAAAATCACTGATCAACTTCCTTGCCAATACAAAGTCTTTTCACATCAAATGTATCATTCAAACAAACTAATTACTCACTGTAACATTATGCAGTAACAGTTTGTCTAAATTCCAGAAACTGATAATAAAGAATTACTTTTAAATCCAACCAAATATATTCCATTTAGCTTGAGATGTTGAAGGTTTGTTTGAATCTAGCTATGATTTGTCTAGCTTTTTGTAGCTTTTTGTAATAAATTCATTTTTCATTGCTAGTGGCTGCCTTGTAGAAAATTAACTTTTCTTGATTCAAACAAGAAGAGAAGGCCAAGTGCTTAAATAGTGATAAATGTTTGTTTGTTTTCATGTAGAACCTGTTTTCCTTGCTTTTGAAATTTTCCTAAGGCTTGTGAACAACATATTGCAATTGACTAATTGCACAATCAATAAAGAGCTGAGTAAACTTCAAAGACACTGCTTAGATTTCTTGAACATTGTCTAAAAGACAGCACTGGAAACTTTTACATTAACATAATAATTTGCTAAAAAAAATCAGCATCTTTATCATTTCTTGTAAAGACATTACACAAATGTAGAGTAGGTATAACCCAGTTTATAGAGAAGGAGAATTTGAATTTAGTCAAAACAATATCACATTGCGAATTATTCATCTTTTTAAATCAATATTTCACATTAAATGCTCGTTGTAGTTATAATTCTTGAAATTAGAAATGTTCTTGCCAATATTTACTTTGGAAATAGTAAGGCACAACAAAAGTATACAACTCTTGTCAAGAAACAATATCAATTGACATTGTGACCCCCAAAATACCTGATGCCCAAGAACACCGATGATTTACCTGCTGCATTGAATGATTGTTATATAGGAATAAAATGTCGCTGCTGACACTGGAGTTTGAACACAGATCACCAGAGAGCAAACACAGGCAATCCCATTTTGAATAAGTAGGTCACGTGATGGTAAAGGAAATGTATATATTGGAATTAGTATGGTGTCTAAGTGATCACTATATGGATTACTATTCGGATCACTATTTGATGGTTACTTTTCAAGCGAGTATTATCAAGCAAGTACTATTAGTGTGAGTGTTATTCGAAGGTGTCTGACACTAGTATTAACAGTGTTATTATAGTTGCATCTGTGATTACAAAGTCTCTACAATAATAAGCATTATGAAAATGACAATGAGTGTTTGTTGACATTAAAAAATGATTCCGACTTTTATCCTTGGATGTACTAAGAGATGTCAGAGCAACAGAAATCAGAATGCCAAATGTTGCTATCAGTATTGGTTTAATAAAAATAGCTGAGACATACAACATCTTATTGCAATGAAATGCAAAGTATATTGAATCTGGGAAAATTACAGATAATTCAAGGACAAGGAGACAAGTTATAGGAAGCTAAAAGCAGATACATAAAGATCAGAATAAGTTGTGGAAAAAGATATTATCAGATAATCAATTATATAGCAATAGATACCAACTTTGAGAATTCTTTGCCCAACTTCATCATGTGACTGAACAATTCAGAAGGTACCTGTAGTAGAATTGTTCCAGATAATACATATTGCTTATTGGTGATCTTTAATATACTTGGTATTTACCCAGTTCCCCCACTGAAATGAGGTGTGACACAAAGTTGAGATTTATGTGGGTAACCCAAACATTTTCACCCAGGTCATTGGTCAAAATTTACCCAGCCCCTGCATTTGCAGGATTGGGTACAATCCTTGTCTGTTTTTCTCAGTTGTGTCTCTGTCACTAGTTGGATCCCCAACTGAGTCTCCCTCTGCCTAAAGACAGAGAGCTTGACAAATGTAGCCATGGAGTGGACCACCTGACTCCTTTGAGCTTTAATATACTCAGTATTTACCCAAGCTTTCCACAAAGTGGGATGTTGCACAAGGCCAGTTTTTAATGTTGGGCTTTCCAAGTGTGTATGTTCAGGCAAAAATTCCACGTAGACCCCCACATACACAGGGTCAAGTGGCAGTCTATTTTTCCCCAGATGAGACTCTGCCCATAAGCAGAGCCTTGTCTGAGTTCCTCTCTGCCTGAAAGCAGAGTCTGACAAGCTGTGCTTTAATATACTCTGCATATCAGCAAAGTTCTTCTGAATATATGTGTTCAGGACAGATCCATTAATGGGGGAGATGGATCATACTACATTCTCTTCTGTCTTATTCTTACAAAGGGGAAGAAATCCCTGAACTGAGCAGGCATCCTTTGCTGTCTGCAATGCAATGGCGGATTGCCAGGAGCATGATGAGGTTCATCCTCTTTTGCGCTAGAATTGAATTTAATCCTGCTGCATTTTCATCTTCTTCTATGAGTGGCTTGCTCATCCTCTGAAGTATCAGTAGGTACGTGGGCACTTTTCTGTGAAACCTGTTCCTCACCATTTGAGGGAACAGAGCTCAAGGGTTTCTCATAATATTCAAAAGGAGACCATGTTTCTGTTTCTTTATAGTCAGATGAAGTGTCCTGAGGAGAGCTCATGCT
This sequence comes from Acanthosepion lycidas, assembly GCA_963932145.1. Classification (NCBI taxonomy): domain Eukaryota; kingdom Metazoa; phylum Mollusca; class Cephalopoda; order Sepiida; family Sepiidae; genus Acanthosepion; species Acanthosepion lycidas. The sequence goes on from OZ010574.1 coordinate 38,915,204, forward strand.
TAGGCTTATGGGTCAATTCATCCACTGCTGGAGCCAAGTCCCCTAGTGAGACTGTGTCTTCCTGTCCATCAGGGTAATGGATATGCACATACTGGGGGTTGGCATCTAGAAGCTTCACTCGATTCACCAATAATTCATTTTTATTCAGTCATGTGTATATTTTTTAGTAATATCACACTTGGTTTGAGAGCCAAGATGGTAGGGATGCTCCAGTCAAAATTCTAAGAAATGGGAGGAATCATTCATGGGGTGTTGCATTAGTGGTGGTGTATAGCAGTATTCTAACTGGATGCAGGGACTCTAGGAGTAGTTTTTCCCAATTCTCTAAAGCTACCCTTTTATCAGCAGCTAGTAGTTGAACAGTTTTCCAAATTATTCCATTATGCCTTATGTCTCATAGCTTGAGGCTTATATGGGGTTGTTCTACTTACAGATACTCTTTGCTCTTGTAGGAACTGCAATATGTGGTCAGATATAAATGAAGCCCCTTTGTCCAAATGAATATACATGGGTAGCCTGAAGATGGCAAAAACTGAGCAAAATGCTTGTATGACCATTGTAGAGGATACATTGGGGCAGGGTGTTGCGAAAGGAAACCGAGAATATTCATCAATTTTTGTCAGCATATATTTACTAGGAGTTTTTGAAGGAAGCAGTGCTTTAAAATACAGTGTGATTCTTTCATAGAGTTGAATGGCTTTTATGACATTGCTGGTGTTAGGATGGTAAAACCTAGGTTTATTTTCTGCACAAGTCTTACACAATTTGATGATTTCTTTCACATCCTCTACTGAGTAGGGAAGGTTTTTGATTTTCATCATGTGGACCATGTGTGTAACACCTGGGTGGCACAACTCTCTATGTAGTTTCTTTAACTCTTCTTAGAAAGAAGCCAAGCTACATACATGAGACGGAGCATCCACAGCTGTGTTTTCTTTACTGGAGTAGCATGTTACATCAAATGAGTAACATAAGAGTTCCATTCTCCACCTGGATATTTTCTTATTTTTAATTTTGCTTGTTTTCAAGTTGAACATGTACGAGAATGATTTTTGGTTTGTAATTAGTTTAAAATGTCACCTGATTAAATAATTTCTCCATTTTCTCAGCGATTCAACAATAGCATAGGCTTCTTTCTCTATTGCAGAATGCCTACATTCCAATTTAGACAGGGTTCTGGATAAAAAGGCTATGGGCCTCCCTGACTGTCTTAAAGAGGTGGCTATGGTACATTCTGAGGCTTCTGTCTCTACTACCAGAGGTAGTGTATGATTGAGTGTAGTAATGGCTGCTTTCCTTATGCCCCTCTTTAACTTGTTAAATACTTTCTCTGCTATGGAAAATAATGCAAAGTTTGATACTGTTGTTAGATGGTGGACTTTGTCTGAAAAACCCAATGGGCATAGTCTGCAAACATTCCTAATGCACAGAGCAGAGTAGGCAACTCTTTTGGGACCAGTAGACTGAGTAATGGATTCAGATGTTCTGGATCAGGCTTTATGTTGTTTTTACTTATTATGTACCCAAGTAATTTTATATTTTTATGTCTAAAATAACATTTGTCTTGGTTAAGCATAAGCTTGTACTTTTTAACAGCCACCATGAATAATTTAAGATTTTTGTCATGTTCCACTCAATTTTTCCTGAAAATATTTACATTGTCAATGTAAGCATAGGTGTCTTGCAGGTTCTATTTTCCTATTATTTGGCATTCAGGACAGATCTATTAATAGGGGAGATAAATCATATTACAGTACCCTTCTCAACATGGACATTAACTTCCTTAATAGATAGAGTGAAAATTTCTAATTACTTTTCAACAGACTATCTGAAGCTTATCCCAGTGCTGTTGATTGTTCTCTACAACTTCCTCTTAGATCCATAATGGATCAAACATTAACATATTAGGCATTAAAAGTACAATATCCACAATGGAAACTAATTCTTCAATGTTCTTTGATTGAAAAATAAAAGAACCCTAAAGTAAATCCAGTATTCCAAACTCAGAGAAGAAATAACAAGGAGTAGTCAAAGAAAAAGACATAAAGATCAGCTCAAAGTTACACTCCAATATTTTGAGATTCTGCTGTCCAGTTGTGAAGCATTTGCATGTAACTGCTCAATTAAATAAACATTTGCCATGATGGAATGGATAAGTTTGGGATCAAATGAAATAAGATGCAAAAACTAAACAGGAAACATTTTCATGCGCTGTGAGTGAAAGAATGTGCCATCAAAGTTGGACTTCAAAATCATTAAAAAACATCCTGGACATCTTTTGCTAATGAGAATAGATGATGATAATATGTGCAATAACAATTTGTCTTATGTAGACAAAAATGGATAATAAAATTAAATGATTAGATTTTTTAAAAATTCTAAGATAAAGTCTTTTAATAAGTCAAAATTATCTTATTGTTTCCTCAATGAAAAACAAATAAGAAATTAAATTCATCTAATTAATAGGTAGTGCAAGTAGTGTAATGGATATCGGTGTGGAAAGTGGAATTGGCAAGCCAAGTTCAAATTTCACTTTCACACAAATGTCATTAAGAAATGCATGCATCCATAGCTATGGGTTAAATAACAGGTTAGACTGGGATCTCTTGCCTTGGGTGGTAACCAAAAGAAAAAAAGGAAAACTCTGAATTCCAATGCGTAATAGGAAACCACTCCACTATCTTTCCTAAGAATTCATGCTAGTTCACAAATAATAACAAAAACAAATTTGTGGAGAGCCATGATTTCCTATGCCCTGAAAGGATATGACATTAAAAACAGTATTGTTCTCTAAAGTTAATGAATAAATACTTTGTTTAAAATTACATATGATGGGGAAACTATCATGCCATTACAACCACACATTGATGAAATAATTAAATCATCTCTGATAATCTGATCACCTTGTATAGTGGTAGGTGGATGGGATAACTGTTCAATTCCATCACAATGTTATTAAAATGAAACTTAAGTGAACCTTTAACAAGAGCTTAAGTACAAATGCAAAGATATAGAAATTGTAACTGATGATCAATCAATAGTTACATCTGTATCCCTTCAGTATAATTACATTTAAAAATCTTTGGCTTCATATATATTTCTAGTATTAGGTTGGTGCATAAATAATGTCGTTTTCTCACATAGTAACATATGTGAGAAAACGACATTATTTTTGCACCAACCTAATAGCTACTAGTTAAGGATTAAATAAAACTGAAAAATGTAAACGGTTAGAAAGGAATGAAGTAATGAGAACCAAATGCTCTTTCTCTTTTAAAACTATATAAATTTATAGCGGTAGGCAGCTTAAATTGAATACAAGGGAAAAACTGAGGTTCATGCAGTATCACAAAATGTCATAACATTAAACAGAACTTGCAAACATTGTTACCCAAATCTGGATACTGTGAAACGTTTTTTTTTTACTGGTTGCAACAAGCAGATTTTTGTTTTTCACTAACAAACTGTTCTAGTTTTACAAATTATTTTTTTTACAAGTAAATGAATGAAAATTACTTTGCAATTTTTTCTTCACCTTTTAAAAATTAGTATAATGTTATTATCAATATTTTAGCAAGTATTTTTTTACATTTTAATTATCAGTTGCTTTTTATTACAACCTCTCAGATTTTCCTAGAGTAAGCTGTATTTATGTGGCAACTTCCTTACTGATTAAACCTCAGAGCCCTCTAGCTGCATTTGCTCAAATCTAACCATATAGCTATTTCTCATCTTTTATAGCCACGTGATATTTTGCTATTTTATTCATATATACCTAGTAGTATTAATGGTATTTTTAGTTTCATAGATGAAGCATTGTTAGTTATTAATTGATCCATATTTGTGATTAACATGTATTTAGTGATTATTTCTTTTTAAATAGAAAACTTTCATTTAAAACATCTGATAGCATTTTTCTGTTTTAATATCTATGTAAAAAAAGTAGTAGCTTTTTAAACTGTAAGATCCACATTACTTTATTGGGTATTATTCATTATTACTCATAATTAATAAACATATATGACTGAATATTCACTAAATTTGCTTTGCTACTGTGTATTGATTTGGATAATTTATTATGTAAAAATGTTTGCCATTCATTTTCAATTCATCAAAGGATTCCTTCTGTAAAAATATGATTCTTTCAATTTCAAATGGTTTGTCTATTGGCAAGTTTATTATTTCAATATTTTTAAAAACCTTTTAACACAATAAAATTGGCATATTCTTCCATAATAAAAAGTACAAGTAGCAATTTGATATTCTGTTTATTTGGTTCTGCTTTCTACTGGCTTGAATTATTTTATCTCAAACTGATACACAATAATATTAATTATTTATCTTGTTGTTGCACATTGACATAGTCAATGGAAATTCTGTTCTTGAGGCATGGTGTCGACAAGACTCCTTACAACTCAAGAACATTTTAGAGAATCCTTGTAGAGTAAATGATGGCAATTTTCTGGAAGTCTACAATTTTGCTTTCAGTTTCCTAGGTGGTGTTCCAAGCACACTCATTACTACATGAATTAGTTCTGCAGTCATATTCTATGGCTTCTTCAGCTCTCTAGCCAGATCCTGGTATTTTTCTATCTTTCAGTTTCTTTGGAGTTCACTCTTGTATCATCTGGAACAGTAAATTCAATAATTTAACACTTACTCTTTATCCATAGCCATAAGGTTGGATTTTTGTGCTTCATTGTCATGATCTGTCTTGACTGAGAAATCCCATAATATCATGTGACTGTCATTTTCTACTACTGGATCTGGCTAATGTTCATACTACTTCTTTTGATTATCATTATTATTAATGCCTAGTGGATAAAGAATACATGTGAGTCTGTGTATAAGTGTAGCTATATCTATCTATCTATCTATATATATATATATATATATATATATATATATATATATATATATATATATATACATACATACAGTGTAACCCGGATATAAGAGAGTTGTTGGGACTGGAGAAGTCTCTTATATCCGTGTTTCTCTTATATCCAGGTATGGTCTGATTTATATACATTAACACAGGCTCTAATTTGGGACCAGATAAAATCTCTCTTATATCCGGGTCTCTTATATCTGGTTTATACTGTATATATATATATATATATATATATATATATATATATATATATATATATGTATATATATATGTGTGTGTAGGTGGGTTTGTGTATGTGTGTGGGGGGAGGTGTTGAAAACTTCTTGGCCTGATCCACTTACAAAAAGCAGTATTTCAATGACCAAACAGAAAATTGATTTAGAGAGGTAGATCAGTATGAGAATTTTTCAGCAACCCTTTGTATATATGAAACACACACACACCAACATACATGTGTGTATATAACACAAATGTATTCACATACATACTTAAAAGTCAATGACTCATATTATAATGTAGGAAATTCAGTTACCTATCAATTTTTTTATATTAAAAATCTGAACATCCAAATTCCAAATAATAATAAAATAAAAATAAAGAAAACATGGTTATGTCTGTTAAATAATTCATTTGTCTTTACAAACATATGTATATGAATTCAAAAATAGTCAAAAGGTGTAAAAACAGTCTTTAGTTGAATTAATGTCTTTGGTAGTTGGGCCACAGAAAAATCTGTGGGTTAGACTTTGATTGTCAGTGAAGATTAACTGACTGTCCGTAATCTTGTTGCAGATGATTTGTTTGAAGTTGCCAACACTTTCCTTTCAGCATGTGCTGGGGTAAAGGAAAAAGTTATGTAGCCATGTCTTCTCTTGTGTTTGAATGACTTGGAGAAGTCGCATCTCTACTCCTGAAAGTTGAAATCTGTGGTTTTTTTTAAGAAATTTTCCCTGAAAGTAGGTTTAAGTAAAATAGGGTTTTAGTTTTCTATTATTGGTAATATATTTCACACGGTGATGTTAATTTCTAACCAATAGACACTTTGATTAAAACAATGCATGTTGTATTATGGAATCTTTTTGGCATGCTTGTAAATATTGTCTGTTATTGGGTAGAAAATAAAGTTTTGGGCATGTTTTAATATGATATGTATTGGCAATAGGGTTTATTTCCTGGAATATCTATTGGTTTTTCTAAAGTAAAAATTATATTAACAGAGCGGAAATATGTAATCTTGGCATTTAAGTCATGCTCTGAATGACCACTGACACTCAGTCATTCATTTGTTTTTTGTAACAAACTAAAACATGTGTACTACTACTTCTATATAATAAATGTGAATGTCACTGTGTCACACTTTTTCAACTTTACTCCTAGAGGCCATAGCCCAATATATCATACCATTTTGGAATCAGACCAACTTTGTGAGTAAATTAAAAACATTCCAGGCTGGATCTGGATTCCCAAGTTTTCATTACTGTGATTTTGTTTTTGGCGATTTTTTACATGATTTTTTGTGATGAATTATTTTGTACGATAACAGTTTTTATAACATGGAAATAAATTTTGGAATAATCAAAATTAAGTGTGAAATTCAGCGAAAGACACCCATGAAATAAAAATGATTTTTGTACGAAAAGTAAGGACCTACGTTCATCAAATTGTCTTTAAGTCAAGTGGCAGCAGAAGAATTATCATTGAATTTTTAAAAGGTAAGCTTACATATTAAAATGTAATACTTAAATACAGCGATCAATTTTGAGTTTATTGTTGCCAATCGCATCTACTCGTCTCTACCTATTGTGATGAAGGCCCAATCAATAGCCCTCTGCAGAAGTTTTAGCTTAAGGCAATAGCTAGTAAGTAACTAAGTGCAAAATTAAATTAAATTAAAATACTAAAAATAAATAAAAACACAGTGATATGTTTTTTTTTATTTTGTTAAGTTGGCTACCTATAAAAATTAACAGTAAAATGGTTGAAATGAAAAAAAAATTTAAGTATAAAAAATAATCTTAAAAAGAGATTTAATTTTTTGATGTCGTCTGCTTGCTTGGGTTGGAAAAACAAAAGAGAGAAAGAGAAAGAGAGAAAGAGAGAAAGTTTCTGTCTCCCACATCTTCTAACATTCAACATGGCGACAACGGCAACGAGGGGACAACAATGTTAAACATCGACTTTCCTTTTCTCATACCTCAGTCCTGAAGATATGCATCGACAATATAAAGCACCACTGAATTTTGTTTTTGACATATTACCGATATAATATATATATATAATGTGTAAAATGTTTCATTTCTTCATGTAGTTCTTCTTCTTACCTCACTCCTTTTTACGCTCACATAAGGAAAGACCCCCACATACCTGAAAGGAGGGGAAAAGAATAACATCAAACCCCCTAAAAATACTTATGAAGTTGATCGCAGGATTTACAAGTAATAAGGTGTGCTTTCTGGATTTTTACAATAATAATGGCATGGAAGGATTTACCTCAGGGAAAAAGGAAAAGAATCATACTTTTTTTGTGTTGAGTGGTCCAGGGCATGGACGGAGGCGGTCAGGCATCGACCACCAGCCGGACCAAGGCGGAAAAGGTGAGAAATAGAAATATATTATTCAGTATTCACTTTCCTTGTTGATTCTCGAATAAAGTATTAATTTTAGGATATATCTGTAGTTATTGCCTTTTATTTATTATAATAAAAACAGTTTGTAAGTTACCGCCATGTAAAAAGAAATGAGTGTGTGCCTTTCTTTACCTACCTGTTGTTTTCATAACGAAACCTTAAACAAGAAACAGAAGTTTCAAAAGTTTCTTAAAAGTAAACGGAAAAAATATTTTTATCAAGTTTTAAAATTTATAAAAATTAAAAATATATTGACAATAAATTAATGTTATTGTCATGTACCTTGACAATTTGAGTTCTTTTTCTTTTCATATTTTTTTTTTCTTTTTATCTTTACTTTATTCTTTCTTTAAGGTGAAGGGAATGAAAATTGAAAAGGAATGGATTATTTAAAAATGGTTATTATTACTACAATTATTTTATTCTTTTTCTTTACTTGGTCTGTTTCCTATAAAATTAAATAGTTTGCAGTATTTAAAATTTTTATTATTCAAATATTTAAAACAGGCGAATATTTTCCCCCAGAATTGAAGTTTGCTTCGCATTTAATTCTCACAAATTCATTTATCTTTAAAACTAATCAACAAATAACGTTTTTCTTTGTAAATTTAAAAATTTACATTTTTTTTGTTTGATTTCAGTAAACAATTGTTATTTAGATAACAATTAAAAAAAGTATTTTAAGTGTCTTAAGACTTTGGGAACTATAAAAATAAAAAACTCTAGGAAGAATTAAATTTTTTTTTTTTTTACTTTGTTTTTACTTTTTTAACAACGTAATTGGATGATAATAATTGTTTTTTAAGGACCATATGTTAAAAACACATACATTATTCAATTGAATTTAATGAAAAACAACATTAGCAAATCAATGAAAAAGTACGTACTTTTAAAAAAAATTAAATTTTAATTTTTTTTTAAATACTTTTTCATTGATTTTCTGCTCAGTCATTGCATCTTTCCAAAAATTTGTAAGATAATGGAAAATATTTCTTTTTTTCTTTTTTGAAAGGCAAGAAAATTTACTAATGAAGTTTTTCATTCTTTATTCGTTGACAACGGTTGACTAGTGAATATTGTTTTCATAGAAATTGTGCACTTTCTCTAAAAAATTTTTTTTCTTAAATAATTGTTTTTTTTTTTTTCTTCTTTCTTCTATTAAATTACTGTTGTTTTTGTGTTTTTAAGCATTGTTTGGTTTTAACTTTTGTTAAAAACTAAAAAGCTATTTGTTTTTTATAGACAGGCAAGAGTAGAGGAGAATAATCACACTTGATGACTTGCTTGAACATTATGTGATGTTGACTTGTTAACATTTTTAATTTGGAAAAGTATTTTTTTTTATCGTTTCTTTCTTTAGCTTTTAACTTGATTGACTTTACCGTTTTCAACTAAATTCTGATCCATAAATAAATATTAAGTAAAAATAAAATGAATAAAGTCGGAAACTGTTGGCCTTCTGTCATCAATTGTTTAATTTTTTTTCTTTTACCTGGTAGGTAGATTGATTAGAAAACACTCAAACAGTAACACCTTCATTTATGAATTGTAAATCCTTTAAATTTATTAAGGATAAAAATAAAATCTTAAACTAGGATTGTTCTTTAGGGTTGTTGGAGTATTTAAATCCGGTTATAATTGCAGCGTGAGTAAAGTTAAAGATTTTTTAAAAAAATGTCCAGAATGTTATGTGGCTGATATTTGTACTTTAAGTTTTTTTTCCTACTATATTTTTTTGTTTGTACCATTATTTCGTTAAAAAAAAAAAAAAAAAAATAAGGGATGATCTGATTTGTACTGTTAGTTAATTCAAAGAAAAGCTGCGTGGACTTTTGATATGCTGGATTTTTCGAGGAGTAACAAAACAAAAAAACTAAAAGCATTAAAAAATACACAAAAAAAGGAACGTGGAAAATATTTGTTCGTGATGAAGATTTACAAAAAGACATAAGTGATTCATCCTCTCTTATATAGAGCAACTACAATTATCTTTTATAAATGAAAATCTTTTTACTAGCTATCGATCGCAAGATTAAAAGTTAAATGTTCAAAGTTAACTAGAAAAGTTCTTGCTTTTTTAAAAATTATTATCGAAAAAGTTTCCGTATTGACTAAAAAAATAATCTTATGTATTATTGTAGATTTTAGTTTAATTTAGGGACAATAGACACTAAGAGTTGCTCAGTCTGAGTGATAAACTTGTTTTATAAAAATTTATTTTCTTGACAGATTTTATGTGCTTTTTTATTTTTAAGGGGAAATTATGTCGGTAAATAATTACAGCAGATGTTGATTGACATATTGGTTTGGATTTTTATTTTCTGATTTTCTTTTCTTTTGGTATTTAAAATCTTCATAAATTTTGTGTAGAAATTTAACATTTTATATACCGGAAAAAATAAAACGATAGAGAATTTATTTTCATTGGTCCAATGACTGATGAGAATAATGCTGCAAAGAAAGGTTTATGGATCATTAAAGAAAAGAAAACAAGCCCTAGGCTAAGATTCATGTGCAGACTTGAAAAATCCCCCCCTCTCTCTCTGTGTCTTAAATGAGATAGTAGTAATAGTAACAGTTAATTGAGGCGTAATTATAGCTGTGACACATTCTCTGCTACATTTCAGAATGTCCTCAGAGTCACTGACATTTACTGTCATAATTTGATTGTCAAGGGCCAGTTTGGGAGAAGTTGCTGCTTACTGACTGTAAAAAAAAAAAAAGTATTAAATTTCATGTTTTCTGATATCCTTTTTTCTTGAAAGTTTTATAAAATTTAAGTTTTAAATTTGATGAGTGAAAAAAGTCATGTAATAGTTTTTACTTTTAATGATTTTCTTTGACTTTTTTCATTTGTAACAAAAACACGTCCCCTGTGTAAAAGAAGCTAGAGATGAGATTTTTACTTTTTTAAAGCCTAAAAAAATATAAAATGTGAAGTGAATGATTGGTGGTTATTGAATTAAATTTAAATTCTCTTGTGGATGAACAATATTTAAGCTTAATGAGATGAATCTGCTTAAAGAACTTATTTTATTAAAATTAAAAAAAAATTATTATTTGCTTAATTTCCTAAAGAAATGAAATGTCTTTAATTTTTTATTTTTGTTTCCATTGGAGTACTGTTAGTTATTGGCTAATGAAAAATTATTTTTAAAAATAAAAATATTTTGGAAATCTTTTAGTTTTTTTTTTTACCCGAGTCGAATAGATTACTTTCGAAAATTACAATAAAATACCTTTCACTTGAAAATGAAATTGATGTTTAATTAATTTTTTTTTTAAATTATCTTGATTACTTCAGTTTTTACTACTGTTAGTTTACTTTATTCAGATGTTTAAAAATTGTGCACTACTCAGTTCTTTACAAAACTTCGTAAAAAAGCAACATGAAAAATATCAAATTGTTCCTTTTTTTTTTTTAACTTTTTAAACACTTTTCCCCCCCTAAAAACATTATGAATTAAGAATCTCACTGCCACTATTTAGTATTAGTGCTTGTTTTTATTTTGTTCATTATATCGCGTATATTTCGACATTATATCTGAAACTTGCGTCCTGTGAGGTTTTTTTATTTCACTTTTTCGCTTCTCTTTTCCCCCATTTTACATTGAGACTGAACAGCAACAGGTCTTTATGCTTGCTAATAGCATTCTTGGTTAGCAGCTGTTAAACACTTATTCAAATGCCCTCTATACAAAAAATACGCCCTCAACCGTTGCTTGATGGATGACTAAATAAATAATATATCTGAAGAATACATAAATATAAACACTAAACAACTAACTAGTATGCAGGACAGAAAGAGAAGTGGTTAAGTAAATTAATAAGATATCAAGAGTTGAAAACAGAAAACTAGTTTTCCCATCTTGTATGAGAGCAACAAAAAATCCGACATTACGCAGATCACTCGAGGAAGACTGGAGTGTATAGCGGCTAGCCTAAATGTTATGGTGGAGTGGGGGGGGGTATAAAAAACATGCCCGATCTAATCAAAGTAGAATCATTGAAATTGAAAACACCTTGTCTTAAAAAAAAAAAAAAAAAAAAAAAAAAAAAATCTGTCCAAAATATTTCTTGTTGAATTGTAGAAAAAATTCAAGCAAAAACTAAAAGATTTAAAAAAGAATACATTTTTTTAAAAACTTTTTCCACGTCATTATAAAAACATTTTATTACAGTTCTGAACTCTGGCAATTGGAAGTGGTTTTTTATTTATGCCTTATTTCTGTGGGGTCAAGTCAACTGATCTGACAAAAACCTGGCCACTAACATAAAGGTATGGAAAAAATAAATATGGTAATATAATGATATGGTGTTTCACTACAAAGAAACATTTTTGGCATTCACTGACCGAGCAGCCAGTGCTATTTTCGGTTGAAATTTATAAAATCTTCCCTTAACATTTTTTCAGGAAAATAGGTTTTTCAAGTCCAGTAGCTGTTATTGCTCTTTCCAGTATTATTATTTATTTATTTTTTGGTGGTGGTGGCGACTTGTGTCCTTCCTAAACTTTTATTTGAAGTAGTGTAGAATGTCAAAAGTTTGATCATGTCATTATTTTCTCTTTGAGTTAAATGTGCTATCCATTTTGGTTGTTGCTACTGATAGTCTTCAAGTGATGTGGTTCCTGTTATTTAGCACAATTCTTTGTTTGAGAATCTGTAGCACCAGTTCAAAGAAGGATGATCTTTGCCAAGTCCCTCCAAGCTTCACTCACTCAAAGCCTTTTTTAACTATTGATCTTAGAAAATAGTTGTATACAGCTGACACTCTAGATATTTCTGAATGGGTTTGGCATGCATGACATCCATATGAAAGTCTTGATCTGCATTAGCATGGCCACCCCACTTTCATCTTTAATACATTGGCCTTGAGGGGGGAGGAGTAGGATCAAAACTACCTCTGGTGTAGCCTATCTATGTTCAATTTCCCTTTCTCCTATACTAAATTTGTTATAACTGATCCATACACCATATAATACTCTCTAACTTGATATAAGTCAATGAAAACGCATTACAGTGGTGAGGAAACAAAAGGTTTACTTTTGACTATCCTGGATTCCTGGTTTGGATTATTAAAATAAGATGAAACCACTTTCTTTTGTCTTTGGGGGATGGTGATTACTTTAAATCTAGTATTTTTCTCCAAAGTTTTTAGCTGGAAGAAAATAGTTTTTGCTTATTTGGGGAATTTACTTGACCCCATCTCCTAGATTAAATCATATATCAGTATTAAAATAGATTCTTTTGTGTTCAACAGTTTAACTGTCTGATACTTTGGGGATGAATTTCAGTAATTTAATAGAATTTTAAAAGCTAATCAGCATACTCAAAATATCAAAATAAAGGATTGAAAATGACTTGTCAGCTTGGTTATGTCAGTGGTTTTGATGCATAACTTCCACAAATTAAAAAAAAAACAAACTATAGGGCTGTATTTAAGTATTCTGTTTTTGAAAAGAATTGTGACAAGTGATAAAAAGCAGATACTTTATAACACTCTAGATAACAAAACATTGTGGGGTATGTGAAATGAAACGACACCAACTGCACCAAAATTGAAAGGAAGTCTTCAACTAATAAGCTCCTTTTAGAAAGTCAAATGATTGATCTGTACAAGTATTGTTTCAAATTAAACCAACTGAAGAAAAGTACCCAGAAGTAAATTAAATGGCCATAATATTTTGTCAATGTTAAACTGCATATTTCTTTAGTGACCTGGTTAAAAAAAAAAAACTGTTCTGACTTGACTGAGAAGTTTCCATTCATTCACTATATTCACTAGATATTGCACCATTTGAATTATTTATTCCAATGTTTACCGAATTGTCTGGGTGAAAAAAAAAAAAATTGTTTTCCTTGCAAGATTGCAAAGATAAATAATTTCAGGAAAATGGAATTCTGAATTTGCCTGAAAAATGTAAAATAAACTTAGTTTTATTTATACTATTTACATTGTTAGAACTGTTGGTCCTCATCTTTACTGTCACATTTACAATGTTTTGGCCATTGTATGCTCTGGCCTCCTTCAGGTGACATTTGTTGAAATTTTGAACCGAACCCTTTGTTTAGTACATGGAGATAGATTGTTTTAATTCCATGTATCTTGACTTTGGATATCTCCATTTTAGGCCCAGTTGATAAAAGCATTGGTTGATTGATCCAAAAAGTGACTTGACCCAAAGAGTTGAGTTGTCAGCTGAGAGAACAAAAAATTGGAGAGTTATCAAGATGAATTAACTAAAAGTGAGATATCCAAAAGCGTGGCACATGGAATTAGAACAATCTACCCGCATGGACTAAATAAAGTGTTAAGTTTGAAGTTCCAGCAAATATCACCTGAAGATGGCTGGAGTGTACAATGGCGAAAATGTTGTGAATGTGATAGTAAAGATGAGTACAAGAGACTGAACAATGTAAATAGTTACAATACCTTATCTCATAAATGTAGACAAACTTCGTTTTACTTAATAAATAAAAACTTTGGGGGTAAAAGTAACCTCAAAAAATATGAGAATATCTTTAAAGACTAACAAAAAAAAAAAAAACTTTTTGAAGAGCTCTTCTTTTTGACCACATAGTTGAAATGATTAATGAGTTGAATTAATCCTATTTTAATATTCTTCAAGAGTTAGAGGAAGGAAGATCTCTTCTGCTTAAATAAAAATGTCAATGTGCTTTATTATTTTTAATGATATAAGAATCCCAATTTTGGAGACATCAAGTCTTGAAAATTGAAATTGTAACTTTTGTTTTGGATTGAGAAACAATATAAAATAATTGGAAATGATAAGAATTCTATTGTATTATACAGACTGTGTATTAGTGGTAAATAAAACACTATTTTCATGTGAGCTGAGTGAAGGAAAAATTTAATAACAGGATGCTGCAAACCATTCAAGCTTAATATAACTTGTAGATAAATAAAAATTTGCAATATATAGTTCAGTTCAATGAATAATTTCTGTTTGAAATTCAGGGATGAGTAGTTTACATTATTTACATGTGGACAGTAGCCTAGTGGATTAAAGCATTGGTTCATGAATTTGGTGACATTGTGAATTCATTCCCTGGTCTGGGCAGTGTGTACTTGGACTCTGGAAATGGAGCAAGTAATAATGAACAGTACTAAAAATAAGAACTAGATGAAATATCACTAGACCTGGACAGTGGAATGAGAACAGGCTATGCCTGAACATTAAAGGGTTCAGTTTGAAATTCCTTGTAGGTTACCCTGATCAGCATACAGTTGAGGATGCTGCAATGGCCAAAACATTGTAATAGCAACAACAAAGATGAAGACAACAGTCAGCATATAAATAACTTCAACTAATGTTTTTTTTTTGTTTTTTTATTATTATAGTGTATAATTAAAAAATTTTAATTGCAATTTTTTCATATAACTGAAATCATTTTTAAATAGTTTCTGAATCTTAACATTTAAATTTTTTGTCCCTTCAGAGGTTAATATTGAAGAGATCTGATTTAGCAATCACTTATCAGTTCTATCAGAGGAAGCCGCATGAATGCTATTAGACACAACTTATTGATTTATTTTTGAAGCTTGTATCTTCTTGACAGGGGATCAGAAGGAAATTAATCACCAGAATGACCAGTGTTTAAGACCAAACAAATCTGTTATAAGAGCAACTGCTTGATCATCATTATTATTTTGAAGTATCCAATTATTTTGAAGGATTTAATTTTTGAAGCAGGCGAAGAGATTGATCACTTATGCCAAATGGGTACAAGTTAAATTACCAACAAAGGTGTTTTCCTTTCCTCAAAATAAGCACTAAGTCATAGCTTGAAAAATATTGGTTTTTTAGTGCTAAATGGTAACTGTTTGGCTTTTATAATATTTAATCTTCAAATTTATGTTAAAGCCAATTTTTTGCTCATTTCATGAAAACAATTTGTTAGAAATAGGTGCTCAATTAATTTGTGATAAAGTACATTGCCATCTTAGCATTCAAAGTAACACAAATTAAAAACTTATCTCCACATTTAGTTATTTATACTATTTGTACAAGCTAAATAAACGTTAGGCTAAATAAAGCATTATGTGAGATTTATTTCAATTTTATTAACTTGTCATTGAGTGTGAGCTAATGAGAATAAACTATATTCAAATAAAGATGCTTTGAATTAACTGGAAATAATTGCTGCTTAATATAAATGTAAGATTATTAGAGCAGATTATTTAAGTCTCCTTCATGAATACTGTAGCAATAGAATTGAAGTAGTAAGATTTCTTGGTACAGATAAAAAATATTGACTTTTTATTTTTATTCATATGCAAGTATGATGGTTTTGCTATAAAGAATAAAATCATTTAATTTTTTAAATACTGTTTATAGACAAATGTTTTGTGAGATAGTATTTTTTCAATAAAACTGGATAATTTTTGCAAGTTTCTTTTAAATTTAAAAGAAAAGATTATAATGTAAGCCTAAAATGTTTAATGAAATGTGTTTGGTAAACAATTTTAAATATAACTCTTGCAAAACTTTCTTGTAGGTAGAATTACCAATTAGTTCCCAATTAAAATCCAATACTTATATTTTTGTATGTATATTCATACAAGGTTAAAAAGATAATTCTATCAATTTTTACTTTTTTAAGGAATGCAGATTTCTTAGATTCTCATCTAATAATTTTTCATTTTGAATATAAAATAATTTTTTTTTTTTTTTTTTTTTTTCTGATAATTTAAAATTTTTGCTATCTTTTTAATAAGTTTCCTACTGTAGAGCGTTGTCCTATTTAGATTGGTTTATGATTGATTTTTTACTTGATTTTTTTTCTGTTCATTGAACAATATTTGTTTTTAAGGCAGCACTAAATTTTAACTTTAAACATAGCCATGTTGTTTTTAGATTTTCTGTTCAGAATTGAAATCAGCTCAACAAAGCTGTTAAAAAGAAAGTTTAATTTGAAATTTAGAATTTGATTAGCCTTTGAAGCAAGTGAAGAATAAAAATGGAAAAAAAAAAAAAAAGTATCTGACATTAAATTTTTTTTTTCCATTTGGAAATTTTATATCCCTTTTTTTTATTGTAAGTGAAAATACTGTTATTAATTTTTCCTTTAGTGATGGCTAAAGTATGAATCATAAATATATGCATGTATTCAGAGAACAACTATTATTATTCATCCTCTTTTGTATTGCTGTTATGTTATTATACAAGCAGTAACTTTGGTAATTTTTTAAAGAAAAAAATGCACATAATTAAAAATTGATTATTTTTGATTGCATTACTTTTGTTGAACAATTTTAGTGACTGTTAGATTTAGATAAAAGCAGGCATTCACAGTGGGTTATTATTCTTTCTCCTATTGTAAAGGGGGCAATTGTTTTGGTTTTCATTGATGCTGACCATTTGTGTTATTTTTCTTTTACCGGTTATTGTTATCATTTGCTTTCTGTTTGGCCGTCCGTCTGTCTGTCTGTCTGCTTGTCTGTCTGACTTAGCAGACAGCAGCTGACCTGGGTCACAAGAACAGGGTACACATTATGTACATTTTGTGAAACTGAGAGAGATACCACATTCCCGAAGTTCCATTCTTTATAGCTGTTTTTGCAGATATTTCTACTCCTTTATAACTTTGATACTTATTTTTTTTGTTTCACTTGAATATTTGGTATTTGGAAAAGTGTAAGCTCGCATATGCATGTATATATACAACTTTAAGCTTACTTGCTCATTGTTGATGAATATTACTCTCTGAAGTTGCCAGTAAAATGATATTAATTCAAGTTATTTTTTCCTTGAATTATAATATAGATTTGTTACTTGTATGTCTTATATTTGGAAGTATTCTTTTTGCTTGTTAAAGCAATATTTCCAATTGATTGATATTGCTTTTTAGGGAGGAAAAACTGTTTCCTCATGGCGAAGAATTTTATAATCGATATTACTTTCCATCCAATCATTAATAATAAAAAGCATTTTGTTAATTTATGAGGATGTACAAACTGTTTTCTGTTTATATTTTTCTGTCTGTAATAGTTGAAATTAAAGTAAACTAAATTATAGATTATTGAAAGAAAAATATATCCAGTTAAGTCAAAAAGGTAATTTAGTTTAAAAAATAGAATTTGGTCCTTATATAAAAAGATCAAAAGTTAAATGATAAAATTTAACCTGTTTTTAAATAAAACAATTATTTTAAATGAAATATGTTTATGAATATTAAAATGATTTAACAGAGAATGACTAGATAAATTTCTATTTTTAAATGCCCTAAATTACAGTTCAGTTCATTTTTTTTCATATTATAAAGTAATAGAATTTGAACTGAGTGAAAGTGTATGTTGAAATTGTAAGTTGTAAAAAGTACCATGTCTGTAAAAATACTTGCATAAAATGCCTTAATTGCTGAATTTCATTAAGTTACTATGGTTTGGTAATGGTTTTGTTTTGAAGGCAATCAAGAGAAAATATAAAGTTTTATTTAAAACAAAATATTTAAAAATATAATGTTTTCAAAAGATCTGATAAATTTGATTCAGTTTTCAAATCTTTCACTGTAATGTTAATGCAAATAATGGAAATATTTAAAAATTAAAATAAAAATCTTTAATGAGCTGATACATTCCCTTAATTCTCTAAATTAGTTATTTACTAAGTTTAGCTTAGTTTTGGCATAAGGCCAGAGATATTGTGCACCTGGTGATTATTTAACACAATACTCTATAGTAGTAGTTAACCAGAGTAGCTCACTATTATTTCATATCTGTTGTAGTTACTATATTAGTAGTATTTTTTCATTGTAAAAAAGTGTTTTTTAAGTCTATTAATGTCCTTTTTTATATTTTATTTTTCACATAGAATCTATTTTATATATATATATATATATATTTTTTTTTTTTTTTTTTGATCAGTCACAGCTATGGCTTATCATTCCTGCAAATTGTGTTATCCAGAGCTGAAAGACCTTATTTTTTTATTTTTTTAAACACATTCTGCAATTTTGAGAGAAGTCCTTCATTATCATTTCTAGAGTTGTTTGGAATACTGATTTCATTCTTTTTGCTGTTACAGTTAATCTTTTTTAAGGCAAATTCTATTGTTTTAATTGAAGTTAATTAGTTTCATTTATGTTGGTGATTTCTAAAGACTACTTGCATATTATCCATATGATAATGACATATCTATATTTACATAGGGATTACTGTTCTGCCTAGGATTATTGTGGTGTATTTGTGCACTTTGTAAAAAGTTTTACAGACAAAAGATATGTTTGTAGGGGACCTATATATATATATATATATATATATATATATATATATATATATATATATATATATATATATATATATATATATATATATATAGAGAGAGAGAGAGAGAGAAAGAATTGTTGAAATAGTCTTAACTCGCTTCCCAAAAATCAACATTCTGGAAAAATGTCATAAAATGCTGCCTAAGTATAGATAGATATAATATTGTTCTCTGCTTGTGTTTAACTGAAAAATGCACTTGCTTAAATTAATATTTTCAAATGTTTTTAGTAAAGTTCAGGATCCTGTATTTTAAAAATATTTAATTTTGGATTTAGAATTCAATTGTAAATTCATAAAATGCACAATAAATATATATTAAAAATCTTTTGCCAAAATTTTCAAAGTTTCATATTTCATATCTGGGAAATAATTAGAATTTTTGAAAATACTTTTATGAAAGTTATCCCACAAGTAAAATTTGAAATTTGATATCAGTAAATGGTATTTTTACTTTTATAAAATACCTAAATGATAGCAATACATGTTAATACAGTATTTAATTAATCTTGTTACAAATTTGGCCCTCCTAAAGTTGAAGTTGACTATGTAATGGAAAAGGAAAGGAATAAGCCACCAGATGCAAACTATAATAACTCGGGTGTTTATTCAGTAGATTCTTTAAATGAAAGAAATTAAAGATTATTTGGAAGCTTTATAAAAAATAATTTCAACTTAAGAGATGCTCCATAAACAGGTCATTCTGTAGAGTTTAATTATAACCAGCTTTTGTTTGAACTAGTGCTGTTATTGTTAAAGAATTAGATGAAAAAAATACATTCAATAGTTCACTATCATCTGCAACAACTTAGAAAAATGTGTACACTTTGAAAATGAATTATCTATAATTTGACAGAAGTCAAACATAAAACCCAAATGGTGGCATAGTATATAAGCATTGGTTAATCAAATGTTGTTGTCACTTAATGGTAATAAGTTCA
The DNA here is from genome assembly GCA_963932145.1 of Acanthosepion lycidas. NCBI lineage: Eukaryota > Metazoa > Mollusca > Cephalopoda > Sepiida > Sepiidae > Acanthosepion > Acanthosepion lycidas. The sequence continues at coordinate 38,934,955 of OZ010574.1, forward strand.
ATCCCTGCATGATGTAGTGAAAAACCATATACTATGAGACAAACAAGGAAATGTATCAAAGGGGCAAAAATAAGCATCATTCAGCACATACATGATATTCTTTATCTGCCAAAATAATGGATGGCTAGAGAGTATTTGGCCAATAAAAGAGGAGTACAGTAATTTGAATAAATCAAATAAGTCCTTATTTATTTATTATGGTTTTTCACAGCTTCCTTGCTTTTGTTGCTGTCAGCAATACTTGAAATATGTGGAATTTAAATGTGGCAAAAAATTTAAAATAATTTGCATAATACTATCATATTAATACAAAATTGTCAATATATACAAAGTTTATTTTGGGACTATAATGCTTATTTACATTTTAAGAAAAGTATTTTTCTCTGTTTATGACATTACTTTTGTTACTGGGAATAAAACTCTTTTAACTATATAAATTTTAAATTGTTTTGATACTGAATATTTTTTTTTTTTTTTTTTTTACTGATTAATGTGAGGTTTCATTTAAATTTGGTATTCTCATTATTCATGTATATTCCTTTTTTTAGCTACTATATATCTTAACCATGAATTAATAAATAGGATATGTGCTGCTTAGTTAAATATTTAATCAAATACTTTCAGCATTTTTGTAGCTTGTGAGTATGTTTAGTAAACCATCTTGAACAGTAAACTAACTATAGCTTATAATGTCCTAAATATTTATTTAGTACACTAAGTACTCTCAGTGAATACAGATTTGCTTCACAAAAGTAGTTGTAAGGAAAAATTGAGATATTTTGGTTTTGTGAATATTTCAGCAGGCATGGTGGAGTAATGGATATCGGCTCAGATTGATGAATCGGAGAGCTGAGATCGAATTACATTCACTTATGTGCTAATACCTTTGGGAAAGGTATGGATTCTCTTCTACTCCCAGCTATGGGTAAAATAGCAGGACAGACCGGGTTCTATAGCCTTGGATGGCAACTAGTCTACCACAGAAAGAAATGGCAACCTAATGCAGGAAAAAAATCTGCCTCATCAGTCATGTATTGAAAGATACATAATCACTTAAGCATGTATCATGCACGGCACATTGTTGAGTAAGAAGCACAAGTATTAGCAAAAAATAAAAAAAACAACATGCAGAATATATCTTATAAGATGCTGAATATATTTGTTCTTATTTTAAAAATTTTATAATGTATAACTGACATTATTACTGGTTGGTTTGTACAGTTTCAAAAAGCATAAGACAGCAGTTTTTTCTTTATAAATTGTTCATATTTGATTTATTACATCATGTTTAGTGGAATACAATCTTTGATGAATCAGTTTATAGTAAAAACACTTAAAAACCTTATGTGAAACTTGTATCACTTAGAATTGGCTAAACAAATTTGATTTAGAATTTTTTTCAATATTTTCATACTCAGAAAATTCCATAGTTAGAGGCAACTTTTTTTTTGTTTTTTGTTTTAAACAATTAGCATTAACCAGATTTTTCTAGCTTTTGAAATTTGGTATGTAAAAAAAAAATAAGACTACCAGTAACTTCTTTGTAAAATTTCAGTGTTGATCAGGTAACTTTTGAAAAGATCAAACAATTGGCTGGTTAACTTTAACACCTCAAAAACAAAACTGCTCTCTATTAATCACCACAGAGATCCTTCCCTTCCCCCATTAGAATGTCTGACGTTCAACTTCTCGGGAGCACCTCTTTGCAGCTGCTCGGTCTCGCATTGACTGCTGACCTGAGATGGAATGAATACATTGAGTCAATTGCTTTGTCCACCGCAAGGAAAGTTGTCTCCCTGTGCTGCGCCAGGAAATTTTCTCCCCAGAATCAATCCTTCAACTCTACAAATCAACCATTTGCCCTTGCGTGGAGTATTGCTACCATATATGGTCTGGATCCCCTTCTGTTTGCCTGGGGGTTCTTGATAAGATCCAGAGACGGATATGCAATGTAATTGGCCCTGATCTGGCATCTCGTCTGCAGTCACTCTCTCACAGATGTGCCATTGCCTCTCTCTGTCTTTTTTACAAATACTTTCATGGTAATTGCTCCGATGAGCTGCTTTCTCTGGTTCCCAGACTCCATGAATTCAAGCGTCCTATGAGGCTGGCATCCTACTCTCACCCTTTTACTGTTGCTACTGTTAAATGTAGCCGTCTCTTCTACTCCAATAGCTTAATATCTTGCACCTCTTGTCTGTGGAACTCCCTTCCGTATTCCTGTTTCCCTGATAGCTATAATCTCCAACTATTCAAATGTCATGTCAATCAACATCTCCAGTTGCCTTGATCTATCCACTATCCTTCTCCCCATCCTTCCTTCTATCACTCCTATCGGCTCTCGTTCCAAATCCTCTGTAACCCCTTGCGTACTAGTGGCTTCCCGCCTTGCTTGGGGTGAAATGCTTCAAAAAGAATTTTTTTCTGTTATGTTGAAAAACTAAAGTATAAGTGAGATTATTATTGGGTGATTGTGGTTAAACATAATAATGGTTATTTAGGTTGATAAATAATTGTAGGTGAATACTTTTAGACTAGGGAAAAACTTATATTTTTTATATTGAAAAGCTATATGAGAACCGACTATAATTTACCATGTGAATTTAGGATTCAAAATATGAACAGTTACAAAAACAATTTATGAACACTAAAAATAGATTAACATTTAAACTAAAATATGAAAAGTATTGTATGAGTTGAAAATAATGAATTAAATCTGATAATGATTAAATAAAGAACAAGTAAGAAAATCTTTATAAATTTAACATATTTTATTATTTATTTAGTTTCATCAGAAATTCTTTGAAAGCCACTTTCAAAATCAAAGCAAGAAGTCTTGTCTCTTTGTCTAACTAAAATCATCTGATGAGTCGAGCTGGTTTGGAGGCTGGTGTATTTACACTATAACCTTTTGTTTATTTGGAATATATTTTTTTAAAAAATATCTATTTTATTATTGTGGATAAAAGATTTTAGATGATTTATCTTAATGTTTATTGTTGATATAAATAATTGATCAAATACCTGTTCAGCTTGGACATGATTTTCCTGGGCTTGGATGGGGAAGATTTGATTATTTTTAATTTATATACTTAATTTACTTTTATATATTGCTAAATTAGTTCATGAACAGAGGTAATATACATGGTGTGCTAGATAAGTGAGAATAAATTAGAAAGAAAAAGATATTCTCTAGAAAAAAAAATGTACACATGTTCAACTTAGAAAAATGTTCAATAAACCCGCCCTTAAGTTCAAGGACAGCCTTGATGCTACTTTAGTAGTGACTGCATGCCTAGATCAGGTAGTCTTTTTTTTTTTTTTTTTTTTTTTTTTTTTTTTTTTTTTTTTTTAACCATTACATCCATAATGGCAACTTTCAACTAGTCCTAGGTATTGTATGACTGTTGATTGGTTTCCTGCTTGATGATGCCCTTTGATGTAGTAGTCCAGGGGATTCAAATCAGGGGACCTATGTGGCTACATATTTGGGGACAAGTGACATGATTTTGAAAATTACTAGTCAGCCATTCCTGGGATATGTGTGAGGAAGCAGTGTCATGCTGGAACATGTATGGCTGTGATCTCAATCCAGAACTTGGTCACTGTATCTAGCATCTCAGTACCATTGACCATGATGTCTTGTGGAAAGAAGTGTGGTGGCCTGACATGACATAACCCTTTTTGCTCACAACCCCAGGATTATCAGAGACAATATGAGCTGAATGTGCATCACTAGGGGTATTTCTGCAAGATCTGCGCAGAGCCACTTGTCATTCCTCTTATTTGCCTGTCCATTTTCATGAAACTTATTATCTCTGAGTTGCTGTGGTTGTAGCTCATTTCACAAGCATAGTGTGCCTTTTCATTTCCTGCATCAAATTGGAAGCTGTCATGTTAATTTTCTCAATACATCTGAAAGAGAAATGAGATTGGTGCATGCCATATTATATTAGATTGTTTTCTATTTATGGTCTACTAAACGAATGTTCTCGAATACCTGGAGCACCCTGTGCACTTCACTTTTTGTAAAAGGTTATTTATTGACTATAAAGAATAGTATTTATGAAAAATCATTTTAATATTTATTTAGGATATATTTGCATATAGTGTTGGAGTTTTATTTTTTGGTTCATGTTGATGCCACAATTGCTAAAATTACAAATGCAAGAAAAGAACTTGTAAGGCTATTTTAAAAAAAAAAAATTATAAATTATTTTGCAATGACTTAAAAGCCTTGCATATGCAACATAACCCTCTCAAATAGGAAGAAAATAAGAGTAATTAACATTTCATTTAAAAAATTCAACTATTCTAACTTTTGCAAGAAATTATACAATAGTATTGCAGAGATTCTGTGACAAGAAATAACTTGTTGCTTACTGTAATTATTTATGTGCAACATGCATTTTTTTCTCAGAATTTTAAACTTAAATTTGGTGGTGCAATATTATACATGAGAATTAAATAATTTTTTTTTCTGGCTATATGTGTAGCCATATTCATGTTAGTATAACCAAAAATAAATAACTAAGGTGCAAATTAATGTGTAACATAGTTTAAGTCACATGCGAATAACTGCATTTGTTTTAAAACTATACTTATTGACATAGATATTAAGCACATTTTAATCTGTTTCACTACTGTCATTGTCAAAGATAGATGTCATAACAATTTTATGTATGTTGTCAGTGTGGAAATCTTTTTTGTTCTTTTGTCATACAGGCAATAATAATGTCTCCTTCTGATTTATGCTGCTACAGAGAAATAGCCACAAGCATGTTCACTTATTTTCTTGTGTGAACTTTTTTCTGCTACAAGCATGTTTCATTTTTGTGTGAATGTTTACTCTGAATACTGTGTACATTTTGTTTCAAAATATAGTGCAATCTATATAAATTCTCTATTTTTGGAACCAGATAAAAACTTGAACAAATGTTAAATTTAGTTGCTACAAATTTTAAAATGTCTGTGTATATTTGGATAATATACACAATAATATATATCTATAAAACAGAAGTGTGTGTCTGTATGTGTGCATGTGTCTGCGTGTGTGCTTTCTATTTATGCACATCCACATTTCTTGACTGATTTTAATGAAATTATACACACGTCAGATGCTTTCTAAATTTGCCATGTTAATTACATATAACACACAAATTGTCTTGTGAATGTTTGGTTTAGATTATTCAGTTAAGTGGAGGAAATCTGCAACAAACTAGGTCCAAAATCAGCTTTTGCCATTTAGTCAAGAGTTTCTTCATATGATTCCATCGTAAATTGGCATTCAAACAACATTTGATACTAAGATTGTTTGAGAAGGATTATTGAAGCATTAAAAGGGAAAAATTCCTGAAGAAGCTCTTAACCTCAGCTTTACAGTAAATGTGTGATGAAGGAGGTGGGGTATTCATATGTTTGCACTTGCAGTTGAATCAAGCTCTGATGCTTTATCCTGGTTTTTGTTTGATTATTAGATTTGTGAACAATGCCATACTATTTGAAAGTTATTACGGCCCTAGGAATTTTACTTAATAGCTAAAACATTGAAACAATTTTATCCTGAGCAATGAGCACACAAGGTTTTATTGATAGAATTCCTTTATTAAGAACAATCATACACTTGCAACGGACATACCATAAAAAAAGATGAGGGGGATAGTTTAGTATACTAACTGATGATTCATACAAGTGGGGGATACAGATAGACATTTCTAGATGGGGGAAGGGAGGGTGCATTTATACAATTGCAGCCATGTACACTCTGGCAATGCTGGATACCTCGGCTAATATATATATATATATATATATATATATATATATATATATATATATATATATATAATTCCCCCACCCTTCCAGAATTTCATAGTGCAAAATTAGAGATGTGTATTATGCATGTATGAAGTCGGAAAACAAAAGTAAATCATGAGTTCTGAGGTTGTAGTATCATGCATAAACAAAATACTATTTATTAATGTGATACTTTGAGTTAAAAAGCACCATTTAATTCTTCATAGTTTTAGTGAAAAATTATACTTTTTATTTGTAGTAAGTTTGTCTTTTTATTTTATTGTATTATAATACCAAAATTCAATATTGATAAAAGACCATAATGCATACATGAATTATCAAGTGATTCACTAGAAATTGCAGATATTAATGAATATTCTGATTGTGTGCACTGTCAAACATTATTATGCAAGTCAATGATTTCACAACAAACAAAATTGGTATTAATTGACCAATATTTATAAAATTTTCTAAGAATTTATGTAAGTAATATATTGTGAGTTTCATTTTATTATATATACCAATTCTTATAAAAATATTATAAAAATATTGATAACTTGTTTTGAGTGTATCAGGTTTTATTATACAAAGTGCAACATATGTTTTTACTTATGAATAAAGATAAAAGGAAAAGTTATCTTAACCAACATATCTTGCGACTACCAAGGCAAATGCCGCATTTGCCTTGATAAAGTCCTTCAGAGGACGAAATGTGTTGGCTAAGAAGTTTTCCTTTTATCTTTGATCATAGTTCTTTTACAGATATGCCCTATCTGAAATTTTTACACATTTTTACTTGTATAAATAAGTTAAAAAGATATAGGCTATAGAAACATTTGATTCAAACAATATCCCAAATATTTAAATAAATTTCTAATTTATTATTTGACATGTTAATATGGGTTCTTTAATATTCTATTCTTGGTTTAATCCATTTTTCAACATTCTGATGTTTGATTATTGGAATACAGAATTTTGAGAAGTGGGTTAAGCAGGGAACTTTTCCATATTCCCTCATAATAGTTTTTCAACCATTGATTTTGTTAATGTTTTTATTGTTTCAACTTTAACATTGTTTGCAACATGTTTTATTGCTTGAATATTGTTTTCTATTTTCATACACACACACACACATATATATATATATATATATATATATATATATGAACTATAATTGATAATAATCTCCAGTTGTAGATTTCAGTTATTAGGTTGGTGCAAAAATAATGACGTAATAATATCGTTTTTTGACGTTAAAAAATGTCAAAAAACGACATTATTACGTCATTATTTTTGCACCAACCTAATATTATTTCTGTAATCTTGTCTATGCCTAAATCATCTAAGGCTGTCAGCATCTTTGTTACAATTCCATCTGGCCTTGCTGTCTTCAATTTGGTCAGTGCAGCTTCTATTTCACTTTTTAGAATTTCAGGCCCATTGGTAATTCTGCATATTTCCGGTTGTTCTCTTTCATCATGGAATAGTTTTCCATTATGTGAGCGTTCCATCCTTGGATTTCATGCCACTTGTTGATGAGCATGTCTTCCATCCTGTTAGTTCCCTTATTTGTTTATACATATCTTTCTATTTTTGCACATTTTTTTAATTTAGTCACTCTTCTTTAGCCTGCTTGCATTTGGCCCTTATTTAGTTGTGTAGTTTTCTGTATTCTGTTCTGTATCTTGGCAGTTTTCTGTCTCCTTTGCATCATGTTGAGCATCCCATCAGTGGTCCATTTGTTTTTTCTTTGTCCATTCTCTTTTGGGATGATAGCGTTTGCTGATATCACTAAAACTTCTCTTACTGTATTCCATTTTGGGTTTCCATTTCCATTGTGTCCCTTGTATTTTCTTTTCACACTGTCCATTATTTTTCCTTCAGGTTGCTCAGAAGTTGTTGTATTGCAATTTGGGCGCTTCATTAGGCTTCTTTGGTTTCTGTAGTTTCGCTCTTACATATAACAGGGTGATGGTCACTTTTGCAGTTGGCACTTGGGTAGGTTTTGTAGTGAACCATTGCATTCCTGAATTTTTTGTTGATAGTTATGTAGTCAATTTGGTTTTTACTTTCTCCTCCTAGACTTCTCCATGCCCATAATCTTCTTGGAAGTTCTTCGAGCCATGTGTTGGCTATTACCTGGTCATTAGCTGTGCACTATTGGATCCATTTTTCTGCATGTTTGTTGTGGTTTCCTAGTCTGAATTTGCCAGCTATCTCTCCCTGCCTACTTTGACATTCAGGTCTCCTATGATAATTATGACTTCTTGTGATTTGCAATGAGCCTTGGTGCTGTCTAGCATGGAGTAGATAGATTCGATTTCTTCTTCCTTACTTTGTGCTGTCAGTGCATACACTATTATGATAGCTATGTTGAAAGGCTTTCCTTTCAGCTTAACTACCAGACCTAAATAAAACCTTATTTGCTATGGAAACCACAGTAGCTACACTTAGTGTTGTTGAGAGCTGTGGAATCTACAGGATTCTAGGGGGAGTATGTTGATATGACAAGTAAATAGACATTATTTTACTTAGATTTGATATTTAACTAAGATGTACTCACTGATTACTATAAAAAAAAGGAAGAGAAAAAAATTATCACATGGTGTTTTTTGTACTAAAAGTGAAAGGAAATTATTGGATTTAGAAAGGTGTATTGTTGGTATATCTGAAGCTAGAATGAAACTGTAATCAATGTGATCATATGCTTTATTATAAAGTATCTTGCATTTAATTAAGAAAAGTATCTTTATGATATAAGAAATTGAACAATTCATACTGTAAAATTAACCCAAGAACACCAGTTCAGTTTCTTCATCATAAAGGTTAAAACAGTGCAACCAGAAGAAGTCTCTTTTTAATATTTAGTGAAGAGACAAGTTGATTTTGGGGATGGTGAGTAAACCTTTGCAGTTTTGGCATACTGTTATCTTTTCAGTCATTTCTCAAATTTGAACTTTATGGATTTGGAGATTGCCTAGTTGAGAATTTAATTCCAACATGTCTACAGCTCATGAAACATGGATGATTTTCAATTGGGATATGAAGAGCAATTTCAAGCATTGGTTGATCAAGGCTTCTGGAGTGCTTGGCTAATATCAATTTTACATTCATTTTGTTGTTGTAGGAATTTCTCTCATGGAAGCTAAAGTAAGAAATATTTAAGAATTTTAAAATTAGACCCTGTGAACTATTCGAAATCAAAAGGAATAAAATTGAAAGCATGTTTTAACTGGAATAAAATAAGTAGCTTGACTTATTGCTAAATTTAAATTTTCTTGCTGAAATAAAATTCAATTCTACAATTTTGGCAGATGTAACTTTTTCTCTGCTTGCCATCAATGTTTCAATAGGATGACTAAGAATTGTTCATTAAAATTTTCATTATACATGCATACAAATTTACTTTTTGCTTTTGTAACTAGATTTTTGAATTGTCATAGTCTTAATTAACATAATCCTCCCTTTTTTAATTTGAATACATTACCACTATTGACAGTTAATATTAGTATCATTTAATCATTGAAGTAAAATTTAGGATATGTATTTAACATTTTTTTGTAATAATTTTTATATTATAAAAGCTTATGCCTTAGGGATTGGTCATAAGTATCAGTACATCAAACAGTAACAGCTATATATTAGAAATATTTATGGGAATGTATTTTTTTTGTAGTGCTAATAACAAATGAATGTAAATAAAAATATTTTTTATAGAAAATGTATAAAGTTACTGAAGTAAAAAAAAAAAAAAAAAAAAATTGAAACTAAAAAAACAACTATAATTATACAGAGATTTTGAATCTATCATACTTTCTGCACTTTGTAGAAATCTTTTATATTCAAAGTTTGGTCTGATGATTGCTTAAGGTGTGAAATTGCCAATTTCTATACAGTGTTGATTTTTATGTACACAAACACACACAGATGGATGTCTGTGTATCTGTCTGTACATCTATTGGAAGAAAAACTACTTCACTGATCTTCATTAACTTTGGAACATAGTACACATAAAAGGAAGTGTAATGAGCTATGTTTGATTTATTTTTTTGAGGGAAGTAAGGTGGGGGTCAGATCTCCACTTCATTCCTTGAAAATAAATGTACCCATGGATTCAAAAACTGCTGGACAGATTTTTATGAAATTTGGAACGTAGATTTCTGGCATGAGAGTGGATGTAATATCCTATGTATAAGTATATATTATTTTGATCAAAGGAGGTTGGTGGTGGTTAAGGGGGGGTGCACAATCCCACCTCAAATTTTTTTCCCTTTGATTTAAATTAAATTTAAAGTTAGGTAAATGACCTGAAATGTTGCCTATTCCCAAAATATCAGAAATTTCAATATCAAGACATCCTAAGGGGGGCTACCTCTGCCCCCGTATTGAACATTTTGGAAGCTCATAACTTGAGTATTTGATCCTCTATTGTCACAGGGTTTTTATCATAGGGCTATATGTTTTAGTCACCTTGATATATTTTGAAACCAACTCCCAAAGTACTTATAAAGTCTGAAGGGATTAAGTGGGGGTTTAGCACCCTAAAAATTTAAACAACACAACCATTGGATAGATTCTTATGAAAGTTGAAATAGATTCTATGTACAACACCTAATGACACACTATATATATATATATATATATATATATATATATATATGTAAGCAAATATATGGATATAGATCCGACAGTATGAAGAAAAATATACGGAAAAAACAAACAAAAATCCTAATATGCAATTATGCTGTTTTAATGTTAATATAATGTCAACGTCGCCCATGTGATGACGATGTGATCATATTTAAACGGAACGCTGATCTTATAAAAGATTTCAGTTATCTGTTTGGATTGGTCTTGCTCTTATGTCCATTGTCTTTTTCATGTTGAATGGAATATGGTCTAATGTTAATTATGTTTTATGAATATGTCCTGAAGATGGTCTATTAGACCGAAGCGTCAGACGTTGACATTATATTAATATTAAAACAGCATAATTGCATATTAGGATTTTTGTTTGTTTTTTCCGTATATTTTTCTTCATATATATATATATATATATATATATATATAAGCCATACCATCTTTTGACATTCATTTCATTTTTGCATCCAAACATTTGAGATCATAAAAGAGAAAGAGCAGAAGAAACTGAAGATCAGCTGAGCAAGAGAAGGAGAGAAGACACCAGAAGTCATGCAGCTTCATAAGCCTCACAGTCAAGATCGACAGGTTTAAGAGTAGATGCTCATCAAACTGCAGCAGCAAGACAGTCTGAAACTTAAGAAGCTGACAAAAGATGTACATTAAATGCTCAATGGACTGCAGAAGCTAGACAATCTGAAACTCCAGAAGTAAGGGAGAGGAGACACAGAATGAATACTCAACAGAATGCAGCAACCAGGCAACTGGATATATTATACTGAATATAAACATTATAACAGTATATTTTTTTTATTATTGGTGTTTGTTGTAAGACTTAAATAAATATTGTAATATGCATATGGTTATAGTTTTCCTCAATCTTTTATCTAGTTATATATGTGATGATTGCTTCATTTATAGACCAAAATATAGAGATTACAGACCAGAAGGTTATATGCAGGCATGTGATGATATTGGCCTGGAGGAAGCACTTCTGTATTTTACATTCTGAAAACTAGCAGTCATTCTAGTGAGTTACCTGGATGGATATAGCTGTATCACCTATATGAATGTTTATAGCCATTTATTATTATATGTTAAATACTTTCTAATTAATATCTTTCAAAAACATAGTACAATTTTGGCAGCTTCTTCCAAACCCAGTCAACAGCAGTTATTTCTTCTAGTGTGTGTATATATATATATATATATATATAACATTCTTTGTTCTTAATATTTAGTACTCTTCCTTCATAAATATACCAATTTTAAATTATATAATTATATATTTTTTAGATAGTGTTGACATGGAATGTGACTGTCAGGTTACACGCCTCGATGCAATTTTTAGATTAAGTTTTTCTATGAATATTTTCTAATATTAGCATCAACAAAAATTTGTGGTGTTATACGAGATACAGTGTGTATGAGTATAATGTGTATATAATTTTTAGATTTCCATATTTTGGAAATATTTATTTTTGATAAAATTTGTTCCAGTTCTTGGCTGAGGAGCACTTATGTTCGTCTGGATCCTGGGAATTGATCTCTCTAATACCACCTCTCCATTGTACTAACTGGGAATAGGCTATTTTTGTTGAATCAGCTTTGTATTGTATTAAATTAAAAAAAATATATTTTGTATTAAACTACAATATTTGTTTTTATACAATTTTTTTTAATTTCTTTCATTTTGATTTGGGAAAACCTATTTAAAACTGTTTTACACTTGTTTTTTTAATAAGCATTATTTTATTTTTTGTTCTTTTACCTGAATGTCAAAGTTCTGCTGCTATATACCTTTTGTGTATCTTTGACAATATGAAAGAACTGAAAAAGATATAATCTCATACATCAAGTGGTTGAAAGAGAAGTTAAGCTTTTTTACATTAAAAAAATCACCTACGAACAAGATTATGGTATCAGCAGGATATAACTGTTGTTCTTTCATGTCTGGGCTGAATTAGTTTGATAAATATATCTGAAAGTGAATTATTAATTGTATATGCAAAGGTTTGGGGATTTCTTGCTTGTTTGTTATAGTTATTCACAATAAACAATCCAGCTGAGAATATCCCTGTTAGCAAGCTCAGTCTAACTTGGGTGCCCAACATGAATTTAGATATGCTTCATTAAATACTACCTCCCTTTGAGAATCCCACAGCATGTATTTAGATCTGTTATGTTTCCAACAACCCGTACCATTCATTTTCATTTTGTATCTATTTTTAGACCATACATGTTAGTTAATTTTTTTTCATTGGATCATAGTAACTAGCAAAATTGAATATAAATTCAATATTTAACTGGAATACTCAGCATTATATGATTATTATATAAAGTTTATTATTTATTAACACATTACATGCTAGTAATGAGACATTTTTGTCAAGATATCTGATGTAACACTCATTCCTCTTCCCTGTATCCTACAAATTTTCCTACACAGATTCTCTGTCTTTCCTTCTCCCTACTTCTGTTTTCTTCTAATTGGTTTTCTCTCCATCTGTATCCCTAGTGAAGTCATTGTAAAAGTCTTCAACATCATGTTAACTTTTTCACGTTTGTGCGTACACTTAGATTATGCTTATAATTTATCTTTTACATAATCTAATTACTATTCAAACTATTCGTCTAATTGGAATAACTATAGATGTCTAATGATTGGATAATGCACTGTTGGATGCTTATAGTTATGGATCTTGCAGCCATCTGTGAAAGTGAAGTTCTCTCAGAGTTTTAAACAGACATGTTAATGGGATACACAATACTTACTTAACATTATGCTTAGAATGTTTATGGCCAGGTGTTCATTTTACCTTTTTCTAAATCTTACAGAACAAATACCAATGACTATTAAGCAAAGTTGTCCTGAGTTGAATGTATTTTGAGTTTATATTTAGGGCAAGTGAGGTAAGGCAACATTAAAGAATTACCATGGAAATGACATTTAACAAATTAGACATAATGAAAAACCAATATGCTTAAAATATAAAGAATGTTCAATGTAATCTATGACATACAGGTGGAAAACATGGAAGTTAACAAAATTGCCTTAAAATAAGCTTAGAAATGTACAAAGATCAATCGAAAGAGCGATATTTGAGAGATAACTAAGAGATAGAAAAAGATCAACATGGATTAGGAAATGCATCAAGATAAGCAATATTATAGAAGCATTAAGTTGGTGCAAAAATAATGTCGTTTTCGCACATAGTAACATATGTGAGAAAACGACATTATTTTTGCACCAACCTAATAATAAAATGACAAAAATGAAGACAGGCAGGACATATAGCATAAAGAAATAATTTTTCTTTTGTTTAATACTATGTACCTTCAGTGTATAGGCAATGAAAACTCGCCACAGATTGATTTTCTTTATCTGAATTTCTGTGCATTCTTGGGAAAGATAGTGTGATGGTTTCTTGTTGCCTTTTCCATGGTTTTGAATAGTTTTCCTTCTCTTAGACTAGACATCCTAGATTAGAGAAGCCAGTCCACCCTGCTATTTATCCCATAGTTGGGCATAGGAGAGAGGGAGGAAACTTGTCTTTTTCAAGGACATTTGTGTGGAAATGAATGCAAAAGACTAGCATGGAATTTGAACTCTACTGGCTGATTCCATTTTCCATGCTATTAATGGATAGCAAATGCAGCAGGAAAAGACCAGATATAAGATAGAGGGATTCGCTGGTAAGATATGGCTGATGATGAGAAACTGTTTCAGATAAGTTCTACTGTTGAGTAGAGTATGATTAGTCATTCAAGTAAATCATTGGTAATCATGCAAAATTATTTGCTTAAGTTGAGAAGGATAAATTGATGAAGATTGAACTTTATGCTCCTCTATATTTTTGCCTGCAAAATAAAAAAGTTCAACCACACATACAAATTATTTAATTTCCTCCTACTTGATTGTATACTGCTTCAGTGCATTTTATCAGAAGGTAATTCATCATATATTTTGAAAGATGATTTATTTGCTCAATGCTGTCCTCTCCCTTAACATCAAAAACATTTTTCTTTATTTTATTTTCAATTCACTTGTTAAAGTTTTAAGTAATGGGAGACAAAAGGGTTAGGGAGTATTGGGCCATTTTTTTTTTTTTTTTTTTTTTTTTTTTTTTACTTTTTTTTCAATCACCTTTCTGGAAAGACTGTTTCCTTAAAAGTAGGTCAGCCCTTTTGTTAAATTGAGAAAGGGTTCAGGGGAAACTGTATGTCTTGTTGACTTAACTAAACACATTCATTCCAACAGTGTCTGATTGAGGATGAAGGCATTGCCTTTTTAAAACTGATTATATGAAATCTAATAAGTCTTTTTTTTTTTTTTTTTTTTTTTTTTTAGGATGAGGAAGTTTTCCTTCCCATCTCCTGTCTATTTCTTGCAAAAGTTGTTTTTCACTAATAGCCTTACTAGAAGATTAAGTTCTGACACAATTGGACTGTCAACCTGCAAGTTTTTGTAATGTCAGGGATATTTAAATTCTTGTTAAAGATAACATTACCTCCCGGATGTTAATGAGAAATTAGAACAACTCTGTTCTGTTTATTTATAAAATTGGTTTTGCCTGAGTATTTAAAGTGTAAGAAAGTGGTATTTAGAAATAAATATCCTTTTTCATTAGAGTACCTCTATTTAAAAAAAAAAAAAAAAAAATAATAATAATCATTTCTTTCTTTCTTTCTTTCTTTTTTTTTTTTTTTTTTTTTTTTTTTTTTTTTTTTACCAGATTTTTTTAAAGCTATATTTTCAAGTATTGGTTATTCATATAAAATAATTCTTCAATGTCTTCATTATGCCAATAGATAAAATATACACTTTGCAAATATTTGAAAAATAAATTAGTTTTAGGTAATATTTTTCTTTTTAAAAAAAATGATTAAAATAACTTTACATATCAGGTGTTATAAAATATATTTGGCACACTCTTTATTTTAAAAAGTGCTACTGAAAGCTGGGATGTTGCAGGATTGTTTGCCAAATCCCCTGTCTCTCACTTGAATATCTGACGGTTGTATATCAGTCCTATCTTCAATCTGGTGTATTTTCAAAAATGTAAAACTACTGTGTAAGATATCTGAAAAATGTAAAAAAAAAAAAAAAAAAAAAAAAAAAAATTCTGTTGCTGTTTGTCCTATTAAATTTTCTAGTTTTAAGATGTGGTTAGAATTCATATATTTAATATTTTACTCTAAAATTTAGAACAATTGAAAATAATATGTAATTTTATTTTATTTTATTTTTTTTTTTGTTTCAAACTCTGTGTACTTCTGTTTTCATTTTATAATTTATGCTAAGTCTTTATTGCATTAAATCAATGTTACTTAGAAGATACTTGAATTTAGTTGGATTAAAATGATGGAAATTTATTCAGCATACACTGACTTGCTTTTTTTTATGATTTACTGTAACAAGACTAAATTAAGAATATGAGTGTTAGGAAGTTTAGATTAATGCTTTTCAAAGAAAGGTATTACTTTGAACTTATCTTGAAATTTCATTTAGTTCTTTTGTAAGCACTGTACAAATATTACTCTGATACTCAATTAATATTGTATACTGTGATGATCTGTAACTGATAGTTTGGGCAAAATTATGATGGTACAAGATTTGTTAATATGGTTTGTTTACATGGGTGCCACAAATGTCCCTCTTAATTTTTTACTTTTTGTTTAGATGAAAGAGACCTCCTCTTTGTTTGAATAATGATTATACATGAAATTGTCTATGAGGTATATCTCTACAGACATCTAAATCTGTCAAGTTGTTTATTAAATGTGGCTGCAGGGAATTTAGTGACGTCTGCAACATGTCTTATACATGCTTAATGCTAGTTTGACCTGGAGATCAGTTAAGTATTCCTCAAACTAGTTTTGTGTTGTCTGCACCAAATAGAGGAGTTGATAAGCATAAGGGGATGAAAATGACATGCAACAAGATCTGTATATATATATATATCTTTCAAGTCCTTGTAAACTACAACAGAACAAACCATATACTATTACAGAGCTGCTACCAGCTTGCAAGCATTCTGCTGACAGGCTAAATCCATAGCCTTCATGCACACGCACTCAGCTGTTTGCTCAAAAGTGTTGGAAATTGTTTGACCAGGTGATATTGTACCAGTCATCCATGGTCCAATGTCAATATTCTCTGAAGTATGATGATTAATACCATTCTATCAATAGTGTTACCCTTGTTGAATGACAACTGTAAAATCCCAGGTACCTTAAAAATAGAGTACACCATTTTTCTGCTTTCAAGAAATTCTGCAGTCAAATATTAAATCCTGCTTGCTACCTATGGCTGCTACAGCTACACTATTTACTTTTTTACGTCACACAGGTGAGTCTGTTTCTACAATTGACAGAGGAAAAAACCATCCAGTGTATTGCTGTCTTTATTTCTTTCTCTTTTTTGCATTTCATTTTATAATCTTGGAAATAGTCTGCAAGTATAAGTAATAGTACAAAGTGTATAAATGCCAATCAATTCAAGATAGATTGAACTATTGAAAAATTGTATCGTGTATAAACTGTCAGACATTAGTCAAGGTATTTATTTGCTATCACTTCATGAAAACAAATATGACAATTATAGTGTTAAGAACACAATTCAAGGTGGTGTCATCTAAAAATTCCCAGATTTTCTTGGAGATTGCTGCAGGCATCTGAACATGCTCCTGCCCTTATCACACTTTGTCATGGAGAATTGATCCCAAAATGATGGATTTCCTCTCGCCAGCTTTTAGTTATGGGTTTCCATCATAGACATGAGTATAATTATAGTCTATCGGGGATAATTGGTGGTGGTACTTTGGTTAACATGCTAATTTCACAAGTACTGAGAATAGGCTTGTTTTTTTTCTCAGTGCATGAGAAATGTGTTTTATTTTAGATCTAAATATCTGATGATTTGTCAATTGTTTTTGTTTTAGAAAGAAGAAATATAAAAAAAACATTGACATTTTGTAAACTTTATTTTTTTTTTTTTTTTTTTTTTTTTTTGTAGAAGCAAAAAAAATATGAGAAAGACATAAAATAGTAAAAGTTCTGAGTAGAACTGGATGACACTAGAATTCTTAGATTTATTTCATTGATAATTATTGAGTAAAATCATACTTGCAAGATTTGAAATGTTGAAATTACAATTGTGTAGTTTATATAAATTTGAATATTTGATTTATTACTACAGTTTTTGCGCTTTGGTGAAAAAGAATACAACTGGTTTGTTTTAAATGCAGAAATTGTTATTTCAAAGAATTTTTTTATACATGTAAAATAAAATTCATTAGTAATGCAGCAGCTGGATATGCCTGAAAAGAGCAACTATTTCTATACTGACTCTCATACTCATGTATATCTGTACAAAAACATTTTGAATAAAACAAATGCTAATTCTATGATTAAACAGAATATCTTTGTTTATTTTTGGTTTAGATATTTACTCTATATAAGCATACATAAACAGTAAGAAAAAATTATTTATTGTGTGAAAATTGAAATTGCTCTGCTTCATTAATAGTAACATCTTATGCATTGTATGAGATCAAATGTATATCTAAATTCTAATATTGTTTGTCTGCTATTTGACTATCATGGTAGTATCTAACTTGAAAGTATTATTTTTCAACAATTGTATGTTTAAAACATGTAAATTCATATAAAATAACATGTTATAAAATAACATTCAGTACTTAAAACTGTACATAAGAAAAAGTTTAAGAAGCTCTCCCATATGCCAATTATTCTTAATGAGCAGTGCTTGTAGTTTTCTTTTAACCATATAAAGCAAAATAAATCCTTTACCAACAATTTCTTGTGAAAAAAAACAGGTTTGAAGTAAATATATTTACCCTTGCTGTTGTTCCACATCTATTATCTTGCTTGCTCTTCATAGTTCTTTCTCACAAGATTTTGTGATTGTGGATCTTCACTGTTTCTACTTCAATATGACAGATTAATTTGAGTATTATTCTCATTGATAGAATAATATAACAAAATCATACAAATCATTTTAGGACATTGAAATATGTGGTACCTTCTGTCATTATTTATTTATAAGGTTAAATAAAAAGAAAATAATTTGTTTGATAAGTGACATTTAGAATCATGTATAATTTCATTGAAATTTAATTTGTAAAATGACTTGTTTATTGTAACCTTTTCACAGCCAAGTAGTTATACCCATTTCATTTTTCACCTCTGTTTAATTTTAAATTACTCTAGCATTTTGTAGAGAAATTTTAAAGAGAATTAAAGAAATTATTTTTTTTCAGTTTCTTAATACAAGGGATCATCAAGATGAAAATACTTTAAGAATATATTTTAAGAATTTTCAGGTTTTTATTTGTATCAAATTTAGTAACTTTTAATTTTATATAAAATAATTTCTAGATGTAAGGGAATTGGTGTTAATGTTGTGTATTAAATAAGAAAAGTTGAAAGAAAAATATAATTCTATTGTGTGTGGCATAAAAATCTATTAAAACATAAATAGCATTTTTCTTTCCATCTTGTAAGATTTCTTGTTTGTGCCAACCTCTTGTGATTAAAATATCACTCATTTTATGCTCTTGTAATTCTGACGACATACCTAATCTGACAGCTTATGGGAAATACTTATCTTGGTATCTGTCTTGTGAGAAACATCATTTGAACACAGAACAAGTTATTATTTAAACTTTCTTTAAAGGATAATGGATTTCATTGAGAATATAAGCTTCATTAGTAAATTGTTAGAGAGCAAATTTAAAAGATTTTATTTTTAGATAAGTTGGATACTCATAATTATTGAATAAAATTGGCATGTAAAACACCTTTTTGTTTGTATGAAAATATTTATCAAAACATTTACAGAATCTTAATATAAGATCAAGCATAAAATTATTTTGAAAAAATGTTTAATGACTTCACATTGGCTCTTCAAAAAATTCCAAATTTCATTCAAGTTCTGTCTATATTTTCGAGATGAGTAATTATTTACATTGTTTGAACTGTTGTCCTCATCTTTATTGCCATATTCGTGACTTGGAGAGTTGAGTTAAAGGCAGATAACTGAGACATCCAGAAGATGCATGGCATGTGGAACTAGAACAATCTATCCCAGTTGATGAAATAAAGGGTTGTTCAAAATTCCAATCATCTGAAGAAGACTAGTGTACAACGGCTGAAACATGGCAATAAAGATGAGAACTGTTCGAACAATATAAATAATTCAAGTTGTTTTGCTTCCAAGTGTAATAGTCTTATTTATTTAGTATAATTTAAAATGAAAGTTTCAATAAACATTCACAGCAAAAAATGAAACAAAACTTATTTTCTAAGTTTTAATTGTTAGTACAAATGAATTAAATTTTTAGTATTACTTGAAATCGGCTGTTTCTTGTATATCATCAGGAAAAAAAAACAACAACTTAGATAATTAAATCTCTATGGAGTAAAGTTAGGAACTTGACTAACACTTTTTTTTATCTTAAACATTTAAAATTGCTTGTAATTTAAAGTAATTTTTTCTATCTTGATAGGTTGATAAAAAAGATATTGAGAAAATGTGCTTTTTATGCTGGAGATGAAATTTGGGTTGCTATTCCAGCACACTTTGCTTTTTATATTGTCAACTAACTAAAAGTATTTAGAAAGTGCTACTTAAAATCAATCTTTGACATCATGTTTGTTTTCATTTACATCTGCTTTATATGAACACTTGATAAGTCCAAATCCTGGAGTAATAGATTTTTTTACTCATCCAATTTCTTTCTTTGTGTTATCTCATAAAAAACAAAATGCAAAATAAAGAGATTCGGTCACCATTATTGCTAACCTTTAACTAATAGAAGAGAAAAGTAAAATTTTCATCCTTTCATAAGTTTAGTACTTCATGGCATGAAATAGCTTTTGATG
Source organism: Acanthosepion lycidas (assembly GCA_963932145.1). NCBI lineage: Eukaryota > Metazoa > Mollusca > Cephalopoda > Sepiida > Sepiidae > Acanthosepion > Acanthosepion lycidas. Next base: position 38,955,298 of record OZ010574.1, read on the forward strand.
TATATGTTCTTTCACCATTTGACATATTTATCACCATAACATTAAATTGTAATTTAATGTTATGATAAATATTAATATTCTTATGCTTCTAGAAACAGAATATTTGTTTGTACTACTATTAACACAGAATTTCTGTCTGCTTTCTAAAATTGCTTTGACATTTTCAAAATGGCTGTAAAAATATATCTTGAAAACTGATAAGCTTGTATGATAATCCCTACAAAACAAAGAAATGTCTGCTTTAATTTTTATTTTGTTATTGTCTATTATTATTATTGTTGTGCTGACAACCATAAGATTTTTTGTGGCTTTGTCATTTGTGGTTTTTCAAATGATTAAAAAAATCTCTGGAAATATTTTAAAGAGAAAACAAAAATGTTAAGCCAGTAGAATCAGTCTTAATCAATTGATTCAGTTTTAAAGTCTTATGTTTAAAAGTATTCCCTAACTTTAGCCTGGCACAAGGTTAAGTATGCATTATCTACTAAGTTCTGAATTTATTATAATAATGTTCTTCAAGACTCGATTACTAACAACTAATTAATGGCAAGGTACCTATATGTACTTGTGCAATTTCTTATGTCAAGGGTGTGTTTTCTCACTGGGTTTAACTTATATAGTATGGGGATTCTAAGAGTATTAGAAGATCTATCAAGATTTATTATCAGCAGGATTAACAATGACGTATAGATGATGACAGATTCAGGAGAAAAAATGGAAAGAACTATTAGTCAAGGTAGTTGATGAAAGTAAAACAATGATTAGACATTAATTGGTAAGTGTGAATGTGATGGTACATAGGAATAGTGAAAGATAATTTAAGAAATCAAAGTATTAAGAGACCAAAAAGCATCCTTAGACAGAAGTTGTTTAATGACTACTCTCCTATATCATATTTAATGTAGAATAATTTTATCACAAATGAAGAGATTTAAAGGGAGTAGGATGTGGTTCAACTGATGAATGTTGAGAATTTCATGGACAGATTATGTGAGAAATAAGTTTGAAGAAGAATGGAAACTAATAAAGAAATTATTATCAAAGAGTTGAACAGTTTGAAGAAAGAAGACTTTGAGAATATTCACAGGGTTCATTTGAAGGCAAGAAAAGCAGATGAAAGCAGTGAGAAATTGACCTAAGTTTTGTATCAAACTTAAACCTACTTAAGGGTTTTATGATGTCAACACTTGTTGCCACTTTTGTAATATCAATGAATACTCATTGTCACTTTTGTAATGTCAACGAATACTTATCACTTTTGTGATGCTCATTGTAGTAGAGGCTTTGAAATCACAGATACAACTGTAGTAACTCCGTTGAACAATACTGGTGTCAGACAACTTCAAATATCACTTGCACTAATAGTACTTGCTCGATAATACTCACTTGAAAAGTAACCGCTGAATAGTGATCTGTATAATGATCAGTATAGAGAAATAGTTTATAGCATAGAGAATAGCAAACTGGATAGAATAGAAATGGTGATCGTTTAGACGTCACGCTATTCCTACTTGTGTGTTTCCCCCATGGTCACGTGATCCACTTAATTCAATAATGGGATCACCTGTGTTTGCTCTCTGGTGATCTGTGTTCAAACTCCAGTGTTGGCAGCGACACTTTATTCCTATATAACACAGAGTTGGTGTGTATTACCTTCTTCTGATTGGGGTCCCTGGGCAAGTACTTTGTAACCCTTGCTCTCTTATCAACATTTGCTTTTTTTTTTTTTTTTTTTTTCCTACATTAATATATATTGCAAAATAAGCACAATTGACAAAAGGATGAAAATTTTTTGCAGATTTTGATGTCTTTCTTGGGCTTATTTTTCTTTTTTATCCAAATGTGAATGTTTTGTTCATGTTAAGTCTAAAAAAAATGTTATATAAAATACATTTTTTTTTATTTTTTTATACATATTGACTGTATTAAATTCAACTTTTTAACAAGAAAAATGTTGAGTTGATATTCAAAATTGCCACAAAACATTGTCAGTTTATTTAAGATAGTATGATCTGTTATGATAGGTTGGTGCAAAAATAATAACGGTTTTTGACGTATTTTTTAACGTCAAAAACCGTCATTATTTTTGCACCAACATAATATCTTTAACTTGTATTGAGATACAACATTTTTGGATATAATACTTTATTATTTTATGAAAAGTAAAAATGTAATTCAAATGCAAAAATGATTTGTGTAGCTTATAGTGAAAATATGAAAAATGTCAATTTCTTGCTGAATGATGTGCTATGGTTGGATACACCAGATGAATTATCCAATTAATACATCACTTGGCAATAAAATGTTATAGAATGTATGACTAGCCAACATATTGAGATTCATTGAGTCATGTGTAGAAAATTACTAGTGTAATCTTGGTTATATTAGTTGATATTGTACTGTATTGATTCCTGCTTAAGGTAATTTTTTTTTAAATAAATTGTGATAAGCAATGCAAAGTTGATACTTTATAACATGTAATGAAAGATTAGGAGCAAGCAAAATAAATACTACTCACTTACCAAAGCCATTCTTCCTCCAAAGGGGATATTGTGTATGTGGCAGTATTTAAAGGGTGTCATCTACTGACACTTTTCCCAGCAAGAAGCTTGATTTCAAATAGGAAATGCTAAACTTAGACCAATTGAAAGTACCAATAGACATCAAGATAACACAAGTTTGCATGTTTCTTTGGTGATCAGGCAAACTGTTACTTTGACTTTTATGAAGGACTTATTTCCCCACACTGTCAATAATGATGGCATATTTCCTTACTAGTATTAGGTTTTTACATGTGAGTTTTTAAATATTTTCCCCAATTATTATTGTTGCTTTCTGCTCTTTTATAATCAGCTTTTTTACTTCATGTCTCTGTAAACATTTTTGAGTAGTTTGCCATTGTTATAATGAAGACTGCCACATATGTAATATATGATGCTACAGAAATATCAATAAAAATAATAGATAGCTTTGTTGGTAATAATTTTAAGTTTTAATTTTCTTGGTGTTTATTGCATTCATAATAAAGACAAAATAAAAATAATAGTTTGTTTGCATTTATTTAAATTAGGTACCTTCACTTTTTCACTAAAAAAGAGCATAGCATGATGAAAAAGGCTTCAAATTTAATGAAAGAGGTTTATCATCAAATCTTTGTTACTGTTATGAGGAAAGATCAAAGTATATTTTATTATTTTATTAAATTTTTTAATCATTTCTAGCATGTTTGAAATTTTGGTTAAAAATCTTGTTTTTCCTGCAAAGATCACTATGGGATTTTTAGCATCTTTTTGTGGTAAAAAAAAAAAAAAAACAGTTTTGAAGATTCTTGCAAAAATCAAATAATTGTCAGATTTTAATGAAATTTTCATGACTTATTCACAAATGATGAATTTTTTTTTTTTTTTTTTTTTTTTTTTTTTTACACAATTTATTGAAAATTTGCTCAGAATTGTGAAATAAAGAATACAATAAAACTATTTAATTAGAAAAGCTTTTAATATTAAGGACAAAATTATAAATAAAATAAGAAAAAAATTTTACAAGAATTATTTTCATTTCATTTTAAATTTTAATTATAATAATTTATAAAGTTTTAAATCATTTAAAATTCTATATTTTCAAACTTTTAGATTATATTATTATTAAGTGAAAACTATTAATAATCATAAATGGAAAAGCTTAATGCACATCACACACCAAGATTTTTAAAGGAATTTTGAATATTTTTTTATGTGTCTAAATGTACCCATTTTTGCAAGTATGGATGGTCATACACAACATTATCAAAAAATAAGAGAGAATTAAACATTCAACATTCCTAAAATCAGATTATGGAGAATATTTTTCAAAATTTTTAAGATTACTGATTACTTAAAAAATTATATAAAAAAGGTGCTCACATCATTTTCTTAAATTATGTTTTACAGATAGTCTCAGTAGAACAACATTAAGCCTGTTATCAGGCTATCAAAATGGCCACTGTCAGGTTAAAAACGCAGCTACTGTTGGGTTAAAAAATGCGTTTCTGTAATATTTTAAATTTAAGTAAATCTTATTTGTTTCAAATCAGATTGATTATACTTTAAATCAACTGATATTCCTCAAAGATTCAGAAAAGTATATTAGCTTGAAATTAAAACTAAAATAAAGGCTTCAAGAAATATTTTTAAAATTAATTTTAAACCTTAAGTATCATTTCTTTTACTTCTGTTTTTTTGTGGAAGTACCTAATTTAAATGAATGTCTTACATTGACTTAGTTTACAAATCTTTCCCAGGTGATAGCTGTGTTGTAACCTTGACACAGAATTTATAATTTGTACCATGAGTATTAATGCATCTTTTGATATCTGTATTTATTGCTAGTGTACTAGACATTAATATTTTTGTTACTGTGAATTTTACTAAGCTGAGTATAGTATATATATCACTTATTCATAGGTAAATATTTTTATAGTCTTTTCTCAATATACTACATGAGATACATATTAAGACAGACTTGTGTTCAGCTGAAGGTTAGCAGGTGATTTCAGCTTGTACTTGTTGACTTGAAGCAGCTATAAGTTAATGTCAGCATGTTAAAAAAGTAATTCATTCACTGCATTTGATTGGCAGTTAACCAAACTAAAAAGACAAAAATAAAAAAAAAAATCTATAAGATATCTAACTTTAATGTTAGATGTAGTAAATCCAAATGTGTACTGTTAATTTCAAATTGTTCTCTTCCCCAGCTTATTTTCTGCGGTGAAGAATACTGTTTAACTATTGTTTAAATATTTGATCAGAAAAGAAATCAGTTTTGCAAAACAACACATCTTGATATAGACAGTTTTGAGTTTAAGATTTTGGGAAAAGCCCAAAGAAAATCTTTCTTGTTTCAGCTATTTAAAAAATATATTACTAAACCTTATTTGTGTCTTCTAACATTCTCACTTGTCTAGCTAACAGGCTTACGAACCACCGCTTGGCTTTCTATTTGAACATAAACATTTTTAAATGACATCAAACCTAAGTAGATTGTTTTGAGTTTCTATTAGCATGAAAAAAAAAATAAAGAAATGCTAAAATGATAATTTATAATGAAATATAAATTATGAAAGCATCTTTTAATACGCTAAAGATTGAATGAAAACATCCTCTTCTAATAGGCTGTTCAATATATATATATATATATATATATATATATATACACACACACAAGTAGGAATTTCGGAGAAATCAATTATATTTTTGGGCACACAAAATAAATGTAGAAGGATTAGTGAGAAATTGAATTTCTATACTTAAATTTAAAAATTTTTTTTAAATTTTATTCTGACTGGAATATAAGCATTGTACCACAAACTTGCTGCCAGAGTATTATCAATACATTTTTAGAGACAAAATCCAGTCAGTTTACTCATAATTCACACAAACAATATAATTTATGTTGGAAGAATTGTTTGGTATGATGAAAACTTTTGTTTTCATTTAAAAAAGGTGTGAGAATTGGTGATGTAATGTTTTTATGCTAAAAAATGGTTTTAATATCCTTTTTAAATTTAGTAAAAATATTTATCAAACTTTCATATACCAAATGATAGAAGCTGAAATATTGTATATATATTAGCGCTCGGCAAATGAAATGACAGAATGATTAATAAAATGTTATATAGACAGGTACTTTCTTCTAGTTCAACCAAAGAATATCTGAATTTAATGGAAATATAAAATTCTTCATGGCTCATAACCAACACATACAATTGAAAAAAAAATCAATATTGACCAGTAAACTGTCATACTAGTTAAAACAAATGCTACAGTGGAGCTCTGGTCAGCAACATTATGTAGCTACACTACTTAGTACAGAAAATTAATATATATTAGAATAAGTATTGATTTTTATATTAGGTTGGGATGTAAAAAAAAAAAATGAAAACATTGAATTTGCTATATTTATAGGGGAAGAATACTTAATTTCAGATAGGGCAAGTATGGATATTGGAATAAACACTGGATTGTGACTGTCAGTTTCACACCTCATGCAATCTTCAGACTCTGTGTGTGTTATATATACAATATAAAATTTATACTTAAGAGCATAAAATTGTTTATTGCATTTGAAAAGTGTTAAATGTTTGGTTAAATTCATAAACAAGGGACTATCTTAGAGGACTTGTCCACAATAAATTTAGAATTTTTACTTTATTAATGTAAAAAATAGTCTTGTGGCTACTAAAAGACTTAAACTTTATGTATTTGGTATATAAAATTTGTTATAAAATAAATTAAAGTGGGCAATTTAAAATTGTTTAAATCAATGTGAATAATTTATTTGCAATTTCTTTTACTGTTAGAATTTCTGTAATGAGGTAAATATTTGGAATTTGTTCACATACATAAAGACATTAAGAAATTTAAAGTTTCTTTTACAAATAACTTGATAAAAATATCTTATATTACAAGTACAATTTTCCAGATGTAAGCATGTATGTAATATATGAATAGAAAATTAACCAACTTCAGCAAAATGTTGGAACTTATCAGTGGATCCTTTGTTTTCAACATGTAACAGTGTTTCAACTTTCATTATTTTCTTTGCTACGAATTTTGTTTATATAATAGCAGTGTTGGGATTTGGTTTCAGTAAAATGCTCTCCTTGAAATGTTGAATGGCAAGTTGGTTGGCTAGCTGGCTGCTGTTAGTTAATCGTAGAAAAACTTGACATGATAATGACAAGTCCAATTAACATAAAATGTGTCATTACTTGCTACTAAGCTGCACAAATATGTTGTTGTAGCTTCAGTTTGTCTTGATGAATCTATCAATTATATATTACTGGCTGACAAAATTATTGGCACTGGAAGCTTGTGTGAGCTTTCTTGCTTTTCTGAATAGATATTTGTTTTATTTGTAATGTTACTGATGTCCACTAAGTCCTAATTACCCACCTTTTGAATATTGTCTTGAGAAGAGAGGGCTTAAATTTGTACTTTTGCTTTCTATCTTTATGTATGGTATGTCTTTGTATGGTATCATGTCAATCACGTCTGAACTGTTATATGTAATGAACTTCAAATACATTTACCAACATGGTAGCAAGTTATTATATGTTCTTGAAATAATTTAGATAACTATTGTGGATCTTGTACTGTTTGTATTTAGAAACAATTTATATTTGTTTTTAACCTTTTTAAAATAAAAAAGATCTATTTTATAAACTGAAATTTTTTTGAAATATTGAATAATTTCTACTTTTAAAACTGGGTTTTGTAGAATTTTGTTTTCAGAAAATTTTCAAAGTAGTATATATTTTTGAAATTCATTTTTGCTTTCAAGGTCACTTTAATTTGCTACTATTTTTGTAATACTTGTAAAACTTGTAGCATTTGATGGGATACTAAAAAGTTCTTAGTCACACTACTTCCCAAAGGCTAACCTTTTTTTTTTTTTTTAAATTTTATTTTTAAGGACTTCTTGATTGGATTGCAAATTTTTCAGCAGTCTCTGTAAATATTCAGTTGTAATTGGGATAAATTTAATAATTTTGATAATTAGAATCACTTTTTAAAATATTATGATAGCAAATAATTCTTATATTTTAAACACTGTTTAAGATATTTAAGTTTATTACAATAAATTGTCATAAGTTTTGTCTTTGTTTTAAATCTTTTTATAAATTATTCACAGAGAGTAATGAGTATAAAAAAAATTATTTCTATATCTTTTTAAAGTAACAAATATTTCAAAAAATTTTGTATTTAAACTAATTTAAATTTTAAATTTATTAAATTTCAAATCCTCAGTTATGAAACTGCTAAAATATATTTTATGAATTTTTTTTTTGTTTTGTAATGGTAAAAATTTCACTTTATTTTTCAAAGCTAAAATGCTAATAATGTAATATTTACTTTTTATTTATTTTTTGATATATACAGGCAAAAGTGCATTTCAAATGAAAAAGAAAACTGTACACAAATCATTGACTAGAACCTATGGATTTAGATTGCCTAATCAAACAAACAGTATCAAGAAACCCTGTTCAGATCAGAGCAAGGTATTTTTTTCCTTCATAGAACTTCACACCAAACCACCTTTGCACAAATGCTGTTATGAGCAAAGAGTTTGCATGATGGAAAGACATTGCACCTATTTGTAAAGATGTGTTAAATTAAGGTTCAATGTACATGTTGCACATTTGTCATTGACATTTCCACCAACCTAACATCAACACCAGTTAAGGCATGTAATAAATAATCATGTTGGAACAGCATACATTTGCACTTTATAATGCAATGATCCCATGTTTTTGTAGCTATTCTTCATTTGTGGCACTAATGTTTGACATCTTCAACATCTTAGCAGAATGTATATGGTGCCAGCCTGTACATTTTATCAGTCAGTAGGTTGAAATTGCTGACTGATGCATTTGCTTAGTGTCTTTGTCACATGCACACCTCATAAGAAACAGAGGTTTACACATTTGTCCTGTTCTGAGATCATTTTTTTTTTTTTTTTTTTTGCTGATGTAAATAATTTTTTCTTTTATAAACAGATTTAAATGAGTATTTTCAGTTTAGGTTTGATAATTAAAAGTTAAAATTAATAAATTTAAATTTTAATATGGTAAAATTTTATTTTATCTTTTACTAAACATTTTTTATTTATAATTATTCAGTTTGTTATTTGCATTTTCATGTAGATTTTGGACTATATCCTCCTTGTTATTTTTATTCTTTTAATCATATTTACTTTTAGGTAGTGAGGTTGGTATTGTTTGTTCAAAGATATCAGCATAATGTATGATCAGATTGTTGGGAATATAAGCAGTAATGTATTGGATGGGCAGAAGGAAGGGATTAATGAATATTATTATATAAAATTCTGGTTCCAGTATTGTCAGTATTTCATCTCTGAAATGATTTTAAACTACAAAGATATTGAAAAGTACTTTGATAACTGGCTTCAAACTTAAATTTTAATACTTGGTACTATTGATCAAAATGATTGAGAATAAATATCAAATTAAGTTGGAATAATGAACTTAAATTGTTATGAACTTGTTGCATTTTCTCTTATCATTTATACTAATTATATGAACATAATGAACAAGCACATATAAACATCTTAATTTAAATTAAGCATTGAGTATATTAATAAAAGAGTTGAATATATATTCATTAATATCACCTGAATATTAATTACTTGCAGAGAATTGATTTGCGTTAACAATTGCATTCATTTCTGTACCTTTTTTAAAAAGTAATATGAAATTGATTTATCCTGAACTGCTTTTTTTTTTCTTTTTTTTTTTCTATTTATTTAAAAAAAAAATTTTTGTTACTTGATTTGAATTCGCACTATCATCTTCTTGTACTTTTTTATTTTTATGCAAGAAACATCTGATCTAATTGTTTTGGTGAAAAATCATTGTTTAATTTGCAACATGAATGGAATCAAAAATTTTTTAACATGAGGGGAAAAGTACTATAGTTAAAAAAAAAAAATTGAACCCAGTTTTATATGCAAGAAAATTGTGACATTTTATAGTTAGTATTAATAGCTTATGAATCTTTATAGTGGAATGTTAGGTCTTTTACAGAACAAATTGATCAGTGAATAGATGAATTAGCATTAAATGATTGTAAAATTTTCAGTATAGATAATGAAAAGGTTTGTGGTAGTTTTACTGAAAAATATATTTTCTTAACAAAAATAACTTAAATAAATTAGTTTGATAAGCATTTATTTATTTTTCAATAGAAATGTCTTTGGGACATTTACCAGTAAATATCTTTCATCACTTGCACTCCTTTTTGTATATGATATCACTATTTAAACCAGTGTCTTTCATTTAATGGGTAAATTTTATTTATGTAGTTTGGAGATTAATTGGTTGCTTCCTATCTAAATATGATATTTTTCTAGGTAATAGATTTTCCCATTTTACTGCAAAATCTTAAGATTTTAGGCATGAAGTGCTATCAAAAAGTTTCTAAATAGTTTCCTTAAAGTTAAAAACTTGATAGAAATTAAAGTTCATTATTATCTGGAGTGACTTTGAGAGATGTATATCTAATGAAACTTAGGAAATTCTGGGTATTAATCTGTCTGAGTCAATGGAGCGAGCATGTTAGCCTTGGTTGGCAGTTTGCCTAGGAAAGTGATCACTCAAAATTCTGAGTAGATGGGCTCTATTCTGTCACCTTGATGACAACCTTTCAAGTGGCTAATAGCTTCATCCTTGTGATGAGAGTGGATGAGCTGCAGCTATTGAATAATGGTCAGAAGAGGATTTGGAGACCCATTAATGTCAATTTTTTTCACCAATGAGAATCATGGACAAAAGATGTGTGGGTGGTGTAATGGATAGTGGCTTACAGTGAGAAATCAGAGCCAAGTTCAAATTCCAGTTGAGTTCATTAGGTTCACTTACACACAAATAATCAATCCATTTGTTCTCCCCAACACTATAGGTTAAATAGCCTGGTAGATTTGTCTTTTTAGCCATGATTAGCAACTAGTCTAGAAGGACAACTCTGAATTCAAAACCATAACAATTGTTCATGATCTCTGGCCCTCCTCAATGAGGATGGGAAGAAGCAAAAAAGAAAATTAGTTTGATCAATTTCTCTTAACCTTTGTGTACTGCTTGGTATTTTATAATCTGAAATTTTATAATCCAAAAATAATATTGCTGGAAATAATTATAACAGTGTTTCCAATGTATATACCATAAAAAGTTAATAGATTTATATGAAAAGATTCAGTTACTTAACACAAACTACCATATTTTTAAATATCAAACTTGCTAAATATTATGAAGTTTATTTATAGTTAATTATCTCAGTACACTGATTATTTTACCAAGTGTTTTAAAAGTTTTATTTTAAGGTGGTTACTTAATCTTATCAAATTATATTTTTTATTTTAGAATATCAAGCCTATTTTTTAGTAGTTTTAAAATTATGAGAGACTTTTTTAACAAAAAAGAGGTTCCTAGATTTTTCTTTCTTTCTCAATTCTTTTCCTATAGAAATTAAGTAGTTATACATTTGGACAGTTAAAATGTGTTAACTGATGTTGAGGAAGCCTTTTATATAGAATATTAACCTAAATGCTTTTTGTAATGTAATTTTATTCATCTGGAGTAAAACTAGAAAATCTGGTTCTAAAACTGAAAAATTCATGATATTAAAATAAATAAAAAAAACAAAGGAAAAAATATAAAAATAAGTGAATATAAGTCTGTATGTTGGGCAATTACTAGAAATGTTAACTTAATTCAGTAGAAATGGTTGCTTTAATTTTTTGTAACTTTAATATAATAAAAATCATAAGTTGATCTTATTTTGTATAGTCAACAGAAAAGTCACTATAATTCATAACTATAAAGTAATATAGAAACTATGACTTGTCTTTAGAATACGAATTTGAAATAATTTTATTGTTTGTTCTTTTGTCTTGGTTTTTAATTTGAAGCCAATTATCTCATTTGTGGACTTTCAAAAAGCTTTAATGTTGCAAATACTTTGAGCATATGATATCCCTGACAAGCTGGTAAATACAATTGGTTTAAAGTATCCATGAATGAGGGCAAGAATTCTTAAACTGGATAGCAACACACTTTTTCAAATTTGTGGTGGGATTTCTTCAGGGGGATATACTAACTCCATATCTTTTCACCTTAGTTCTGGATTATACAATGTGCCAAGCAGTGCAGGGCAAAGAAACAGATCTATGATTCAAACCGGATAAGAAAAGTTGCCATCACAAGCTAGCAATAATAACCAACACCGATTACAGGAAAATTAAGTCAAGCCAAAGAACTCTCAAAACTGAAATGGGAAAGATTGGCTTGCATCTCAATGCAAATTGCAAAGACGGAGATGCTCCAGTTCAACCAGGAAACACAAGACCAGATGTATGCCTTAGGCAGCCCACCAATTATAATCATTCAAGACTTTAAATACCTTGGCTGTTGGATGTCCAACTTGTTTAAGGACTTTGAAGTGAGAAGAGCTTTAAATTGGTCAGCCTGAAATAAGTTGTTGAAAGTATAGAAATCAAAACACTGCCATAACATCAGGATATGCATTTTCCTGGTTTTAGTAAAGCCAGTTATCTTGTATGAAAGCAAGACATAGATCATTGACAAAAGCTTCGGCAAAAGGCTATAGATGGTTGCTACACTAGAATGTTACTAACAGCACTTGACATACACTGGAGTGCCAAACTAAAAAACGAGCATCTCAAGAAAAAGTTAATCTTGTTCTTGAAGAAGATAGCATTCAGAAGGATGAAGATTGCTGGACATTGCTTATGCTATCCAGAAGAAATTGCATCAAAACTTATTTTATAGCAGCAGGATGAAAGAACAGGAATTTTCAAAATGTGACATTCCCATTAAACTTATGCAAAATACTGGCATTGAAAATTTGGATGAACTCAAAACGCCTATGATGGATAGGGATGACTGGAGACTATATACTGAGATGTTTGTGAGTCTGCTTGGCCAAAATAATAAAAAAATAATAATTTGAAACTAAGAAGATTTGTTTGTAATGTGAAATTGTGAAAAGATGTACTTATCAGCATTATGATATTAAATGATAAATTCACTTTAACATTTTTATTTATTTCATATCTTGGCTTCCAAATATGGACAAAGAATTTCTTGATTTTTTTTTTTTTCTATTTTTTTCTCCACTTGTTGACTGATACCTCACCTTGGTCCGACTTCCGTTGAGTTGTCTATAGGATTGAAGATTGCCAATTCTGAGGTTTTATAAAAACTATATGTATGATAATATTTATGTTGCTATTCTTAGCCATTCATAAACCAACATAGTGTATTTATATTCTTCTAAGAATGCCAAAGATAGCAAATTGTGTAAGGTACTTAGTTGTCAGAATCCTAAGCATGAAATGTTGAGGACCAGGTAATCCGATAATTTTAAAATGAATCTTGGCCATGTTTGAATAACCTTATGAAGAAATTATATTCTCATTTGAAGAAAATGATGTTTAAATAAGACAATTTTGGAAAATCAATTTGAAAGAAAAGTTGTTCAAATATCAACAAAAGTAAAAATGTCATTATTTAGCTTTTAGGTCTTTGTCTAACATTATTAAAAAAATTCTTTTTTTCAGTGAGATTCACCAGGAGCCACTTGAGGTAGAGGTTTACAGAGTAACAGGTACATTTTATGCAGATAGCTGTGTAAGGTAATGGTTAACCCTAGACTTGAGGAGGTTAAGATTGTAGTGATCAGGAAAACATCCTCTTGGAAGTTGCCAAAGCCCTGAAGGACTGGCCATTAATAACTACCTTCAGGGACCTACCTGTTAGGAAGGATTTTACAATCGAGAAGACCCTTCCAGTGATTCCATAACTGGAGAGCTTGTGTAGCAAACCTTTGTGGCACACTTTGTCAAATGACTTTGGGATATCTAATGCTATGATCCTTGATGTGTATTTCTCATCAAGAGCCTCACTAATTCTGTGAGTAATGGTAGTTCAAAACCTGTACTGCTCATTGCTGAGGAGATTGTTCTTATCTAGGTGTTTGATGACATTCTTATTGATTATAGCCTCGAAAAGCTTACTGAAGAGATTCATGGGTCTATACTGGGAAGATCTCTCATCTATGTTCTTGAAGACCAGGCATTTGCTTAACACTTTCCACAGGTTTGGGAATGATTTCTCCTGCAAGCAGCGATTAAATAACCTTATGTTCAACCAGTAAAATTTTGTTTAGGCCAGTGGCTTTCTTAGGGTCAAGGCTTTTGATATATCTTGAGACTTCCCAGGCTGTGATAAAAATATTATTGTGCTCAGTAAGATGGGGGAAGTCAGGAAGGGAATGTCCAATGTTGGAGGCAAAGATTGAGGCAAAGAGTTTCACCTTATCTGTCAAGGAAGATATGATCTCAGGGCCATTAATAATAGTGAGCACAAACGCTTTGCCTCTATTCATGATTTTAGCTGGCAATCTTCCAGAACTCTCTGGATCCAATTTGTTTGTTTTCAATCTTGGTGTTGACCATTTGTGCATAGCTACACTCTGCATTTTACAGAACTTTCTTGCAGCAATTGTTCTAAATACAGTAAGAGTCAAACTACATCGCACTTTGCAATAGATATTGAAGTAGTGGTTACAGTGAGCTGTAGCTGCAGCATTCTGGTATGATCCAGGGCTGGCTGTTTGGTTTTTGCTTGAAGTTTTTGGGAAGTCCATTCCAGAAAGAATCTTTTCTGAGACAAAGGTAGCAGTTTTAGAGGCAGTATGTTTGAAGAAGGTTGAAAGAGGAGCTTCTGCCATATAAGATCTAAAGCTGTCCTAGTCTGCCTTTGTGTAATGAAAATTGTTCTATGGAATGGTAAATCAGGAGATGCCTTTGGTTTGGCATCAATTTGGACACTGACTCTAGAATGGTCTGACATGTCCAGAGGAGGCATTTTTCATGACAGGATGTGAAGTGGTTGTGGAAGTTCACTTGATATCCTGTCATGTCAGGGACATGGTTGGCTTCTTGGATAATCTGAACTAGTTCATAATCAATGGAGAAATCTCTGCAATATCTGCCTTCTTCATTGGTTTTGTCCAAGTGGGTTTACCACCTTTTGTGGTGAATAGAATCGTTATTTTTTTTTTTTTTTTTTTTTATTGCTTCATATTTTTAGGCCTATCAACATCTATTCAATTAATGTATTTCAATGTTTACTTACAAATTTAAAGTAACTGTACAAATTAGAATTCATAATGGTGGACATAACCTGAGAGGATGAAAAAAAATAAGATGCTTATTTTATACTGATTATAAACCTTAAGAAGTCTGTAGGATGCATCATCCAAAATGTGGCAGCAAAAAAAAAAGAAAAGAAAAATAGTTAATACAGAACATCTCTTCAAATTATGACTCATTGAGAATAAATGGCATAACCAATAAAAAAAATATAATCATCTGCACCTACCATATTTGCCAGTATATAAGACACATAGTTGACAAGAGTGTTTGGAGGACAACAGTAAATAATGACTCATTCAAGCCATAGAGTTGTCCATTTCAAGCTTAGATTACCTCTCAGTTGTAATACAGTGGATGTAGTGTAATATATATAAACGTTTTTGTCGAACATATTTGTTGATCTGGTTTTTAATTTTTTTTTTTTTTAAGTGATGTTAGTAAACATTTGTTTAATGCTTTTTATGAATACTTACCTATATTTTTAAGTTCTTGTTTTTTTTTTAAAAATTACCCTGTAACCACTGATTAGAAAATGGGAAATACACGCACACCTCAGTTTAAATAATTTGTTTGAGTGGTAGGTGCTTTATCTCAAAAGAAAAAAGAAATATGTAGTTTATGGTATTTTAGTGAAAACATAACCTTCAATTGAGTTTTGTCTCCTTCCTCATACTTTATTACCTGAAAGTCAGCTTTTAATTATATACCCACATTCTCATTTTTTATTTTTTCTAACTGAGAAACCATCATATAAGCCAATATGGATGCACATTTATTTTTTTCAAAGATGAAATAATAAATTAGGTTTCTCTTTTTTCTTTTACCATATTTTTGTAATCAATTGTTTCAGTCCAGTTAAAATATAAATATTTAGGTAAGAATTTCATATCAGATATTTAAATATAAGCAAATGAAGTTTCTTTTCCCACACTTCTTGCTTGTGGAACTCCATTTCAGCTCTATGCTTTCCAGCCAACTTTAATCTGCAAAAATTTAAATTCAATGTCATTCGCTATCTACTGTCCTCCTTATTGTTCTTTCTACTCATTACTAATGTTTCTGTTCCTAATTCCTCCACACCCTGTAACCCCTTGTATGCTATTTACTGTACTGCCTTGCTTGGGGCAATACTGATTTTAAGGAAAAAAAAATACATGGAAAATTGTCATCAAAACAGAATCAAATTTATAAATCTTACAAATTTTTTTCAATTTTCTACTTTAAGTTTCCATAAAAATGTTTAATATAGAGAGGTCTTCAAAATAAACTTCAATAAATTGTTATAATTCACAGATATGCTCAGACCTAGGGTAGATTATTTTAATAACCTTGCAATTGAATTGGCTAATTTTTCTCCTGATGCTCTGTTTTAATTGCTGAAGTAGCAAAAGCATCAAATGTCCCCTTTTTTGTCTAAATCATATCTCTTCTGATTGCATTTTGTTTATAACCCTATTAATTTATTTATTGCATTTTGTTTATAAAGGAAATATAATATCCAACTATTATTTTTAATTTTAGTTTCCTATTTGTGAAACTAATATTCTTTTTAGTTAGTTTTGATCTAAAAAAAACTTGTTAATTTCTTTCAATGTATACTGGAAAAAATATTAATTCCAAATCATTTCTTAGTCTTAAGAGTTCAAATGTTATTCAGATTTTTTAAAACTTTATCTTTTATGGTAAGAGTATTTCTAATATTAAATTTTAAATATTAAATATTTGTTAGTCATCGTTTTACTGTACATTGAGTGCATCAGTTTTTTTTTTTTTTTTTTGTTTTTTTGTTTTTTTTTTGATGGTTAAAGTAGGATGATATGAAAAACACTATTTTATTTTCATAACTGCCTGTAGCCACTCAGAAAAATTGCTACACTGAATTCATTATTTTAATATGATGCTTCACTGCTTTTCAAGTTCTATTCTTTGTTCATGACATCTATTCAAATAGAAGTTTTTTCTCCACAACTGAACATATTTAAAGAAATAGTTTTACAGTGTTTGGCGGTATGATTATAAAAACATTGTTGAATATTTTCAGTACTAGTAGATGAATTTGCTAAGCCATGTTTGAAACTTCAGTAGGTATCTTTATATTCATTGTAAGTCTTAACTCGATCTACGTTCGTCGTAAGTCTTGGCTCAGTCATATTCTTCTATGGATTATTCAAATTAGTGTCCTCTTTGAATTTATCATGAAGTTTTGGTCTTTACATCTGCTAATTATTGAGTGTTGTCTAATATTTTTAATATTGCTAACACCTCAAAAATAGTTGTTCAAAGATTACCAGATGCAATAATCACCTGAAAAAAGCTAAAAATATATTTGAGATATTGTGATTAAAAACAACAAAGGTAGAATATAAGTCTGAATAATTCATAGAATGACAATGCTTCATTTCAGAATATCTAACATTCATCCTTACTTGTTGGTGGCCTGTCCATTTTTTGATAGAAATAAAATTAGTATCTTTCCTCTTTGAAATTCCTATCACAATTGTTACATTAGTGTAACTTTGATTGACTCTTAGATCATTTCACTCATGAATTTGATCATCATTGTTTGCACCACTATTGTAGCCTTTTACCAGACTGAACTTAGTAAAGAACCATTATAGTAAGGATTTCTTATCCATAGATAGTGATTATTCTTATTCAATTAATTTTGAAGATAGAACTTTAAATTTCCTTTCACTAAACAATATTGAACATGTTTTCCAATGTTTCTTTTTAAGAAGGGTAAATATTATGCAAGTTAACATTTTCATCTGAGAGTTCATATACCCTACTCAAGAAAAAAAATAATTTCAGTGATTGATGAAGTTTAGGTTGATGCAAAAGTTTTCAGTGCTATCTTTTGCATATTGTTAGGAAAATCTCGTAAGTATCTTTTGAAACTGATTTTTTTTTTTTTTTTTTTTTCATTGCTTTTGCAATTGGCTCAACTATAATATATTGTTTAGAAGCTTTAGGAAAAATTCAAAATGGAGTCAAATGTGTTCCATAGGAACTTAATGAAACGGGACCTACATTTTTTTTTTTTTACCAACAAAGTTATTTTTGGAAAAAGATGAAAATGGATTTAAGAATCTGGGACAATTTTTATCTCAGCCTAAATGAAGTTTGTGGGACAAAATGTTCTATTTTATGCTTGGTGGGGTTCAAAGAGAATTATTTATTCTGAACTGCTGTGGAGAGTTGCAATAACATAGACAAACTTACTACGTAATACTACAGTGAGCAATTGGCTTGTTTAAATAATGCATTGAAGTTTGTCTTTTTTACTGTAGCAAATGTGACACAACAAACAATTGTATATTCTGAAAACCTGTCCTCTTCAGACTATCACTTGTTTTACCCCATGTAACACTTGTTTGGTCAGTGTTTTCAAGAAAGTTGAAGATATCTTTGAAGTTATTGAATTAAAACTGAAATCATTCTTTTATGATGGTGTATACATACAATTTACTTGAAAGTTTGCATAAGGTCAGAAAACAAGGGAAAATAATTTGAAGACTTAATATGCTATTTATTATGAATTCATATCAATAAAAGATTTTAAATAAAAGAACTGATGAATTTATGAGTAACAGATTTTGTCAAAAAATATAAAAGGCATGAACAGAATATTGAAAAAAAATGATTACTATTTTTTCTCTATCTTTTGGATTTTTTTAAAAAGTATTTTTGACCATATTAATGTATATGAACAGAATGATTGCTAGTTATCTTCAAGGCTATCCTTTTGACATCATTTTCATAATATAGTGGTAAGTAATAACCATTTTCCTGAAAATCAGTCTTTATACATTTCAGTTATAATTGAATATAAAAAGAACTTTTATTTATGAGATTTTTTGTGCATTAAAATTATGTATCAGATGATGTTGTGGAAAAAATTTCAATCTCCTATTTTATTTATTTATTTATTTTTTTGTCAGTTGATGTTTTGCCTTGATTATGTTAGAATATTTATTTTAGAAATAAAACGCTTGCTCTGAGTCTGATCCTTAATCATTCTCCCAGCCCTTCAGGTAGATGGTTCTAATAAATTTGCTAATCAACTGTCAACTTCTACCTCATGCTTGCAGCTGTAATAGTTGTAAATTTTTTATTTTTTTTATTTATTTCTTTAAATCAAATGTAGGTAGGGAATGCACATGCACCCTTGAGCAGCCTTCATACACCAAATATGAGGGGTCTGTCCCAACTTCCCAAAAGTGGAACTCCATCTTCTTCAGTCTAAACCTACCCTCCTGTTTCTGTCTGAAACGGGTATCAATGCCTGAATCCCACTACAGGCTACTCAGGCTACTCTTTCCTTATAACAAAACAAGACCACCTAAATTAGCACAATCATGGACTCAGAGCCTACATCAAGGATAGGTTTCCCTGTGACAGGGATGAAAGAAAAGAGGGTCTCAATCTCCCATATATGTGCTTCTATGTGGCACATATCCATAAGTACCACATTTGTCTTTGCTCTCTATCACCCTCAAGATGAAAGGACAATAATCTTCGATCAAATCTTTGAGAGGATTGGCAACATCCTCACTGAATTTTCCTTGGCAAGCATTCATATCTGTGGTGACTTCAACATTCATCACAAAGAGTGGTTAGTTCCCTCAAACAAAACCAATGAAGAAGGCAGAGACTCCTCCATTGCCTACGAACTAACCCAGATCATCAAAGAACCCACCTGTGTCCTGGACACAACAGGATATCAGACAAACCTCCTCAACCTCTTTCTAACATCTTGCTCAGACAAATGCTTATCAACTTTTACCACACTTTGGCACATCAAACCATTTCCTAGTCGATGTCCTCCTAATTTACTGTCCTGGAGAATGATTTTTTGCTACATGAAGGCAGACTGGGTCAGCTTTTGATCCTATATGACTGAAGCTCCTTTCTCAACCTTCAAGCATGCTGCCCCCAAAACTGTTGCTCTCATCACAGAATGGATCCTTTCTGGAACAGTTTTTATTCCCCTAAAAAATTCCAGTAAAAATGAAACTGTCAACTCTGGTTCACCCCTGAATGTGCTGCAGCCATAACTCGCCAGAACCACCACTAAAATATCCATTGCAAGGAGTGGTGTAGTTTGACTCTTACTGCATTCAGAACTACCTGTAATTACTGCAAAAAAGTTCTGGAAAATGCAAAGTTTTTTACACACAAGCTGTCTAGGCCATGGTTGAAAGCAAATCAATTGGATTCTGTGAATTGCCAACCAAATCATGAATACAGGTAAATGGACTGTGCTCGCTATTATATATAATAGGCCCTAAAGTCATATCTTCCTTGACAGATAAGGCAAACTCTTTGCCTTGATCTTTGCCTCAAACTCAATGTTAGATGGCAAACTCTCTCCCCAACTTTCCAAATCTCACTGAGCACAATCTCAGTAGTATTTTCATTAGTCTAGACTTCTCAAAAGTCTTGACCCTAAGAAAGCCACTGGTTCAAACAAAATTCCAGAATTCCTGGTAACTACAAACTAAAACTGTTCAAGTCTAGGGTTAACTGTTATCTTCCCCTCTTATCCACATAAACTGCTTTTTACTGTTCTTGAGTGGCCCATGGGTCATGTATGGGGTGAACCTGACTGTAAAAAAAAAAAAAAATTATCAGCATTTGTTGGACTTCAGGATTTATATTTATCAAGCAACAGCAGTCAACCACTTTCACTTTTATTTTGCTACAAATTAAAGATTTTCTTTTAAAGTTGGCAATGAGAATCTAAATTATTTAAATTTGGAAGATAAGTATGAGTATATGTTCTAATATTTCATTTCATTCTTTGTTCACATTTGTTACAGCTTCTCTCTCTCCTCCTTCTCCCTCTCTCTCTCTCCTCCTTCTCCCTCTCTCTCTCTCCTCCTTCTCCCTCTCTCTCTCTCCTCCTTCTCCCTCTCTCTCTCTCCTCCTTCTCCCTCTCTCTCTCTCCTCCTTATCTCTCTCCTTCTCCTCCTTATCTCTCTCCTTCTCCTCCTTATCTCTCTCCTTCTCCTCCTTATCTCTCTCCTTCTCCTCCTTATCTCTCTCCTTCTCCTCCTCTCTCTCTCTCCTTCTCCTCCTCTCTCTCTCTCCTTCTCCTCCTCTCTCTCTCTCCTTCTCCTCCTCTCTCTCTCTCCTTCTCCTCCTCTCTCTCTCTCCTTCTCCTCCTCTCTCTCTCTCCTTCTCCTCCTCTCTCTCTCTCCTTCTCCTCCTCTCTCTCTCTCCTTCTCCTCCCCTCTCTCTCTCCTTCTCCTCCCCTCTCTCTCTCCTTCTCCTCCCCTCTCTCTCTCCTTCTCCTCCCCTCTCTCTCTCCTTCTCCTCCCCTCTCTCTCTCCTTCTCCTCCCCTCTCTCTCTCCTTCTCCTCCCCTCTCTCTCTCCTTCTCCTCCTCTCTCTCTCTCCTTCTCCTCCTCTCTCTCTCTCCTTCTCCTCCTCATCCTCTCTCTCCTTCTCCTCTCTCCTTCTCCTCTCTCCTTCTCCCCCATCTCATTCTCTCTCCTTCTCCCCCATCTCATTCTCTCTCCTTCTCCCCCATCTCATTCTCTCTCCTTCTCCCCCATCTCATTCTCTCTCCTTCTCCCCCATCTCATTCTCTCTCCTTCTCCCCCATCTCATTCTCTCTCCTTCTCCCCCATCTCATTCTCTCCCATTCTCCCCCCCTTCCCTCCCTCCGTGTATGTGTCCAAGCAACACCTCTGCTTCCATTGGTCTAATTTCACTGATTCATATCTCATTCAAGAAACTTAGAATAGTTAGGTGCATGGAACAATTTTTGTTGAGCTCAGATTCAGGGTTGCCAGATTATGTGAAGTTAAAAATATATTAATGTTATACTAGCCATTACCTATGCTTTCATGGTTCAAGGGGAATAACTCTTATTTTCCTATTGTACCCAACATTGCAGCTAGCTAAAATTTTAAGCTAGCTCTTGTGGAGGACTCTTGGTTTGGCCATTATCATAGCTAGGGAAGAGTAGATGCAATAGGCATCAATAAACTACAGAAGAACTCAAAATTGATTGTTACATTAAAGTATTGAATTAATGTTTAAGCTTACCTTTTTAAAAGTTCAACGGTAATTCTTCTGCTGCCATTTAATTTAAAGACAATTTGATGTACGTAGATCCTTATTTTCCATACAAACAATTATTTTTATTTCATGGGTGACAGAACAGGGGACAATTTATAAGATAAAATTAATATAGTGTAAAGATGGGAAAATAGAAATTAGAATTAGTTATACATTCAACATTTGAAGAGTTAGAGAGACATAATAGCTAATTAAGTAAAATCTCTATTATAGAATCTATAAATGCAAAATTGGAGCTCAATTCTCCCACAAATTCTGAGATTAAAAAGCCCCAGCTTTACTTTATAGTAATTTGTATTTACTCAAGCCTCCACAAGGTCAGGTTGTGACACAAGTTCAGTTTAATGTGGGAAGCCAGAGCATATACACCTGCGCTAGGAATAAAAATTACCCAAGTCCCCACAACTGACCTTGTGTGAGCACTGATCCCTATCTCTGATGCAATGAGAGAGCATGGCCTTGGGCAACTGTTCTCCAGGGCTGGGCACCTCTCAGTATAATTTTCCACAGTTGCGACTCTGTTCTTTGACAGAGCTGCCCCTGAGTGCACTCTGCCCAAAGATGGACACGTAAGTGAGAGATGATAAATAGGGTGTTACAAACTACTTGAGGGAGAGCAATTTACACAGTAGGTATTTACTGTCTCCCCACTAAGACAAGTTGTGACACAAGGTCAGTTTTTAAGGTGGAGACCCATACACCTGGGCTAGGAACAAAAATTACCCGCAGCCCCTGCAATCGTCGGTTGCACTGGCCTGTGCACAAGCATTGATCCATCTCTCTGGTGTAATGAGATAGTGCTGCCTATATATATATATATTATGGAAGGCACGGTACAGTAATGGATGGCGGCTTGGATTGAGGAATCGGAGAGCAAAGTTTGAATTCAAGTCGAATCCATTACATTCACTTACATGCTAATACCCTTGGGAAAGATATAAATCCCCTTCTTCTCCCTACAGCTATGGGTAAATAGCAGGACAGACTGGGTTCTATAGCCTTGGATGGCAACTGGTCTAGGAGAAGGACAACTCTGAATTCAAAATCTGTGGAGGGTTGTTTGGGGACCTTGTAACACATAGTGCACCAGGTCTCTGTATTCAGCTTATCAAAAAATGTGGATGATTCTGCACAAAACCTTCACCACTATAATCAAATCTAATGTGCTTGTGTTGGGCTGTCAGTTCCATCTGCTTGACCCTCATACGTCGAATTTGATGGGAGTCTAGCGCGTATGCATATGCATGCATGCATGCATTAATTAGTTAATTGATTTTTTTCCTAAGAATGGGGCTGGCAAAAATTGGCTTGGTGGACCCCTTAAAAAGGAGGGCACCGTGCGAACATTACAACATTATTAGCTTAGAATATGATGTGGAAAGAACGAGATTGTTGTATTATAAAAAATGTAAAGCTTTTTCAAAAAATCAAAACTTTTGAAACAAAAAAATATGTACAGTAAAAATGTCACCCCCTTCAAAAAACAAAACAAAAACAATTTTTTACTTTCCAACATGAATATTAATTAGTAATTTCTTATAAATAAAAATATTTTCATTACTAATTTTTGTTGACCAGCATTCGGAAGAACTTCCACTCCTCAGGCAATTTGTCAGAATCGAAAAACATTAATTTTCTATTATTTTAGATGCTAGGGGTCCTGTTTACAATATAAATACAACGTCAAACTAACTTTTTGACATGAAGTTTTTTTTCCTTTTGGAGAAGACCAGTGTATTTAAATATTGCTGTTTAAAATGAAATTTTTATTACAGTGTAACCTGGATATAAGATAGTTGTCGGGACCAGAGAAGAAGTATCTTATATCCGGGTTTCTCTTATATCCGGGTTTGGTCTATTTTGTTTAGACTCTAATTTGGGACCAGAGAGAATTTCTCTTAAATCCGGGTCTCTCTTATATCCGGGTCACACTGTACTATGCAATGTGTGTGAATACATATTATGTTCATTTCATTTCCGGTAGATCTAAATGTTGTAAGAATGAAAGAAACTTGTAACATTTGTTGAAATTCCTTTCATCTACATCTTTTCTTTGAAAATATATAGGGCTCTAGTCAAATTTTTCCTTGGAAAATCCCCACGACCACGTTTTTAAGAAAAACTTAACATTTTATGTTCTTAATTTTAAAAAAATTAACTAGAAGGCAACCATGTTATAATAAGGTTAAATCTCATAATGGGCCCCAAAAAATTGCTCTTCAAATGTCCTTTCTTCCTTAGGTACCATGCATGATGCACGCTTGGATGATCATGTTTCTTTTCGCTGTATGATTGACTTGGCAGAAGAATTTCTGCAGTTGGCTGCTGTTACTTTCTATGGTAGACTGGTTGCTATACTATAGGGCCAAATCTGAATTTAAACCTTATCCAAGAGTATTTTCACATAAGTGAATGTAACGAATCCAACTGGAAATCAAATTCTGCTCTCCAATTTTTAATTCTGAGCCATTACCTGTCCTACCACTCACACATTCCTTTTTTTTTTGTATGTTATATATTATAGTGTCAATCAAACAGTGTCTGTAAATTAATTAGAAGGTAGATTTGTTTAATTTGATTATCAACTTGTGACCCATTGAGAAAGGTTTGTTCTGTTAATATTGATACCTCGATGAGATCGCTAAAATATGAGCATCGCATGATCTAAAAGACGCCAAACTTGACAAAAACAAAATTTTATCGTGAAAATTTTTATTATTAAGAGGAAAGAACAAAGTATTTTTTTAAGATTTTTTTTTTTTCCTTCTTTTTAGAACATTCTAACTTTTGAGTTTTGATTTAAAAAAAAAAAAAACCCAAAAAAAACATTTCTCTTTCTATCAGAACTATTAAATAACAAAATTTTAGCATGTTTTTTTTTTGTATGACAGACATTTTGGAAAATCTTACAAAAATAAAAATAATTGTTGGATTTTAATGAAACTTTTAGAAACTATTCACAAATGATGGAAATTGTTATAAATATTTTTCCATTATTTTTTTTATATTTATTCTCCCCCACCTAATTTTATGCAAACTCTAGAAATTCATTACCATACAATTTAGTGATTATATTAGTTAAAAGCACAAGGCTTTGAGGGAAACAGATCGTTTTTTGTTTTTTTTAATCAGAACACCTCTACCTGAAAATCAGCTCTGAATTGTAACATACAAAATTCAATAAAACAAAGATATTATTTAATTTCAAATGTTCAATTTAGTTGCTTTTTATAAATATAGATAATATTGTCTGAAAGCAAAAGACTTTTTCAATGAAAAATGAATTTTTAATACAATTATTTGTTATTTCTTAAATTATTTTATTATTTTTTTTTATTAAAGTTGTTAAATAATCTAAAATTAGTGAAAATGGCATACCCTTTAGTCAATAGTGTTATTAAGGAGATATACAGATTATAAATTGTAAAGCTTATTGCAATCAATGGAACACCCAGTAAAATCCAATTTCGCATGGCTTTTGTGTCCATAAAATGGCTGTAATTCAAATGTACAGAAGATCATACATGAAAACAAAATGTCACGTTAAGCATTGTTCCCCTTTGTTATGGCCTTTATTTTTGCAAATTGTTCGTATGAAACACATGTGGAGAAGTTAATTTGATTTTTCAATTTCAACTGAGAATGGTACCTACAGGTATTAGGTACCTCTGTTATGACATTTTTCCATAAATGAAATATAAAAATTAATAATAAAATGAATGGAAATACAAATAACACAGCAAAATGTAATAAATGTACATAAAATTATAGTATTTTACACTTCTGATAAAATTTCATAAGAAAGTTACCTATAAATTACATACCTTTCTTATGAAATTTTCACTCTCAACAGTCTTATTTTAATTTATTTATTTATTTTTATTTTTTTTTTCAAATATTTTCCATAAAGCATTGTAAATGTAAAGATGAAAGCTAAGTACAAAAAAGAAAAACAAAAAAAAATTAGAGCACTGAAAGTTTTCCTTAAAAATCTAAATAATTATGTCACTTCTGTCCTTCCGTACGACAGCTTTTCCGCCGTGCAAGCTGTCAATACATGGTGAAATCATCACTCATCACCTGTCAAGTGACACCAAGTGTTATATCCTGCTTTGTCTTATTTTTAAACTACATTTTTTTTCACTCAGAAAATAAGTAATGTTTGTTTAAAAATATTTTCAATGAACTTTATAATTTCTATTTTTTTTTTTTTTTAAATAAATTTTGAAAGTTTTTTTTTAAAATTTTAAACAGATTTTCTTTTTTTTTTTTTTTTTATAAAATGGAAAAAATAGTTGATATGATTGAATTTCTGTCAATTTTGCTGACTAAAAAAAAAAATATTTTTAACAAAAATTTTGGACATGCTAGGAATGATTAAAAAATGTAAAAAAAATACCCAAAAAATTCTTTGGTCTTTCCTCTTGATAATAACAAACATTTAGACAGTAAAAAATTATTTTCATCAACTTTAAGGTCCTCTTTCATCATGCTATGCACTTTTTTAGAAAATTTTATTGAAGTACCTATGTTAATTCTATTATTTCTTGGAGTGTTTCTCTTAAGGCTCATCATTTTTTACTTTTTATCTGGTTCATTTACATAGAGAAAAATAATTATAATGGAATTTTTAAAAGAAAAAGAACAAGCCATATCTTTGTGAATACAACCAAACGTTATTCTTTTATTGAAATCTTAATGAATTCAAAATTGATATTTCTTTAAAGGTTTGTTTGTCTAGTTACTGTTTTAAGGTTTATGTTTCATCCTTACTTACTCATATTAAGTTCATTTGCATAAGTACTTTAGTCCATTGTGTTTTTATCAGTTAAAATATTCAGCCTAACCTTCATCTTTTGAAAGAAAACTCTGTTGCACCTGATGAACTATAAAAGAAGCAAATAAATAGGAATGTCTAAATATTGTATAAATAGGAATGTCTAAATCAGTTCACAACTATGCAGAGATTATACAAGAATATGCCTTGTTGACATGTTCCACTTGATAAAAATATACCATGCATTAGGTACCATGCATTAGGTTGAATGCATAAAAGGACAAGATTTTTTTTTTTTTTTTTTTTTTAAATCATTTCACCCCATGCAAGGTAGTAAAGCCATTACTGAGTAAAGATATGTAAAATGAAAAGTACATTCTTTATTGGTAAGAGTGTTAAGGATATATTTTTCACATTTTTTTCAAACTTTGAATACTGTAGTAGTGATTGAAAACTGTAAATATCCAGGGAATTAAACTCACCAAATTAACATAGCCCAAGTCAAGTCCGTATTGGTTGGTCTGTTAACTTTTAATCAGATTTAGCAAATTATAGACTGATAATAACTGGAAATTTGATTAGTCTCATTGCTTGAAATGTAAATGATTCCAAGTAATAATGTTTTTAGTATTTTATCTTGGCATATTTCTTGATTGATAATTCATACTAAGACAGTGTTCAAAAGGTTTTTGCACTTTTTATGACCCAATAAAATTCATAAGTTACAACTATAAAATATTACTAGTGTATTTGTTTCCCTATTCAGGTTTATATTATTCCAGTTATTATATAAACAGTATTACTGTGTTGTAATTCAGTATGGTCAAAAGGCTTTCAGAAGATTAGGTTTATTAAAAATGCTGATTTATTACAAGGTAAATGTTATTTCTTTACATTGCAAATTAATATTTATGGTATCCTGTTGAGGCTGTCATTTATGTTAAACAAACATGAAATATCAAGACAAACCTCTTTTCCTAATATTGCACCTGAGAGGATTACAGAATCAAATTTCTTTATCATCTCATGTTCATTTTGGCACAAGAAATAAAATCTGGTTGATAATGAATAAAGTTTTTCTAAAGTGTTTTGTCTTCATATATAATTCCTGAAGAGGGAATGAGGATGGATGTTTTGAATGTTAGCATTTCAATCGTGAAACCTGGATTAGAATCTGACCATGGTTTATTTGTCAGGGAGGTGACTTTGATAATATTGGACTGAGATGATCCTCATGTATTGCACTATAGAGAAGTACTAGCATAAAGCCACAAGTTATTGTGACTGAGGATTTGAGTGTATTGGTCTTGTTCAAACTGTTGATTGTGTCAGATTATGCACTCTTTTCCAGAAACTGTAAGGTCAGTATAGTAACACTAAACTAGGTTTGGGAGTGAACATTTGTCATTTTTAGAATGTTTTCCTAGTGATATGTAGTCATGATCTACCTCTCTATTTCTATATCTTGTGGGGTGCTGAATCCATTTTTTTACATTTAATGTCTTACCCCCAAAGAAATCTAAATGGGTTAAATGCAAAATTTAAGCTCACTTTGGAAATTTGGTTATTCACTGCAGACCAGTGTTTTTAGACTTAAACCAGTATTTTTTAATTGGAAATGCAAGATTTGTTTTTAATCTTCTTCTTAAGTACAAATAGCATTAATACAGTTTCATAATCGAGTTGAAAATCAGTAGGGGTGCTCAAAAACCATGAATGCTTGCTTGGGTCTATTGTATGAGCAGTGTAAACCTCAGGCTTCTACAATAGAAATTAACTCGCCACCCTAGCAGACAGGCACACTTGGATACAAGTGGCCAGCCATACAAATCCTGAATTTATAACTAGATATTTCTTGGAGTACAAGGCTGTAGTCATGTAGCTCCCAAGGGAGAATAACATCTCTTCATTATTGAATTTATAAGATTATAAATTCAAAATGAACTCTTGCAGATTGTCAAAGCTAGGAAGGTAAAATTTAAATGCTTGTTCTCAGTTATGGTTGTTTACAAGGAGGAAGTACAGCTTTTCTTCAAGCTGTTAGGAATTATATTATTTTGAATTTAGCACCCTTCTGGAGTTTAAAATCATGAACTATTAAGTACTAATAAAATCTATAACTTATTATAACTTATTAGCGGCTTAAACCATTGTGTACAAGATTTGTAGCCTTGTTCTAACAAGATTTGTAACATTTTTCAGACAGACTGTTGAAGAGGCAAGACTAACACCTTGCTCTTCGCTTAGACTGGCTGCAATTTCTTGGCTAGTTATAGTCCTATTCTTCGCAATTTCTCTCTTGGTTACCCTGCCAGTTCTATCATCAATCTTTTTCTTTCATCCCCTTGTTTCCTTCCTTGGAGCAGGAGTGGCATCATTATGTGCTCTAAGCACTTGAGAGTTGATTGTGAGGTTATAGCAATTTCTGCAATTTCTCTTGTAGACTTACCTGCTTTTGAGAGGGCACTAATAGATGCCTTAAGTGGTTCTGATGCGTGTTTGTACTCTTTTATCTGGTTAGTGACGTGTGGCTATTCCAAGCTGTTTTTATACTGTATGAGGCTTTCTGGAATATTCTGGAATACTCTAGATTTAATTTAAGCTGTTCTAGAATTCTCTAGAATATTGTTCTGAGTGTATTGTAAAATAGTTTTCAATATTTTGTCAAAAACTCTTTAAATTTACCAGTTTAATCATTAGAATGTGATATCTGGGTCACTTTTTTTGCACAGTTTTTTTTTCCTGAATCTCATATCCAAATTTATAATTATCAATAGAATACCTTAGGGTGAATAAACTTTTTTCCTAGGTGGTCGGGAAGGGGTCTTTATATTAGTAAAATTAAAAATTATTTTAACTCCGAAAACAATAGACAAAAAATATTTTTAGTAAAAAAAAAAAAAAAATCAGGTGAGTCACTTTTATCAAACAGCACTGTACTTGAAAGAGTTTATACCATCTTTCTCAATATATAATGTACCATGCATTAGGTTGAATGCTCATGCTAATTTGAAAATGAGTTTTGAAGATCCTTTCTTATGAAAGGAATTTAATGATTTGCTATTATGTTTTTCTTGCCCAACACAATATATGCCTTCCAATGTGAAGAACTAAAAAATGATTAAGCATGATAGATATTTGTTTGTATAGGATACAAAACCCATATCAAAATCACTTTTTTTTTTTTTTTTTTTTTTTTTTTTTTTTAAACTAGTTGGATTTCATTTTTCCCATTTATGACTCTGGAATACCATTCCTTATATATTTGACAAACTTACTTGTCTATTATGACCTCTTTTCTGTCAATCAAATGACTCAGGAGGCTTTGTTCACATTCTTGGTAATTTTCTCTCTTTACTATCTCTATTTGATCAAAAGTATTTTTTTCTTTCTTACATTTTACTTTTGTTAGCAATTTTCCTTCAAGCATTAACTGGTCTACCTCATCAATCTCCTTTCTCCTTTCATTATTGTTTGTCTTTTTTTTTGTTTCTTTTTGTTATTTCTTACTATTCTCAAGTATTTTCCTTTTTCTCTCTTTTTTTTTTTTTTTTTTTTTTTTATTATTATTATTCTTAAATTCTTCTGTTAACACCTAGGAGATATTTTGAGGTTTTTTTTTTGTTTGTTTGTTTGTTTGTTTGTTTGTTTGTTTGTTTGTTTCTTTTTTCAATGTTACCTTTTGTACCTTTTTTCAATTGATCTGAAAAAAATTTTTTTTCTGTTTTAGTTTTTCATTTAAGCTTTAATAATTTACCTTTCACTTTATAAGGAGTAGCACTTACTATCTGAAAGATTTATTTATTTATTTATTTATATATATATTTTTTTTTAAATGATTCATTACTTTGAAAGACAGTATGTTTATTGTACTGGTGCTACTTAATCATTAAAATTATGTAATGTATCTGGTTATTATCAAGTAATTGGCCAATTAAAAACATTAATCAAGATCATTAATATATTAAGTTGATGTTAAAGTCCCCAGAACTAACTTTGCACAATTTCAAGAAAATCTTAGAAGCATCTTCAGTATTTATATAACACTTTATTGCTTGTGAAGTCAGCATCATTTACATATTCTAGGAAAAGTTCAGAAGCTAATAAAATGGGTTCCATATTAATTGAGGAAATAGAAAAGCTATTTTGGGGTGGTAAGGAATTCAATTAATGGTTTTGGTCCATAATATCACCCATTCATATGTTGCAAATGTTATATAGCAACACTGGCAAACTGGATCCAAAATTTCTATCAGGAGAACTTGTAAAAGAGCCTGTTTAATCTTAAAAAGTAGTCACCAGAATAAATAAAAGTAAAGGTTTTAAGCAAATAAAATGTTATATCTATTCAATATTGTTATATTTATTTATGCTTATGCATGCATAATACAAATATTAGAATTTTTTATAATCTTATAATAAAAATAAAAAATCTCAAATAAAACATTAAACAGTCACTCTGTATGATTTACAAATCATAATTTGAAATTGCTTTAAAAGCATCATTTAAATTGGGATGTGTACACATTTAATATACACATATCACCAAAACAGTCAGAATTCACTATTTTACAAAACAAATCGCCTAGATAGCAAGTAAACAAAAAAAAAAAACAAAAAAAAACTGTCCTTTTTGAAAGGAAAGAAATATTGTCATTCATGGTAATTTCAGAAAGTTTTTATGCTTATCAATATAAAATTTTCAATGGATTGCATACTTTATAAAACCACTGTATTCATATCTCATGTTAGCAACTTCATCAAATGAAATACCTATGACATTTTCAATTTGTAATCTTGTATATTCAGTATAGATTCCAATTTTTGGTATAATCCCTACCCAATAGTATCAGTGAACTTCTTTAGAGTAAAGAAATGTTCTTTTTACTTCACCCAACAAAACAATGCACATTAATGGATTCCTTGTCAATCATTGCTGTTTTAAAGAAACAGCAATGGTAATGTTAGCTATATCCCTAGAAGGAAATGTTTGGCATTCATTGACTAAGCAGCCAGTACTGCTTTGGCAGTGGTAATTTATAAAATCTTTCTCTTAAAACAATTTTAGTTGTTACATCCTGGGTAAGACATTAAACTATATCCGACAGCAAGGTCTCCAATCAGGAGTTTTTGAGGAGCGTGGGACCACCCCATAATTGCTGATTTTTACAGGTTCACTCTGACCTGGGGTGGATGCACCTGTTAGGGTCCCACCTATGGGCTTTTATTAAGGAAAAATTATTAACAGCAATACATTGTTGAGGAAAAAATTATTACCAGCAATATAGTTTTGAAGGAAAAATTATCAGAAATACAAAATTGAAGTAAAGATTATTACCAGTAATACATTTTTTGAAAAACTACTACCAACAATACATTTTTTGAAAAATATTACTTGCAATAGAGTTTTGAAAAAAAAATATGAGCTGCAATAGATTTTTGAAGAGAAAAAAAAAATATTGCCAGAAATAGATTTTTGAAGAGAAAAAAAAAACATTACCAGCAATAAAAAATTTTGTCGACATTAAATAACACATTGAGGTTGATATGCTATAAAACAAACCAAACCAAACATTTTAGCTGTTACATATGCTATTGAAAGTTCTCAAATGATTTGGTTTCTATTATTTGGTACAGTTCTTTGTGATTCTGTAGCACTGATTCACAATGTTCCAAGAAAGATGGTCCTTGTGAAGACCCATAGGCTTCACTCGCTCAAAGCCATTTTTAGCCATTGATCTTAGAAAGTGGTTGTATACAGCTGACAGTTTAGATATTTCTGAATGGGTTTGGTGCTATCCACGACATTCATATGAAAGTCTTCATTTGACAAGGCTATTTAAAAACATGACTCCAGTTTTCAGGTTAATGTTTTGGCTTTGTAGCAATTTGTAGTGTTGAGTGAAACTACGTCTAGCACAGCCAATTCCATCTTCAATTTCCATTATCTTCTGTACTAAGTTTGTTATAACTGATCTATACGTTGAGGT
Source organism: Acanthosepion lycidas (assembly GCA_963932145.1). NCBI lineage: Eukaryota > Metazoa > Mollusca > Cephalopoda > Sepiida > Sepiidae > Acanthosepion > Acanthosepion lycidas. The sequence goes on from OZ010574.1 coordinate 38,987,886, forward strand.
ATTTGTTTAGTATTTACTAATTCTACATCCTGAATTTTTATGATGAATTCATAGTATGTGCCATCACTGCTTTCATTCCAATACCAGATTATAGTTTCTGTTTTGGAAAGGTTTGTCTTGAGTCCTATTTCTTGGAACACTTAGTAGAGGATGTTGATTTTCAGTTCACAATCATTCTTATCCTAACTATAAATATCTGTCTTCAACATAGCCCCCTGCCCACTCCTCTAATCAACAATACATTGGCCTTGGGAAGGAAAGCAGGATCATTATCTTCTTTTGATAAATTAATTTGTGGTATGGAATGTGCAAATGATCAGTGTCCATCTCTTCACCTCAATGTTTGTAAACATTAAATTGGGAAACATTAAATTGACTGGGGCTCTCATTTTCTCCTTGTCATACATCTGATGAGGTTTGAAATGTTTCTGTATTGGGATACTCACTAGATATGTAAGATTTTGTAGACTGATATAGTTCCTCAATTAGATAAATGCATTCACTGAAAGTGGAGATTGGAAGATATGTAATGAATAAGAGGAAGTATCTATTGATTTGGCCATATGCTGCTGTGAGGTCAACATAACAGATATCTAATTTTGTATTAGAGAGATAAGCAATTTCTTGGAATTGCTTGGCATATATGCCATCTTTTTTTTTTTTTTCTAGTAAGGGATGCAAACTAGATTGTGAGGAGTTGACTTTCATGAAATGATGAGAGCTTAGTTCATTAATACTTTCACTATGATGGATCTAATTGAGATACCTCTGTATGTGCGAGAGTCTTGTGGGCTACCTTTCTGCTTCCATAGTGCATGATAAACCCCACTTTATGGGGATGCATTTCTGATTCTAGATTTCTTTCATAAAATAGAGAAACTTGTTAATAAATTTGAGGAAAAAGTAAACCATTTTCAGTGTCAAGTGTTGTTTTATTATTCCTTTGTCGTTTTTTTTTTTTTTTTTTTTTAACAGTTTTCTTAATTACTTCATCACTTTATAAATGTCAGATTATCAAATGTAAAATATAGAACCTAGAAACTGAAAGCTTAATGTAAAAGGTATGTTGTTAGCTCAGATGCTTTCTATGATGTCGCAATTCCATCCTAAGTTACCACAGTCCGTGGTCAATCTTACGGCCAGCCTTGGAGTTGGTTGTTTGATCTTCAATTCCCACCCTGCACCACATTGTGTTTGTTTTAGATCACACGGTGGGTGAAGGCTGAGTTGTATACTCAACATTGATGATCTAGTAGCTTTGGTGAGATGATGCCACAAGGAACAAAGCAAGAGACAGCTGTGTAATGCAACTTTATATCAAAAGTTCATACATTGAATGTTCTACTCACTACATTAACAGCATGCAGATTTTCAGCATCTTCCCCCTTTAATACTCTGTGACACTGTCTGACCATGCTTGGTAAACTGGTACAAGGCTGAAGTCTGATTTCTTCCACCTGACTATTTAGGTGTATTTGGTAGTTGAGAACAAGCCCGGAGCCTAGCTTCTTTTTGCAGAAGCTGCACAGTTTGGCAAAGCAGGTCTTGAACCAAATGGCATCTGTCTCCCACAACCTGCAATTTGGGCTGTCTGGTTCCTTCTTCTCCCAATGCCCTGTACTGTCTTCTTGCTTCACTTTTTTATATTCATGGACCTTTGCACAAATCCAGTGTGGGGCATGAGGTTTTTGGGAAATTGATTATCTGACCAAATTTGGGTAGATCCCTTTCCTGAAGAGTGGTGGTGACGGGAGATGATCTGCCCAACTCCTTCCATCTCATGTGCGTGCCTCTCACCATCACTGCTCGAAAAGTGCAGGTGATTCCTCCGCCTTCCTTGAAATTCTACCTGTGCCTGAGGCTAGGTGTGTTTTTAGCCCCAATTGCTAAATTCAATTATCATCCACATTTTCCATCAGCAGGGAATTTTTATTGTGTTCTTGTGTGGTCAGCTTCATCTAGGATTTGTTACTTGTTGCTTCTCCATGCCAGCTTTTTGGTCAATGAGTGACAAAAACAGACAATTCTTCTTAATAAATTTTATTGTGTCTTAGGCAGACGAAGGAAAAATATAACTATAATGCTATCTCTGTTTTCCAAGTCTTACCAGCTGATTAAATTTTGGCTAGAGATTCGTTTCTAGTCATGGTGGATACTTGATGTCGTTAAAATATAATCTATTCTATGATGTGGGTAAGGTGGCCACTTAAAAAAAATATCATCACTTAAGATTAAGTTGACCATTTACAGATGGCTTCAACACTAGCTGTCATCAACACCACACATTGAGGTGGGAAGAGAAAGGAAAAAAAAACATCCTTTCCCCACCTTCACCTTTTATTTGTTATCAGTCTATTGAAAAACATTGTTTTTCTTTCTTGTTTTTCAGTTTATTTTGAAAGCCTTTTTTTAAAAATTTACCAGCACCTTCATAATAGTGTCACATTCATGTTATGACAAGAATTGGAAGTAGTCAAAATTGTTTGGGTTTTTGACACTAGTCTCATGTGTTTTGAAAAAAAAAAAAAATAAAATAAATGAATTGTTTCCATTGAAGTTTCTAAGAAATGTATTTGGTGGGGACCATGTGTTCTAAGTACAGTTATGGGGTTAAATATGAGCAGATTTTATATATACCTCCTAAGTTTTGGCTTTAAAAAAAAAGAAAGAAAAAAAAGATATGCCCAAAACATAAAATTTTATCAAGATCTGAGTTATTATTAAAAGGTAGGATCAAGATTTTTTTATGTATAAAAAAAAATATTATTCTTTTTAGAAATGTTGAAATTTTGCTTAATTTTTTTTTTTTTTTTTTTTTTTCATCAACATTGGGACCATAAATTTGTAGATGGAATTTGAGCATCTTTTTGCAGTGAAAAACATTGGTATAGAAAATTCTTGCCAAAAATCAGGTATTTGTTAGATTTGAATGAAACTTATTCACAAATGAATTATTTTTTTTAAATGCTTTTTTTTTTTTTTTTTAGAAAATTTTTGCAAAATTATTTTTTTACATCTTTTATTGCCTAAACATTTAATTTTAATGAAAATTTGAGAAATTATTTTCATATCGCTTAATGTTCATAAGGACAAATCTTTGGAGAATTTAAATCCTCAAATGTTTTTGATCAAGTCACATAAAATTTAAATGTTTCAGTTTTATTACATTATTTTATTTTATTATTCAAAATGCAATAAATCTAAGACTTTTTTTTTTTTTTTTTTAATTAGAAAAGCTTTTTAATTGCTTTTTTGTAAATAACTCCCAAATATTTTTTTAATAATTTTTTTATTAATTTTTACCATGATGAAAAAAGACCCCAAACTGGATAAAAATAAAGTTTTAATGTCAAAATTAAGATGAACGCTTTTTCAATTATTTTATTAAATTTTTAAATCTTTTCTAGTGGGTTTAAAATTTTGGTTAAAATTTTTTTATTTTTTTTTTTATTTTCTACATCTGTGGGTGGGCCCAAAAATTAGTATGGGTATTTTTAGTGTAAAAAACACATTGTTTTGAAAATTCTTGTAAAAAATCAAATAAATGTTGAATCTTAATTCAATTTAAGAATTTATTCACAAATGAATTAAATTATTTTTGTCATTTTCTTCTTTTTTTTTTTTTTGTTACCAACACTTACTTAATTTTATGAAATTTTGAGAAATTAAAATTTCATCCTCTTCATATTTATATTAGTTAAAAGCAGGACTCCTTGAAGAATTTAAATCATCAATTTGTTTTTTGAAACAGAAACCCCATTTACTGGAAATCTGCTCTGAATTGTAATATAAAATGCATTAAAACTGACCATACATGACATTATCAGAAAATAAGAGCAATAACTACAGTAAATTTAAAGCCAAAATTTGTAAAAATTCAATAAAACATTTCTTAAATTTTCAAGATTGCCAAGTACTTAAAACTTGTATAAAAAGGGAACTTGCATCATTTTCTTCAATTATATTTTACAGATAAAGTCTCCAGAGAACAACATTATACCTGTCATCAGGCTGTCAACACAGCTACTGTCAGGTTAAAAAAATGAATTTCTGCAATATTTTAAACTTAAAATAAATAAGTTATTTCAAATCAGATTAATTATACTTTAACTCAGCTAATATTCTTCAAATAAAGTTTCAGAAAAGTATATTTTATTTTTGGAAGGTATTTTTTAATAAAGAAAAGTACTTTGCGATGAAAGACTACTAAAAAAAGTGAGTTAATCAGCTATTTTAGCAAAAAAAAAAAAAAAAAATCTCCTTCCATTCAAATGAAATTAGGTTTTGAAATACAGCAAATTATTTTGATTATTGTAAATATTAAATTTAATCTAATTTAATTTAAGCTTGTTATTAAAACTCAAAAGCTTCAAGAAAGATTTTACAATTTTTAAAATGAATACTTTTTAACATGATACCTTAGGTATCATGTTTTTTGTGCAGGTCCCTACTTTTATGAATAATTATGGACACTTATCTTAATTTTTTTTTTTGTTTTTTTTTTGTTTTTAATTTTAATTGATAATTTAATAAACTTAAAATTTTCAAAAAGTTTGTATTAATTTGTAGTGGCCAAGTGATATTGTTATTAAACAGTGTTTACTAATCATAAATGGAAAAGCTCATTACAATTCAATGAATCCCCAGTATTTTAAAAAGAATTTTGAATTTATATCATGTGTGTATAAATGTGTTGATTTTTGTAAATACAGACTTCCATACACATTATCTCAGACAATAAGAGAGGTACTTAATAATGAATTAGTTAATTTTCTGACATTTTAACAGCAAGTGTCTTTGTAAGTAAGGCTATAAGACAAAGTACTTAAAATTCAATAAAATATTAGATTGCTTAGGATGCTTTTACGTTCATGGGAAGCTGTTTGAGTGGAACTCGCTCCTTGCCAATTAGATTATTGGACAGTTAAAAAAAAAATGTGTTTACAAGTAACTTTTTTTCAATTATGTTCCCTTTACTTAAATTTTCCAAACATCAGGCTGTCAACAAATCATTCAACATGCTAAAAAAATGATTTTCTACAATATTTTAAACTAAAAGCAAGTAATATTTGTTTCAATTCAGATTAATTAAATTTTAAATAAGCTAATCTTACACAAAAAAAATTCCAGAAAAGTATATTTTATTTTTGAAAGATTTTTTAAAAAGAGAATTATGTTGCGTTTACAGATTTATCAATATGGACAAACTTATAGATTTTACTGTTAAGTAGAAAAGAAGATTCCAATTAATTTAAATTTGGTTTGAAATACATGTAAGTATTTTGCTTATTAAATTTAATTTATTAACTTAGAATTAAAACTAAAATTAAAGCTTCAAGAATGATTTAAAATTTTTTTTTAAATGCATTTTAAAGTTTGTATCATTTTTTATTCTTTAGAGATACCTAGCTTTATATAATTAATATTTCATAAAATAAAAAAGATTAAAGAAAAGATCCTCAAAATAAAGAGAAAAAATAAAGAACACCTTCAGAGAAGGGACCCACTGGTTCCCAGTATTCTGGTAGTTCAGTTTGTCACTGTTGTAATAAGCACTCGTGTAGCTGAGATGAGTTCTTCTACATCCAGCATATCCTTTAGACCTGTCACTTTTAGACCTTTGTTCCATTCAATACTCCTTGGCTCATCATCACTTCTCACGATATCAAAATATTAATAAAAAATATCCTTTAAAAAGCCATTGAATCAAAACTGTAATTATTCTTTTATGATATAATACAGAAGTGTTTACTTATTTTGTGCTATTAGAAAAAAAAAATCAAGTAATTTATAGAAATAGAAATATTTTTCTTTCACTTTTTTTTTTTAATTTCCAATTAATATATTTAATTATGAAACCTCAATGCAATTTGAATGTTTGATACTCACATTTAAAAAAAAAAATGGAAATTCAGCTAATTATTGAAATTTAATAAAACTTTGACTAAATTTGTTTCTTTGTATTAATTTTGTTTAATTTGTATAAACACTTTGTAAAATTTAAGTAGAATACTACTTGATTATCAATATTTCAGTTATTTTACTTCTTTGGAGAAAAAATGTTTTCATTTTTTTTCTTTTTAAGTTATAAAATGTCCTTCTTGATTATTTTTTTTATTTTCATTTATTCAATTGTAAACTTACAGAATATAAGAGAAAAAATATTCATATTAACTTTTTTTAATTAAAATTTTAAAAATTTAACTTAAAAATTGTTTCAAAATTTTCATATAATTCTTTCATCCATGATCCTTGAAATGTTGCTTAATAAGAGCTTTAATAAATGATAAATATAGGAATTCATCAATAATCTTTAATCACTATAATTTAAATATAGTTTTTGTTAATGAAAAGGTATAAATTTAACATGTCCCCTTTATGCAATAATTATATATCTTTTTTACCTTGAATATTTGTAACTTGTCAGTATGACGGTTAAGATGTATCTTCATTGGTTCTTGTTGGCATTTTTAGTTGCAAATTTATATCCTTTTGTGCAGCCATACTATAGAATGGGAAAACGTTATCAGCTGCCATCTGTAAAAAAAAAAAAGCTTGAGAATACCTAATATGCACAATTCAGTAACCTTAATTTTAAAATGTTTTATTTTCTGTGTAGGTAAAGTAGGATTTTATTAAATTGTTTTTATATGAAATTGCTTGTTTTAAGCTTGACATTTTTAGTCTTTAAACAACATTTTTTTTTTTTTTTTTATTGTTCAGTAAAAATTTCATTTCATTCTATGAGGAATACATTTTTAAGCAAATGTGGAAATCCTTCAACTTATAAGTTTTTTTTATTTTTTTTATTTGTGTATAAAGGTGAAAGGTTGTTTTCTATATTTACTCAAATTGAAGCTGGATCATAAGGGTGAAAACTTACAAGAATATAAATTTAGCATATGGGGATAATGTAAATGAATGAATAAGAATTTGGTTCTAAAATTTGAAAATTGAGATTTCAGTTTTGAAAACTAGGATAGCCAAAACCATTACTCAGTGAAGAATTAAAGACTTAGAAAGTGATCTTGGAACTTGCAACAAACTTAATGGAGTCAATTTGAATTACATGAAGAAAAAAATTGGGTTTGCACTAATCATATTTAATGGTATGAAATTGATTTGTTTTTGTTTTGTATTATCATTTGAGTTGAAAAAGTGGATTTTGAATAATGATTTTTTACACTGTAATAGAATTTACATAATGGTTGGAGGTAGTTTTTTTTTTTTGTTTTTTTTTTTTTTTACAGTAATGCTCACCCAGTCCAAGAGCCAGTCTAGTTAGAGGGTTACAGCATAAGAGGTAAGGGGCACAGATTATAAATATATGTGGGTTATCCAGAGACTTGAAAAGGTTAAGAGTGTAGGGATCAGGGAAGCATCCTCTTGGAAGTCAGTTTCAGTGTAACAGTTCATGGGAAGAAGCTGTTTGTAACTTAGATTTTAGCAATGGAATACAAAAAGAATAAGGGTAGTTCATTACAATGTGTGTATCATGGTGGGTCAGCTGTGAAGGTTAGAATTGGTGAAATTAAGGAATATACTTCACCTGAACACTTTCCATGGAAATAGTAATAGAGCAGCAAGAAGCTTGTTTTGTCTGTGGGAAAAGGTTGTAGAGTGGAAAATAATTCATCACCCACAAGGATACATAGCTTTAGGGCTTTATGAAGACAGGAAAGTGAAAACTGGGCAGTTCCTGTCCATATATGGCAGCAGTACTCCATTTTCAGCCTGATCTGGATCTCGTAGAGGATAACAAGAGGACTCAGGTACTTACAAGAGTAGTACAGGGAACCAACCTTTTTTCCAGCATCTTTAGTAATGTATAATATGTACAAGTTCCACTTGAGTTCTGGGGGTGAGCTTGAGTCCCAATATGTACTCAAGGCATGGGGCCTCCCTGAGAGAACATCTGTTCATCATTGTATCATAAATAGGAAAGGTTGACACACAGAATTCTGGAATTATTCTGGAGAATAATATCGTACACAGTTGTGAACACAGATTAATGCAATAGTTAAGTGTTAACCCCCCACCCCATAAGAGAGACTGCTGTTTAAATAGTCTTAGACCAGTTCATCTTATAGAGGTGTTCAGCTACTCCACAATATTTCTTTTTATTGAATTGACTACTTCCTCTGGAAGTCATACTTTATCTTTTTTGGGCTTATCTCTATAGTTCCTGTAAATTTTCTTTTCCATTTACTCTGGTGTTTCTTAGGGGCTACTAAGGACCTCGGTACATTGAATAAGTCATAAATAACCTTCATTAGTTCTTACTTCTGGTTATTTATATCCTCAGTACCTTTTCCTCATCTGGTTGTGATGTCTCTTAATGGTTTTTTGGGGTCTTTAATTATATACATTAATCTCTTGCTATGTCTATCAATGACACCAGCATTCCAAATTTTTTTTTTTTCATTTCTATACTCTTTGAAAAAAAACTTATCTCCTGATATATAGGATTTTGTATATGTTTTTTCATTTCACTTTGGCAACAGTTTATCAAACACAGATTTTCTCGCAAACATTAACTCTGCAGGTGACAACGCCAAATTAGTACTTGGGTTTGATGTCACATGACATACCCTTATCGTCAATGGATTCGTTTCCAGCTGACATTTTTAATGCTCGATTGAAATTGTCTACAAATTTTTCTGCCTGCTCATTAAATCATGAGTGATAAGGATATGTTAGTGACGTGTATAACTGAAAAAATTTTACAAAAGACTTTGAATTTTTTTCTGTGAATTGTGTGCCATTGTCTGACACAATCTTACCCAGGATACTGAATCTGGCAAAGAGCAAAGAGTTCATGCAAAAATTTAATTCTCTGATATATTTTTGCTTTGTTCCTGATCTCCTCGAGCATCATAGGTAATTCCTGTATGGTGTTGCACAGCATGCTTTTTATTTCCATTTTTATTCTTATGGCAGCTATCACAGTTTCCACCAATGGTTCACATAGGTTGGGGATTAACCTGGATAACCATTTGCATGCCCTAACCTCTTTGACAGATGGAACTCCATCTTAAAATTATAATTTAATAATATTGTTTCACATCTCTGAAGTCAATTTGCAGTATGTGTAGGAATCCCTTTTGTGGAACCAAAAATAGGCAATAATGGTCTGTGGTCCATTTGAAGCATAAAACTTCTATGAATGAATCTATGGAACTTTTTTACTGCAAAAATTATCCCTAAAGTCTCTTTTTTGATTTGGCTGTACCTTTTTTCAGCTGACAATAGGGTCCTTGACATATGTGCAATTGCTTTTATTTCACCATTGCTTTCTTTGTGTAATATTATGGCTCCTTAGCCCAAATTACTAATGTCACTTGAACAATAATATCCTTGTTTGATTGTAATACACCAGACTTAAGTCTGGCGTTAAAATTTTTTTTTTAATTTCCTCAAAAGCACTGGGACATTCAGTACTCCAATTCTATTTAGAATCGTTTTTTAATAATTTGTTTAGAGGAACTCTTAACACGTGCATATTTGGGATAAAATTACTGTAGTAATTTGCTAGACCCAAGAATGCTTGTAGTGCTGGCACACATTTGTTAGGGAAGGCATATTCTTTATTGCACTTGACCTTGATGAGTCTGGTTTTCTGCCTTTTGCATTTATAACCTGTTCCAGATACTTAATTTTAGATAAAAAAAAAAAAATTCACATTTATCCAAACTAACTTTCAACACATATTGTTTTATTTTTCAAAACTTTAACATGTTCAGTATGTTGTTCTCCGCTTTTACTGTTAATTAAGATGTCATCAAGGTAGGCTCTTGTGAATCAACATCATTCAATATTGTAGCCATGATTTGCTGGAAAATGCCTGGTGTGACCTTTATCCTGAATGTCGGTCCATTAACACTTATGCATATTTCTAGTTAAATACTTTGCACATTTTTCATTGATAAGAATTTGGAGGTATGCCTCTGACAAATCAAGTTTTGAAAACACTTAGCCACCATTTAATTTTGCAAATATGTTTTCAGGACTTGGCAGAGGATAATTGTTTCCAAACAATTGTTCAATATAGAAAAATCTGTGCAAACCTTAATTTTATTTCTTTTTCACGTAACCTGTAGGGCTTGCCCCACTCACTGTAGTCTCTTTTGGGTGACATGCCTATTTGCTCTAAGCAGTTTAATTCTTTACTAATGGAGGCTTCAGCTGCAAAGGTATCTTTCTTAATGGCCTAAAAATAGGTGTTACATTCTCTTTAAGTTTGAATATCTCTTTAGCTTTTTTTGCCAAGACCTGCAGAAAAAAATGTCAAGAAATTTTATCTTTTTTTTAAATTTTCCCACACTGTTTGAATTAACACTGACAATATAGCAGAACAAATTAGGTTGGTGCAAAAATAATGTCGTTTTCTCACATATGTTACTATGCGATAAAACGACATTATTTTTGCACCAACCTAATAATTGGTTGAAACGGTTGAATGACTCAATCCAATCTATACTGAACAGGTTCTGGGTTTGTTTCATAACAAATCCTTTTATTTAATTTTATGGTTTTACCAATAAATGTCACATTTGTTTAAAATTCTCCTTCAAAATTTAGTTTATTTCCTGTAATGCCATGAGCAATTCTTTTCATTGTCAATATAGTTGGTCTGCTATTTTTTTTCAAGTTTGTTTGTTTATCGTCATCAGATCTGAACTGGTATTCAATTGGAAGAATAATTTTATGGTTCATCTGTACATTTACAAACTTTCTTTTCATTTTTTATTTCTTTGTGTTCCAATGTAGTTAACTGTGTTTTTCATTTTTGACCCCTTTTTACTTTTGGGTTTTCTGCAATGTGTTAATAATAGTGTTTTATGTTTTTACCACAATTAAAGCATTCTTTCCTTCTAAATGGACATTCCTTATAATAATGATTCTGGCTACAGCCATAACAAGGATTTATTTTGCGGGCAAAATTTTCTTTGTCGTCTTTGTTTAACTGTCTGAATTTCTGACATGTTGCATTCTTCTATTCTTGCTATGTTGTGTTGAAGACTTTTTATTCGATTGCATTCTTTTTTGACCATTTGCAGACTGATTTTTGGATTTTGTTCTAATTTAGATGAAATTCTGGTTCTTATATCGCCATCTTCTGGATCTGTCAGTCTTTGTATAAAAATCAAGTGCTTAAACATATCAGGAGTAAGTTTTTTTAATTTAAACTTTTTACATTGTTTTAATTCAAAATTTTTTAACTAAGCAAAAGGTTTTTGTACAGTAGGTTGTAGATTTCTTTCTACAGTAGACTGATTACCAACCAAAGCCATAGAACCCAGTCTGTCCTGGTATTCAGCCCATTGCTGGGGGAGAAGAGATGGATGCATATCTTTCCCAAGGGTATTTGCACATAAGTAAACTTAATGAACCTGACTGGAATTTGAACTCAGCTCTCTGATTTCTCAGTTCAAGCTGATATCTATTACACCACAAAGTACATCCAGCTGAGTAATTAAATGACTTAATTTGAAGCTTTAACAATCACAGTTCTGAGCTCTTATTTAATAAATAAGCTGTAAAACTTTATCCATGTAAGAACATTTAAATAGTAAAAAAATTAATGCTTAGTATATAATTACAAAAAAAAAGAAGTGGTGGGAGGGTGCAATAGGAAATTAAAAGGAAAATTATGTGAACTCAATAAATAAATGCTACATTTTATCAGGGTAAACATGGTAATAAAAATATTTATGGCTAATGATTCAAGTAGTTTTTCAGAAATCATATTCTTTTTGTGATTGTCTATGCAACCTGAATTAATTTATGATTGAAATTAAAGAGATAAAACAAACAGATGTTCTTTCCTTTTAATTTACTGCTTATCCCAGTATTTCAATCTTTTTTTTATCTTACAAGCTATTAGACAAGTTTTCTTGTATATTTGGCTCATTTTGAAAACCCCTTTTGAATGTTTGTTGGAGTTGTCATTGAAAAATCATTTTTATTCTTTTACAGTGACTATTTTTACTTTTATTTCACATGGGAGTTTTCAGCATTCATCTTCTCTGGGGAGTGACATTAATATTGCTTTGAGGCATGTACTTTTAACCTTGTTTTTTTTTTTATCTATGTATATGATGTGAATCATCAGTTCTCAGTGAAAATTAGATGTATATACTCATTTTTTTTTCAGTCTTAAATTGATAACTCTAAGTGATTTTTGGTTCATGCTGATGTAGATAATCTATTATGGAATGCTGAAAAGTTTTAAGTGATATTTCAAACTAAATTGAAAGAAAGTAAATTTTTATTTATTAAATCAAAATTTCATCTTCATGATATTTAGTGACTAATATATTAGTAATAGAAATAATAAAGACATATATTAAGTTGAGTCATAAGTAATTTCTGTTTTTGGGAACAAGTTGTAATAGTTTGAAGAATAAGGGTGATAAGCAAAAACAGATTATTTATGACAACCTAATATTTGTTTAAAAACAAATTTTGATTCCATAGACAAAAATTTCTTTCTTTAAAATTAACATACTTGTCTACTGTGTGTGTGTGTGTTTTTTTTTGTTGTTTTTTTTAAGCAGAAGTTGGTTATTATTAAAATAAACGTAATTCCTGTTCATTAATGGAAACTTTATTTCCACATAAGATATTCACAAAAGAACATGCAGGTTGTGTAGGTTATTTTTTAATGAGTTTTGTTAAAATGTATATTTTAAGGAAAAGGCTTAAAAATTAAATCAGCTACAGGTTATCTGGTGGGAAAATTAAAAGTTTAGTTAAAAGATTCAAGGGTATCAGATTCAAACTTCTAGAATTAGTTTTGAAGTAAAACAGTGTCTGGTATAATTACCAATATTTATACTTGCAATAGTAATTTTATCAGAGGTATGCAAAAGTTTAGGTGCTGCGTGTAGTAAAGCCATTTTGAGATGGACACTTGGCCTAAAATAATTATAACAGGCAGTGCATTTTAACTTACAGTAGTACATGATAGTTGCAGTTTAACAATCAAAGAAAGTAAGAGTGATAGAAAGGAGCATTCAGCAAACTGAATAATAATTCAATTTATTTTCATTGTGAAGTTAACTTCATTTAGTTGAAATAAATTGGAATAGAGTAAAATATATGTTGAATGTACTTACATTTTATTTTCTTGAGTTGTATTACTGTATTTTCTGAATTTAGTCAATAAGAAAATTTGTCTTCTATGGGGGTTTAATTTTTTTTTTTAAAACCTTTCATATAGCACTATGAAGTAATAGTTTGTTCTATTCATTGTATTTGTCCCATTCATAAGTATAGGTTAATTCATGTGTCTTTGAACTGTTAACTATAGACTAGTGCCTTTTTAACATTCTCTGGCATTGACGCATACAGTACTGAAATGATAAACATTAAACTTTATTTTACTTGACATGATGAATGTATTATTAAAAGTAATGTTAAAAATATAAATGAGGTTAACCTTTCGATTATTTTCTGATTTTCATTGTGATTTTGAGTCTGTTTCTATATATGCATAATTCTAACACTATCCTTATAGGTTATTAAGAATTAAAAGTTCTCATGATAAAAATATTTTTACAGTTTCTCTTGAATTAAGAAAAAAAAATGGATTCTTGTTTTCCTGTTTATTTTATGGCCAGATTTAAGAGAACATGAACAAAATAAATGATTCCTATTTTTCTGTCAAATATATCAGGTCATTCGATATATTTTAAATCTGATAGCAATAGGTTGAATAATATTGTTACTGTTCTGAAATGCCTAAATGATAATAATACATGCTCATGTACAGTTTGTACAATTTTAAACAATTTTTTTGTTAATGCATGAATCCAACTGACTTAGATTCACCAAAAGATGGATGTGTTTACAAAAGTCATGTAATGATCTGAGCTTTGTAAAGGCAATCATACTGCAGAAGCAACCAGAAATATTCATGGTGTTTTGGAGATAGATCTATTAAATGAAATAAATTACTGAAGACTGTTTGAAAACTTAAGGAAAGTTGACATCATTTTGATGTACAGGCTAAATCACTCTCCAAAGCGGACTTCCATCTAAGGAAAGTTTTGGTGTTTGGTAGGATTTATTAATGTTGTCAAATCTGAATTGATCTCAACCAATGATAAAATTAGAATAAATGTCTATTGTTAAAGTGTTTAAGCACATTTTTGAAGAAAAAGTAGCTCAGTTTAATTTATTGTGAAAGTATTGGTGTTCCATTATGCTAATGTATTCCTTATAGCAAAGATTGCATTTGAAAAGACTGAAGTCTTGAAAAAAAATTCCACATGTTCCAGATCTTGCTCTATTTGATTACCATCTATTCCAGGAGTTAAGATCATTTTTATAGTAATTACCCTTTTTTCCTTTAAATGAAAATCACATTATGAATGAGGACCTTGATAATGATAGAACCTAGGTTTATGAATAAATTCAAATTTTTCATGTTCTCTTATTTGGCACTAAATTTAGACATAGTTCTCAAAGTAAAAAAATAGTCTTATTTGTTACATATGCAGTTGAAACACTTTCCTATGTTGTACCTGTTTTTCATTATTCTTCATTAGAATATAGTTCAAACATTGTTTATTTCATATAATTTTTACATTTGAATTAATATGCCTTGATTTAATTATTTGTAAGAAAAAAAAAACATAAGGACATACAAGGAGTGATGTATAAATTGTCATCTAAATTACATAAAAATGAAAATAACACTGACATCTTGTTTTAACTGATATATTTACCAAAATTACACAAAAATATCTTGAAATAATAAAGACTAAATTTATTCACTAAAATCACCATTGGCTTCAACCACAGCTTCCATATGACATCAGAAACTCCTGTAACTCTTCTGGACAGTCTCTTTGTTTAAGTTGGTGAATGTTGCCATAATCATTGCCTTCAGTTCATATTTGGTGCTACAAGGAGTTGGTCTCTTGTTCAACTGCACCCCAAACATAATAATCAAGAGGGTTATAGTCTGGGGAGTTAGGTGGCCAGGTGTGGTTGCAGAAATTTTCTGAGAGCCATGACTGGGTTCTTCTGATGGTGTGGCATCGTACAGTGTCATGTTGCCAGACATAGTCTTCTAGCAGCCACCCGCTTGCATTAGTACTTCCTCAAGGCACTTGGTATAGGCCTCTGTTGAGTTTGAGGCCTTGTTAGAAGATGCATGGAAGCATAATGTCACCATCACTAGTGATCACTCCAAACACCTTCGTAATCATCATTAGACTCATCCAACTCTTTCTGAATCATCTGCACTGTCACCCAAACACTTTGAAATGAATGCCAAACAGTACAGCATGTCATTTCCATATTTCTGGTGGAATGAATTGCATCATGGTGCTCTTTTTCTCACAGATGGTGCCCAACTGACACTACTATACTGTACAGTTGACAAGATCAAAAGCAAACAATGTACAAAATTAAAAATATAAAATGGCAACAATTTATCCATGACACCCTGTATAAACCTTTTATTTTGTTGATGAAAAGTTCTTTGTAAATTGGCAAACTTCATTTACATATTGATAAATTATTGAAATACTTGGGCAAATCTCATGAAACTCAAAGTTGACCGATATCTCCCCCTACCCTAAAATTTATTTATGAAGAATCTACATTCAGAATGGTAAAATATGTCAGTGACTGCATTATTATTGATGTAATGTATGATTACAGTAAATGGAGATGTTTATATTGCTCTAATTTCCATTAGTTATATACTAATTTTGTATTTATCAAGTTTCAGAATGAGTTTTGTAAGTAAAATATAGCATTTTAGGTGGAAAAATTTTAGCAGAGTGAAGGAACAGTTCTTCAATTATCATTTTCTGTAAAGTAATATTTAAGATGTATATATTTTTAACAATGCAAAATTAAGAAATTATTTACCATTTTTTAAGCTTACTTGTTTTCTTCAAAAATTTTCTCTTCTAAAAACTTAAATTTTTTTTTAAGGAACTTAACTATTCTCAGAGATAAAGGATGTAAAGTATAGATCAGTATGTATGTAACCTGACTTAATTATTAGCTAAATTTTGATCTAAACGTTCACTGTATAATGTTTATTCTGCAATAATGTATAATATTTATTCTGCAATAAATTTTTTATCACTGAATTAAGTGCATTGACATTGAAAGATTGTTAAAAAAATTGTAAAATAAATTCATTTTTATTATGAAGCTATGGCTTTTTTTACAGTATTGGGGAAAAAGTTCTAAAATTTGAAACTAGAATTTCTCACCACTATTCCAAATAATGTAAAACCACATGCAGAACAAAGATCATACTGTCAGCTATTAATACATACTTATTTTATCAGAAATGTTGTGGAAAATGACTTCACAGATAGACAAATCACAGTGAGTTGCTTGCTTCATGTATATAAATCAACTCTGTTCACTGTCTACAATATCAAGAAAAACATTGACGCAGGAAGTGATATCCAGAGGAAGTTGGGTGGCAGCAGTCAGCAAGAAGTGGAATTGGGACTTCATTAATCTCTTCAAAACCAAAATTGCAAAAGACCCAGCAACATCCATATATAAGATAGCTGCTTAGGTAAAAGTGAAACCCCCGACTAACTGTGCATAATTATCTGGGTCTTAAATAATAGACCAGGATGCCAAGGCACCTCATTACAGTGTCTATGAACCTAGGAGGCTGGAAATGTGCAAGAAAGTACTTGGGTATCTCAAGAATCATGGAACCACTGTTAAAATATGGCAAAAAAAAAAAAAATCTGCTCAGTGAACTGCTGAAATGGCTGGTACCTTGTAGAGCTGATGTTGAGAGCACCTTCAAGACTGAAATATCCAGCCCAGGTCCTAGATATGGGTATTATAGTGGGGAAAAAATGCCCCCATTTTCTATATACTTGAAAAAAAAAGGTGCTGATGTCTACTATGAGGTCCTGAGATACCATGTTTTGCAATAGCTCAAGGCCAACTACTTAAGGGCAACTGGATGATGCTTCTAGCCACAAAACCAAGAAGTGCTGAAGTTCTGCAAAGCAGACTTATGGCTGTCCTCTAGCTTGGAGCTGAACCTGCTACACTATGCCATATAGGACTTTTTGGAGCATAAATTAAATTAAATATTTACAAGGATGCTATCAAGCAGAAGTGGGCAAAGATATTCAAGGATATCATGGTTGCACAACTTGTTGTGGCCATGTTAAGGCTGTAATTAAAATAATGGAAGTTATACTGAATAAAATTATGGAGCAATGGCCTAGTGGATTAGTGTTTGGTTGGGCAGTGTGTACATGAACTCAGTGGAAATGGGTGAGCAATAATTGAGCAAAACTAAAAATAGGAAATAGATGATATCCTGAGACATGAGCAGTGGAACGAGAACAGTGTACTCCATAGATTAAATAGTGTTCAGTTCAGAATTTCCTGCAGGCTAGCCAGATCTATATACACTTTGAGGAAGGCCAGAGGGAACAATGGCCAAAATGTTGTGATAACAACAAAGATGAAGACAATAATCTGAATATAGCATGTAAATGATGACTCCTCATCCCAGAAATTCATAGAGGAAATACACTGAACAAGTTATTCATTTTCACGTTATCCGAGTGTTATTAATATCTTTTTGTATTCTTCTTTGTGCTATGTCCCCTTAGGTTATAGGTGATTGTGACTCTCTACAATTTCCTGTCCTTTGCAGCTCTTAATAAATTTTGTCTTTTTTTTTTAATTATTTATTCTAAACCCTGTTTCACCATCCATTTATTCAAGCTCACTAAGTATGTTATGCATTGTTTTCCTGTGTCCCTCTTGCCTTCAATCTGTTCTGTGAGTATCAGATTTTTCAAGCCCTCTTTCCTCATTATGTGCCCTAGAAATTTCAACTGTCCCTTCCTGATGTTAAGTATAAGTTTCCGTTTTGTTTTCATTTTTTTTTCTATATCATTGATCATATATTTGGCCCATGGTATTCTCAGCATCCTTCTATAGAACCACATTTCTGTTGCTTCAAGTCTCATCTTTGAGATTGTCCAGCATTCACTGCTGTATAGGAGAATAGATATCATGTAACAGTTCAGTACTCTTTTCCTTGTTTCTGAAGTTTTTCTGTTTATTAATACCATGCTTAGCTTTTGGAATGCAGCTTTGGCTATCCCAATGAACCTTTGGATTTCAGTGTTGCCCTTTCCATCTTCTGTTAAAACATTTCCCATATATTGTATTAATAGGCCTATTAATGCAAAATAAGCAAGTTTTGATGGCTGCAGAAATTTTACAAGTCTTGCTTCTCCACCCTGTACATAATTGTTATTACCTAATTACAATAATGATATTAAATAAATGAAAGATTTAAATTTAATGCAAAAAGCAACTTGTTGGATTTATAAATTTTCTTTTTAGTTCTAAGAATGATGTGCTTTTTTTTTCTTTTTTTTTTTAACTTGTTTTAAATTGTATTAATCCCTATGTCATAAATTAATGGTTTATTTAATAGGATAAGAAATGTAAAAATTATGCAAACTAATTTTTTTTTTTTTTTTTTTTTTTTTTTTTTTTTTTTTTAGATACTAATGTATTCTTTTTTTCTGAATTATGTCTGTCACAGTTTTTAAAATAAGTAAAATCTTTTCCTTTGATTATGTTGTTTCTTTGCACACCACGAGAAAGTAAATTAGTAGAAATCTTTATTGAAATTGCATTCTTACTCAGTTAAACTGTATTTGAAGTTATTTTATCAACTGGTTTATTTTTAAATATTTATGCCATATTCCATATTTAAAACTGGGAAGATTATCCTATTCTATACAAACTCTTACTATTTTATATACTATTTTTTTATCAATTTTTCTTCCCCGCTCCATTATCTTGAACTATATGCAAAATTATTTTTTTGACGTACATATTGGAAAGTACTACTTATTCTTAAAATCCTTCATGATTTAAGTTTATATACTTTATATAACAGAAATATCTTTATAATACTGGTGTACATGCCTGTCTTGTGGTTCAGTTAATTTAAACATGACTGAACCAGAATTATACAGATTGTCATAGTTTTCAGTAAATTTTTTTGTGTATGTGTGTTTTTAGTAAAATAAATTTTCTTGAACTAATTCTGTGACTGAAAATAGATTTGGATTAAAAAAAATCATTACAATATATTAACAGAAAATAACAATTTTAACATCTTCACATAACTTTTTATACATTTTTGAGTATGCCTGATCTTTATACCAGAAGTGTGTCATTAGTCAATTGCTTCCAAAATATTGACCAAAAGGATCAGCATTCATTTTAATATAGTTTTAAATAATACCTTGGTTTATAAAGATCATGGCATTCTTCAGATAACCTGTGATAAAGAAATGCTGAATTTGTCATGTTATATCTAAGAATTGGAATAATTTAAGAATAACAGGAAAATTATCAGCAATATTCATATAGTTATAGATAGGAAAAGGTTTTGAGTAGACATTACTGATTAATTTCTTTTTTTTTTTATATTTCTAATAAAAGGTTCAAGTGAATAAAAAATGATTTTTTTTTTTTTTTTTTTTTTTTTTTTTAAATTAATGACAAGTATGGTAAATTGATGCAGTAAGCATGTATGTAATATTTATTACTCACTGACATCAATAAACATAAAATGTATCATTACTTGTCATTTATTTCGGGTTTATTCAACAATGAAACCAGATTTGTTTTGATTTCTCATAACCATATTTTTTCTTTTTCTTCAAATCAATAAAACTAGTTACAAAATAAAGAACAAGAAAAAATATAGAACATGTTTCTGCTTGAATTCCAACAATGAAGATAGGGAAGGAGGAGGAGGAGGATCCAAGGAATAAATGAATGTGTTAATGCAGAAGAATATATTGATGGCAAACTGGAATCAGAAGGGCATTCCTAGGTGATGTTTTGAAAAGCTACCAACATTCTATTGAATTGCTATTCATGTCTGGAAATTATTTTTCCATGCTTTAATTTGTTTATTCATTCATGCAAGGTTGTAACATTTCCTTTCAATGGACCACTGGTTTCCAGCCTTTTCATTACAAAGGACTGCTGCTGTTTTAATTAACTAGCCAATGTCAGTGCTATTATTTTCTAAGAATATTTTTATTATTAGCTTGTAATTTGGTCTTGTAGAAAATGAGTATTAATTACTATTCTTGAGTCAAATTATCAAATCCTTTGTTTTTCAGAAATGTATTGAAGCCTTAATGTTATTTTCTGTTCAGCTCATTAATCAAGAATGCAGTGCGCACATTTGTGTTGACTTTCTACATGTATTTCTGTGCTGACATACTATGTCGTTTCTGTAGTGTAATTTATAATGTTAATTTTGCTCATATTTTAATGTTATTCAAGTATAAAAAAGCCATTTTCAGTTTATGGTAATATTTAAATATTATCCAGTTTTATCATCAATCTCGGGTTAAATTTATTATACAATTAGTTAATATATTACTGTAACCAATTAAATATTGGTATATTAAAATAGAAACTTTAAATCTTTTCTGTAAAACAATTATAAGTTATTGATTGGTTGATTATGCTAGAACCTATTGAAATTTAGTTTAAAGATTTCTACAATTTCTTGGTTATTAATTGTTGTAGCAGCTTCTTACTACTGTTATTTATTGCTTCATGTTATAAAATTATTACTCAGACTTAATGAATGATATTTACGTGAATGATATCTCATGAATTTTATTGATACATTAAATATATTAATAAAAACATTTGAAAATGTTTCTTCATATTTTTACATATAATCTACAAGAATGATTTCATATTGTAAAATAATATATATTAGTATAGACTTTGATAGATTGACCAAAAAAACAGGATAGAGAAGCACCAAGTACTAAAATAAAAATGTTTACAAATCCGGTTCTTTCATAAATTTTTATCAAATATTTTTATCTCTCTAATTCAAAATCTTTTGGTACTATAACCAAATACTTATCAATATACGATCATAAAATATTCTTTGAAAACAAAGGACAAATTTCTTTGACTGGAGTGATATTTTATTTTATTTTTTTAATACACTTTTCATCAATTTTGATATAGTATTGTGAATCTATTTATAAATAGATAGATGTTATTTGGGGGGTTAGATTTTATTTATTCACCTGTATTGTTGTCATTTAAATAGATGATCACTATGACATAATCAATGTATTTTATAAAAACATAATTTTCCATAATTAGCCAATAGCCAAATGTGCTTTATAAAAATCTTTACACTTTTTTTTAGTTTTAGCTTCTATAATTAGAAAATAGTTTTCCACAAGTTAAGATTTGAACTTTGCAAATTCTCTTCCAGTTATTGAAGTTTTTTCACTGTATTATATGGTTAGCTCAAATGCACTATTAATATAGTACAAATAAGCTCTCTCTCTCTCTCTCTATATATATATATATATATATATATATATATATATATATATATATATATATACACACACTACACTTGCAAGATGTTCCAGGCTGAATTAATAAATTATAGAAGTTATGCTCAAAACATAATTATTCATGGAGGTATTTTTATTGCTTCAAACATTATTTTAGTGGATACCTGTATTTGAGTACACATTGTTTGTTTTTTTAAACACTGCTTATTTTGTCTACTGGCTTGCATACTCAAGAAAACTTAAAGACAATGTGCCCTCTAGCAGAATTTCAAACCTGTGTCCCCCATTGTGGGAAAAACCACCATATGATCTGGTTTGCTTCAACAGCTCAGCCACAGAGAGCTTCAGTTAAGCAAGACTCTATTTGCCTTAAAGCACATTCACTCAATTAAATTTTCTCGAAACACATAGCTGCTCAGTTTTGTATCTGAAAGTATTAGGTTGGTGCAAATATCGTTTTCTCACATATGTTACTATGTGAGAAAACGATATTATTTTTGCACCAACCTAATAAATAAAGAATTAATGGATTTTATTTTTTAATCTGACATATTTTTATTACTGTGAAAATTGCTTTGTTTTGGATACCAAAACTGAGCAGTTATGGTTTTTGAGAAAATCTGAATGTGTGAATGTGCTTTATGGCAAATAGAACCTTAATCAACTGTGAAGCTCTCTGTAGCTGAGCAGTCAAAGCATGATGGTTCCTCTTGCAAAATGGTTATGCAGGCCAGCTGACAAAATAAACACTTTTTTTTTCTTTTAAATGGAGTTTCTACTCTGTGGTATCATCCATTTCCCCCATTAATGGATCTATTCTGAACACTCCAGGAGAAATCAACTGCTATGCAGCATTCATTAAAGTTTACCATTAAGCAAATTCATATTGTCTCAAACAATTTTACAACAATTTAATGAATTCTCATTGTTAACCATTTGATAATAGCTGTTCAGAGAAACTTATTACTGACTCTAATGTGTCTGATGCCAAACTGGAATAACTTTCTTAAACTTCTTGAGTACATACTCTGACCAAAGTTCTAATAAGCTGCACTATCTCACCAAATAAGTCTCAGCACAAGTTTGAGTATTTTGCTGACACATCTTCCTACAAAGAGTCTTTCACAATACTGGATGAGATCTACATTAAAAAGAAAAATGGAATGTTCTCTAGACACTTACTGACTGCAAGGCTTCAACTGCCTCAGACTCCATTAATGGATTTTATCAAGGCTTAATAAAACTGTTCAGTTAAGGACTGTTCATTTTCTTTAGTATCAGCAGAACAATATCAAGGTGAATGGATACAAGTTGCCTTCGTAAACAGGCTATAGTGCATGGATATCTGACAAAGAATACTCAAAAAGGGCACCTTAACATTACAGCAGGCCTATACCCAGACAAGAGTACTAGATTTAGTAGAACAAAATGCTAAAAATTATGACACAGTTGCAGTAACATCACAGACCTCTCCACCTATTTTGGCTCCTGCCCATCACTCTGAAAACATCAGCCTTAACTAAATGCACGTTTTTTTTCTGTGGGCGGCAAGAGACACACAAGGTCATTATGCCCTGCTAGAAGGGACAAATGCTATACATGTGGAAAACAGACATTGGGCCAAAGTTTGTAAAAGTAAGAAAAAGGGGAGTGAAATGTTATCTTGTTCAGCATCATTGGATATCGTCTTTTCAGATAAAATCCACCTTCTGACAACCATATCAAAATTCATGTTATCTCTCATAGCAGAGAAAGCATTTAAAGATTTAAAAAGGAGCATAGCAAAAGTAGCCATAACTATGTCTGATCATACACTACCTCTGGTAGTAGCGACAGATGCCTCAGAATGCACCATAACTACCTCTTTAAGACAATCAGGGAGGCTCATATGCTTTTTCTCCAAAACTCTGCCTAAACTGGATTGTAGGCATTCTGCAATAAAGAAAGAAACCTATACTATTATTGAATCACTGAGAAAATGGAGGCATTATTTGATTGGGTGACATTTTCAACTGATTACAGACCAAAAATCATTTTCATTCATGTTTAACCCAAAAATGACAAAATTAAAAATGAGAAGATAACCAGGTGGAGGATGGAACTCTCATGTTACTTGTTCAATGTAACATGCCACTCCAGAAAAGAAAACACAGCTGTGGATGCTCCCTCTCATGTATGTAGCTTGGCTGCTTGCAAAGAAGAGTTAAAGATACTACATAGAGAGTTGTGCCACCCAAGTGTTACATGCATGGTCCATATGATGAAAATCAAAAACCTTCCCTACTCAGTAGAGAATGTGAAAAAAAATGACACAAAAGCCACACAACCCTATGAAAGAATTGCATTGGATTTTAAAGGTCTGCTTCTATCAAAACTAAAATGTTTGAAGCAATAAAAATACCTCCATGAATTGCTGACAATAATTGATGAATATTTGCGGTTTCTTTCAATACCCTGCCCCAATGTATCCTCTACAATGGTCATACAAGAACTTTGCTCTGTTTTTGCTGTCTTTGGGCTACCTGCATATATTCATTTGGACAGAGGGGCTTCATTTATGTCTGAATGTGTATGATGATTCCTATAAGAGCAAGGAGTCGCCTTAAGTAGACCAACCCCATATAACACTCAAGGTAATGGCCAGTGCAAGAGGTATCATGGAATAATTTAGAAAAAGGTTCAACTAGCTGCTGCTGATAAAGGGGGAGCTTTAGAGAATTGGAAACAATTACTCTCAGAGGCCCTGCATGCAATTGGAATGCAGTTATGCACAACCACTAATGCAACTCCAATGAACGATTCCTCCTATTTCCAAGAAGTTTGACTGGAGCATCCCTACCCTCTTGGCTCTTGAAACCAAGAGTGATATTATTAAAAAGACACATGTGACTGAATAAGAAAGAACCACTGATGGATCAAATGGAGCTTCTAGATGCCAACTGCCAGTGTGTGCATATCCATTACCCTGATGGACAGGAAGACACAGTCCCACTAAGAGACTTGTCTCCAGCAAGCCTAAGCGAGGGCTGTCCTCAGGACACTTCAATTGATTATGAAGAAATGAAATCATGGTTTCCTTTTGAAGTTTACAAGGAACCCTTGAGCTTTGGTCCCTTGAGTAGTGACTAACAGATTTCATAGAAGAGAGCATGCCCACCTGATACTTCAGAGGATGAGCAAGATTTTATAAGATTATGAAAATGCATTAGAATTAAATCCAGTTTTAGTGTGGAAGAGGAACAACCTCATCATACTCTTGGCTATCCATCATAGTCTCACAGACAGCAAGGATGCCTGCTTGAGTCAAGGACTTCTTCTCTCTGTAAGAATAAGGCAGGGAGAATGTGGTATGATCCATTTCCCCCATTAATTAATAAGAGTTAATTTTTTTGATCTTGAATTAAAGCTTCAAGGTTAACAAGGATCAAAAAATTTAGAAAGGAGACACCATTTATCTCTGTAATAGTAAGAGAATAATCACTATTCGCTTGCTAAAAGATTAAATAATTACTGTTAAATATTACATCTTAGAACTGTATCATTTAAGAGAAGCTATTCAATAAATAAATAAATAAATAAAATACAGTATAGAATTACTTTTTCTGGTTAAAACCTATTGGTAGTTTTTAAAGTTTTTTCATGCTTACTACTTGCCATATCTTACCTTATTTTACTTAATTCTTTTTAAAAATCTTGTTTGTATTTTGATATGATTGAAGTAGTAGTCATGAAAGATTGTCTTTAATGAAGAATAAACTGGATTAAAAAAAGTACATTCTGTGAATATTGGATTGTATATCGTAATATACTATATGAATATTTTTGAATTGTGTAAGAAAATCCTTTGTTGGATTTTATCAGTATGAAGATCAGTCACAGTCAGGGTTTGTAACTTTGTATTTTTCTAGTGCTGAATTTCCTTTTTAAAGTTCTGCATTTACATTTAGATGAGTAGCTTTTTTTTATTTTTAGATATATCCTGCAATACTTAAAAATGAGCTATATAAATATTTGGGTATAGAATTAAGTTTTATTGCTGATATTTCTTTTTTTAAACATTGAATTTTAAATTACTTGGAAATACTGTTTTGAAATGGATTTTGGATCTTAAAAGTTTACTTTAATATTTTGAGAATATTGTTTGGGCAAAGTGGTAGTTTGTGGATTTTTAATCATGAATAATTGTTATCATTAAACAATAAAAATGTAGATTTCATTTTTAATTTCATTATTTACTATTATTATTGTATTCTTTTCTTTCTTACCTGTTTTAACTTTGAAATAGAAAATTTATTTATCTACATAATGTACTTTATTATTTACATTGTTCGAACTATTGTCCTCATCTTGACTTATCTCAGAAATCTAGACAGATACTACATAATGTAGTTATAAATCAGTTGGTTTTGGGATTTTTGAAGATCTAATTTTTACTTTATTTAAATTTGTTTATTTTATTTTTTATTTTTTTTTTTAGTAATTTTGAACTTTGTAAAAGTTGTTCTGAATTGAATATATAATAATGCTTGGTGGTGGAAAACCTTTATTCTAGCATGAGTGAACTGTATATAAGATTTATATAATTTCTGTAAGAGGAATTAATTTCAAGTGGATAAAGTATTAATGTTTGAATTAGTAATATTAAATTAAATGAACATGTTCCAATCAAATGTCGAATAGAAATTTTGTTGCAAGGCTTGTATGTATGTACGTGATATACCGATAAATTTACTACTTTCAGAAAATTTTTGTCATGATTAATTGTCACTATGTGCTTAATCTGAAGTACAAATACAGTATCAGTAAATTTCCTTATATCCTTATTCTATAATTCAACATGAAGTTGATAATGTTCATAAAATATCAGTTCTACATAGACTTTTAAAATAAAAAACAGTTATGTATATACCGTTATGGAGACAATTACATAATATAAGAACTGGTAATATCCTTTATCAAGTGTAAACAGATATTTGATCATATAGGAGACAGTTTATGAAGGGGAGGTGTAGATCTATATCCATGCACATTAGGTTTATATAATATAAACAGTACATGTTAATTAAAATGGTTTTCATTTTGTTGTATTTGCAAAGTATAGATATTCATTATTTGGAAATTCTATTTTTCCAAATATACATGTCTATATAAATTTAAAAATGTCAATGAGAATTTATCTAGGGAATTTAATGTTTAGTAAGAGGGAAGGTAGTAAAGGAAAGTAAGAAAGACGTAAATATCATTTGTAAGATGACAATATATGGTTGTAAGCATAAAAAGTCCAACATGCGAATTACAAATTGGAGACATAAAAATGGAACAAGGGCAAAAATTTGAATATCTAAATGTTTTAATTGAGGACAGAATATGATGCTGAAATCCAAAGGTGCATTGGGATAGTGAAAGATGCTTTCTAAAACCTAAAAGTATTAAGAAACATGAAAATCTTTTTATTAGGTTCGTGCAAAAATAATGTCGTTTTCTCACATAGTAACATATGTGAGAAAACGACATTATTTTTGCACCAACCTAATAGAAAAAAAGAAAATAGTACTGAATATTGGTCCTCTTATATGGCAGTGAATGCTGGAAAATTTCATCACAGATGAAGAGACTTGAGGCAATAGAAGTGTGGTTCTGCAGAAGAATGCTGAGAATACCATGAATTGAACATGTGAGCAATGACAGTTTTAAAGAAAATAGAAACAAAGAGGAAAGAGTTGAAATTTCTAGGGCACATCAGGAAAGAGGGCTTAGAAAATTTGGTACTCTCAAAACATACTGAAAGCAAGAGGGACAGGGAAAGCAGTGCATAATGTAGCTAACGAGCTTGTGAAATGGTTGACAGAACAGGGATTAGGAGAGATAGTGTAAAGACGAAATTTACTAAGAGCTACAAAGGACAGGAAATTGTGGAGTCATGATTGCCCATTCCCTGAAGAGATATGGCACATACAAGAGAAATTATGATCTTTACATGTAATAAAAATAAACTGTAAATTATAGAATAAATTCGAGGAGCCAAAGTATAGATCATTATTACACCTAATATTAAGTTATTAAGCATCTATTTCCAGATGCAACCACAATATTGTACATTTTGGATTTATTGACCAATAAATTGTTTATACCTTTAAAATGAATGTCATTGTTGGCATCATAAAGAAGGAATTATTCATTATTTATTTATATATTTTGTTTATTTTATCTTGTTTTTATGGTGTTGAACTACATATGTAAACCTCTGTTAGTAAAACATAGTTTTATTTTTTTTTTTTCCATTATGATTTTATTTTTACTTTCTGGTCATTGATTTACTGAAATAAAAACAAACAGAAAACAACTTTGTGTGGGCTTTCTACTTTGAACCCATCATCTGTTGTTATTTTCATTAATGAAAGATACCTCTTGTAATTTGAGGCCTGAAAGAAAAATA
Source organism: Acanthosepion lycidas (assembly GCA_963932145.1). Lineage (NCBI taxonomy): Eukaryota > Metazoa > Mollusca > Cephalopoda > Sepiida > Sepiidae > Acanthosepion > Acanthosepion lycidas. The sequence goes on from OZ010574.1 coordinate 39,015,723, forward strand.
ATGTTAAGGTGTTCATAATACATAGGAAAATATCTGACAGGGATTTCATTATAAAATGGATGGTTGGTTTTGTGAAGATAAATGGACTTGTTAATGAAAGAAAAGTGCTGGGAGAACAAACACCCTAGTCCTAACCGTGGTGGGAAATGTAAAAGACGTGACAATGATAGCAGGTTTGATAGTGATTTCCCTCAGTTTCATGGTAAAATTTCTGGTTGAGACAAGTAGAGCACAATTATTTTGCATCATTTTCTCCTGATTAGTGAAGGTGATATTGTGAAATTTACCTGTTGAGAGAGCGCACGCGCTCTCTCTCTCTCTCTCTCTCTCTCTATATATATATATATATATATATATATATATATATATATAATTATTTATTTAAAAATATGATTCCAACTCGCTACATAAGAGGTCTCATGTTTCAAAACAATTTATATTTATGCTCTACTTTCGTATCGAGCACTATTTTTTAAAAATAATAACAAAAATACTAAGGAACATTGGATTATTTACCAAACCAGTTTCTTTCCTATTTTCTACAATATTTTAACACATATATATATATATATATATATATATATATATATATATATAATTAAATTTTAATTTTGGAAAAAAATTACATTAAATTAGTAACTTGGTTACTGTATTTAGTTAAAAATTTAAATAAATGTTAGCAGAACTCATTATTTCAAAAAAGGAAGGCTAACGATTATTTTTCGGCAAAAGAAAAATACAATCACTCAATTTAAAAGATAAATTAATATTTTTTATTAGCTAATTCTCATCTGTTGATGGCTAATATGAATATTAGTAATAAATAATCCTAGTACAAAACAACAATAACAAAAATCAAATTTCCCAATTATTGAGCTATAAATTTCAAATACAATGCTTATTATTTTCTCAACTTTTATCAATTCATGAATAGCCCAACTTTGGGCTTTTTTTTTTTTTTTTTTTTTTTTTTTTTTTTTTTTTTTGCAATTGTCAATGAAAACTTTGAAATTTGAAAATGAAAAAAAAAGGGGATAAAAATAAAATAAAATTGATGCCACATAAAAAATAAGTGTAAAAACACTTTCTGAGGATTGGTTATTTCTTTGTTATTTTACAGATTTTAACTTTTAAGGAAAACATTTTATGGTTATTGTATGTGACATTGAGTATAAAAAAATTGAACTCACAACTCTTTGGGTCCTGTCACTGGATCTAACCAACACCTTTATCCACTGTGCCATGTGTCCTTGAGGACAATACCTGGTTAAGGCAGTGGAGAACTTTCAGAGGGAAATTAGCAGGAGATAACTGATAACTGTCATCCATCAAACATGGCACGTGGAACTAGAACAGTCTACCCAAGTGAGCGAAATAAAGGGTTCAGTTCGAAATTCCAACCACCTGAAGAAGGCAGGAGCGTACAACGGCCGAAACGTTGTGATAAATATGGTGACAAAGATGAGGACAATAGTCCGAATAATGTAAATAATCTCCAAGTTTTGTGTGTATGAAAGTCATAATTTTTGTAAATACACTTTTTTTGTAAATACACATTATCAGACAATAAGCTCCTATAATAAATATTTTTCAACAATAAAGCAAATATTTTCTTAAATTTTTAAGATTACTGGGTAGTTACAAAAAAAAAAAAATTATATAATAGGCATTGTATTAATCAATTTATTTCAGTTCTGTCCTCTTTACTTAAATTTCCCAAACATCAGGCTGTCAAAAAAATACCCCTCAATGTTAAAAATGCTTTTTTGTGCTATTTTAAATTAAAAGTAATATTTGTTTCACTTCAGATTAATTAAACTTTTAAAAAGTATTTTATTTTTGAAAAAATTTTTAGTAAAGAGAATTATGTTGCCAAATCTGTCAATATAGACAAATTTAGATTTTACTGATAAGTAGAAAAAAAAAATTCCATCAATTTAAATTTGGTTTGAAATACACTAAAGTATTTTGCTTATTGGGAATATTAAATCTAATCTATTAGCTTGGAATTAAAACTAAAATTAAAGCTTCAAGAAAAAATTTTCATTTTTTAAAATGCATTTAAAACTTGGGTATTACTTTTTTTTTTTTTCTCCGGGTACCTACATAATTATTATCAATGAGGAAACAAGAGACTACTTTTGCATTTATTTTTAAGTATTGAATGCAACAGAAAGCTTAAGTAAGCTACCTGTTCATTTGCTTTTTTTGTTTTCTTTTTTGTTTCCCATAAATAATACTACTGAAATTTCATCTATTATAAATTTATTTTTTCCTAAATTCCAAATGAAAAAATTGAAATAGCCCCATGAGAATGTAATGGTGGCCTCTTTTTGCTGTGATGGTATGTTAATACTTATGAACAGTTTAGGTTCTTGGGTTTGAAAGTCTAAAATAATTCATAAGTGTATAATAATAAAGATATTTATAATATTCCAGCACTTTATTCCTGGTACTGATGTTGCATAAGGAAAATTAACATATTTGCACAAAATCTTTTTATTGATATCAAAAACTTATAAATATTTGTACATTTCTTCACTGATGTCTTCTCTTACCAATAAAGCTGGTTGACTTATTTGTTTTGAACAATTTACATTGTTACTATTTACCAAGGGGGATTAAAGACTAATTTCTAATTATACTGCAAAAAAGTAGAATTTTTATTTTTTTTATTTTTTTTTTTTAAAGAATCTGAACTGAGTTTAGGTATCTGTCAAGCATGTCTTTATGAAAACCACCGATAACCACAAATAATACTGTGATATTACAGAGATGAGAATGATAGCAACAGCAACAACTCTATTGTGTTCACAGGATGATACTAAGTAGCAAAAGTAATACCATGTATTCTGTATTGGTTGAACTGGTAGATGAAGAGATGCCTTGAGGCAACAGAGATATGGTTCTACAGAAGAATGCTGAGAATATATTGGCAGAGCATATAAGCAGTGAATAAGTTTTAAGAAAAATAGAAACAAAAAGAACAATTATTAAAATCAGGAGACAGTTAAAGATTGTGGGACACATAAAGAAAGAAGGTTTGGAACACTTAACACCCACAGAACACATAGGTGAGTGGAAGAGAAGGAAAATTCTGTAAATGGATAGCAGAACCAGGAAAGGGAGGGATGAAAAAACTGCTAAGAATGACAAAAGATAGGAAGTTGTAGAGGGTCATGATCACCCACGTCCTGAAAGGACATGGCACATAGAACTGGTAGAATGTGTAAAATTTGAATTACAAATATGTTTGTTCATAGCTCTAAAAATTTGTAACTTGAGAAGCTGACCCCTTAAAGGGAGTCATTGTTTTAATTTAAAATCAAAATACTCTTTATTGACAAAACTTGTATTATTGATGATCAGCAATATGGCATTTTGAATAGAATTTCAGACCTTGTCCCTTGTGAACTCTATGCACCTATTTTCAAAAGCTATTTGTAGCTTGCAGGATTTATTTCACCCTCGCCATGAATTATTTGATTTTATTGCAGATGAAGAAACAATTTAAAATTTGAAAGTTGTTTTGTGCCATTTTGCATCTTTTAGAAGAGGACTATTTTTGTAAATTTTATTTTATTCTGTTTTACTTGGCCTAAAATGAAAGTTTAAGAAAAAGGCTGGAACAGTTATTAGTGGTATTTTGAAGAAATTACTGCAACTTTAGAAAAGACACTTACTGAAGGTTTTATAAATCTACAAATACTAATTAAACAATTATTTTATAAGGGGAAAGGAATATGAGTTCAAATTTTGCTGTGACTTATTTGTTATTTCTGATACAGTCTGTATTAGCTGTAGAATGATGGTTTGAGAATTTGAATAAAAAAATAAGACATAAATTATTCACTTTTTACTAGTATTTCTTTTAAGTAAACTTTTTAAAAAAAAAAAAAAAGTTATGAATAAAAAACTTAGACATCATTAACATTTTTTCATTATGAAGATTTATTACTTTAATAAAAATAATCTTTGAAATTTGATAAACTATTTACCTATGACTACTTTTCTAAAATGTATATGTTAACCAATTATTTTGATAAATTTCCTTTTTCCATTTACATCTAAAATGTTTTTTTAAAAATGACAGATCTGAAGCTTTACAGAATAAATAAATAACAATAGCTACAAATCATTTTCCACCCACAAGAAATAGACAAAGGCTTCTTTAGAAAAGTTCAGTGCCTTTATTGTTCAATTTTGTTTGCTTTTCTGTCTCCACATATTCATTCTAGTTGTAGCTGTCACATGTTGGAATTTGAGAACTTTAGTGACATTTTTTACTTGAAGTATCAGTTGGCTAGATTGTCTTGTAAAAATCTTGTGAGACAAAGTTATCTTACTATAAGTGTTTTCTAACAGTCAGGTATTCTTGCTAACATAAATGTCTGGGAATACTTTCTTCTATTTTGAAGAAAGATATAAACAAATTTGTTTTTGTGTAAGGTATTTTTACAAAGTATTTCAAGTCTGCTGTATAAATTATCATAAAGTATAGTATTTTAAATAATATTTCATTTACTTGAAAATTTTAGGTTTATTACTGTTGGTGCATTTTTAAATTTCCACAAAATATTGCTTGGTATTCTTTAGTTTTCTTCAGATTATATATAAATGACAAACTTAATACTTTTAATTATCTACAGTATTATTTTTTATTGGGTGAAGCATTGCCAGCCATTATCATTTTTAACTAATATTTACTTTAATTTTAATTTTTTAGTTATTTTTTTATCACATTTTACTGATACAGACAGTAATAAAAAGCAACTAAAAATTAATACAATACTAAATATAAGTCTGAATGATAATTGTTTTCATTATCAGTTTGTCACCATGGATAGTATCATTGATAATCTTTTAAATGCTCATATATTTTTCTTTCTTGTTACTTTCATATACGAAGATTAAAGTTAATTTTTACTAAAATTATAAATTAAATCTGATTTTCAGTTAATCTTTGTTTTTAAGTTGTATGCAAAATGTATTTTTTTTTTTTTTTTTTTTTTGTGAGTTATATGAAGATATGTGATAATAGGAAATAGTTTTGTGCTGAAAAAACAAAACTAAAATTAAACTTTAGACTATATATAAAAATAAATTTATAACATTTGAATTTAAAATGATAAATATTTTAGATGCTGTTTAAATATGTACTTTTTCTTTCATTAGTCTTTAACATATAATTTGCTTTTTTTTTTTTTTCAGGTGGACAATTATGATATCCATAATATATCTGCTAGTAATAAAAGTGCACTCAGTCAATTGGCACAAGAAAGCAATGATGCATTTACAAAAGGAGACTATAACCAAGCTGTTCAATTGTACACAGAAGCTATTGCCCTCAGCCCACACAATCACATACTTTTTACCAATCGGTCAGCCTCCTATGCCCAGCTGCATAAATATGCTGAAAGTCTTGATGATGCCAGGAAAGCTAAGCACATTAATCCACAGTGGACCTTGGTAAGTTTTGTTTACAATGTTATACCATAGTAAAAATTTTGCTTCATTAAAGTTATTTATTTGAATAAGGCACAAGGCAAAAAAATTTGGATAGTTTTCATTAAGTTTATTTGTATATAGAAAATTTAAGTGGAGATATAGAATTTAGTAGCAGGATTCATAACTTATTTAAGTAGATTTTGCTTTATATTAGTTACTTTACTTTTAATGATTTGAGCAATCCTTTTTCTATAATGATATGTGAATGTGAGAAATACAATTTGACAGGTCTTCTATTTTTGTATATATAAGTGAAGAGTAAAGTGAAGGTTGGTGCAAAAATAATGACGTAATAATGTTGTTTTTTGACGTATTTTTAATGTAAAAAAACAATAACATTATTACGTTATTATTTTTGCACCAACCTAATAGCATTTTTTAGTTTGGAATGATTTTTGCATATCAAATACTGAATTACCTTTCTTAGATTACTTAGCCTAATATTCTGAGCACACGTTTCAGAATTTGGGAAAGAGGCATATCCAGACTTTGGGAAACCAATGTAGAATAAATAGTTATAAATTTTATTCATGGGTATTAAGTAGTTATAGATTAAATCAATTGTATTTTGCTCATTTTTTTTTCCTGATACAAGATTATTTATTTTCAAAGTAGGTAGCTTTGGCCTTTTTACTTTATTTTCATTTTACAAATTGCAATTATCATAATTCAATTTCTGTGACCAATATTTTATTAGTTATGAAAAAATGTGTGTTCAGAATATGATGCTAGGTAAAGAAATCTGAGGAAATTAATTCTGTATTTGGCATGCAAAAATCATTTTGGATGCTAAATTCCTATTGAAAAATTACTTTAACTCTCATTATCAATTATCATGTAAATGTTTAATAGAAATGTATATATACCTTTTTGTTTCATAATTGTTTAGAGATCATAAGTGAAAATATTTCAGAATTTCTTTGTTCCATAGATTTCTAGGCCCTCTGTGGAAGAACAAAACATTAAATGTTCTTTTTATAAATAACTAGTTTAAATTTTGGTCTAAAATTGTCTTGACCGTAACAATATTTTGTTTTATTGTTCTTTGTAATTGTTAAAGTAGAATGTAAATTTTCAATATGGTACAATATGAAAAATATCTCATTTGTATAATGTTTAAGTTTACTGCAATTTTTAAAAATTTTTATTTGAATTTCTCTGGGAGATATTCTTTTTTTGATTGGCTAGTTGAATATTATCAAAGTAAAAAAAAAAAAATTATAAATGCTAGTAATTGCATCAGACTGTTTAACACATTGTTCTACTATTAGTATTTGTCATAGTCAAGAGCCCAATTTATTGATATTAGCTGGTAAAAGGTTGAATTCTATAATTTGTTTCTTATAATTTTGCAGAAAAATATCTCCTGTTCTTAATGGCCTTCTTACTTATTAAACTCTGACAAATTACTATTATAAAATACTGTTTTTAATTGTTCTTTGAATAAATTTGTTTGAGAAACTCACAATTAAGCAGTTAATTTTGTTTTATTATAGTCTAAAGACTTTAACTCCTTGCTTGATTGTCTTACTGCTACATATAATTATCAAATTACTGCTGAGCCATAGGTTCTCATTATTTTCATTATAAACATGTTAACAATATAGTACTTTTTAAAACTGTGTAGAGTATAAGTTTCTGTATGAATCTAGCATATTGGTGTATTTATTCACCTTGAAAATGACAATATTAAATTTACATTTCATTTGTGTATATATGTACTAATACACACACCTTTTTCACAATATTCCTACCAGTGTTAATACTACTAATATTTCATTTATTTCACTGACATATCACCTAGTTTACTAGGATATGGCCCAGGTCTTATCTTTGTTTGATTGTAATGAAAACAAGTGTGAATTATGGGAAGTGAATTTCTTAGAATATATGAAGTTTCAGAAATTACCTGGTGCTATTTAAACAGTGCAAGGTTGTCTTGAAAATTGCTTGGTAACTTTGTTTATAGTTAATATATGAAAGTAATATAATTAGAATGAACCAGTCCTTATATATATATATATATATATATATATATATATATATATATATATAGATAGTAAACTCATGACTGAAGTTAAGAAGATGAAATAAGTCAAATCTTATGGGGATCCAAGTTTAGACTTGAATTTTATTTCATTAATTATTGGGATTGTTGAAATGAACTCATAAGATTAAGTGGGAGTGTTAGAATATGAATTTATATATGATTGTTCATTTCCAATAAAGATTGTGTATTATCATACAGGCAAATTAAGTATAAGGTGTTACTGTCTGTGAAATATATATTTTTATGGGCTGTATGTACATGTTTAAAAAATAGCATATTGTTGTACAGTGTAACCCAGATATAAGAGAGTTGTCGGGACCGGAGAAGAAGTCTCTTATATCGGGGTTTCTCTTATATCCGGGTTTGGTCTATTTTGTTTAGGTAAGTATGGCTCTAATTTGGGACCAGAGAAAATCTCTATTATATCCGGGTTACACTGTATTGAATTTTGGCTCATTTTACTCTCAATTGGCATGGCATGGGAATCCAACTTTATTAGATTACAGGCTAATGATCCCAGCGACTCTCTCCAATTCACCCTTGGTTTTGAAGTGAATTCACCTAGTTTGTATCTCCTACCTTGTACACATCATACCACACCTTGTCTCTGCATCAGTCTCTTTCAACTGAACCTTATAGTTGTTAATATCATTGGCAGGTGCATCTGAGAATGAGGCATTATCTTTTGGTGTTATGTCATACAATTATACTGTCTCTGGCATAAAACAACACTTCTTTGCAGCAATTCTTTCATACTCCTATGATAAGTTTCATTTCTGGATGGAACATATTTAAATGTTTTAAAATGTACCACTCAGCTACAAAATATTTAAAAATTTTGTTGTATAATGTCATTATCAAGAGAATTACTGGCAGGTCTCTTTAAAAACTATAGCCTTGAGTTGGTGTATGACATTTGCAGAGTCCTACTGAAATAACGATTAACAAATTGATAAACCTGCAGAACTGTAGTCAAGTAATGCCTACTATTCGTAGCCTGTACCAAGTGTTGCTTCTAATTTCCTTTTCTCCCAATGTACTGGTGTTGGATCTGTTGATTGACATAATATGCATTTTTAACTACACTGAATAACAGGACAAACTTACTTAAAAATTACCAGGATGTTATCTATGCTGATGACTGTCCAATATTTGAGTGGTGCTCAACTGCTGCAATAGCAGCAGACATGGATGTTGTTGGCTCAGTTTCTTTATTTTTCATGCTGAATCATGTGGCAACCAAATTAGTTTATCGGCTGAGTTCTGTTTATACTTCATCAATGATATGTCAATAAAAAGATTATACTCCTTTATCAGTTCTCTCAGAGTAAATTGCCTTATTTCAGTAACTTTTGTTTTAATACCATACTAATTAGGGTATTGGATATACTGTAAGGTAATCAGTCTCCAGGTGCAATACCTCTGCCTACCATTGAAGAGTCTGGTTAATTTCTTCCAATTTACAAGGATCTTGTATCAACCTACTTTTTCATTTCTTTTTTATTTACATACCATTCTTCTCAATTGGGTCATTTTGTTGTACACTGATGATAGTTTTCAATACCATTATTTTTAAGAGGATTATCACTTACTTCCTTATCCCAGTATTTTGTAATTGTAGTAACTCTATTTTATGATCCTCGTTGTCTTGTAATTTCCCTAACCTTGCTTCCACATTTTAAAAAATAATTCATCATTTTCTTAGACTTTTTAATCTAAAACACTCAGTTATCATTTTTCACTTGTTCTGGGTTTTTACTAATTGGGCCAAACTGTTTCTTGCTACTTTTAACATCCAGGATATTTTGTTGATAGACATAGCTTTTACTGTTTGAATAGACTTGGAAAAACACAATACTCAGCACAGACATGGTCTACAATGCTACATTGAGATCAAACTCTAATCTTGTAAGGCAGTGACTTCATCCCTTTAAAAATAAACTGTCTGTAATGCTTAAAATAACTCCTGAACATGCACTTGTATGTATATTTTCTTGAGGTTGATGAATGCTTTTTTATCTTTCTGTTGCGATTCCTATAATTTGATTATGCAATCATCTGCTTTGGCTCTGAACATGTCAGTATATCAATTCAACTCTCTGTTGTCCATTATAGGGTGCATCATTGCCTTGTTCAACTGTGTAATGGCCATTAGAGGAATCAAGCTTTTGGGAGATTTTCATTTCTCCTTAACTTAGTAATTACTTTGCAAACAAATCTTTTCAGCTGTTTTGTTGTACTTGCTTCATTATATCATTGCTACTTTTCATAGCTTTTTCTCTCTCACAACCAAAAGATATGACATTACATATTTTGAGCCTATATTAGTGAATTAAAGATATGTAAACTCATTCCCAACATGTTTTAATAAACATTCAGAAGTTCATGACAAAAATTTACTCTTTTATACTATGATCCTGTTAAACAATTTTTGTGGTGGGAGATAATCAGAAAAGAATATCATAACCTAAAACAAATTTTATTTATATATTATTCAATGTTATCATTTAGATATATCATTTGTGATCATGTGGTGAAGCACAAATTGAATATCTATATTGTAAATTCTATGTTGTAATAGAAAAAACTGTATGATCGATAGATATTTTTCATTAATTTGAGCTCTCACTGGCTTCAATTTTTAAAAGTTGAAGGGATTTACATATAGCAAATTAGTTTTTATTTCATTACATTTCAACTTACATTTTTAAGAGCAAAACTTAAGATTTTATTTTTTCATCAGGCCTCAATAGAAGTAAATCAAAGTTCCTGTGTACACCGATTTAACAAAAGACAATAACAGAAATAGAAAGAAAATACACATGTCGCAATAATATATTGAGACAACTATACTTCTTCAAAAGTAGATCACATTAAATTCACACAAGCACTCCTTCTGTTTACACACGGATGTTTTTCTTTTCTTTTTCTCTTTTTTTTTTTTTTTTTTGTTGTTTTAATAAAGATTATTTCAAGGACTTTCAGCTGGTAACTAAAACGTGATCTGCACAAAAAAAAAACAGGACCAAAAATCTGTCCATGCTGAAGGATGCAATACAAACTTGATTTTTATGCGATAACCGACCCATAAGTGTTGGCTCACCTATGCAAATCATTTAGTTGACCTTTAATAAAAAATGACTGGCCATGTTGGTTAATTCTCTTCTCTTGAAGTTGATATGTCCTGCCTATATATTCAGCATTTTATTAACATTTAAATTTATATATAACAGGATTAGTTTTAAAGATAGGCAAGATGCCTTTTTGAATTGATCTCAACATAGATCAAGAAGAGGACATAAGTAAATTTGCTGAAAAAAAAAGCAATTTAAACAGTTACTCTTACAATACTTTGTTGTATGTGTGCTTAATCAGGATCTTTAAGACAATTGGTTGACTTGCATAATGGTTAGTTTCTAGAATATTATTCTAAACATTCAAGCACATAGTTTTTTGGTGCATGAATTTTTGTATAGTTTCTCTTTCTTTTTTTTTTTTACATGTCATTTACCCCTATGCAATTTTTTTTTTCAAATCTATCAACTCAGCCTTTTGCAAGATACTTTAGTATTTTTTATATTGTTTGATTAATTTGTTATTCTTGCAAAACCTACTTCATTGAAACGGTATCTTTTGATCTATGTTTGCCAAGCTCTCAACCTCATTTTATTTGAGTTTTTGTTTTATATTCCTTTTTGCAAATAGGAGCTTTGTATACATTTAAATGTTTTTTTTTATTCTAAAACCTAAGTTTGTTTTCTGCTTTTGATTTCAGTCTTGTGAGTAAATTGAATAATAATAAATTGATATGAGATGAACTAAAAAGATTACTAGTATTATTTGGTTCAGAAAAAAAAATTCAGGATTTTAATCTTGAAATTTAGGTAGCTGGTGAATTTATATTAAAATACTTAATTTGTTTTTTAATACATGTAACTTCTTGCATTCAGATCTACAGCATTACCTGAATTTAGAAGCTAATAAAAGAACTGAAGGTAAAAAATGAATGCAATCAGAATGCATTATTTCCTACAACAGTGAAATATGATTCTCATTTGTTTTTTAATGTTGCTTAGGTACAAGCACCAACTCATGTTTTTATATAGTATTAAAATGATGGATTATCTTTTCTATTTGTAGTTAGGCTTTTATAATATAAAACTGTAGAGCTTTTTTGTTTTGTGTCTTCTAGAATATCTTTGATAGAAGTAGCATTGATGGCCTAGGTTTTATTAGAATTCACAGCTATTGAATATACAATTTTTCTCAGAACTTAGAAAGTACAGGTACTCTTATAAGCATACTTTTTAAAATTAAATTTATTCTGAAAAGTATAAATGTTTAGATCTTCTAGGTGGAGAATTATGTCATTATTAATATCAGTTTTCTGACAATACTTAATCTCTCAAACAAGCATACTTATTTTCTACTGTACACTTGAGTAAATCATAATTTATATGCCTTTCTATTTGGACTTGTATACTCATCTTAGTTATATTCACACTGTTTTGGCCATTATACTGTTTGGCCTTCCTCAGTGGTCTTGTCAGACACTGTAACCTTGTCAGAATTTGGGGAGTAGATTGTTTTCATTTTACTTTCCATGCCTGAGAGGATATCATGTATCAGTTATCTATAGTTTATTCACCTTTTGTGTCACTTGTCTGTTTCTTCCACTGAACTAGAATATATGATTTTTCTGCACTACCTTATCTAGGATCAAACTCATGACTCATGAAAACTGATATACTTTAAACAGCATTTTAATTCACTAAGGTTAATATTCTAGTGATGTAATTTTTTATCTTTAAACTTAATATTTATTCTAAGGTGGAATTCTTGAGTGTTCTTTCTTAATCAGCAGCTCCTAGATGATGTTCATCTCTGATAAGTTTAATGAGGAAGTGGTCAGTCTATCCTGTTTACTGATTCTTTCACTTGTCTTATCATCCAGTATTGTTTTGTTTATTAGCTTTTCATTTAGCAGGAGTTGATAACCACTCTGATCCTTTCATACATGATCAGCCATACCTGATTTTAATATCTTCTCTAGACAGCCTTTCAATTTTACTGCAATCTTATGTTTAGAGAGCAGCTGGTTTCACCCTAGTATTCTTTATTATAACTGCAAGATATTGAATACTCACCATTCTTCATCAAACATTTAAAGGCCAGAAGATACAATGACCAAAACATTGTGAGTATAACCACCAAGATGAGCATCCTAGTTCAAATAGAAAGGCATATAATAACGATAAGTTATCATTTTGAATATTCTGATATTAATTAATAAAACAAAATTCTCTTGCTTGTAAGTTCTGAAGTGCCATCTCAGAATTTTCTGGAAATTTTGGGATCATTCTTATAAGTAACATTTTTTTAATAAAAATATTTGAACAAATCCAGAAGGTATGAGCTAAGTTATGACATGTTTTGAAAATATCTTAGCGAATATGTGTAATATAGCTTTTTATTCTATTGTTACTTTTGCATTATAATTGATTGAATAAGCCAATCAAATTTAACATTATTCCTTGAAATCAATGTTGTGAATAATGTTTTAATCTCTCATTGTAGGTTTGAGTTTTGAATATGCTACTAGTGTATACTTATAGACATTTACACAATATGAAATTAATATTTTTTCAACTGTATTCATACAACTTGCAAAACATAATGCATGTGGATTATCTGTATAACTTATATAATTTTAAGAAAAGTATATATTTGCAATTTCATTTTAGTAAGAAGTTTTAATTTTTTTTAAATATCTTTTTCCACTTGTATTGTTTGTAAGTTAATTTGGCATTTTTGTTTTAGTTCATTTTAATAAAAATAATAACCATTATATAAATATTTAGAATTTATTGGTTGAAATTTTGAATGTTGCTATAGTGTGGATTGTATTTTTTAGTTTTGTAATATTTTTTTTAAATAGAACTGAAAACCTTTAATAATCACACAAATTAGTGTAAATTGAAAAATAGAAAAATTGTATACAGGTAAATCAATAAGTATATAGCCTAATAAAGAAAATAAGCATTTATTTTATATAAGAAATATTTATTTTTCTTTGTCAATGCTTTTTATTTAGTGATGAAAAGTGGATGTAGTTTTATTGATTCACCTTTTGTATATGCCATATAAGAATTCTTTGTGGCATTCAAAATGTCAAGTATGATGAAGTGATGTTGAAAATTGGAATGATGTTTAAGTTTTCATAAAAACTTTATAATTATGTCTTGTAGCTGTTTGGTAATTTTTACAATGTTGAAAAGTACTAAGAATGCTATTAAAATTCTAAATCAATAATTCCTATCATAGGTGAAAGGTCTAATGATAAAAAAGTTACTAAAACAAAATTTTTTTTTTTTTTAATATGGCTGCATTTGAACATTGAATGGAAAAAATAGCACAAATTATTGGCATAGCTTAAGAACTGGTATTAATGTAATTATTTTGTAGCTTGTTGTTGTTTATATAGTTTGTAATGAGACTAAATGCTATGTAATCATGTGGATAGTTGCTGATAAAAGTTTACTACCATTGTCATCAAGTGTAGGTTTAGAAGGAAAGAATTTGGTGAATGATACTTAATGACTGTTTCCTCACTATTATACACTTGTCCTCTAGTTCATCTTCAGTACTAATTTAATATCTAGCTATGGAATTACTAACTTACATAACCTTTCACTTATTTTCTGTCACATATTTAATTGTTTGATGACTCACCTATTATCATCATTGCATTAAAGGACTTCTCATATTGATGAGAATTTTCTAGCTTATTTAATTTCTGATTTTTGTAGTTTGTGTCCTTATGAAAAATTTTTAATTTTTAAAAGAAAATTAGAAATACAAACTTTAAACTAAGCAACTTGTATGATAGATGCTTTCATTATTTGAAATATACAAAAACTTTTCCAGCACTAACAGGTACACAGAAAATGATTTTGAAAATTTATTTTTTCATTATTTTGCTGATGGTTAGAAAATAGAAATAAAAGCTGATTATTTATTTTTTATTTTTTAATAATTTTCTGAATTTCACATGAATTTTTCTTTGTTTGTCTTAGAACTTATGGTTTCACCATTAAGCTGAAGTTAGTTTTGCATTTCTATAATTTCAAATAAGCAAATTTAATTAATAACAGATTTGGTTTTGAATTGTAAAAAAGAAACCAAGTCTTTTCTCAAGTATTTTCAACATCTGTTTTTACTTTCTGCACAATAATGCAAAATCCTGAAGCAGTAAGTTAATTTCATAAACTTCAAATTCTGAGAGTACATTGGTTGAACAGTTTAATTCATTTGGAAAGGATTAATAATAAATTACTTAAGTGGATGATTTCAGATACTTTTAATACAAAACACTACTGCTTCTAATCTTTTGAATCGTACTTGCACTTTCAAAATTAACTATAATTTATTTTGTTCTAAAAAATGAAAATCCTAAGTTTAAATTGTGTTAAATTAAGTAATGTTTGATACCTTTTATTTATATTTTTATCTTTCAAGTTGTATTTATATATGTATAAAGTATCTGTTTATTGATATTTTAGAACAACATTACTTATTAGCCTGTATAAGATTTAGAATATAAAATCTTTTATGGAATTTTCAAAATTTCCTTCCTAGATTTCTACTATAATTTCTAGTTTTATTTTAGTGTCCATGTATGAATAGAATAAAATTAAACTGTTGAATATAAGAGAAGAGATGTCTGTATGTATTTGTGAAATGTATATATACATATAAATATAGATCTAAATAGCTTGTTTTTGATTAAGGGTTTAAAAAATAGAGATGGGTACTCATTTTCTCTTAGTACATATAAAATTCGTTTTATTTTTTTTCTTTAACTTAATCCTGTAGACATTATCTAAATTACTTCATCTGAAGTTTGTGTAGGATCAGTTTAACATTTTTAATGGATTTTTTACCATAAATATATTGCTTAATTTTGTATTTTGTTTCCTGCATGACTCCACTTACTGTGAGGTTATATTAGTCTCCTGATAAATATAGGTTTTTATGACTTTGTGATAATGTATTAAAATAGTTCTAGATAGAATAAATAATATAATTATGTGATTGAATATTACTTTAATGTATATTTATTTATACATTTTATGTCTGGTCTAATGTTTTTAAATATTGAAAAATGTAAATATTTTTACAGTGAAATGTAATTGTCATAGAAAAATGTATACAAAATAGTAAATTTAATTGGAAATACCTTGTTCAGCAGTTAACTATTATACTTTAATATTTTTCATTTGTAAGGTCAGTTACCATATTTTTTTTTTTCTTTTTTTTTTTATTAAAAATGTTGACTCTGGAGAAAAATGTAACCATATCTCGAGTATTTTTATTTTAAAAAAAAAAATTGGAAAAAAATTCTCTTTAATATAAATTGATAACTATTTATATTCTATAGATTTGACAGGATTCCATGTTGAGATAGGAGATATTAAATTAAAAGGCTAATTTATTTTTTCCTGACAAATCTGTCAATGATTTGTTTTTGTGCACTGTTTGCAGTCAGGTTGCTGTATAGAGACCTCGGCATTTTTATGAATGCTTTCCTTTTAGTCTTACAATATGAGAAAAAAAGGCAACATTTATGTGTCAGCCTGAGACCTGACTAAGTCATCTATTATAGATTCAGCCTTTTTACATAATGGCCAGTTCTGTCAAGGGATAAAAAATAACAGAAGGCTTCTCAATTTTCCATTATTTTCATATATTTTTTTAATTTTTTTTTTTTAATAATTTTTTCCTTTTCATTTTTACATTTACTTCCTTTATTACTTGCACTTTCTGGCATTAGCAAAAAAGCAAGTGTACTCATATTTGTATGTATTTGTAGCTTTCTATACGTAACCTCCTAAATGCATATGCTTTTTCAACACAATGGCAAAGAAAAGTAAATAATAAACAGAAATAAATGGGTTTTATGGATAAGTGTACACACACAGATTCACTCAAACTATATAATGAATTTTTCTTTTATGGATGTTTCTGGAAGACGGGAAGGGGGAAAGAAGTGCTATTTTTAAAATGCAGACAAGTTAACTAATCTTGTTTGTTTTAAAACTAATACTGGGTTCATTTTTTAAAAGATGTTGCTGATACAAGTAAACTTTTGACATTCTGTTCACATTGGAATTTTTTTTTATTATTTCATTATTAGAAATTTAAACTGCACTATCTTTTGTATTGTTAGTGTTTTGTAGGTTTTTCTTATATTTTTCATAATATCTATTTTACTTTGATTTTCTAGAATGTGAGGTCTTTGTTGAATGAAACATCCATGTCATAACAAATTTTTTGGCACTTATTCAGAGAACTTAAAATGATTACTTGGTTACTTAGTGTATCATCTTACTTAGAATTATTGTCCCATGACACAAACAATAGTAAGGGCATTAATTAAACAAATTGACCATAAATAATCAATTACCTTTTTATAGCACTTTTTATGCCACATATTATTGCCAGCTAATACTATTTTTACATTTATATAAGTAGTGAAGTAATCATTCTAAGTAACATGGTTAATTGGAATAAATGTTGCATAACATGTTGCAGAATTGGATTTTCTCAAATGTCCTTGTAATGTTTTGTGTAAAAATATTTAAATTGATGTCATGATCAAAGCTAATCCGTAACAATTTTTAATTCTTGCTATGGAGTAATGGTTAATAAGCATTATAATTGAGTGGTGAGTTTTATCCTCACTGGATGTGCCATATTTGTGGCCTTGTTCCCCAAACTAAATTTAGTAAATACCAATGACAATTTCTTTTTATAATTTATATGGAAATTATTATAAGAAAAAAATCAGAATTTGATATTAAAATATATAGCTTGAAATGTTTAACATTGTTTTTAGATTACAGGCCATTGGTGTTAGATTATTATAATAAATTTGCTTTTAGAAGAAAGATTTGATATCTAACTAGGCAGTAAATCCATTCATTACATTGGTTGGTACTTATAAAATATATTAAGTTTTCAGTTTTGATATACAGTCTAATAATCAAATAAAATTTTGTTAAAATCAAATCCTTGTTTTAAATGTAACAGCTTTACTTTTTTTAATTGCTATTTTACACCTTGACTAAAACAATAAATCCTCGTTTAATTTCTTTTACTTTGCTCTGTAGGCTATTGTTAATATCACATGGAATGTTAATATAATGTACTATGTAACCCCTTATCACTGAGTTATTTCTGCTATTAACTTCAGGGTTTCCTATTTCCATTTGTCATTCAGAAATGTTTGATTTGAATGATCTTGATCACCTTTTTGATTCTAAGCCAATTGTTCTTGCTAATTTTTTTCTCAATCTCATGCATTTTGTAAAGTTGTTTCATGCATAAACTCAATTATGTGCCATGTGTGATACATGCTTAGGCAATCATATATCTTTTGATACATGACTGACAAGGTAGATTTTTTCCCTACAGTAGGTTGCATTTATTTCTGCAGTAGACCAGTTGCCATCCAAGGCTATAGAACCCAGTCTGTCCTGCTATTTAATCTAAATATAATAAATAGTAATTCAAAATTTGATGCAAATAAGAATATTATGTAAGTTGATATCAGCAATAAACTAACAGTGTCTTCATTTCTTTTTTTCCCATTTCAATGAATGTTTTATATTAGTGATAATGAATCTTTAATCTTTTCCCTGTTTTCTCTTCTGTAAGTCATTGATTTGTGTAAACACAAATACATGTGCTCAAACTGAATCAGAGCACAGGCTTTCTCATTTATGCATATTCATTACACTGAGTTGTTTTATTTGAGGAGTATAATGGGATTTTAGTTTTGAGTTTAATACTCTTTTGTTTGAGCTGTTTTCTTCATAAGTACAAATTTACTATACAGAATTATGGCAGGATTATTATTCTCTTATTTCTTATTTCATTAAGAATTATTTTTTTAATTTTCATTTCTTCATTGCAAAACAATAAACTAATCACTGGGCAATTCTGTAGTTCTTACATTATTTCTGTGTAATTTTAAAAGTAAAGTTGTTTTTTTTTATTTTGCTGGTTGAAACATTGCACAAAATGTGTTTACATTAGGTCCATGTGACAGCTACTTAATCACTCCATCTACACACTTTCATTTGTCAATGAGTTTTCAAGATGTAGGAGTACATGGTGTCACCTCCAGGTTTTATCAATATATAAAGCAAATATTTATTGGAATCTAAAGTTTTATTTGATGAGCAATTTCAACTTGTTCTTTCTGTTTAGATGTAAACAAACAGGAGCCATTTATATGAAATGTCTTGAATTTTCAAGTTCCAAATTAATAGTGATGTGAGTTTAAAGCTGGGTTATTAGGCTGATTTGATAAATGAAGAGAAATGTTTTAATAACTTTAGAGCTTGCAAAAGGTAGAACAATTAAAAAATGATTGACTGGCACTACTGAACTGTGAAGATGTTTGTTGAAGATCCTTGACAAATCTAATGCAGGTCTGATAAGAGCAAATTTAAGTATCTATCTTGAACTGTGATGAAACATCTCATGAAAAAAGTTAGTTTTGTCAATTTTGTGGTAGCAAGGAAGTGTTGAAAAGCATAAGATGTCATGTCCTAAATCAAGTGGTAAAACATGGGATGAATCACTAGGTCTACTTTCGAAGAATGCATGAAAACCAAGTTTTCAACCATTCTTTTATTTATTTATTTTTTTTGTGATGAATGTTGTGCTGCTTTCAAAAGGTCAGGTAGATGGCATAAAAGATAGATGGCTACTAGTGGAAGTTCATTTTTTTTTTTTTTTTTTAATTGCATTTGGAGTTGTGGATCTCAAAAAATTTAAACACTTTTAGAAAGATTTTTTCTACTCATTAAAATGTGCTCTATTGGTGAAGAGAACAAACGAATGTTTGAATAACAGCTCTCATTTGATGAAGTATGATCATCAACTAACAGTAATATATATATATATATATATATATATATAGATATATATATATATATATAATATAATCAATTATAAAACCCATTATAAATATATACCATTTTTTACAAGTATTTTAAATATTTATTCGATTGTTGAATTGCATAAAAAAGTGACAGTCCACAGTTGCCTACGCGAAATAATCAAAGGGGAATAACTCATTTAATAGGGTTGGCTGATGTTACACCAGGCATGACTCTCATGAGTTGATTGGAGTTGTTAACATGTATGTGTTTAGTCTTGGTCAATTAAAATAGGCTACAATAAATATTCTCTTCAGATTTGCTTGTCAGTTGCCTGACCAGAGCCAGTTGGGCATGTTCCTTAGGGGCTGATATACTGCACATCTCTGTTCATAAGTGAGAATAGTAGAAAAACATTATGGCCAGATGTCAAGAGGATTGTTTTTTAAGTTTGAAAAATGAGATGGCCAATGTAACTTGGGAGTCATATCTAGACCTGGAGAGCACCCTCAGTGTTATTTTTCTCTATCTGTAAGGTTATACACTGCTTTTATCAAAATCTGACACCATATCATGCACATTTCGTTGTGATGCATGTGCCTAGTATCAGTCTGGGTACCATGGTAGGTATATTGGACTTCACATATTTGTACCCTAGTAATACTTTCTTGGCATGATGCTATCTTACTCAATAAGACTATAACTAGAAATCTAAATTTCTCTATTATTGGAAAATAATTTTGTATTAACAACTTTTTAATGTTTATATTTCCTGCTTTTGAGAACATATAATTTATTCCTTTGCTAAAATATCAAACTGATATTTAAGGTAAATGTATGTTATGTGAAAATGATTATAATTATTTTTATGTATGTGACTTGTGGAAAGATAACTAAAGAATAGTTTGACTGATTTCAAAATTTTGAAGATTAGATTCTGACATGAATGTCATAATTAAATTAAAGATCTTTTCAGAGGGTCTTTGTACATTCCGAAAAAGTAAGGATTATTTTATTATTTTTTTTTTGTGCTTTGCAAATGAAAGATAGTAGCACTGCAGGATGCAAAGTTTTTTGTTTTTTATTTAATATTTTTCACATTGAATTGATTGAACTTTTATATCTTCAAATTTTTGTTATATTTATAGGTAAGAGTGCTCAATATTGAAGCAATAGTACATTATTAGATATAGATTTGGACTTGAAATGGCTAGAATGTGTGATTGCAGCAGGAAATTTGACAGTCTGCAAGGTTTACATATCCATAAGGCATGCTGGTGTAGGCAACGTAATTCCTCTATTGGAGAATGTAAGTCGAATGATGGGATTATGAATCAAGATTAGACCCAGTGTTCAGGATCCCATTGCTGAGCATCAGTACCCTGGAGAAATTCTAAGCAAACCAAGAATCCAGTGGTCCAAAAGCAATCAGAGAGCTACTTGGTTGAATCTCAATCAAGAACTCTCATTAATACTTACAATCATCTAAAGGGCCCCGTTAGCCAGCAAAGATTTTTCTGCAGAGTTGTGCACAAGATTTGTCTTGAGGAGCTTGGTGTGGCAAATTGCAAGAGAGGATAGCAAAGAAGAGAAGCAACCAAATAGACAAAATTCATAATGGTAAACTAAGAGCAGATAGTTGTGAAGTACTGAGTCAAAGAAGCTCCAATTAATGAGAGGGCAGGCCTTAAAGACCTGCTTAAGGATATTAAAGAAAGGATTTTAGTGATTTCATTTTAAAATAATCCTTATGCTTTTGCTAAAAAGCTGTTCACCGAGACTAAGAGCAGCAAATTTGATGTACCACAGGAAGAACTTGAGAACCACCTGAGGATGATGTATTCTAATACTTGAAAAGATGTTCCAATCCCTCCTATGAATGACCTTCCTAGGCCTCAAGATCCAGAGGTCATGTTTAATGACAGTGGACTAAAGCTGAGGGAAATTTGTGAATTTGTCTGCAAATCCCATGCCAGTAGTTCACTTGGAATAAATGGAATAATACCCTACAAATTATATAAGAATTATCCAAATGTCCTCAAGCAACTCACCATACTCCTCCAGCTGGCATGGAAACAAGGTATTGTACCACAAAAATGGTGCCTGGTGATGGCATTTGGATACCTTGGGGAAAAGAATGCAAAAAGCATTGCGAATTTCCACTCTATCTCCCTCTTGAATTTAGAAGGGAAAAATATTTGTTGGGGTCCTTGCTTGTCATATGACAGAATCCTGCTAGGTAACCATTACATAAACACAGGTGTCCTGAAGGCTGTGATACCCAGTTTCCCTGGCTATCTGGAGCATTCACACATGATTTGGAACTCAATCCTATCAGCCAGACAAAATAAAACTGAGCTTCATGTAATTTGGCTTGATCACGCAAATGCATATGGATCAGTTCCTCATGAGTCAATTCGAATATCCGTTGAATTTTTCAATTTTCCTAGTAAGGTTGAGGAAATTAGAATGAAATATTTCAGAGCAGCATTTCTGCAGTTCACAGTTGGTAACTACACCACCAAATGGCAAGCTCTCATGGTCAGCATGGGGTGTGTGATTTCACCATTTCTTTTCATTATGTCCATGGAACTCACATTACAGGGTGCAGTGGACACTGCAAAGGGAGTAATGACTAAAGAAACAAATGGCCCTTCCTCTTTCCATTCTGGTCCTGTCTAAAGTTGGTGCCAATGAACTGCTGCAGTGCTACCATAAGCTCTTCAGATGGACGAGAATGAAGGTTAAACCCAAGAAAATCTGGAGCTTATCATTACTTGGGTTTTGTCAGGGAGATTTACTTCTGCATTGGAGGGTGACATGATCCTGACAGTCAAAGAGAAATTAAATTCCACTGACTGATCGGTACTGAGGTAAATTGGTTCAAAAAGTGGCACTAGATGGACTGGATTCCATTGACAGAACCTCTCTCCAGAAAACTGAAGGCTTGGTGCTACCGGCATGGTTTGCTGCCTCGGCTTCTGTGGCTGTTGCAGGTGTATGATATTATTCCGTTTTGCATTCAGCATACGCAATAGTGTATCAACAAGTACCTGTGCAAGTAGCTTGGAATCCCACCCACCCCAACCTTGCTTTTCCACAGTGGGACTCTATATGAATGTTGGAAACCTGCAACTTCCCATCTCCTCATTGATGAAAGTTCAATGTTGGGAAGGTATGCCTTCACATGATGATGAGGGACTCAGATGGTGAGTTTGTGTGCAGGTTACAGCCAGATATCAAAACTGGTAAAAATGTTTGGTAGTAGAAGCCACCCATGAAGCAGAATCCAGCCTGCAAACCAAGTAGATTATGGGCGTGACTAAGACCAATTGAGCTGGCCTGGGCAGCACAAGCAATCAGTTTTTCTTCAAACAGTCCAAAGAGTAAACAAGACATGGTGATTGAAGAAATCGGGAATTTTGAGAAGGAGCAGCGAACAGCTACTGCTTTTTCTCAGTCCAAACAACATGCTTGGATTACATGGAGTGACATTCATCCAATGAAGCTATCATGGAATTTGTATTTACTTAACCCCCAACAAGGTCAGGTTGTAACACAAGGTTGGTTTAATGTGGTGAGCCTGAGCATTCACACCTGGGCTAGGAACAAAAAATTGCCTGTAGCTCCCACAACCTTTGGTTGTGCTGGTCTCGGTGTGAGCACCGATCCCTCAAACTAGTGCAATGAGAGGGTGTGGCCTCTGGCAACTGTTCCCCAGGGATGCATACCTCTCTGTATAATTTTCCTCAGTTGTGACTCTGTCCTTTGACGGAACCACCCTTGAGTGCACTCCGTCCAAAGACAGATGCAACTGAGAGATGATAAATAATGTGTTACAAACTACACAAGAGAGCAATTTACAGGCTCTGAAGCTATCATGGAATACCCTGATTGCAATGGAGCCATTGGCAATATCATTTCTCCTTCAATCTACCTATGATCTCCTACCAAATGTGACCAACCTCAAGCTGTGGGAGTACACTGACACCAAGGTATGTGAGACTAGTTTGCTAAACTTGAGTGAAGCACCAAGAAATACTGTTTGATTTTATATACATTTTCAAATATTTAGTTAAGTTTTCAAAATTAAAAAAAAAACTTATTCTCCATTAGTTATATAGTCTTTTGTATTTGTGTATTTGAGGAATGTATTTTGTAGTAAGTTTAAAAAAAAAACCCTTACTCTGTGCAATAATGCTACTGAATATTTTTGTAGTTAGCACCACATTTTAGCATTTAAAAAAATGTTATGAAGCACCAACTACATTTAATTACATGCAATTTTGTAATACTGAATCAAATTTTCATTTCATGTTTTAGGACATAACTGAACTATGTTTGTATATTAAAAGGAATTAAATTGAATATTATTTTTTTTATACCAATACCTACATTTTATAAATTTATATTGTATGTAAATACCACTTTTAAAAAAAACTTATTGAATTTAATTTATTAGCATTGCTTTCAAATAACATGAGGGTATTTTAAGCTATTTAAATTAATTGCAATCAGTTCTGTCATTCCAGGATATTTTGTGACAAATATAAAAACAGGAAGATTTACATAAATTCTAAACAAAAATAAAAAATGAATTTTATTATGCAATGTTATGAAAAATTTACATAGTTGTAGTCTTTATCAAATTGGTTCAACAGCAATTTGTTTACTCATAATAAATAAATATATAGTTGTTAATATTCTTTCCTCTAAAAGACAATAGTGATTTATACTAACATGATGAACATTCCAAATTCACTTCATAATAAATAATGAATATTCCTAACCAATTTGACCGTTATCAGTCACAGATATACATTTTTCATACTTGAAGATTTTGTGGGTAAACAAAACTTTGTCTAATTTTTAGTAGATTTGTTAACCTTTTGTTAATTTATTCAAAAAAAATGTAAAATATAGTGAAGAAATTGATATTGATACGATTTAACCTATTTTGTTCTCCACAATTTTATAGTAGTGGAGCTCCCAACAAGTATCAAACGCACTTGCTAATTAAACCCTCTGATAGACATCCATATTTGAATTAAATAATGTAAGGGAAGTAACTTTGCATTACCCAAAATGGTAAAATAAGTTCAAGGTTTTAAGGAAATGAATATTTTAGAACAATAAAATTGTTTGCATTTATTCAACATTTATTTTTTAACAGCAATAAGCTAAAACAAAAAATAAAATACTTACTGATACATTGAAATAGACGTCATTTAATTTTTGTGGCTTTAGACTTTGGATTATATGCATAATCCAAAATGTAAAGTAAAAAAATGGATATGTATATATTTCTGCTTTTTACTGATAGAAGTAACTTAATAAGGTTGAATTTTACCCTATTATGTTGGTATCTTAATTATTCATTTCATGATTATTAGATTTTATTAAATAAAATATAAGCACTGACATTCTATATCTGTTTGACAGTAAAAAAAAAAATGTATTTATATATTGTTTAACATTTTCTTGTTTTATTTAATTTTTTTAATATATGTCTAGAAATATATGATGATTTGTTTGTGTGTGTGTGCATATATATATATATATATATATATATGCACACACACACACACACACAATGAGATGCCTGAGGTGTTGAAGCCATCCTAGGCATCACTTACATAGACTCCATCACAAATGATGAAGTGAGAAACCTCATCAAACAAGAAACAGGCCTGTTAGAAGACATCATAACCACCTTCAAGTAGGGAAAGTTGAAATGACTATGGGCACATCATAAGAGCCAACAATATTTCTACTACCTTCCAACAAAGTACCACTTTAGACAATAGAAGAGTTAGAAGAAAAAGTGGGCTGACTATTCAGTGACACAATGACCACACCTGGACATGGAACTGATGCAGATAATGAGCACTTTACTATAGTGTTACCTTTTTATTGCTATAAATAACAAAATTAATTGTAATAGTGTTATTTCTGTGCTATTAATCATCATATAACAGAATCACAGCTTCATCAATAAAGTTTCTCTTGAAAAAAAAAATCATTAATTTCTTTTCAGATTATAATTTATGATTCTTTCACAAAGGAAGTTAACCAGTAAAATTTATTAATCATTTTTTTCTTATGTGAAAGATAATTTTATTTATTTTCCAAGTTTATCTTAAAGCATTACCATATTTAGTCCAAAGTGAACCTTTATCTCAAAAGATTATAAGTGTTCATCTAATTTCAAGTATAATGTAGTATTATGAAATTGTCATGTATCTTTCTGTAATTGTAATAGTTGTAGCTAGCATGCTATTAGTAAAGTGTAAAGAGATGACATTTAGTGAATTACTATCGTATGATACTGGCAGCAAAAGTCCCTGTCATAAATATGATATGAGAAACTAAAGCTAGAAAGCAATGTTTTCTTTTTCTACTGTTTGTAAAAAGTTTTTGGTAATTGTTTTTAGCACAATAGTAAAAATTGCATATGCTAAGATATTTATTTTGTATAAAGTTTTCTAAAGACAAAATTACTTTGAAGGAACATACAAAAAACATTACAAAGTACAATTCAGTACCATGTTAATGTTAATTTCATCTTATTAATATCAGAATTATATGCTAGGTGACATATCACTACAAGATATAAGAATTACATTGTCATCTATATGTAAATATGGAGCTATAAGTGCTGTAGAAGGTACTGAAAAATTCTCGGAATGACCAATAAGGTATTCAAAGGAAGATACTAATGGTTGGTCATTTTGTCAGATTTTGGTATGTGGGTCAGGCCAAAATAATTTTTAGCATCTCATATGTTCATTTATATTGTTCAGACCATTGTCCTCATCTTTATTGCCATATCCACAATATCTCGGCCATTGTATGCTCTGGCCTTCTTCAGGTGATTGGAGTTTCAAACTGAACCCTTTATTTCATCCATCAGGGTAGATTGTTCTAGTCCCAGATGCCAACAAATCATTATTGGAGAAAAACAACAGAACAACCTTCAAAAAGAGATTTGACACTTCGCAGATACCTCTTCTGAGTAAGATCTAGAACAATCTACCCTGTGGATGAAATAAAGGGTTTAGTTCAAAATTCTAATCACCTGAAGAAAGCTGGAGAGTACAACAGTTGAAACGTTGTGAATATGGCAATAAAGATGAGGACGACAGTAATTATTATAAATAATTACAATACCTCATCTCAGAAATATAGACAGATATCTCCTATTTTTGTGCATTTGTATTTATATTTACACACTCACAATGGAATGAGCATACAATGAGAGTTTGACTGAAAATATGAAATCTTTGCAAAATGTATAAAATAAATTCTCTTTGGTGAGCTTTTCTACCTATATCTAATTGTTTGTGAGACAGGTACATACTGTAAGCTTTTTTAAAGTGAGAGAAAATATTTGGTAATTAGTCAAAATTAATCTTTTTAATAGATTAAAAAAAGGTTCAGTGTTTTTTTGTTTTTTTTGTTAGTATTTCATATTAATATAAGTTTAAGATTATTAAAGAATATTGAGAGAAAGACTGCAAAGATGAGCTAGAAGCTCTCTATGAGATGTAGTAAAACTTGGAATATATTAAATGCAAGAATTTGAAATTTGACACAATTAAGTATTAATCTTAATCTTTTTCAACAAATTCAAGATTCACACGGGATTTTATATTTTATTTTTAGTGAAATAAGTTTGGATAATCATTGTTGGAAATCTTTATTTTAACAAAGGAATAAATCTTTGAAAATTCTTGATCAGTAACTTTGAGATTTTTAGATGTTATTAATACATTCAATTTACTTTCCAAAATCCTGTTAAATATATATAATGCTGCAATAAAAATTTGAAAATACATATTTATAAATATCATGTTTTATTGAAATAATAATTTTAATATCTGAAAGTTTACAGTAGCTTGATGTTTAAATATGAAAATTTCCACAAAGATATTAGAAACTCATTGCAAAGTCTGTTCATTCTAGGGTCTGCAAGCACTGTTATGAAGACATTTTTTGTTTAATCCCATAACTAAAAAAAGATCTCTATCATTATTAAATTTCTGATAGAGAAATTCATCCACAACTTTTACAAACTCTTGTAATTAGGTAAATTATTTAAAATGTTTATTTTTTTTACATTTGAGATTATTTGTCTAAGAAAAGATTTGATATGAATTTCATAATATTGTCTGTTTCTCAATCATTATTTCAGCATTTAAAGGAGTATGCAAATCATTGTTGAATGTGTAGAGGCTCTAAAGAAAGATAGTATATAAAATTACTGCTATTATGTGTTTTCATGATGACCAGAAGTGATAGATACTATGTTAAATTGGCTCTGTAATGAAAACATCTCCAAGTTAGATTATGAGTTTTGGTTAAGGTTATAGAAAAATTAATCTCTGGAAAAATTTATAGAAAAAAATGTGATAGAAAAATATAGAAGTGGGTTTATTTTGTTAGAATGGAAATGTAGAAAATTACAAATGGAAAGGGTTTGTTATTAGGGTATGAAAAGATTAGGTTACTTGTTATTGAGGCAACCATTGAAAATATGTTGTGGGGCTGATCTTTATCTATCAAGATGAAATGTTGAACAGACAAGGTGTTTTTAATTATTTTTTTTTCTTTTTAAAAGATTATTTTGATCTGTTAAAAGAAAACTTCTAAAAGTACTAAGTGGTAAGAGATATGAAGTTGGGTTAATTATAGTAACTTAGTGTGAAGTGTCTTTTTTTTATAATGCTGTTAAAGACTCAAGGAAGAGAAAAATACTAAAATAGTGTAGATATTCAAGGTTTTTGTAGTAGCTAGAGAAGCATTTTAAAGTTGTCGTTTTTTCTTTCCTTTTTTTTTTTTTTTTTGATAGAAATACTTTTTATTTTTTCATAGTATAACAAAGTCACTTTTATTGAATTCACTCTTTATAGTTAGAGAAGGAGAAATTTATTGGAAACTGCAGAATACAAATATCTATATTAAAAAAAATATGATCATATTGTAATAGTTTAATGTTGGAACTTTTGATATTTTGCTTATAATTTTATGCAACAAAGTTGTCAGTAAATCACCTGTTTTACTTTATCTAAATAATAAAGAAAATCATTAATTACTATGTACTAATGCTATTTTACTTTTATATTTTATTTGTTAGTACACTAGGATAAAAAAGGAATTTGTAATTGTTGACATCATGGCTTTTGGTGATACATTCTTGAAGGGATGGCTTTCTATTATTAGAACAGGGAATAGCCTGTATTTTTACACCTGTGTGCATATCCTTCATTTCATGGGTTGGTCATGAATAAGCTCTTATAAAAGCCATCTTTGCTTCAGTAAGTAATATTTTAGTATTGAACAGTTGTTATTTTTTGATGGGTTCATTAGTTATCTTTTAATCATTTATATGAAAATTAATATGAAAACTAAGAAATGTTGAGAAAAGACAGGCAGATGAAACTAATAATTATTTTTCAACAAAATAGAATTTAACTTTTTCATTTTAAGATTTTTAAAATAACTTTTATATAAAATTTTTGCACTAAGCATCGATGAATGCGCTTAACCTATACAATACAATCACTAGATTAATATAAAATATTTACTCTTTTTAAAAATTTTTTTAATCTTTTCTTTTCAAAATACAGACTTTAACATTAAAGCTACTGATGAATTATTTTCTTATAGGTTAAAATGTATTTATTTACTATGGCATATTGTATTTTCTGTTGGAAAAAAAAAGATGTAGGAATATCTATTTCTACATCTCTTTTCAACATTCTATCAAGAATTTAGAACAGAAAATGTTACATTTGTTTCATTAACTTTTATGAAAAAATTTATAGTATATTTAAGTCTGTTACAGGATCATTTCATTCAGTACCATTTTTCTTTCTTACAGCAAATGAAAGTATTCTTTTGTAAGTCATCAATAAATATATTTCACGAAATGTCATTTTATTCAGGATCTTTTAATTCATTCATATTTCTTAAGTGCTGTCCTCTCGTTGACATATTTCTTGAAATATATTATTGATTGATTTTCCTATTTACTGATTGTCTTACTTTGCAAAGTATGTGCTTATACATGTCTAGCAAATCTTTCCTAACAATTTAAGCTAATCTTTCTCTCTGAAAGACTACCATCTTATCTAAACAGCTGCTTATCTTGATTTATGATAAAATCCTCATCTCTTTTCAGAATAATCCATTTGCTCTTGGCTTTGATGTTTGAAATGGTGAAAATGAGATTTTCTTTAGTGTTTAGAATGTTTTTGAAGCCTTTGTTTTCTTTAATCTTGAGATTCTTTTCAGTATTTAGTTGTGACAATTGTTAGACAAAATGCTAAGCTGTATTTTAATAATTTGTATGTTGCTATGAAGAACTTCAACAAAACCTTCCAAGTATACAAAACATTTTATAAATCATTTTGTTTTGTAATAGTTTTTATTGATCATTTTCCTTTCTATTTATCGGCAAATGATCAAAATGTTATTTTTTTTTCTTGAGTGATTTGTCTGTGTAATATAGAAATTGTATATTGTAGGAAGAATATTATTAAACTATGTAGTCTTTTATTTTTGGTGAAGATTTAATGTATCTGTATATTTAGGTTAAACACATACACAAATAAACTAATTTGAACTTTTTTTCTCAAAGAAATAATAGGAAAGTAAATTTTGATCCATGTTAAGACAATATTTTGTAATGAACATTTTAAGAGAGTAATTTTAGAGGTGTTACAAGTGAATAAGGCTTTATTCATTAATACTATTTTTATGAAGTTGATTTAATCATCAACCAATAGCTAACATGCTTATTGATTACATAAACCATCTGTCTTGAATTTCAACGAAAAAGTCATATTTAGATAA
Organism: Acanthosepion lycidas; assembly: GCA_963932145.1. Lineage (NCBI taxonomy): Eukaryota > Metazoa > Mollusca > Cephalopoda > Sepiida > Sepiidae > Acanthosepion > Acanthosepion lycidas. The sequence goes on from OZ010574.1 coordinate 39,046,089, forward strand.
AACTCCAATGTAGCTTTTTATGGTAGTAATTATTGGAGTTCATTGTTATTACTTACATTCAGACTATTGTCTCATCTTTGTTGTCATTAGCACAACATGGCCAGTGGAATGAGAACAATCTACCCCAAAACTACAGTTATATTACTTGTTTTCCAATTCTTCCTGCTATTATATTTTTGTTTATAACTTACTGGTAGTTTTGTTTGAATTTACATAACTATATAAATGTATGCTTTATTAGCAAAAAAAAAAAAAATGAAACTTCTTGTTCATTGATTTAAATTAAAAGAAAAGTTATGTCAGGTTATAGAAGTTGTATGACTTGTTAAATTACAGATTTGGCAAAGATTATACATTTTGCTGGATTTTTGGTTATTGCAAGAGAAAAAAAATCCAAATTCTTAAAGATTTGTCACTTTGTTATTGCTGGATTATAAAAGTATGAACAGATTTTTAAAAATATTTTCTAGTAATTAGTAATGTAGCTGCAAATTAAATGTTTAAAAAAAAAAAAAAACTAAACTTGTACTAAATTTTGGTATTTGTGTATTTCTCATACACACACACAGACATATATATATATATATATATATAATTTCATCAATACCCATCTCTTTTTGTTTATTTAGATGAGTCAAACAATGATATTTGATAATATTCAACAATTTTATACTTTAAGATTTAATTTCACAGATGAAATTATTGGATAAAAGAATTTTTTCTACCTTCAAAGCCTATTTATTTATTGATAGGTCTTTAATCAGCCAATTCCATTTACAAATTGCCCAGAATAAGTTTCTGCAGTAAGGGAATTTTACCAGGCAACTATTTTATGAATGCCATTAATAACAGTATTTATGAGTTATGATGAGAAGAATAACCTATAGATATGATCTTTTACCAATTTTATTCAGTGTAAATGAATACCAAGTAACTGAATTGATAAATGATTGATTTTAGTTCAGTGCAGTTGAAATGGTAGCTTTAATTTGTTGATGTGAGTAAAATGAATGGAGAAGAAAACTATTACTCAATAAAGGAAAAAGTTATTTCAGAAACAAAAAATACAGCATGAACATTCAATATATGTTCAAATGTAGATTTTGTAAGCATTTAACTTCTAAAATATGTTGCATTGGGACTAATTTTAAATCTTTAATATTTAAATAAGTTTATTTCGGAAAATATAATTTTTGACATTGCCAATGCCATATGGTATTTGTATTTCTAATCCCACATTTTAGAAAATTATAGATTATAGAAAATAAATGACATTAACTAAAAGTTAATGAAATTAAAAAAAAATTAAATCAAATTCATTATCTTGTAGATTGTATTTTATCAAAAATACAGTTCTAAAATATCTACAATTTTATTTTTGTTCATAGTTTTATTCAAGATGGTGATAATCATATATTACTTTCATATTTTAAAAATTATCTTCACAAATATAAAATTGTAAAGGTTAAAAATGGGGGGAAAAAAACAAAGCAAGCAATACTTATGGATGCTCTTGTGTATATGAGCACAAATAAGTTTGGTGACAATTATGTTAAAATTTATTAGATAAATAATTCTAAGTACACTGTCTGAAATGTGAGTATAACAATGAAGATAAATGTCTTAGTCTGAATGGAAAGGCATATAATGAAGATGACAATTCAGTTATATAAAAAAAAAAATGGAGCTGAGATTACCACAATGGTTGACAGCTTTTTATGTAAGTAGAAAGTTTAAATTAGCATGTTTATCTCCTAGTATCTTGCATGTGATTTAGATATTTTCACATTGTCAAGAAAATAACTGTTTGATTAGTTGCCAACTGCTTTCTACAGGTTAAATTAATAATTAAGGTTGGCTGCTTTACAGGAGTTTTAAAGGTTAGTATCAAAATTCATCTTTTATTAATAATGTTATTGTGTAGTATTTTGAATGTCTTTGAAAATCAGTTTATTATTCCTTGGCTTCCTTTGCAGTGAACTTCCTGTGGGCAAGATACTGAGTCATTCATATACTATTATATAATTTTTTTTTTTCCTTCAAGATCAATAGAGACTAAAGATAGAATCTAATAGCCCTTGTCTTTTTGTCAGTGCTATGTACATAAAATAGTAAGAGGTTTTGCCATAAAAACAAAGTCTGATTGAAAATGAGGATTTTAATAAGGGATTAAATACTCATTAATACAAGTTCTTTTCTTCTGTATCATTTTGAAATCCTGAAAAAAAAAAATTCACAAGCAATTATTTTTTATTTTATTTTATTTTTTTAGCACATATAAATATAACTGTTTCTCCTAGCAGATTAAACTTAGATGAGAATGAGATCAGTCTCTTTACCTTATTCAGTAAGATTGTGTTTTTTTCCACTGGTATAGTTGTATTTTATGAGATTTGATTCCTATAGTTTATTCTAAGTATTATTTTTTTTTATTTTTTTTTAGTAAAGAATAGCATAATAATAATAAAAACAAAAAAACAAACTTTTTTTCTTCTCAAGCATGATGTTCTTTACACACAGAACTGAAGGCCTATCTCAAATCTCCTCATCCACTGGGAGCAAAAATCTTTAGTTTCAGTTTGGGTTTGTGGTAGTATACTGCTATCGTCAGTTTAAGAAATTCCAAGAAAAAAGTAGATTAAGAGCATAATTAATTTGGCATGAAAAGTTAATCCTCTTTATCTTGGTATATTTTTTCTTCACTAAGTTCTTATTACGAGTAATATATAATTTAGTGCAGTTTCAGATCTATCACTTTTCACTCCATTAAAAAGGGTGTGTGAAATGCTATATGCATTTTAATCTTTAAATTAATTATACATGTTAAAATAGTTTCAATGAAGGCAAAAACCATATTGAAACTATGAATTCTGGAATAAAATATAACCTGAAACAAACATGAAAGAAACATTTTTATTCTATTTATTAGAAATAAATTAACTATTGTCATGCTAATGTTACTTACTTCATCATAAATATACCATGTTATGATTATGGTAGTAGAAAAATTAACACTTTAAAAAGGTGTGGTTTAGCAGCAAGGTTAAGTTTAATGTTTTGTATGCCTCATTTACAATATCTAAAAATATCAAATTTATTGACTTTACTTATAACATTCTTAAATGATTTTTCATTAATTTTGTAGTATAAAATATCATGTTTGCTCCTATTTTGTTTTTTTAACAGCAAACTAAAATTCATACTTTTTTTTAAAAATACCTTTTAGAAAGAAAAACACAAATTACTCTTAAAAAATTAAATTTTATCGTTAATATATTTCTTATAAATAACAATATCCTAGAAAAATATTGAATTAACTTTATGTAATAAATAATAGCATTTTTAACTAAATGTTGTGTAAGAACAAAATTGAAGAAAAAAGTCTTTGAAAGTCTTAAAAATTAAACATAACAAAACATTAAAATTAACTTTCTGGGGACAGACTTTGTAACATTTGTTAAAAAAAAAAATAGAATTAATAAATTACTTTTTTAAAATCGAGTAAAATTAAAATGTTACATTTTGGTATATAAGAAATGTACTAAAAATTCAACATACTTTTTTGAATTTGTTAAAACAACTTTTCAGTAACAAAGTTTCCTAAATTACATTTTATAGTGAATTTTGCACAAAAAAGTTTTTTTTGCAATGATAATATAAAATAATATAGCAAGTTCGACAGAAATAAATAAATCTTATACTTACTTTAATTAAATACAAAAAAAAAAATCTTCACTCTCAGTGGAATGATTTTTCTATACCATGTTTTTTATTTTTATTTGATTTAAACAATGATGTTCACTATTGTTCATTTTACAAGGCTCGGGAGCCACTCAAGATAAGAGTTACTGAGTAAGATGCACAGTTTATGTGGATATGTGGGGAAGATAATGGTTAACTATAGACCTTTTTATTTTTATATAAGCATTTCATCCTAAGCAAGTTGGGAGTGCCACTAGTACACAAGGGGTTACAGAAAGTAAGAGAAAAGACTGGATATAGGGGGGATTGATGAAAGAATGAAAAGAAGAATGGGGATCAAGGCATCAGAAGATGTCGGTTAACATTACATTTAAATTTTTGAAGATTATAGTTGTCAGGAAGTGCAAGAGAAGAAGCTGTTGGAATAGAAGAGGTGGTTACATTTAACTGTTCCGACAGTAAAAGGGTGGGACAAGATGCCAACCTAGTAGCATGCTTAAATTCATGCAGATGAGGCACCAGAGAAAATATTTAAGATATTTGTAGAAAAGATAGTAAGAAGTCACCTCACGTCTGTGAGAAAGTTAACATCTCAAGTCAGGACCAATCACATTGCATATCTGTCTTTGGATTTTGTTGAGAACCTCAAGATGGACAACAGACACACCAGCCCATATATGGCAACAGTATCCCATACATGGATGAATGGTAGATTTGCAGATGTGAAGGATTGACTCAGATGAGATAAACCTTCTGATGCAACAAAGAGAACCAACTTCCCTTGCAGTAGATGCGGCTATTGATTCAGTGTAGTTGCCCCACCTCAGGTCAGTAAAAATGTGAGACCAAGAAGGTGCAGTGAGGCGCTCACATGAAGTTGAGCTGACAGGAGGCATGGAAGTTTCTCTATGATGAGTAAATGGCAGCAGTTTCATTTTGGATGCATTTATGAGCCATTTCTTGCCCCAGTCAACAACTGATTGGAGGTCATTTTCAAAACCAATTTGTCAGCAATGCTGGATTTACAATTGAGCTTGGAAGTTGGTTCCACAGAACAGCAATGCATGAAAAGAAGCTGCTTCATTGGAACTTGCATCTCACCAATGGAATACATAGAGAATAAGGGTGATTTACTACAATATGCATGGTATGGTGGGTTTTAGCCATGAAGGTGGAACTAAGGAATGTAGTTTGGCTGAACACATTCCATAGAAATAGCGAGAGGCTTGCAACATTTTGTCTGTGAGAAAAGGGTTGTAAGATGGAAAATAATTCACCACCCACAAAGACACAGAAACACTTTTGGACTATGTCGAGACTGTAAAGTGAAACCTGGACAACTCCTGCCTATATATGGCAGCAGTCCTCCATTTTCGGCCTGATTTTGCTCTTTTAAGGGTAGAGGATAGCATGAGTAGTCAGATACTTACTGGAGTAGTACAGGAAACCAACCATTTATCTACCATCTTTAGTGATGGATCATATGAACGAGTTCCATTTGAGGTCTGGGTTGAGTAAGTCCCAATAGGCACTCAAGATACAGGGACACCGAGGGAACATCTGTTCATCATGATCGGTGAGTTTCATGGTGAGTTATGCGTCTGATCGGCAATGATGGAATGGCATAAGCTTAGTTTTTGAAGCAATGAATATTGCCAGTCAGTTTTTTTCCCAAACTGGCAGCTTAGTTCAAAGAAGAGATCAGCTGCCAAACTCTGATCATCTAGAATTCTGGAGGCGCAGCTTTATACTGTTTTATCATCAACATAGATATTCACAATTGATTGGAGTATACTCTTATCATTTATGTAAAGTAGAAAGAGGCTTGGACTGAGTAGCATACTTTGAGGGATGTCTGCATTGATTGCTAGGGCCTTGGGGAACTTGGCGTTAACAACTACCTTCGGGGACCTATTCATTAGGAAGGAAGAACTTTATAATTCCAGTGATTCCATAGCTAGGGAGTTTATATAGTAATCTTTTATGCTACACTGTGACCATGGTATTTGGAATATCTAATGCAATTGCACATGAGATGTATTTATTGTCTAGTGCCTCACTGATTTTGCGATAATGCCAGTTAGAATATCAGAAGTAAACTGGGCTGATCAAAACCTATATTGTTTGTTGCTCAAGTTTGTTGATCACCTCAATAACAACAACAATCATCTTGTTGATTACAACTTCAAAAAGTTTGCTAATGACACTGAGGAGATTGATGGATTTATATTGTGATCGTGATGGGTGCTCACCCACATTCTTGAAAACTGGGCATATACTTGGCACCTTCTGCAAATTTTGGAAGGATTTCTCCTTGAAGCAGCAGTTAAATAATTTGGTTAAGATCGGGGATAACTCCAGGTTAATATTCCTAAAGACAACCATTGGGACTTTGAAACAGTGGCCTATTTAGGGTCAAGACTTTTGATAAGTCTTGAGATTTCTCGGGTTGTAATAAAAACATTACTGAGATTGTGCCGAGTGTAATGGGAAAAGTTGTCATCTAATATTGAGATAGAGGTGAAGAGCTTCCTCTTATCTGATAAAGATGAGATGACCTCAGGCCATTTACAATAGTAGGCACTGACACTTTGCCTATATTCAGAATTGGTTGGAGATCTTCCAGAACCTCCAGGGTCCAATTTGTTTGCTTTCAACCTTGGCTGGACTCTTGTGCATAGCTACATTTTACATTTTCTAAAACTTTCTTGCAGTGATTGCAAGCAGTTCTGAAACCACTAAATGTCCAACTAAACTGCTCCCTGTGAGAGTTATTGTAGTAGTGGAAGCATTTTTTTCAGGGCAGGATGTGAGGAAGAGGTCAAAGAGGTTTGCCTGATGTCCTGCCACATCAGGAATGTGGGTGGGTTCTTCAATGATCTGTGTTAGTTTGTAGGCAATGGAGAAGTCTCTGCAGTATTTATCTTCATTAGTTTTGTTTGAGTGGACTAAACACTATTTGTGGTGAATATTGAAGTGATCACAAATATGAAAGCTAACAGGGAAATTCAGTGAGGATATATTTACCAAGTGTTCATAGAAAAATAATGAATAACATACCTCCAAGAAAAATGATCAATAAAATTGGCCAGTTCACCTGTGTTAAATGCTACATTAAACAATTATTTTCAACAAGCTGATAGTATAATTGTTATGGGATCTTACCCATAATAATAATGGACTATTCCATACTTAATAAATACTGCGCCTCAGGAGTAGGCAAGGAGTCAGTCGTTCACTTTCTGACCGGCTGTTCGGTTGAACTCTCTGCCTTCGGGCGGAGAGGAACCCGAACGAGGCTACACTGAAGGGCAGAGTCTCTTTCGGGGAGGTAAACCGGCCCAGAACCCGTTTATACGAGTTCAATGGGCATATTTTTGGGCCGAGCCCACGGGCTTGGAGATCCCACATTAAATAACTGGCCTTGTGCCACATGATGCCCCAGTGTGGGGGGGTGACTGAATATCGTCAGTATTTCGTCGAGTCAGTAGTTCGTCGAGTTCAAGAGTTAAGTCAAAGGCAGTCCGAAACGGAGTCGTGTTCAGACAATTATTGCAAGACATTGGAATAGTGATACTGGTCGAGACTACATTGTTCTCTCTACTAAACCTGATTGTTCATACTAACACTTCTACTTCTCTGTATATATTCCTGTTTGTAATATATCTGTTTTATTCCATACCTGTGTTCGAGTTCTTCTTTATTGGTTCTATCTTGGACTATCACCGTGGTACAAGGAACTGGACCATAACAATAATGCTCTGCCAATTATCTTAAATGACCATTCTGTTAATGGTCTATTACTTTTAGGGGCCTGGGATATGATGACTGTCACAACAAGAAAATCAAAAGTAATATTTTTGAATAAAGTTAGTTAAATGTTCCAAATGCTACCTAACAGCAGACACAGAACTAACTTTTTACAAAAACCAAACCTACTTGATTCAATTTGACATAATGACATAGTCAAGATGTTGATGTCCCATACCATTTTGGACAAAAGTATAAGGCGGAAGCCTCCATCAATACTGGAAAGAGCAATAACAGTGGATTAGAGAAATCTACTCTGCTGGTTTGATCAATGAATGCAAAATGTTTTCATATAAGGAAATTGCTAATATTACTATACTGGTGAATACATTTAAAAAAAAAAAAAAAAACCTGAAGTTCTTTTTTTCACTTTGTATCTAATAATGAAATTTCTCCACTCAGATACTAATGAAATTATATCCTGCTTTTTTATTAGAATGAAAAAAAGAGCCAAAGGTTTACAATTCCTTTCATTGTTTTTGCTTAAATATATTACAAGTTTTTAATTTTCTCAAAATATTAATCTATAATAAAGAGTACTTGAGAGAAAATGCTACCAACTTGCCGAATAACAATTGTATTAGAATAACTTTGAATAATTAATAAATTATATGAACTCTGTGTCTGGCCAGAAAATTGAGTTTACTTTGATATAAATATAGACTATTCAATGTTACAACAGAACATAGTTTCAAATTTCACCATTTGAAGCACTGTGATAAAAATAGCAAATATGAAAATAAGACTGATTAATGTGTGAAAATTGTAATCTTGTTAATGACCTGAAAAAGCCAACATAAATTGTGAATACTTTTCTTGTATCCTTTGGTCAGTAAATATATTCATATACTATACTCATTGGATGAGAAATTATCAGTTCAAGTGGGAAGTAAATATACAGGTAGCACATTCATCCTTAAAGGAAGGAGAATTGAAAAATGTTTTCAGTTTCAATTAGAATATTTCCTGCAAAAGGTGCAGTGCAAGATAGAAATCTATGGGTATAAGACATTTTGTGAAAAGAACATTCCAAGATTTGTTCTTGGATGAAGTTCAATATATTTTCATTAGTAATATCTCTTTTGTTCTCTTTTTTTCTTTTCTTTTCTTTTTTTTTTTTCATGTTAACAAATATTAAAAAAATTTTTTTTTTTTTTGTTAAAGAACAAATATTAAAAAAAATGATTATAAATAAAAACATTATAAACATAAATTTATGATGAGTTGCAGTTGATCTTTTTTTTTTTTCCAAAATGATTATTAATTTTATAACTTTTGATAATAAAAAGTAAATACTGTTCATACACATTTCTAGTTTGTGTTAATATAAATCATTTATACTTGAGGTATTAGGTTGGTGCAAAAATAAATAAAATAATAATTTTGGCGTATTTTTAACGTCAAAAACCGTCATTATTTTTGCACCAACCTAATATATGCTGAAAATTGCATGGGATTCATATTGAAAGTAAGTTAATTTGTTTTTTATTGCTTCCTATTAAAGGATAAAATGAAGTTCATAGGGAAAATTGAATGATTTTTAATTTTAATTAAGAACACACAGACAAGTTATGATGGCTGTTGACTTAAGAATGATCATCTTTTAAAGTTAGAAAGGCAAGCATGAAAAGATATTGATTTTGTGTTAGAATATGAAGTGAAAGAAAATTTTATAGTAAAATACAGAGAAAGTAAAATTATAAAACAAAATTAGACTACATTTGCTGAGTAATAATTTTATTTACTGGGTGCGATGGGTAAATTGTCGCCATTTTATATTTTTAATTTCGCACATGCACATTGTTTTTGATTTTGTTGACTGCACAATATAGTAGGGTCAGTTAGGCACCGTCTGTGAGAAAAAGAGCACCATGACACAATTCACTCTGCTAGAAATTTGGAAATGGCATGCTGCACTGCTTGGAATTCACACCAGAAGCTCCAATACGGACATTTCAGAGTGTTTAGGTGTCAATCTGAAGGCAGTGCAGAGCATTCAGAAAGAGTTGGATGAGTCTAATGGTGATTATGAAGGTATGGCAGCTTTGAAAACTCACCCTGATTGTTCTGATAAGAAAAGAACTCCAAAATTTGTAGGTGAGGGCCTCAGACTCAACATGGAAGCCTACATAAAGTGTCTTGAGGAGGTAGTGCTGCCCTGGGTCAAGAGGGTGGCTGCTGGAATCCCTTATGTCTGGCAAAAGGGATCTGCACCATGCCACACAAGCAGGAGAACCCAGTTATGGCTGTCAAACAATTTCTGCCACCACATCACCACTTATATCTGGCCACCTAACTCCCCACACTGTAACCTCCTTGATTATTATGTGTGGGGTGCAGTTGAGTGAGATATCAACAAAACTCCTTGTAATACCATAGATGAACTGAAGGCAAGGATTATGGCAGCATTCACCAACTTAAAAAAGGAGACCATCCAGAAGAACTGCAGGAGATTCCAAAGTCATCTGGTAGTCTGTGGTTGAAGCCAATGGCAATTTTATTGAATAAATTTACTCTTTAGTATTTAAAGTTATTTTTGTATAATTTTGGTAAATATTTCTGTTAAAATGAGATGTCAGTGTTATTTTCATTTTTGAATAATTTAGACAATTTATCCATCGCACCCTGTATACAGGAGTCAATAAGTGTAAATTTTAACATCAAGTTGATATTAGTCTCCTATGTCTACAACATTTTGATTCATATTTTAATTTTCAGATAATTTGAAAGCTGTTGCATATATAGTTAGCCATTTCTATTCATTTTTCTTTATCTACTGCTTTATATATATATATATATATATATATATATATGCACATGTTTTTATGCTATTGATCAAAGATTTAATTTTACTTTGGAATTAACATTTTATAACATGCAAGATTTACTCATATTTCAATTGAAAATATTTAAAGAACACTTATGAAAAAAAATATAAAATAAAAAGTGCATTATTTACATGAAAACAATATTTAGTTTTTGATCATTTTTGTTAAACAGTATTTACAATCATGGCAATGCATGAACATTTTTATATTTCTTATCTTCCCTTTTTATGATCCTCTTATGGATTAACCCTTCTTTTACTAACACTAATATAATTTCATTGAATGTCTTTTCCCGCCTGCAAGTATTATTATTGGGATTAGGTTCTCAGTTTTATTTTCTATTGTGTTCACATATCAAATTTGTGACAAGTACTGATGAATGTAGATGGAGAGGATGAATCTAAATCTTTATCAAAATGATATTTCTGGTATTTTGTTACTCTACATTGGCAAACTTTTTTTTTTTTTTTTTTTTTTTGAACAAATTGAATGAATAAATTTTACATTGCATATTTATATAAGTTACTGATGAAACCCCATTAATATCCTTGTTATTTCATTAATTGCTCTTCAGCATTAAGATTTTTTTTTTATAATGATGCTCACCCTTGTACAAGGCCCAAAAACCACTCAAAGTAGAGGTTTACAGAGTAAGAGGCAAGATTTATGTGGGGAAGATAACCATTAACTCTAGAATTCAACTGGTTAAGACTAGTGATCCGAGACACATTCTCTTGGGAGTTGGCTCTATAAAGCAGTGGTTTGTGGGAAGAAGCTGCACAAGTGAATCCCACCAATGGAGTATGAAGGGAATGGGTTGTTTGCTACAATGTACATGGCATGGTGGGTCTTAGCTGTGAAAGTTAGAATTGGTGGAACTAAGGAATGTGGCTTGTCTGAACAGTGACAAGCTTGCAATGTTCCTTTCTTCTGTGAGAAAGGGGTTGTAGGGTGGAAAATAATTTTATTGATAAAAGGCAATATTATTATAATTAAGTTTATAAGAACCCATTTCTTATGTATATAACTGACTTTTGTTGATAAAATACTACAGTTATCATTTTTATTTATTGGAATCTTTTACTACTACAAAAATTCTAATTAAAAAATATTTTAGAATGTGTTTTTCTCAATGAAAAACGTAGATATTTATGTCGACATACTGCATTCTTACTTTTTTTATTTTTTTTTTTTTATTTTTTTTTACAGTCACTACTATCTGATAAAATGAAAAATAAATTTATTTTATTTTTTAAGATGTCATGTTCTCCACAGCTTCAGTTTCTTCAATATGTAAAATGCCATGACTTTCCTTGGGAAAGGTAGTGGAGTGATTTTCTATTGCCTTCCTAATAGTTTTGAAATCCAATCTGCTGCACTATTTTACCAATAGCTAGAGAAGATAGAACGATGCCTTTTTTTTTTTTTAAGAATATAAATATGAAGTAAATCCACTATATTAGAAAACGGTGAAACATTTACTAGTCTACATTAGTAACACTTTTTCTTCTATGTGATATGTCCATTCAGGACATTAGCAATCATGGTTCTCCATAATTTCTTGTTCTTTGTAGCACTTAATAACTTTTGTCTTTTTGCCATCTCTCCCAAAACCTGAAACTCACCAGGTAGGTTGTGCATTGCTTTCCTCCAGCCCTCTTAGCTTCAATCTGTTCTGTGAGTATCCAATTTTCCAAGCCGCCTTTCCTCATGTACCCCAGAAATTTCAACTATCTCTTCCTGATGTTAAGCATGTCCTTTTTGTTGCTATTGTTTCTAGAACTCTTTTGTTGCTCACATGTTCAGTCCACAATATTCTCAGCATCCTTCTGTATAACCGCATTTATGTTGCTTCAAGTCTCTTTATCTGTGAGGAGATTTTTCTGCATTCACGGCCATATAGGAGGACTGATGCTACATAATAATTCAGTACTCTTTTCTTGGAAAATCCATGAATGTCAGCCAGAATTTGAACTCAACCTGTAATTCTGTTTTCTGTGATGTTGTCTGTTAGTGTTATACCACCTATATATCTTTCTAGTGGTTGCTGTTCATTTTTGAAATTTATTTTATTGGATAACTAAAGCAGTATGTAAACTTAGCTCTTATATTGCTTCAAATGTTCAACTGTCAGAAATTTAGATTAAAAAAAAAATCAGTGATTTTGTGTTTTATATTTCCAATTTCTGAATTAATCTCTTTGCATGTCAATACATTTATGTTGAAAAATATTTGTTGCATAAAATGATTTTCTCATTATTAGGCTACGGACTTATTGATATATCTATACATATAGGTATTTATTTTTAAGTGTCATGAGTAAAAACCATGGAAAAAGAAAATTTTCTGCAATCCAATTACTGTTGTGTAAATATTTTGCTTGTCTATCACTGAACAATACAGGTGAACAGTTTGTGTTGGCTTCGATGTACTCTTTAGCCTTAAGGACTTGTCTATGGGCATAATGTGCAGCATTGTAACTGTCAGTAGTACTTGATCAAATTAATTCACACTGGGAAATCTTGCTGTTTTCACAGAAAAAAAAAAACAGTTTTCTGATATCATATACAAGTTTTAACAATAAAATAAATAGTCTTGTACAACTGATCCAATATAATTAAACTTGAGAGCTTCAGTTGATATTTGTTGATGCTGTCATAAATCTAAAAAGAAGTTTATAAGTTAAATATAATTAATGGAAACTCTTATTTCATCTTATTCCTGTAAGTAGATTTTGTAATATTTTCTTACAAATTACTTTCTCTTTGGTTTATTTCTTTATGAATCAAATTTCTTTGTATAGATTTTGATTTAAGTTGAATTAGATCTTTGCATCAACTAATGGTTTTAGTAAATTTATTGTCTTGAATACATTTGTGAACCAATAACCTTCATTTATCAGATACTTTTATCTTTCACTAATATTTATAAAGCAGTGTTTGTCAATCTTTTCTTCCTTGTGTCCCATTTCAGACCCACATAAACACAAATAGAAATTCCATGTAACAGAACAAAAGTAAAATGTAGTAGAAAATATAAATCCTGACTAATGACTACTGATCCTGGTGTCTCCTGGCTCATTTTAAATACTTCTTAGACCCACTGTAGAGAATCACTGTTATAAAGTATTCTTATAAGAAATGTAAATTACTTCAACATATTTGAGTAGTGTGTATACGTGCAGACAAAGCAATAATTTAATTTTTAGAGTATGGGCTATGATAGTGAAATTTAAAATAATTCTTTCTGATTCACCTCATAGTTTTAAAAAAAATTGTTAGGGGTTTTAAAACTTAAAAAAAGGCCTTAGAAATGTTTAGGTAGAATGATTTAAGGAAAGCAGTTAAAATTCATACTTTAAGATTTCATTTCTATTATTTTTTTCTAAGTCATATTAATCAATTAAACTCAAACAATTTCAGAGAAAAATTCCTCCACATTGAATGTTAGTAATAAACAAAAAACTTTCATATGAGTTTCAAGGTTATGTGTTTTCATTCTTCTAATTTTCCATTCATGTCTTTGTAAATTAACATTACTTCATGAAGTAATTTAAGAGTGTTGCTAGTTATCAGAGGATGTTTTAATGTGATAGATTTTGCTATTACATTGAAATAATAAGGAGCAAGTTGGATTAGAAGTCTGTGCATACCTGGATACAAGAGAAATACTTGAATTATAGATCTAATGTTGTCTTTGATATTTCCATGAAGTATATGTTTCAAATTGTTTGTTCCTTAATTCCTGCAAATACTGTAAGAAAATGTGATGCATGTAACAAGTTATTAAACTTGGTACCTCCAAAGATGCCCTAAAAATAAAATAAAATAAGTATACCTGACAAAAAAGTGCCCAAAACTTATTAAAAACAAAGTTTTAACTTCAAAATCTTTGTTATTATTAAGAGGAAAGATCAAAGAATTTTTTTTATGTAAAAAATGTTTAAAAAAAAAAAAAAATTGATTTTTCATTTTTTTTATCAGTAACATTGACAGTCATCCATTTTTGAGACATTTGTAAAGATAACTTGGTTCTCGGTTTTAAAAATCTTGCAAAAATAAAATATACTTTTCTGTAACTTTATTTGAGGAATATTAGTTGATTTAAATTATAATTAATCTGATTAGAAAAAAATAATTTTTACTTTAAGTTCAAAATATTACAGAAATGCATTTTAATTTTTAACTTTAACTTTAAGTAGCTGTATTTTTAACCTGACAGTAGCTGAATTGATGTGTTGACAGCCTGATGACAGAAATTTACAGAGACTTTATCTGTAAAACAATTTAAAAAAAAAATGACATAGCCTCTTTTTTCATATAATTTTTAAGTACACAGTAATCTTAAAAATTTAGGAAAATATTCTTTGTAATCTAATGTTTTATTAAATTTTAGGAATGTTGACTTTAAATTTACTATAATTGTTAGTATTATTTTTTTATAATGGGCATGTTTATATACAAAAAAAATTCAAAATTCTTTTAAAAGTGCTGGTGTTTGAGGATTTGTATTAAGCTTTTCCATTTATCATTAATAAATATAGTTTTCACTTAATAATAATATTATCAAAACTGAAATTAATACAGAATTTTAAGATTTAAAATTTGATAAAAATGAAAACAATTCTTGTAAAAATTCATTCATTGAAAAAAAATTTTTTTTTTTAATACAATAGTGTCCTTAATATATCTTAAAGGCAATTAAAAGCTTTTTTAATTAGCTAATGTCAGTTTTTAGTTTAAAATTCAGTGTAGATTTTCAGTAAATGGTGTTTCTGTTTGACAAAAATTAATTGATGATTTAAATTCTCCAAGGAGTCCTGTTTTTAACTAATATAAATACAAAGGAGCTGAAATTTCAATTTCTTGAATTTTCATAAAATTGCTAACAGATGTAAAAAAAAAAAAAAAAAAATTCCCCCAATAATTTCATTCATTTGTGCATAAAACCTGAAAATTTCATTAAAATTCAACAATTATTTGAACTTTGCAAGAATTTTCAAAACAGTTGGGTTTTTACCACAAAAAAGACACTAAATTTCTCATAGTAATCTTTGGCCCATTGCTGATGCCAGAAAAACAAGATGTGCTACAAAGAATTAAAAAATTTAATAAAATAAAAAAAAAAAATACTTTGGTTTTTCTTCTTAATAATAACAAACATTGAAGTTTAAAAGATTTTTAAAAACTTTATAAATGATTCTAATTCATAATGAATTTATTTCTTTAAATTAAAAATCTTTCTTGAAGCTTTTGTAGTTAATTTCAAGCTAATAGATTAAATATTTCCAATAAGCAATAAGCAAGATACTTTGCTGTATTTCAAAACTAATTTAAATTAACTGGAAGGAGTTTTTGTTTAGAAATTACTAAAATTACTGAGTGCCATCTTTCATTCCAATGTATTTAAGAGTTTTTCTAATTAAATAATGTCTTAGTTTTATTACATTTTTCATTTTATGATTTAAAGCAAATTTTCAGTAACTGGTGGTCCTATTTTGCAAAAAGAAATTTATGATTTAAATTCTTGAAGGAGTTCTGTTTTAACTAATATGGGACAAAATTTAATTTCTTGAAAAATTTTATAAAATTAAATAAGTTAGGGAGTAAAAAAAAAAAAAATTATAAAATAATTCAATTGATTTGTGAATAAGTCCTGACAGTTTCATTAAAATTCCAAAATTTTATTTTTGTAAGAATTTCCAAATTAATGTTTTTCACTGCAAAGAAGGCACTAAAATTTCCTATACCAGGCCCCCTGTTGACGTCCCCACCCCCTGCAAGGATTTTAACCAAAAACTAATTTTTCGAATTTTAGGTACCTCCACTGATTTTAGTAAATCAGTGGAGGTACCTAAATACCCATGCAGTCAAAATATTTACAATATTTAAATTTAAATTTGCATAAAACAATTTAAAAATGTATTTTGTACAAATTAAAAAAATCAAAACAAATGCCTATATCATATTGAATCAAATGTTAGGTCTGCTGCTCAGAAAGTTGATTCACTGTGTCATGCTAGACATTTTTTCTCACTAGAATCTGTCTTACATATTTATAAGTCTACCATTTGTCCTTGCTTTGAATTTTGCTGCCACATTTGGTCTGGTGTGCCTGCTATATATTTTGAAACTCTTGATAAAATCAAAAGAATCTGCAATGTTATTGGTCCTGACCTGGCATCTCAACTTCAGTCACTTTCCCACTACTGTAACAGCTTCCCTGTTCTTTTTTTTTTTTTTTTATAAATACCATAAACAATGGCAGTTGTTCTAATGAACTTTTCTATATGGTACCTAAATTTCATAGTACCAGATTGGCGGCAAAGTCTCATCATTTTACTGTTGAAATTACAACTGTAAAAGATGTAAGATGTAAGCTGTAACCGTAAGTTCTGTGCTAATATTAGGTTGGTGCAAAAATAATGACGTAATAATGTCGTTTTTTGACGTATTTTTTAACGTCAAAAAACGACATTATTACGTCATTATTTTTGCACCAACCTAATAGTTTCTTCTATTGCACTTTGAGTTTGTGGAACTCTTTAGCCAGTTTCTTGCTTCCCAGTTAACTTTGATCTTCAAAAATTTAAATGCAATGACAATTGTTATCTTTCTTAATTCTTGTTCTTTATTTTATTGTTCTCTCTCCTTAATAATTTTTTTCTCATATTCTCTAACATGTTAGAGGCTTTATTACCTTGCTTGGGAATAAAATGATTATAAAAAATGGAGAGGAAAACATACAGATTAAAATTTGTATTTTTACTTTTTTTTGTTTCCTGTATAAATTTTAATAAAGCTAAAAGTTTAAAACTGTATTAAAAAAATAAGAACATAAAAGGTGACTGTATTTTATTTATTTTTTTTTTTCTAGGATATATAAATTTACTTATTTTACTTTTTTTTTAAAAAACTTTTTTAAGGAAGTTTTTTTTTTATTTTTTTTTTTTTTTATTAATTATCAAAACAGGCTCTGTTTTACTAAACCAAATACGGCACAAGGCCAAATAGTGGTAGGGGTTGGGTTACTTTGATCTTCCAACCTAAGAGGACATGAAATTTTTTTTTTTTTTTTTTTTTTTTTTTAGTTATTTTTAAAGAGTTACATGACCAGTGTAAATGAATTTTATTGGAATTATATTAAAAAACATTTTGTGAGTAACAAGTTGGAAAATATTTCTGAAGTATTTTCTCACTTTTTCAGAATTGATAAAGTCTACCAATTTATGTAAGCATTTCAATATTTCTTTTATCAATTCAAACTAGCTGAAAAGATAATTATAATTCTTGGAAAACTTTATACAATTATCTACTAGGCAATAAGAAAATAAAAATAAGAAAAAAGATTCAGTATAACTTTGGCCCCCTTCTCTTCTGACAGTCCCTCCCACTAATCAGCTGTCATTCAAGATTGGCCTTTGCAGGTGAGAATACACCCACTATAATTAAACAACAGTGAAGCATTTACTGGTCTTCACTACTGTTGACACCACTACCACCAGCAAAACCCATGAGTGTCACACTAACTTATGTATATATGTATATTCATTCTTTCATTGTGAGTGCAGTCTTCTCTTGCCAGGGTTTTGTTACCCACTTCATTAAGGTGGAATAGCTGAATAAAGAACACTATTGGATTTTACCTGTTGGATGTAATTTTTTTCAAACCTGGAAATACTAAGTTAAAACAGAAAATTAATCTGCCATAAATGAACTTGAATCTGAGAAATGAGATTATTGTAATTGCATCAAACAAAAGTTTTTACAACAGATGAGCAATGGTTTTCTCAATGTTTTCCTAAACAGAAATTAATAATTCATGATATAATTCTCTATTAGTAAAAATTGATTTTGAGTTTAATTTTTGTTAGTGCATTTTTATGCATATGCCCAATATTTGAGGATACCATTAAATTTTAACCTTTCATATTTTTTTTTGTCTACGTCCTGAGTGGACACAGCACATGAAGAAGAAATCAAATTATTACTGACATATTTTATTCACTATTGTTGTATAGCAGTTATTTAAATTTTGCTGGCTATTTTTACAATGCTAGACCATGCATCTTCCTGTGTATAAACCTAAGAGAGGTTTCTTAATGTCTCTGAGGGAATCATCAATCATATTTATTTGTAATAGTAATGTTCCAAAAAGAAAATCAGTGAAAATTATTGGCCAGTTAGTGTGTGAAAAACACATGACAAAAATGAAGCCATTTCTAAAAGTGGTATAGATTTTCCTTATTTTAGTATTTCCCCTAATTTATTATAGCCATTTTTTTTTTTTTTTTTTTTTTTTTAAATGTCAACTAATTTAATTTTTAAGCTAGACTTTAAAATAATATTGTAAAAATTTTGTGCTTCAGGATTTTCTTCTTTTTACAACTATCAACATTTTTTTCTGCTATTTTGCTTTTGTTTATAGTTTTTGATTTTTAGAGAAGTAAACAATTCTTACAAAATTATATACTCTTGTATTTACCCCTTTTTTATCTTTTAACTAAAAGAAATAATTGTAAATTTTCATAACTTTTAAGTGGTCCAACCTTTTTAAAAAAAAAAAAAAAGGGGGTTTCATAAACATTTTACATAATCATATAATTGATTTGTTGAAGTTTCACATTTAGCTTGAGACTTTAATAGCTTACCTATTTTATATGTGAATGCTAATTAATTGGACCAATAAAAATTTGGAAGATAGAATTGTTAAATATATTGTCCAAATGGATTGAAATATCTATTTTTAGCAAGTAGACTAGAAGTCTTGGAAATTGTCTTAGGAAACTTGCTTACAATGCAGATTTTAAATGATGAAAACCAAGAAATCTGCTATAGAGGGAAGCTAAAGTGCAAGACACAAGTATGAATTCTTAGGGGATAGAGATGAAGGCAGTACTTTCTTCTTGATAAAGCTGTAAAAATAATAGTTGTATGATATATTTCCAGAAACTGTTTTGGGAATTATTTCATTTTTGATATATGAAGTGTGTAAGAGATTATATCTTTAAGGCATAAAAATACAAAACTAATCTGAATTGTATTTGTCTCTTGGGATCTTGCTTAATATCAAATAACAATTCACATTACTCTCACTTTCTCAGGATTTGGCACATTATCTTTATTTTACACCTCACAATGAATAGTTGGGTTTTACTGTCATATTCCATTTTTAGTATTGGCTTCTTTAAACCTAGAGATTTTCTTGTATTTTTATACACTATAAATATGCAGATTATTTTGTCAGTATTGGATGTTAGTCTCAGATAATGTTTAGTTTCTATTTTATGGGGAAATGTATGTTTAAATAAATATGAATATTGTCTTCATTAAATTGAAATTCAAGAAGATACTTTTATGATTACTTAATATTTTATCTTAGGTGTTAATCTTATATGTTCAAAGATACATGTTTATTTTAACAATTTTTGAATAGGTTTTCATCAATAGGAAACAATATTTTTTCCTTAGTTTCTTTTTCACAGTACCCTAACACTGAAAGAAACCAAAGTTTGCAACAATTCTACTACTAGATACTTTGGTCTTTGACTTGGGCTTTCCGCTTTTGTTTTATTGTTTTGTTAAAATTCTGTAAACTGAAAAATTTGATATTTTTTAACAGAGCTTCTAAAATTGTTTTGGCAACTAACCACCCAAAGAAAAAAATGTATACTGGTGTCAAAACGATTTGAGCATCTTCATGTGGTAGACAATACTCCCCACACACTCACACACTCACTGTTGCCTGCAAAGTAGCCAGGCTTGGGTAAGGTTTGTAGACTACGAACGGCAAAACTACAACCAGATCAGAAGGTGAAAAAGTAGTGGGGAAGGAGGCTATCCCCCCCCCCCCAGTATTTCCCAGCAGTTAACTACAGATTATTTTTGTCTTTTAACGTAGTTTATGATTCGAGAGCTCGCGTGCATTTGTCTTCGAGTTCTCTGTGTGTGCGTGTCAGTATGTTAACTGGAGTTAGCCTGTATCTGCCCAGGACCATGAGGATTACCTGCATTTTATCCGAGGGACAACAACACTTTAATTTTGACTGCTGACAACAGGAAGAAAGACCACGACAGCCAAACCACCACTGTTGGGATGCTTGGGAATCTAGCTAATACCAGAGCACACATGTCGTTTTATATCCAGTTGCTGAGAGCAGTGGTTGCAGTGCTGCTGATGTTATTATTGCTATTATTATTATTACTGTTACCCCGGAAGATAGTGTCTCCTGCTAGTTGTTCAGTTCTTGCGCCCAGAGTACATTTACGTATTCTACAGTAACAACTAATTTTTCTTTCTTTCTGGAAACAATAGTTTCTAAACAAACTCTTTTTCTTTTCGTTTGAAAAAGACGTCTTTAAACTATTGCTGCATTACTATGATGAAGTGGTCTTACAAGTACAAGAAAAAATCTGTGAGCCCCACCAATATTATTAATGATAATAATAATAGTGCAGCTGTAATCTCGACATTGTTAGAGGAGGAAGAGGAAGAGGAGGAGAAAAAGGATCTTACAATACAAGAGAAAAAGGTAAGGTGAGATTAAAAAAAAACAAAACAAGAAAAAAAAAAAAAAAAACTGATAAAGTGAAAAAGTCTTGTCATTATTGATTCTACCAAGATTCATATGCATGCTTTTTCTAAATTTTTTTTTTTTAAATAAAACAATTGGATTTTAGTTTGCATGTTGCTAAAGGTGTGTGTGGGTGGGGTCAGTGTTACTGTTAGCAATTAAAAAAAAATCTTTTATATGCTTTTAAATTAATCCTTTATGACGTGGACTACCATGGCTCTCTACAAGTTCCTATCCTTTGTAGCTCTAGTCTAATGTATACCTCCTAGTCTCTGTTCTGCCATCCACACAAAAATTAAAATTTCAGGTTCACAAAAAGGAAAAACTTATTCAGTAATTGTAAAAAGGTTCAATTAAATTGATTAATAATGGTATCATGAAGGTTGTTATAGAAATTTCTATCTTTTTAAGTCGGAATTAAATTATTACTGCATTATCAGTTTGTTTTTTCAGCTAGAGGTGATGCATAGGAAACTTTTTACAATATTGTCTCTAACATTGTCAAAACGGACGATAGTAAATTTATTTTACAAGAATGTACATCAACTTTTTGTCCAAGCAAAAATTACGAAAGTTTTTTTTTAATTTTGTGACTTTAGTGATAATTTCTTTAATCTTCCAAATTTTCACAACTTTACATAAAACGCGCACGCGCAATATGTAAATAAATACCAATTTAACTACAGGTGAAGTTGAATCATACAAACTGCAGCTTGCTTTCTTTATGAATGAACATATTTCCATATAAAATAAATAAAATCCAGTTAAAGTAATTTGCATATTTAAATAAAGTTGAATTTGTTGGAAAATTGACTTTTGAACTAAATTGACAATGTATGCTTATCAACAATGCATTGATAAATAATTAGATTTCCTGAAACTGTTTTTGAACTATTAATTAATCCCTAACATTTTTTGTAATTATTTTGATATAGCAAGTATGTTGTAATTAAATTACCATTTATTTCTTCATGATATTAAAACCAAATTTAAATGCATAATAAAAGTTATGAAATGATTAATTAGTAATAGATTTGATGTTTAATAATTAAAAATATATAAAAGAAAAACAAAAGGATATTTTAATTTTCATAAATGTTTTGTAATCTTGGATGAATTTGACAATCTATTTTCTAACTTATTGTTTTTAACATTTCATATTGAATGCATATGTGCATGTTTTGCTACATTATATCCTGAGTATGTTTGTGCTTTTTACCAAAATGCCAATTGCAAAGTGTGTAAATCATTTGGTGACAATTTTTATTAATATTTATAATCGTTTTATGGTAATATTATTTTCTTTGATAAATTTCATTATGCAGTGTTGGTTTAATTTTAATATTGCCAATATGCAGGTTCTTTAATGGCACATGATGTATTGTTCTTAAAGAAATCAGACAAAAAGGAAATGTTATAAATGCTTATTATACAATTATCTGACTGATAGTTTTTTAGAAATTCATGTAGATCAAACATAGCTCTAGAAATGTAACTTTGAATTTGGAAAAATGTTCATGTAATTAACATTTTAACATTAAGAAATACTATATTTGCTGGTCTATATGATGCATGTGTGAATAAGACATCTTTGTATTTTGCAAGACTTAAGTTTTAGTATATTTCATCGTACACTTTTAATAGTGACCACCAATATTAATAATTTTCTTTGAAACAGTGTAATGTCAGTAAATATAGTAGTTGCCATCATTTTTAAACTCATACTGCTCATTCTAAAGTTATATATATATATATATATATATATATATATATATATATATATATGACAAATTGGAAAAATTCTGTGATGCTTTTCATTCTTTCTAACGTTACCAAACTCATCAAAATGCATTACAGACTTTTTCTACTTTGTCATTAATTTACCTAAGATTGTTCTGATATATATAAAAATTTATATATAATATTCCCTCTCTCTCTCTTCTCATGCCCCCCCCCCCACACAATTTAACTGGTAAAGTCTGTTTGCTTCATTTCTTTTATTGTATTTTCCCAATTTTCAAATATATTGTTTTGCTTCCAGATGGAAATTATGGATAAACATTCCAATGTTTTTGTTCAAGTATTTTTGTTGGTTTTTTCCATTATTAGGAACTAAATATTATCAGTGTCTTAGGCAATCATTGTTGGCTGAATCCTAGTATTATTTGTACTTTATAAATTTAAAAAAAAATACTTTTATGTTTTAAAAGTGTTTTTGAGGTTAAAATAAAATTTTTCCTATTTAATAAACTATAAAACAATTGTTTCCTGTCATCTGAAATTATAAAATTGTTATAATTTCCTAATATATCAGTTACAATCCTATGATAACTGAATCTTAACTATGATAGCTCTTATAATTATGTATCTGGTATTATAGAGGCAATATTTTTTGTGTGTGCAAATATAATTTAAAAACCTTATCAGATCGATTTTTATACTTGAAAAGACTTTTTATAATTTAAAAAGTGAATGGATTCTTGTATTTTTGCCTTCATAAGTCTGTCACCAATTTTCAGTTCTTAAATAATTGTCATTAAGAAGTTGATTATAAATTTCACTAACTTTTGCAGTCCACTTTTCTCATAGAAGAAACTGTGAATGGTATTGACTTATGAATATTGATTTTCATATTGTAGTTTTTGATACTTTAGTGATATCTTAGCTGTTGGTAATCATTTGAATGAAACCAGGAACTCTTAATTCATAAGTTTTTAATTTTCTTAATTCTCACATTGGTCATTCAGTTGATGTAATTTCTGTATGTTATCCACATATTCTAAGATATTAGTTTAGACTTAACTTTTTTCACTTGTTTTTAAAATAAACAAGTGAAATTAGATGCTCATATAACTTATGTGGGGAAATATGGGATTCAGAAATAAACTTGTAAATAACCAAGGTTTTGTCAAATTTTAATATTTTTAAGTTTATTCACGTTTTTGGCTTGTTAATCAAATATTGGTTAATCATAATTTTTTTTTTCGAAGAGTTATCTTCATGTTTTAATGGGCACTGTTTATGAAAATAAAGTTTTACATGCTGCTACTTCAGAATAAGTTTCTGAATAATTCAGAGACTTTAACACAAGCCAAAGTAAATTTTTTTTTCTATGGTATCAGTTTGGTTTACAGCATGTCAACACATTGGGTCATTTAATGTTGACTATCATATCAACTAAGTAGTTATAACTGGTTTCAACACAATAAAATACTTCAATGCATAGTGTCAATGATGTATGTGTAAAATGTGAATCTGCTGATAAATCATAGTGAATGCTCGATCATTGATCTTGACACTCTGATAAATATTTTGGTCAAAGGATAAGTATTTTCCAATGTTGATAATTTTTTTTTAAGGTATCAATGCCAATAGCAACCATGTTACTGATAATAGTGATACCATATATTTATCCAATGCAAGCAATTAGCAAGGATGCATTAAAGTTTCATTGATACTTGGCTCTTTATTTAGTTGACATTTGAATGGATTGACGGAAACAGAAACTTAAATCCATGCCAAGAGATTATTCCGCCTCTTCACTCAACCACTTAAAGAAATGGCCTTTAATTCTGAGGACTGCTGTTCAATGTCAAGAGTATTTAGTTTTTATTAAATGATAAAAAGGAAGCAGATACAGATTTTTAAACTTTCCAGACTTTACAAACACTTGGAACTTGAATGATTTTTAATTCATAGAGAAGGGCATGAAAAATATTTAATTATTGAAAACTCAATTTTAATTACACTCCATAATGAATTGTTTTTGTGTTATAAGCACTATATTTATTATAAAAGATGCTTTCATGTAAAATGTGTTTATTTTTCATAGAAAAAAAAAAAAAAAATTACCTAATAGATGGTTATTATATATTCTGGTATTTGATCTTTTAAGATCTAAAAATATCTCCCTGAATTTAGACGCTCTGAAATTTGTCGGTCTGAAAGTGGTAGTGCCTTGAAGAGAAAGAAGCTGAAATTATCTGGCAAATATTGACCTGAAATTAAATTCTCACTTCAGAATTTTAAAGGGTTTATATACTGACATATATGGTATAGTCATTACTTTTTATTTCAGATACTTTTAAAAACATTTCAAGGTTGAAAATATAGAACTCAACATTATAAATTTGTTAATTCAAGAATCATATAAGTGGTTTGAAAAAAATACCTTCCTTCAAAATAAGTTTTTATGTGACTGAAATGTCTATCCCACTCATTAATTAATCTGTTACACAAAAATGTAATTGTCACAATCATGACACATTTTCTGTATTTTGTAATTTAGTGATACCTTATGTAATTAAGTGTTTTAAGTTTTGTGGGCAGGAGAGATGAGAGCTCAAAAAATCCTAAGTAGAAAATATTGTCAAAAACATTAGTACAAATTAATAGAAAGCACCTAATTTAGGTTATGAAATATTCACTGTTAGTACATAGTTTTCTATACAAATTTCTGCTTGTGTGAAAAATTGTTGTCTGTCAATCCATTTCTTATCTTTGATTTTAACACTGGTTGAACAGTAATCTATAAGGATACTCTATCTATTCAACATATTAGTTCTGTAATTTATCATTTTTAAATGTCAGTGTGAATGGGTCAGAGGTTAGAAATAAAAATAAATTTATAAGCCAGCCAATAACCGAAATGGAAATTGTAGTAATTTACATAGGTGTTTCAATACATCTGTCTTTGTGATAACTGAATATTTGTTAATTGACCATTAGTATGCTCAGTCCTATAGCAGACATTTTCTCAGTCCTGAGGAAAGCTCATTCAGAGTCCTACCTGAAAGTTCTAGAGACATAGTCCTTTCAGCCCTCCCTTTGTAGGTACAAGTGATTTTTTTTTTTTTTTTTTTTTGTATCAGCTTTTGATGTTTATATATGAGTAATATATATATATATATATATATAACATCTTGTCTTTTGGTGTTTTTCTATTTTATTTGCTTTGGTTTTTCTTTTTAGTCATTGATGGAGCTCTGATGAGAGAGAAATGAAAACTGGTTAAACTTTTATTCTTTTGTTTTTCAAGCTACCTCTTTATAGTAACTATAAAATCTGTATTATACTTAACATTCCATGATTTAAATTGTTTACATTAACTTGATTTTGCAAATGCTCATTAGTTTAGTACCTAAAAATATATGCTTTCTTCAGAATGACTTACAGAAGTAATTTAAAGTTTATTTAACATAAATAATCAGTATTATTACAGAATTTTCATGTAAAAGGATTTTAATTAATAAATTGACAATTGCTTTCCAGAAAAGCATACAACACTTTCATTTCCTTTATAGCTATTATGATAATTAGTAGACAGTGTACTTTAGTTAAAAAAAAAATGCATGCACTGATTTCAATTAAACCTGGTACATTTGAATTAAAACTAAAATTGACAGATTTGATTCATGACCTTAAGAATGGCACTTTATATAAAAATAAACATAAATGATATACTTAAATTGAAATCAGTTGACTTATTTCCAAAGTTTTAGTACATACACCAACCTCCACTGATTATATGTATAGTTTTTTTAAATTTTTTTTCATCCATCAAAATATCTTTTATTTGGTGAAGCAAAATACAATGTAGCCTTTTTTTCTTACCTGAATTTGAAGAGCTTTTCAAATGTTATGAACATGAAGGGACATGGAAGAAAATTTTTGTTTTTGAAGTATTGAAACTAAAAAGGATTTTGGGATAGACTTGTGTTTTCTAAATTTTCTTTTTATATAAAGCACTATCATTATTAATTTTTTCATTTTTTCCCTTGCTTTTTGTCTTTTTTTTTTTTTTTTTTTTAAACTTTTTTAAATATTTATTCTACAACTATTAAGCAGAGTGGATCAAAAAATGAAGAATTAGCTTCTGGTAAGATTCATTAACCACGTGACTCTGTTTTACCATGACAGCAACTTAATAATTAAGCTACAAAGATTGAACCAGATTAAATATAGTTATATGACTAATTTGAATTATAGCTGCTGGTTGAGCTTTCATTGTCTAATTGGTAAGATGCTGTCATAGTAAGGTAGGCTCCTAAGATTGAGGGATGGAATTTCAAATTGGATTGGAAGTTTTTTTATTTTTGGTATCTACTGCTTAAATATCAGATATGAATAAAAAAAAAAAAAACAAGCTTACTGATAATCAAAGCAACAGTAAAAATTACAAAAATATATCAAAAAATAATAATGACCATGTGATGAGGGCTCTATTTCTTAGTAGTAATAATTTATTTTTGTTAAAAATAGATAATAAATTGAACTGTTCATTAAATACAAGAATAAATATTTGTTTCTGATCTTTTAAACAATTGAATCAAAGAAATGAGATAGTGAAATTCTTTCGATATGTTAAATAAAAATTAGCTTAGAAAAGATGTCTGGAAATGTCTTTTCTTACAACACTCTTCTCACATAGCATTTATCAGTTGTCATTACCAGATCACTGCTAACAAAAGATTGACAGTTTGATTCATGGTAACAACTACAAAATAATTAAAGATTATATTGTGTGTCTATTTTTCTTCAGTTGATTGTTGCTCTAAAGGATTGTTTAATTTCACTTCCTTTTGTACTTGCTAGTCTAGTTTTATGACCCCATATTAAAATGCAGATTATAATTTTATCTGTCCTACAAAAAGTAGACTTAATTTAGTTATTGCATGTAGTATAGAAAAATAAATAACTGCAGACAGCATAGCAGCTATCAGAGCAAAAACTGATATTGTTGAGCTGAGTTTAAATTCCAGTGTAGCATGTAGCAGACACTTTGTAAAAAATACCCTGAGAAGAGGCATAAATTCATCTCTTCCTTTTAAAGCTATGGGTTAAATAGTAGGGTAGACTATGCTCTCTAGCCATGTGTGGTAATCAATTTAAGAAAAGGAAAATGCTGTATTCCAAACTGGAGATGGTAATGAGAAACAAGTTTGCTATATTTCCCAAGGTATAGCAATTTTAGATAGTAAAAAAAAAAAAAAAAAAAAAAGTAAAATTGTGGAGAACCATAATCGCCTAAATCCTGAAGGGACATGGCATTTTGTTTGCATGTGTGTGTTTTATTAACAAACTACTGTTGTTTTATAAAATTTTACATGGGAATTATTATAAGTTGTTTCTTTCTTCCTTGTTGATTTTTGTAAATTTTAAAATTTGGCTAAAACTTGTACTCTGTATTTATCATTGAATTGGCAATAATAATTTTTCCTTTGTTCTATATCATCATGGAAATTTTTTTTCCTTTTTATCTGTATTTTTGTGGCAGAAATACCTGGTAAATGGCAAAACATTAGATGATGACACCATTGTCACTAATGTCTTACCATTATCTGTGAGGTATTTCTGCTACACCTTGTATAAGTCAGAAAAAGATGAAATATTACATTGATAAACCCATAAAAACATGCATCCAGAGAGAGAATTCAATTTGGATCCTGTTTAGAGTGTCTGTTCTTTACTCTAGTTCTATGACAAGGTTCTTTGATATATGGATTTGAAAATTATGATCTTTACACATGATTGACATAAAACCTCTAACAACAACAATGAATGCGTGCATAGACATTGAATCACCTTGCAAATCCAGTAAAATCTTCCTTTCTCTTTCCTTTATTTTTAGAATTTGGTTATTTTACTCAGGTGATTTATATGAAACTTGATTTCTGCTAAAATAATAAAAAAATTGAGCAAATATATTTGTTAAAAAAAACATTAAACTCATTAAAAGTGTTTGTGCATCAGACAAATATGTTGCTTAATTTGAATTCACAGATTAAAATAAGGATTTCTGTTCTACCAAATAATAAATATATAATTTATGAATATAAATTTTCTCTTAGCAATAAAGCCCATCTTGTTTCTATCTGTTGTAGCAATTTTAGTAATTTTAATGGTCCCAGAAATTGGACCAAAGAATTAATAAATATAGCAGTACAATGAAGGCCTATTAAGCCATATAAACTGAAGTGCCAAAAATGTAGACAGCTGCCACATAACATGAAGTGCTTCCTTTCAACTGGATAATGGTGATTACATGATAGGGAAAGGTACTCGAGTTGAATAGGTATATCTATTCATACATGTGCCAAGGTATAACTGAGTTCCTGTACAATCACTGAAGTTAAGGAACATCAAACCTGGTCAGTACCTAGATGGATAACCACTGTTAGTGCTGAGTTCCAATACCTCTTGGGTTTGTTATATTCATTTGTGTATAAATACCATTGGAGAAAGGTATGAATTTACCTTTCCCCACCTATGGTTTAATTAGTAAAACTTGTATCACTAAACCATTATCTCAAACATTCTTGCAATCTAAAAATATTTTATGGCTTTAAATAACCTGTAATAGGTTGATAATCTGTAGAAATTGAATAAATGACTCAAACCATAATGAAGTTGTTTTTATTTGGTGTGACTACAGGAAATTTTGTAAGATTTACAAGAGGTTCCAAGCTGGCTCATTGGGGTTTAAATCAGGTAAATATGATGGAGCACTGCATTATCTTGCTGAACCATCAGTACATATAAAAAATAAAGTGTGTGCACATGGTTTACAAGAAGATCTGTGTATGTTATACTTGTCAAGGCAGATTATAGTTTGACTTGTGATCTGTGTGAACTCTAACCAAACATATGAGACACTAACAATTTGTGCATTACCCTGATGACAGGCTAGATCCATAATGTCATGAAGTTTTCTTCATGCATAAACTCCATTTGTCAGAAAGAACTGGAAAAATGTCTCATGTGACCAGGTCTCCCATGGTCCAATGTTCTCTGGCCCATAAGAATTGTATTAGAACCATTGCCACCTTAGAGACAATCTTTCCAGGGTTAAATAGTATTAAATACTGTTTGGACCCCATGTATGCCATTTACACAACTCTTTACTTATATATCATACAGACACAAGTTGCTGAGGGTAAAATCATTCAGTGTACTGCTGTTTCTAAATTTTTTGCACATCAATTTTCATAGTTGCTTTGATGGACATCAATATATATATATATATATATATATATATATATATATATATATATATATATCAGTAATTTAATATTTCATCGCTATTATTATTTATAAAATACTTTATTTTACCAAGAAAGTTAACTGTTAATATAATTTATTAATTCACTGAAATCTATTGAAACTTAGGTTTCTTGTGTATCTGGCTGTTAACTCATGTAGCTCAAATAATTCATGTGCCTTTTTAATTTATGTTCATTTTAATAATTGTATAAATATTGGGAGCAGAAGTATAGAGGTATGGACAAGAAGATTTTGTTTATATTGTAAACTAAAATGTTTGTTTTAAATACCCTACAATTTTAATAATGTTAAGGTATTCATCATACAGCATTATATCTGATTATTCTCGTCCTGAGGCAATTTGAGAATTAATTCTAATAAATATTTGATCTACCCTTGGTTTTCATTTAGATCCACTCAAGTTAAATCAGTAAAATCTTGTAGGTAACACACTAACTGAAATATAAGATAAATGCAAGAATAAAAAGTCATCTGGAAAATTTAGAATTAAGATCTTTAAAATATTAAAAAAAAATGCTGGAGCTCTTGCATTTAGTCATTCTTTTATTTTCTTTGTTTTACTTAATTATTTTTTATTACTTGATTTAAAGATCAAATAAGTTATTCTGAAGAATGCAAATATACTTTATTAAGAGATGCAAAAGTTGATAAAAAAATAAACTCAAAGATAGTTTACTTTACACTTGCATATCTGTTACCTGACAATTTGTTTGTAATTGTTTAGCTATCATTGGTGTTGAAATTTTCTCATTAGTGTCATTGTGTGTATAGCCTAAAGCTACCTTACTATGCATAGAAATAAGCTCATAATTAGAGGTCTAGAAAAAATGGGTACACTGTTTGTTCACTTCATAGACTTTAAACAGATAAAACAGCACTAGCAAAAACACCACACTTTACTTAGAAATAACTATTTAATGAATGCAATACATAAAGATGGTTCTTGTATAGATGTATTACTTTGCTTTCATATCTTCTCTTATTCTTTATTTGGTCTATACATATCGTAATTAATGATTCTGGTTTCATCTAGTGGGTCTTGTGCTATTCTTTCTAGTTTGGTTACATTTTCAGTATCAAGAAACAAGGATAGTACACACACACACACACACACACACATATATAAATAAATATATATATATATATATATATATATATATATGAACCTAAAGAGCTGGGTAAACCTACCTAGGTTTCACCTACACGGATCATCAGGGCAAGCTGATGATCTGTATAGGTGAAACCTAGGTAGGTTTATCTTGCTCTTTAGGTTCATAGTTAGGTTTGCTCTACTTAGTGTATTGAGCACTTTACATAGTTACTTTTGCTTTACTTGGTTTGGAGGTTTTTTTATTTGGACTCTGAGCTGGGATTCTGGACGATTGTTTCCACCTCAATTTCATGTTCTTAGTTCTTTCTTTTTTTATCCCTTATTTTTCTTTGGTTTGTGCAATTACAAGCCAAAATATCTAAGGTTTTTCCAAATGAATATATCTATTTATATTATTAGTATATATATATATATATATATATATATATATATATAATTTCTCACTTAACCTGTAGAAAAAGACAATATTTATAAAGGTAAAAGACAATAGGAAAACTGTAATATTAGCAGATGTATTTTGTCCAATGTGGACTTTTCAAGGCAAAAATTAAATGAATTTATTAAAACAAAGTAACTAATAACAAAACAGAATGTCCTTAGCAACTGGAAGAATTTAGAAAATGTTATTATATTCATATAGACAACTGAAATTTACGTCAAGTACTGTCATGTGTGAAAATCATTGTTTTTATTGTGTTGATGAATTCAACCATTTTCTTTTGATTTCTTGATACAGTTGTGTATGTTTGCTTGAGAGAGTAGTAATTCTGTTGGGAAAGGTGAAATAGGGAAAAAGCCTGGGCATAGATTAATATTTGGATAATATTCAATGGTGGCACTCAAGGTTTTTCCTTCTGAGTGAGTTATTTTCTTTTTTTATGAGTGTAGCATTTTTAAAATCAAAATTGTGGTTGTATGACTAGTGCATTACTTGTTTTTTGTGAGGTCTCTTTTGTGCTCATAAATGTGTGTTTTTTTTTTTTTTTTAATTTCTACTTGTTTCTCCAATATATTGGGAAGAACAGTTTTGGCAATTTATTTTATAAATGCCTGCTTCAGAAATATTATTGCTATTAGTGTTTGAGGAGCTGAGTATATCCATAATGGTTTTGGAAGCGTTTGTGACTATTTTAAGATTATTTAGATGGGATAGGTAAAGTAAACAAAATTAAGACTTGTGTTTTTCATGACTTTTTTGTTCACACATTGTTTTCCTTTTTTGTGGTGGTGATGGGGAGATTAGATAATTGCTTCTATAAGATTTAAAATTGCAGTAATCTATAGTCTGGTGCATAATTGTTCATTTGTATTTGTTTTCATAATTAATTCCCATTTTTATTTCCTCATGCCTTTTTAAAATAAAAATGTATTTGGTTACTTCTAAATAAACCTTGCTGGGATAAATTCATTATTTTATTCATAGGATATAGAAAATTCTTGAAAGATAAAAGCAAACTCACACTTTTTAAAAAAAATCCTTTTTTCTTTTTAATCAAATTTACCTCATGCAAGGCAGTAAAGCCACTAAGACACAAAGGATTACTGATTACTGGGTTTGAAAATTAGAAAACAAATTTTATTAAGGAGCAAGAACCATAGAGTAATCAGGAAGACAGTAGATAATGAATGACATTGCCTTTAAATTTTTGAAGATTGCTGGAAAATTAGTTGGAAACCTGGAGGTAGAAGAAAGTTCCACAAGCAAAAAGTGTGAGAAAAGAAACTATCAGCATAGAACTTATGGTTACATCTAACCAATTCAACAGTAAATTGATGAGACATTGTTGCCAATCTAGTATTGCACTTAAATTCATAGCCAAGGTACTATAGTGAAGAGCTCATCCAAAAAATTACTATGAAAGTATTTATAGAAAAAACACAGGGAAGCAAATTTATGGCAGTGGGAAATTGATATATTGGATTTATCTCTTAGCTGAGTTGTAAATCAACAACTATGAGGTATAGGATATACTTGTTATAATGATGTTCAAGCTTGTTATAATTTTAACATTTTAAGATGAATATTTGATATACATGATTACAATCTTCATTTTTCTTATGATTCTCCTGGCCTATATTTATAACTGATATATATTCTATACATGTACTTTAAGTCATCAATTTTTTTTTTTTTTTTAAACATGCCATTTACCAAAAATCTGCTCTGAATTATAAAATAAAAAATGCAATAAAACCAAGACATTATTTAATTAGAGAAGCTCTTAAATGCTGTTATAAATAAGATATATTAAGGATACTATTGTGTTAAGTTTTTTTTTTTTTTTTTTTTTTTTTTGATGAATAATGAATTTTTACAAGAATTGTTTTCATTTTTAAAATTTTAATTAGTATAATTTATTAAGTTTTAAATCTTTTAAAATTCTGTATTGATTTCACCCCTTTTAGATATTATTATTATTATTATTATTAAGTTAAAACTATATTTACTAATCATAAATGGAAAATTTTGTACAAATCATCAAATGCTAATATTTTAAAAAGAATTTTGAATTTTTTTGCATGTGCATAAACTTGCTGATTTTTGCCCATACACAACATTATCAAAAAATAAGAACAATAACTATAGTAAATTTAAATTTAAAATTCAATAAAACACTAAATTAGGGAGAATATTTTCTTAAATTTTTAAGATTACTGAGTACTTAAAAATTATATATAAAAGTTTTTTGTGTTATATTTTTCAATTATTTTTTTACAGATAAATTTCCCATAGAACAACACTAGATAAACATCCATCTGTCATTAAGCTGTTCAACATACTTCATTCAACAGCATAAATAAACAGCTACTGCCATGTTAAAAAAATGCCTTTTTTGCAATATTTTAAACTTAAAGTAAATATTATTTGTTTAAAATCAGATACTTTCAATCCATTAATATTCTTTTAAGTTTCAGAAAAGTATATTTTATTTTTGGAAGATGTTTTAAATAAAGAGAATTACATTCTGATGACAGGTGGCTAAAATTGGCACTAAAATAAAAAATTTCAGCAATTTCAAAATGAAAATTTCTCCCAACCAATTTAAATTAGTTTTGAAATACAGAAAAGTATTTTGTGTATTGAAAATATTATTAATATTATTTAATCTATTAGCTTAAAATTAAAATGAAAGCTTCAAGAAAGATTGATCATTTTAAAAAGTTCATTTTAAACCTTAGATCTCGCGAATCTGTAGAGATACCTATTTTAATAGTATAAAAAATAGTTTTATTTGTTACTTCTTGTATGTTTGGTTGTTTGTTTGTCATGGTTGAATAGTAAAACATCTACCAGAAAAGAATTTAACAATTCACAACACAACAGCTTTGGCATAAAATGTAATAGAATTTGTTGAAGATAAATACTTATATTTGTGATTAAAAAATATCTTTACTTATCTATTAGTACTAAAAATTTTTTTTTTTTTTTTTTTTTTTTTTTGGTGGTCACTGCACAAACTGGCATAAAGGAAAGACCTGACTCCACTAATATTTTCCAAAGACTCTGATTAACTGAAAAGACATTGAGAAATGAATTTAGCTGAGTTTGTTTCAACACTTTTATATTAGAATGTTAATTTTCAAAATCATTGATATTTTATAGAAAGATTCTAGTTCTTGGATACTGATAACTGAAAATTGAAAATAAATCAATTTTCATCAGAAATGAGATTTAATTCAATAAAACCTATTGTTTTTTAATCATGTTTTTGTCATATGAATTTATAAACTTGGTATTTATTGTTGGGAGCATCAAAAATGTTATGAAAACTTTAATATACCCCTTCACATTGCTATAAGAATTATATAGCCTAACATATATTAGGTTGGTGCAAAAATAATGACGTAATAACATCAAAAAACAACATTATTACGTCATTATTTTTGCACCAACCTAATAGTTGAATTTTGATTTGGAATTCTCACTATATAATATTGGATCTATGTAACTAATATTTACAATCGAATTAAGTCTATTGAGAAGGAAGGAGAGTATGTTGAAAAATATGTCAAATGATGTTTTTCTCATCATTAGGCTGTGAACTTACTGATGTATCTACTTTGTGAGTTTACAAAACACACACTACCTGTAATGTGAGAAAATTAGGTTTTGTAAATATCACAAAATCCTCTTAGAAGTCTTTTTTTTTTTTATTTAAAATAGCTAGCATATTTTATACTTTTCTATTTTTCTTTTAATGAAAATCTATATCTGACAATTTGACTGTTTTTATTGCACTACTAAAGTATTAATAATTAAAAATGAGTATGCAGAACAGATGTTTTTGTGAATATACATACAACTAAATATTAAGTGAAATTGTAAACTAGTTTTTACATCTGTTTAAGAGTTACGGAAATATTTGGTTTCTAAGATTATTAAAAAAAATGTAATTCTATTTAATCTTACAGTATCTTTAAACTTATATTATTTTTTAAAGTAATAACTTCCTCATGTGGTAATTTTCAGTTTTTCAAACATTTTTATAAAATTTTTTACTAATTTTCATATTTGGCTTTTTAAGATTTTAATTCATTCAGTATTAATGTTTGGTAAATATAAATATTTCCAAGCATAAAGAAATATGGAAAAAGTATTTTACTTTAGATGTTGATGAATTTATTTTGCTTTTTACATCTGTAAGAAAAACAAAATTAAAATTTGGTTTATTTTCTAGCATGTACTTATGAGTGGGTCATGCACTTCTCTACTGTAAAGCAGCAACTGTATAAATAGTTTTCTCAGTAATTCAACCACACTAAAGAATTTGCTTAGTTTGCAAATCAAGTTAAATTACTTTTTGCCTTAAATAGCATAAAATTTATCAACCCTGAAGTAAAATTTAAACCTAAAGATTTTATAAGAATTCTCAGGAAGTCTAATTCATGTATACCCTCACTAAGTTAAAGTAACTCACTTTGGATTAAATTTATATATTGAAAAATATTATTTTTTTCTTAAATATATAACTTCCAATGTTTGCATCATAAAATTTATATATTATATTATATACACCATGTTTTATTTGATTAGTATTTCCTCTTATTATTAAATATATTAATTTATTAAATTCACTTGGGAATTAAATTTTTATAACAGGAAATACTAAATTACAAGGACTGATGTATGCAAATTTGATGGAAGACCAATGAAAGTACTTTAAAATTATTTGATTATATTTTTTCCATGTTTCTAATAAGTTGTTTAATATCAAGATTGAAACTGTACACAAATTACTAAAACACTGCTACCCAAGTACATATAAGGAAGGATGCCAAAAAGTTCTTGGCCCAACCAAGATTTTCCTATAAAAATCTGATCTTTGGTCAAATTTTGTCAATAACTTTTATCAACTCCTTGTGTGTGTGTGTGTGTGTATATATATATATATATATATATAGTGTAACTCTGATATAAGAGAGTTGTTGTGACTGGAGAAGAAGTATCTTATATCCGGGTTTCTCTTATATCCGGGTTTGGTCTATTTTGTTTAGGTAAGTATGGCTCTAATTCGGGACCAGAGAAAATCTCTCTTATATCTGGGTTACACAGTATATATATTTCAAATTTGCTATATTCATGGGGCAAGGAAGCTCAATATTGAAGATAGGACATTTGTAGAAATGCAACAAGTTCAATGTACTGTGTGTTACACATTCCTTTTTTTTTTTTTTTTTTTTTTTTTTTCAATGCTTTACTGCTAATTGGTGATTTTTAAATGTTTTGGTCATAAGTTTAGCATTTATCAAAGTCATTTAAATATTCTTTCAAATAACTGTGTCAATCAACACCTTAAAATGAAGCACTCAAGGCCAGCTTATCTGTTTATATAAATTTAATGTGATATGCACAGTTGTTAAGACACTATCAATTTTGCCTCATAATGTATTATCAGTTTGGGGAGGCAATCCTAGCATACAGCATCATTGGAAAACTACATTCAAGTCTTGTGAAACTGAGTAGACTGAACCATTGGGAAATTATTGACGGTTGGGCTAGTACAAAGTAACAACTCATTGTGATCAAGAGTTTGAGTGTACTGGACTTGTTCAAAAACTGTTGTTTAAGCCATATTATGTGCTCTATCCTAGAAACTGTGTGGATGTTCAGGTTGTGTAATGGATAATGGCTTAGAATAAGAAATCAGAGAGCAGAGTTTGAATTCCAGCCAGGTTTGTTACATCACTTGCATGCAAATAATCTTAGGAAAGGTATGAATCTATCTCCTTTCCCAGCTAGGACTTATATTTGGAAAAGTCATTACTATTCTCAAAAAATTGTTAATTCAATATTCACTTGCGAAAAAAAAAGCATCATTCTTACACTTCAAGATATGTTCCAACTTTAAAAAACCCACAAAATATTGAAAAGCCATAAAAAGACAAATCAACCTATCAGTCTCAGAAATTATTACTACGGTCTGCTCAGTATAGTTGCAGTATAAACCATAGTTTGGCTTTGTAGGTGTTGAACAAGCATGAATGTTCCTGAGTAGACATCTGTGACAGGGATTAGCTAGCAGATGAGTATGCTGAAAAACTAGTAGCCAGTCTCTCTCTCTCTCTCGCACAAATAATAAAGAACAAATAGGAAACGTTTACCAATTTAACATGTTTTACTTTTATTAAAGCTTCATCAGAGAATGAGATATGGAGGGAAAAGGAGAGCAAGAAAAAGAAAATATTTCCCATTAAGCAGGTAAAACTTTATGGCAAACCTGTTTTTTATTTATGGCAAATATTTTTCTTTTTCTTGTTCTTCATCCCCTTATTATATTGATTTTAATATCTTTTTTTATAGCTGTATTAAAATTGCCCCACATGCCCCTCCCCTCAAAAAGATATAAAACCAAAAGTAATATTTTGATTACTTGTTCTGAAATTAACTTTGTGCAATATCAGTTTAGTCTAATATCTGCCATTAAAGAAACACCATTTTGTGAGCTTTGTTGAGATTAATAATGTAGAATTGGTTGTGTAATATTTTCTTGTCTTGCAGAGAAAATATCTTTTGTAAAAATTTGTCCTTTCAATATTCATATCAGTTCATTTCTTACTTTCTAATGTGTATTAAGCAAATGTTACCTTGGACACAAAACTAATGATCTGTCTGTGAAATCAAGCATGAAGGTAGTTAATCAAAAGCATGCATACTTGTATGCAAGTCTTATTGATGGATACATTAATTAGTATCATTAAGTACTGGGAAAAGCAGGAGACATTTAATGAACAGAGATGAAATTACTCAATACTTGAACTGAAATTGAAGTGATGCAGTGCAGTTATAACATGTTCTATTTGTTTGCTATATTATGGACTTTTTGATTCAGTGTCAGACATTGCTTACAGTTAATGAGTCCATTTGAGTTTCTTTCATTCTTTTTGCCATCTGTTATCAATTGAAGAGACATCTGTTCAAAATGTAATATGAACTTATATAAGCTGCTTGCAATTTATGCTTGCAATGTCAAAGGGCAAGAAATAGTTGCTCTAAAATTAGCATAGCCAATTATTCATTTTTGTATAAATATGACTAAAAGAAATGATTATTGAAATTATATAGGAAAAACTGGAGAGATGAGAATATTAGTCTGATTTAATGAATAAATGTTTGCAATTTGTTTAAAATGTTTAATTTGTACAGCTGAAGTTAAAATGTTCAGTTAAATCTTAGTTTTTGTAAACCATTACAAGATGTTGACATTCCTTATTTAGTGAAGACATTGGGATATCCACATGACCCAGTCATATGGTCATCATGCAGAATTGAATCCTTACAATTTGTCTTTGCTTTTCTCTACAGTTATTCATAAGTTATTCAGAATTTTTTCCCCAGTTATGTTGATTTGCAAGGTACTGTCTTGGGATTAAGTATTATGTTACCTGTAATTATTTTCACCAATACCCAATCATTGTGTTCTTGTTTTGGTTTTATTGATTAAATTTTTTTTTTTTTTTTTTTTCATTCTGTAGTGAGTTTTCTTTTGATCAGTCTACATTGTTCTTTTATATATATTAGCAACTGTGCCTCTTGGCACTCATACTTTGTTGAGTCTATTATAAGTAAATGGATAATTCTGCCAAACATTTCTAAGTTCTAATTACCTCAGAGTTGCCCGCTGTCATGCATGATATAACACTTCAAATATCCAGATATGTGACTGTTGACCAGAGCAACCTCTCTAAGCACTATCAGAGTTTG
Source organism: Acanthosepion lycidas (assembly GCA_963932145.1). Classification (NCBI taxonomy): domain Eukaryota; kingdom Metazoa; phylum Mollusca; class Cephalopoda; order Sepiida; family Sepiidae; genus Acanthosepion; species Acanthosepion lycidas. The sequence goes on from OZ010574.1 coordinate 39,085,379, forward strand.
GGTTTTTTACTACCAGTCAGGATTCAGCAACCAGAAACACTGCCAACCCAGTACCCTCAAAATAAAAAGTTGCAGCGACTGATCAATCAGATCATCAATAAGTTAAGACAGTTAAATCATTAAGGCCATAAAAAAAAGGAATTGGTAAATTGCATCCTAAACACAAAACAAGAAATGGCTTGTTAATTTGAGTGCCTCTAAAATTAAAAACTGCTCTCTTTTAATTGTTTTAGAGAACCTTTTTTGTCTTTCATCAGTGTGGCTGATGCTAATCTCCAGGAAAGTGACTTATTGGACCAACTTGGGTTGATGTTTTCCACTGACATAAAGTAGAACAATTATATTGAATCAGTTGCTAGGTCTGCTGCTAGGAAAGTTGGTTCACTGTGTTGTGCTAGACAATTTTTTCTTGCCAGAATCTGTCTTATACTTTTATAAGGCTACCATTTGTTTATGCATTGAATATTGCTACTGCATCTTGTCTGATGTTTTTATGTAGAGAGTTCCATGATAAAATCCAAAGAAGAATTTGAAATGTTATCTGTACTCATTTGACATCTCAATTTCACTGCTATAATATAGCATCCCTGTGCCTTTTCTATGAATATTTTCATAATAATTATTCTGATGAGCTTTCTTCTTAGCTACCTCAACTTTACAGATTTAAGTGCAGTACTAAATTGGCAGCTAGGTCTTAACATTTTCCAGTTGAAATTTCTAGATGCAGTCATAAGTTTTATACTAACAGTTTCTTCTATTGTTCTCCTCACTTGTGGAACTCTTTTCCAGCTTCTTGTTTTTGAGTCAACTTTGATCTTCAAAAATTTAAATGCAATGTCAATCATTATTTGTTTCCTTGAATTCTGTTTGAGGAGGTTGAACACCCATCTTATTTTTGGGCCTTATTTGCCATATTTTGCAATATATACCATAGATAATGGCTTGATAAGAACCTCAAAAAATTATACTAATTAGTGTGGGGTTTAAAAAGCAAATTACCCAAAATTTCAACTTATTTCAGTGTTTTACAGCAGATTTTTTATACAATAAATTTTAACCGTCCTCAAAAGTACATCCTCTTGCAATTCCCAATTGCAAGCCATAATTACTATGTGCTATTTATATTTATTTATGAGAGTCTTGATGTCTACTGTTGGACAGTCAAATTGAACATGATCAACCAGAGAAAAGTACTCCTATTTATACTCCATCCATAGTATTTGATTGCAGTGATTTAATTCCTGTTAAATAGTCTGATATTATAGGAACTCTTTGATTGCACGTGAAATGGAAATATAAAGTAATCATGTATAATTATTACCAATACAATTGGATTAGGTGTGAAATGGCTGAGGTGTTAAGATTTTACAAAATTTGGGCTGTCTGATCATCAAAATCAAGGTATAACAGGGGTGTAATTATTAAAACAAATTAAGACCCATCTGATGATCGCTGTTTGTTCTGTTTATCATGAATAAGATGGCCCAGAAATTGGTAAAATAGGGTGGAATTTCTAAAAAGTGAGCGATATTAAGGGTATGAGAGCAAATTCTTGGGGTACACCAGGTACCGTGGTAAACTGGTTTGCCAAATAGCAGTGGACTACTGTATTTGTAAAAATTATAATTTATTTCTATTTGGCTAAATTGTTCGGTCAGTATATTTTAATTGTTGATATTTTAAATAACTATATTTACTCATTTTGTCTCGTATCAAATATTGAATGAAACCTTAAAAATGTAGATATTGAAAAGAATAATTAGAAATTCAAGATAAATTATCTACCATAGCTATAATAATTTACATTGAATGACAAAAACAGGTTGAGAGAAAAAGTAGCCATAAACACCTGAAGTTGGCTCTGAAAATTATTTAACTATAGAAAAATGTTTAAAATTAGACTTAAATATTAACTGGTAAAGATTGATATTTTAAATAGCAAAGGAACTTTTTTTTTTTTTTTTTTAAATCAGTGACACTCCAAGCAAGGCAGCACAGCCACTAACATGCATGGAATTACAGGGTGTGGAGGAATTAGGAACAGAAACATTAGTAATGAGTAGAAATAGAAAAGAGCATTCAGGAGGACAGTAGATTGCTATTGCATTTAAATTTTTGAAGATTAAAGTTGGCTGAAAAACATGGAGCCGGAAGGGAGTTCCACAAGGGAGAAGTGGGAGAAAAGTAACTGTTAGCATAGAAATTGCAGCTACTTTTAGCTAACTAAACTGTAAATTGATGTAATCTTGCTGGCAGTCTAGTATTGCGCTTAAATTTATACAGTCTAGGCACTATGGTGAAGAGCTCATCTGAGCAATTACCATGAAAGTATTTATAAAAAAGGCACAGAGATGTAACCTTATGGTGGACAAGTGAGACAAACCGAGCCACCAGATCAGGACCAATGACATTACTGATTCTCCTTTGGGTCTTATCAAGGAGCTCCAGGTAAATAACAGGGGCACTGGACCATATATGGCAGCAATGTTCTAAGCATGGAAAGATGTAGACTTATGCAAGAAATGATTGGAAATGAGAACTATTTCCATTCAATACCAATCATTTCATTTTTTTGATTTTATTGGTTTCTATAAAATTATGACAATTTCAGAATTGTCATAATCTTATATTATTTTAAATTCATTGCTTTGGTAGAAAGTCAGGTCAATTGAACTCATTGTTTTCTTATAAGAGTTACATTCTAAATCTGAAAAATATAGTCATTTACATAGGAAAAGTTTAAGTTAAGGTTATTCTTTCAGGTTATTCCCCATTCTAAGTTTTTCTAAAACTCTAATGATTTCCTGTGTGCATAAGTTAGATTTATACTTAAGTATTGTTACTTTATGCAGATTAACCATTTTAGTAGATTTTTTTTATTTATTAGTTGTATGATGTTTAAAAAAATGCTGATCATTTTGTTTTTTCTTATTTGAACGCTTAGATTAGTATTAACAATTTGGGAGTGGCTGACAAGATCTCTCTTGAGAAAATTCTTTATCAATCATTTTATTCTGGTAATGAATTAAATAGATTCAAGATAATTGATATGATAAAGGAAGTAAGAATGATTTTTCTGAAGAAGCTTGTGTGAGGATAAAAAATATTTTAATCTCAAGTAGTTAAGATTATAATTTTGTATATAAACTCTTCACTATTCTTAAAAATATATGAATTTGCATAATTACCTTATATCATTCAGTATTTTATGAAAAAAATCTGTTTAGATAACTAGCTATTATTATTTGACTCATTAATTTTAAGCTAAATACAGTTATCAAACAGTATATTTTCAGTTATTGTTGCACTTTAGTAGATAAAGTTCTTAAATTTTCCACGTTTCATAGTTTAAGTTTAGTCATTCCACACACTCATTTAGTATAATTTCCATCTTGCTTAATCAGACAAAGATTTCTTTCTTCTCATTTGTCTCTTAGTTATTGAAAAAATTAATTGAAAAAATGTTAACATAAAAAATTTAATGAAATACTATTGGTTGTGTTCGTATATTTTATCAAGTTTTATAAAATATTGCAGTATTAGCTTAAAAGCTGCTCTATCAGGCAACATTTAAGCTAGGTCCTGCAGAGGGTTCTTGATTGGGCCTTCATCATGATAGGTGCAAGTAGATGTGATAAGCAACAATAATGATAATTCTTCTGCTGCCACTTAAAGGCAATTTGATCTATATAGATCCTTACATTCTGTGCAAAAAAATATTTTTCTTTCATGGGTGACTTTTGCTGGATTTCACAACTAATTTGTATTATTCCTAAATTTATTTCCACATTATAAAAATTATCATACAAAAAAAAAATTGTTGAAAAAAATTTGCCGAAATGAAAATTTGGGAATTCAAAATTTTAGGATTGTGGGCCTGAACCTGACTTGAAATGTTTGTAATTTACTCAGGAGTCAGCCTGATTCCAAAATAGTATGATATGATGGATTATGGCTTCTAGGAGTAAAGATGAAAACACGGACAATTTTATTTTGAAACACGGTAATTTGAGAACAGTAATTTTTTTTCATTTGAACACAAGCCATTGAAAGTGAGATAATTGTGTACCTTTTTAATTGTTTTTATCAGTAGAAGCCAAGATAGCGGAATCTGAAAACAATCACAGTAATCCAAAGATTCTGGATTTTGGGTCCAGATTCAGTGCAGAATTTTTTTTTAATTTGCTCATAGTCTGCCTGATTCCAAAATGTTACGATGTGTTGGGCTACTGCTTCTTGGAGTAAAAGTGAAAAAATGTGACACACTGACATTCACATTTATTATATAGACTATATATAGCTTATTGTTACAGTATGAAATATTGGGTTATCTTTCTTAGTGAATTCTGTAAGTCATTATTTTTTAATTACATCTCTTATATAACTTGTATAACTAAGCTTATGGAGTCACAATTGTGATGGCTTCACACAATAAACATTCATGTATAGGATATCGCTGTCTGATGGCTTCCGTTGGCTAATATATAATTTATACTATTATGATTGATAAAAGAATCAATATCTTTAGATAGTAATCCTATTGAAGTTTGTTAAAGATAAAGGAAATAACATTCTAAATTGTTTAAAGGTATATTATTTCAATTTCTAGGAAAAAATGTATTTGATAGTTTTTTTTTCTTTTATAATGTAGACTTAAGTATTTGTACAATTCATGGGTTGCAATTGTTTATACAAGCAGTAGTCATTTTTTGTCTCTTTATAGAAATGTCTAAATAAATTCACTTAAACTAACATGTTCATTATTTTATAATTTCATAGTTCAACTAGCAGGCTTTGCCTGCTCGCTATCTGGTAATTTTTCTAGGAAAAATTAGTTGTTTTTCTATGGGATTAATGTTCACTATTTATGAAATGTTGAAGGGGTTGTGGGCATTTGATATATTTGTTTAAGGATATGACTGTAAAGACAGAAGAAATTAATTGGTCAAGTGTGGAAGCAGTTAAGGAAAGTTTTACAAATAGATGCCAACTTGTTAAAGGCCAAGTAAAATGCAAAATTCAAACACTTTGCTGCACTATATCAGACAACATTCCTAAACAGAACTATTTTTGATATGAAAATCAAAACAATCCTCAAATAAAAGAACAGTAGTGAAGGACAGTTAAGTAATGAAATATACTTTTTAAAATCAATATGCAAATTAGTTAAACCTGAAAAGTGATATCGTCTAGAAGTAGATAATATATTAACTCAGATATTGACCATATATAGAGCTTTTAGTGTGAGGGGTTTGTAACATTACTTATCATCTCCCAGATGCATCTCTGTTTTTGGGCAGAGTGCACTCAGGGGCTACTCTGTCAAAGGACAGAGTTGCAACTGAGGAAAATTATACTGAGAGGTGCCCAGCCCTGGGGAATAGCTGCCTGAGGCTGCACCCTCTCATGGCACCAGAGAGAGGGATTGGTGCTTGCACCAAGTCCAGCGCAACCTATGGTTGTGGAAGCTGTGGGCAATTTTTGTTCCTTGTCTGGGTGTTCGTGCTCGGGTTCCCCCACTTTAAAAAAGACCTTGTGTCAAATCTCAGTGGGGAGACAGTAAATACCGTGTGTAAATTACTATAGCATTGGGACCTTTTTAACCTCAGTAGAGGTAGAATTGAGCTCAAATTTCACATTTATTTATATAGATAATCATCTATATAAATAAATAAATACATCATAATGCTAGACAGTGCACTAATTCCATCAAAGTATCCACATTTGATTCAAATTTATTTTCATAAGCATATGTGCATTTAGAGATACAAATAAGTATTCTTGTTTCATTTAGAAGAAGCAACAAAAACATTTTGGCTGTTTGGTGTTTTTATGTGAAATGGTATTTAAATGACTTAAATACACTCAAGTATGCTTGAAAATCACAGGTGTACATTATACAAACAAAATTATTTTGACTATAGATAAATGTTTCTAAGAACATTGATTGTTTTTCAGAGGTATAAATCTATATTAACTGATAGTAAAATATGACTGATGGTATGAGTGTGAAGGAGGTGTGAAAGTGAGGGAGTAACTCTTGTTGCTTATTAAGCTAGACTAAATGGGAACTTTCCTGAAGACTTCCTTGTGAACACTTTCAAGTGAAATTTCTCAGTGATAAAATATATGACAGGACATGATTTTATTGCTCTTCCTCTATTTCAGTTTTTGTGCTTGTAGATTTTCCCTCACTTTTAATCTGTATTTTTAATGCAAAAATATAGACTTCAGAACAATTGAATCAATACTGTTTATATATTATTTTATTTATTTGTATAATATATTTATAGATAATTACTTTTGAAAATATGTTATGTATGTTGATAATAAAGTTGCAACAAACCATGTTACATAAAATGGCAAAATCTGTATAAGTTTTAATATATTGAAAAATTTCCTAATTTGAGTATACTTGAAAAAATACTTTAAAAACATTGCAAAATAAAATTTAACAAATTTTGACTCTGATGATATTATCAGTAAATGTTAAATATTGATTATTTATACTGCCATGCTGGAGTATCTTAGCCTGATTTTCCACTGTCTCTCTATTGAATGATATCACTGAAGCTTGGGCTATGGACATCTCAAATGTTCAACAGTATTTGGCATACTGGTCTTCACAAGTTGAAAGATTATGATATTTCTGGATGGATTTTTGAACTCATTCAATCTTATTTAAATTGTGAAATGGATGGTCACTCTTTTTGATCTTTTTGTACTAATGTATCCCCCAGGGCTTTCTTTGAACCTACTTTGTTCTTAATTTTCATCAGTGATCTTCCTGATGGCATTAGTTCTCAATTCTGTATCTATGCTTATGATACAACTATTTACTCTGGTCTTGATAATAAGGCTGTTCTGTTCAATAAGGTTAAATTTGCAACTGATTAAAAAAAAAAAAATAAAACCCTACAATCTGCTGTTAACTCTGGGTAAGGAATGGCTTGTTAATTTTAATGTCTCCAAAACAAAAACTTCTGTCTGTTAATCATCTGCAAGACCCCTTTCTGCCTCCCATCAGCATGGCTGATTCTAATGTCCAGAAGAGTGACTCATTGCACCTTCTTGGTCTAACATTCTCAGACATGAAGTGGAAATATTATATTGAGGTCTGCTAGGTCTCCTGCTAAGAAAGTGGGTTCACTGTGTCATGCGAGACCATTTCTCTCTCCAGAACCTTCCATATTCATGTCTACTATATGTCCATGCTTTGAATATTGTTGCCACATATAGTTTGGTGCTCTTGCTACTTATAGATTCTTGGTAAAATCCAAAGAATAATCAGCAATATTATTGGGCCTGACCTGATTTCTCAGTTTCAGTTGCTTTCCCATCACTGTAATATAGCATTTTATATAAATACTTTCATGGTAATTGTTCCAATGAACTCTCCACTATTTTATGAATTTAAGCACAGTACTAGATTGGCAGTAAGGTCTTATCAATTTCACAGTTGAATTGATTAGATGCAACTGTAAGTTCAATGCTAACATTTTCTTTTCTCACACTTCTCATTTGTGGAACTTCTGGTTCTGGCTCCAACTTTGATCTTCAAAAATTTAAATATCAATCATTATCTACTGTCTTGATTACTCTTATATTGTTTTCAGTCCTTAATAATGTTTTTTTTTTTTTTTTTTTTCTTTCACTCAGTAACCACTTGTATCTTAGTGACTTTATTGACTTGCTTGGGGTGAAATGATTAAAAATAAAATGATAAATTATAAACCTAAGGCTTCTCTTTATTGATTTCTATTTCAAATTCAGTGGATTTATAGTGCTTATTCCCAACTCATTATCTGTATTCTTTGACATATTTTTCTATCTAAGTCTGTTATCTTTTGTATCTTTCTGCCATTTGAATTATCTATAATTCCATTTAGCAAATATTTTGTTGTGAACATAATCTTGAAAAATGATAAACTTGATGAAACGTAATTATTATTAATCACCAAAATTGGTCATTTTTTAAACTATCCAGTTTCAATATAAAATTTTGTGTTTTAGATTTCCAGTTATATTTTTATTGCTATAATTTATAACTATTTTCAGACAGAAAACAGTCATATACTATTCTTGGTTTTAGCTAAATTTCCCATCCTATTTTTATGGCCAGATCTCCAATGGACAAGCACAAAAATGCTGACCTATTTTTTATTTTTTTTTATTTTATATGTGAAACACCTGGTAGTTGTTTTAGTTGTGGTTACATAAAGGTATGGCACTGATACTGCCACCTCTGACCTGTTGTGTCTCGGTACTATTTGCTTTGAGTCTAACAGATGACTAAAATATTAAGGTGAATTACTTCCCAATTGGGTACCAGCCTGTGTCTTCCTTTAATCTCAAAATAAAGAATTGCTTTTGCTGATATGACTGCTGGTTTATTTGCTTTCAAACTCTGCTATCAGTATTTATGCATATCTACAAATACCTTGATATAGATATTTTGTTGAAGATATGAATACTTGAATGAATAAGATTAATTGATGCATCAATATCTTTATAGACACTGTCATGATAAACTTGGATTCTGAAAAGTATTACATTTGTAATTTCTTACAAGATTCTTCTTGCTTTCTCAATAGAAGGAAAAAAAAATAAAAAGTTTTATATACATTTGGATGTCAGAAATGGTATACACTAAAAAATACTTTCATAGATTTGATAAATATGTCTAGCGTGTTCAGTGCTGTTCCTGAAAATAATTTTGACAGCTATAATATAGATATTAGAATGAAACAGATAAATTTAATGAAAGTTTTATGTGCTTTCCTTAAATAGGTTAAAGAGCCTTGCTTACTGTAAAGTCTTTTGTAGCCAAGCAGTAAAGTATGCTAGATGCCTGTGTATTTGCATTTTATGTTGCAAAATTCTTGAGTGTTGCAGTCTTTATGAAAGAGTAATATCCTTTTTTTCTTTCAGTAAATTAAAAGTGCAGATATCTATGTAAATCTTATCTTGCTTGTTGAATATTGATATGTATATTGTAAATTTTGCATGTTTGTTTGATTGCAATAGATAAAAAAGTTATTTATAATTAAACTTAGCTGTTTACTCATCATATATAATAATTATTTTGGAGACTAAAGATGATTAAAAAGACCTTTTTTGTAGCAGTAATCTTTTTTGTATAGTACAAACTGAAACCAGCACATTTTTAAATTTGTTTTTTTCTTTAAAGTTACCCAATTTTGCAAACTCGTTTCCTAGAAAATAACCCTTATATAGGAATCAAGTTGTTGTAAAACAATGTTCATAAGTCATAAAATCTATCTTTTTCATTATAACTCAAATGTTTTCTTTCAGAGGAATAATTATAATAAAAAAAAAAATAGTGATATGAATTTGTTCTTGTAAATCTTAATTTGAAATCTGTTTATATTCATTTTTGCCAATCTTTTCTTTGCTCATCTGTTTGTTAATCCACATTAAAAACAAGCATTTATTGATATGGGATTATGTTTTGTTGATTTTGGATAACATCTTGGTTATGTTCCCAATTTGGCTGTATTAATCAAATATTCTCAAGACCCATTCTGTTACTGGCTAGGCTAATCAGGAAGGAAAGCACTGTCACTGATTCAAAAAAAAAATCTTACATGAATTCACTTGAGTGTCTAGTATTTGTCAGAATTTTATTTGTATCTTCTTCACATAGTTTTGCCAAAAAGAATACAGTTTTGATAAACCAAAATGTACTGTATAGCCTTCTATTTGTTTCCACACACTTTAAAAAAAAAATCTCTCTTTACTGTGTTTCCTGTTTAACTAAGTCTTGTTAAAATGTAAGTAAAAACAAAATCATTGCTAAAAAGTGGTGAATCAAGTTGTGATGGTGATGGTAGGGATAGTTATATGTAAGTAGGGAAAAATAGAGTAAAAAGTGAAGACTAAGAACAAGTCTGAATTTTGTCTCTTCATGATGCTGGTGGCAAAGAAAATCTTTGCTTTACAATCACATCTGCCCTAAAGGTACACAATGTGTGTGTGAATTAACGTGTATGTTATTTGCATTCTCTCTCTCCAGCTAACTTCAGTAAGAGTGGTTCACTCCTGTTGTGCTTTTATTGACTTCTGTTTACATGATGCAGAAATACTTACTTAATTTTTGTTTAAGTTTTTATCTTTTGTATTTCTGCAACACTTACCAGTGGATTACTTGGTGTTTTTTTTTGATCACTTTTTTTTTTTTTTTAATTTTTTATTATTCAGACATAGTTGGAGGATAAATATTCCCACTGAACATAGAATCCTTAGATATATTCTTCCTGTATTGTTAATAACTCTTGCAACATTGTCTTTCTGCAAATTGGAACAGGTCATATTTTTTTAATCATTTTGTCTAGTCACATAAGTATTATAAAAAAATTTTTTTTTTAATTTTTTTATATAGATATGATGAAGTGCATTATATATTTGTTGATGTTGAATTAAAAGTTGTTAAATAGAAATTTGATAATAGCCTAAAATTAGCTAAAAAGCATTGATATATATAATTTGCTATGAAATAAACATATGCACACACTGGTGCAGAATAAATACAGTGGGAGGAAATAAATATTTGTACACAGGAGAAATTGTATTTTTATAAATGTAAAAGCCTTAACTAAAACAAATTTTGATACATTTTATGTGTAAAGATACATTTTATTAAAAAATAGTAGTAAACTTAATTAATTCTTATTCTAACAGAAACTAATGCATTTTTTTCATTTTAACTGATGAAAAAAGTATTCGTACAAAACAAAAAAAGCATATTAACTTAATTTAATACTTTGTGGAATATCCTTTGAGTTCAACAGCTACCAGTCTATTCCTGTACGTCTCAACTAATGATTTGCACACATTGAGTGGTATTTTGTCCCATTCTTTTTGGCATATTGTCTTCAAATTCTTGATATTTGTTGGTGCGCTTTTCCCAATTTGAATTTTCAAATATCGCCATAAATTCTCGATTGGGTTCAAGTCTGACTTAGCCATTGCAAGACATCAATGTTACTTTCAGCTAACCATTACCTTGTAGATTTAGCGGTATGCTTAGAATCATTATCCAGTTGGAAACCCAATCAGGAGGTAGCCAAAGTCTCTCAACAGAACACATTAAATTGTCTTGCAGGATTTTCTGGTATCTTTCGGCATTCATCTTGCCATCTATTATTGATATTCTGCCAACACCTTTTGCAGAAAAACAGCCCCAGGTCATGATACTGCCACCACCAAACTTTACAGTTAGCAACGTGTTCTTTGGTAAGTAGGCTTCACCATCCTTCCTCCACACATGATTTCAATAATTATGACCAAACAACTCTATTTTAGTTTCATCTGTCCATAGTACTTTTTCCCAAAATGAATATTCTTTATCCTTATGCTCTCTAATGAATTTTAGCCTAGCATCTCTGTGTCGTTTCAAGAGGAGTGGAGTCTTCCTTAGGATGTGTGATTTCAGACTGTTTTTGTGTAGTTCATTACTTATTGTATGCTTGGTTACTTTAATCCCTAATGCACACAGATGTTCCTGCAGCTCTTCTCGGGTAACCTGTGGATTTTGTTGGATCTGGCATCCTAATATCCTTATTGATCTTAGAGAAATCTTCCTCGGAGCACCTGTTCGTCTTTGGTTTTCGATGCTGTTATGAGTTTTAAACCTTGCAATGGACGAAGCAATTGAAGTAAAAGGAATATTCAGGTTGTTAGAAATTGTTCTGTAACTGTTCTCATCTTTCCAAAGAGACAAAATGTGTTGTTTTTGTGAAATGGTCAATTCTTTACCTTAGGCATTATTAGAACCTTCTCATAAGACTAGAAATTGCAGAATGCTCTGATAATGGATAATAGCATTAACTATAATTACTGGTAACATTACTGGAACATTCTAGAATATACTTTTTTCATAACTCATTGATTATTTTATTCTAATAATTGATTTGTACAAATACTTTTTTCACCAGTTAGAATTAAAAAAATGCATTAATTTCTGTTAGAATAAGAATTAAAAATAAGTTTATTATTATTTTTTAATAGTATGTGTCTTTATACATAAAATGTGCCGAGATTTGTTTTATTTAAGGCTTTTACATTTATAAAAATACAATTTTTCAAGTGTACGAATATTTATTTCCCCCACTGTATTTACCTATTAAGCATAAATTGAAACTTACCTATTTGTAAAAAGTAGTTTCAAATTTTGCATAACATTTTTTTGTTTTATTGTTTAGAGTTTAAGTATAGTGATCCAAACAAAATTGTTGCATTGAAAATGGCTGCTATGATGAATTTTGAGGTAATAAAACAGTTGAATGCTTGCAGAAAAACTATTTTTAAGACGTGGAAAGTTTCAAGAGGAGCAAACAACCTTACCAAATACAATTCCTTGAAGAAACTATTCAGCTTCAGAGTCATTGAAGCCATCAAGAGGCTAAAAAGAAATCCACAAAGAAGCATGAGGAAGATGGTAAAAGAGTTGGATAGTTTGCTAAGAAAAATTATGAAAGAAAATTTGTGGTTAAAAGTATACAAGATTCATGTGACAAGTGCCTCCAAATGAAAATGGCATAACAGAGGGAAGAAAATGTTGGAGGGGGATGCAGCATGTTGCAGATTCTTTTTGTCTGATGAGAATTTTTTCACAGTGGAAGCTGTGGTCAACTACAAAAATGATAGGGTTTACACCATTTCACCGCAAAGCATTCCCGAAGGTGTTGTAATACATTTCAGGTGATAGAGAGCAACTGGTGTCATGGTTTTGGCTGCTGTTTCTTCTGATAGTTCAAAATCGCCTTTGGTATTCATTGAAGGAGGAGTGAATGTGACTAGTTTACCAGCAAATGTTGGAGAGAGATGTGTTGCCCTGGTTGTCAGCCACATTTGGAAGTCACTATCTTGACTCAAGACAGAGCTCCTGCACACACAGCAAATTTGATGCAGAACTGTGCAAGTGATATTTCTGTTGTTTTTTTTTTTGTTTTTCTTTTGACAATTCAATTTATTCTCCATCAAGCTCTGGCACTAATCCTATGGGCTTTGTGATATGGTCCATATTGGTGAGTGATGTTTCATGTATCTCATACTCAAGTGTGCCAGACCTGAAAGAAGCTCTTATGGCATTGTTAAAATCTGAGTAAAAAGGTGGTGAAAAAGTCATGCACTTCAGTTGAGAAGAGATTAAAGGCTATGGTGAATGTAACAAGTGGTCATTTTGAATTATAACTTTTAGCTTGTAAACTTTCATTAATCAAAACTTAAAGCTTATTTTATTTTAAAGTGAATACATATATATGCACCCAATGTGTGCATATGCACAATTTATAATTTTTGCTTAAAGGCAGGTAATTCTAAAATAATATTTAAGTTATCTCCCTTGCCCTGGCGATACTAGGTGGCAGTATCTTTGACAATGAAAAATTATTCAGATGTTTACAAAGCTGGTAGGTGAAAAGACGAACTCTATGAAAAGCAGAGTATAACTATATTAACTGGGAAAAATATATTTTAAGACTCACATGCAAAGCCTAATAATAAATAGTATGAACTTAAAATACACCACTTTAACAGCATGGGTAAATAGATGTGATTTTTTTTTGGGAACAACCAAGATCATATTTCATGATAAATTTCTTTATTCAGAGTCTTCCTCTAGTAGATATCACACGTGTTCATTTCGTGATAAAAAACAAAACAAAACACTGAATCTGGCAAATATGTTAATTGATATTGGGCCATCACAAACTCAACTCCTGATGGCCTTGTCAGCCATTTTTCAAAAGATCCACTTGCAGTTGATCAGACTTTACAATTCTATTAGAATCACATGCAATAATGGATATAATCTAGTGCTTTGTAAATCTGAAAGCCAAAAATACTACTCACAATTCTGCATCCTGGGTAAGACAATAAACTACATCCAGCAGCAAGGTCTCTGATCAGGAGGTATTGAGGAGCATGGAACCACTTCTTAATTGCTGGTGTTTTCAGGTCCACCCTGACCTGGAGTGGTAGCACCTGTTAGGGACCCAGCTATGGGCAAATATTTAACCCCAAAACTGGGGTAAAGGCACTATGAAAGTGTAAAGGTGGGTTTTAATTCCAGAAATACTTTGTAAAAAATTATTACCAGCAATACATTTTTGAAGGAAAAAAAAAATATCACCAGCAATACATTTTTGAAGGAAAAAAATATTATCAGAAATAGATTTTTGACAAAACAAATTATTACCAACAATAAAAATTGTCGGCATTAAATAATCCATTGATATTGATATGCTGTAAACCAAACCAAATACTCACAATTCTATTCAACTTTCCAAAGTATATTATCACTTCATTATATTACCACTGGAACTGTAGAACTGTTTTATTTTATCTGATGCATACTGCTGCAAACATTCTTTTTTAAGACATGGTGTTAGGCCATCTGGTACAGGTTTTGACTGTATTTGTACAAAAGTACATCAATTACAATTCATATCCACAATGCAACATGTTAGCTAACTAGTGATGCTAACATTGGTAACATACATTAACCAAGTTTTAACCAGAACATTAAGGAAGAATATTAGAAAATGTGCAGAAGATTCTTGCACAGGCATCTGATGAAGAAAACTCTGTGAATCAGTATGGATAACATGTTCTAAACTGCATACCATGCAAGTCACTAACCTTCAAGAACAGAAGATTCCCAAATGTTGCCAGCTATTTTAATGCTGGAAATTTCACCATTCAGATCTTTTCAGTAACCTCCACTGCTTGAGCACATGATCAGAATAATGCATGCATCAGAAGTGATGAAGTGGTAGGTTTTATGGTGATGGATGATAGCTGTCCCTTTGCAGTACTGGTTAAGAACTTTGGAGATGTGTAACAGCTTATAGAAATGAAACCACTCTTTCTACAGAAAATGTTAGTGCAGCAAACCCTGCCAACTTTAGCTGCTCTGGTGGGGCACATTAAGAGAGCATTTTATCAGAGTGGTCACATAGCAAGGAAGGCACTGGAACCAAACACACTACTGCCATCACCAACCGACTGGTGGTTGGTGAAAACAAGAAATGATCAAGCCCCACTGGATGACCTTATTACAAGCATCAAATTCCTGCCAATCTCTTTTGCTGTGATGTAAGAAGACTATATATGTTTTTACTTCTGTGAGGGAGAATGTGACACTAAGATTTCTCATTTAGTTAAGCATTAAAATACAATGCCATAGTCAATGGTAAGTTGTCTTGCTGTGATCAAGAATTCACATGTTCAAGATGTATTCAAAGACTGATGTAAATATTATACAACATTTGAATTGGTCTTTTTAGCTAAATGAAGTAGCATAATTAATGACTTTAGTATATTCACTAAACATTGTTACATGGTCTATGTTAATATATAACTATTTGCTACTACTAGGAGTTATCTGTATATCATGTACAGGCACTTACCATTTTGTTCGTTTTTTTTTCCTTTATTATTACCTTACATTGTAATAAAAAAAAACATTTTTCACTTGTTTGTAAAAGTTTGTGTGCTGAAAATATAGAAATAACAGCTTGGGTATGACCAAAATGTGATGTGCTACTAACCACTGACATAAATTTTGGAAAATGGCTGCCATATTCATCATAATGCCACTCTGCAATAACTTATGTATATTTCTTCAAAATATTATGCTATATATGTATCAAATTTGTTACTTATCACAATATGTTATCTATGCTACCCCATTGATATCAGAATGAATCAGATAGTGGTACAAGGCACTTCAGTGATGGAGACAGTAAAAAAAAAAAGTGGTTGCCTTGCAGTGACTGACAAGATATTTGAGCTAATATGATGAAACACCAAAATATCATAGTCCCAAGTTATTAACTTTCTGTATTTATAAAACAATAAAATCTCCTCTGACCAATTAATAAGTTATCAATGAAATTTAAAATTGAGCCAACTATTCATTTACAGCTGTCTTATTGTATTTTGTCATTTGTTAAATGTTTTTTCATAAAAAAATGAAATTATAACTTCAAATATCTTGTGTATTTTGGATAGCAATCAATATAATGTTGATATTACTTTTTTGAATGAATAGCTCACTTTGTAGCAAGAAACAAAAACAAACAAAACTTCAAGCAAGAGATACCAATCATAAACTGTTTTATTATTCAACCATAAATAAACACCTACACATTAATAGCATTCTCATGCAGAGTGGACAATTGTTACAACTAATTATATTTTTTGAGAAATTATTGTAATCAGAAATAATGTTAACTGTTTGGGCAATATATAGCAAGCCATATTTTATATTAGGTACCATTGTGTATCTACAGTCTAGCAGCTGGTTTATAAAGACATTCATGATGGCTTATAAAATATTCATGAATTGGTTGCTACCTGGTCTTTCTTCTCATGCAAATTATAAAAGCAAAAATAGCTGTGCTGTCATGTGTATGACTTGCAGTCTTTTTTTGCCTTTACTTTTTCATATACAGATGAAGTTTTTAAGATGTTTTTAATCAGATATACAAGTTAATTTATAAAATAAAATAAACTGTTTTCTAATAAAGGTGTCTCCTTATTTTCTTTTCATATCTGACTAATCAGAACTGAATTAGAAGAAGGGTCAAATCAGATGATTTATAGCTTATAAGACAAACATGTTTGATTTTCTTTTTTATGAAAGACTTTTTTTTTCTTTTCTTTTTTTTTTACTGATATACTTTAACTATTTTCTATTGCATTTTGGAAAGGACATTTAAAAAAAAAAAATTATTAAAAAGAAATTTGCCAATCATGGATAAACATGCCTGCAATATGATATAGTGTCAAAAGGATAGTTTTTCTCATGACACTGCTTTTTAACAACCTTCCCTTTTCGGCAGTGTTTGTTTTCAAAAGTGATAACTAGAATTGGATATGAAAATGAATTTATACATTTTTTTGTTCTTGAGAAGTTATAACAAAAATATTAAACACTATTTATTAGACTGTTAATTTACAAGAATAATTTTATATTTACAACATTCAAAACTAATACAATTAGAATTAATGCAATATTTATCAATTTATAAAGGAATAAGTCTAAAAAAATTTTTTAAGGAAATCCTTATTATTTACCATTTTATAAAGTTTGAATAAATTGACAATTAGCTGAAGTTTTGCCAACCATTCTAATAATATAATAGTGTAAGTAAACAATCTAATAAATAAATAGTGTTTATTATTTTTGTTGTCCATTCTCAAGAACAAAGAAAATGTATAAATTCACTTTCATATGGTTAGGTTTTATAACAATATAATCCTCAGCTTTTAAAACAACAAACATTACCAAAGAGTGATAGCAGTTAAAAAGTAGGGTCATCGGAAAAACCATCCTATTGACACTCCATCTTATTGTAAGCATATTTATTCAAGTTTGCCAAAAGTTCTTCTCCCAAAATACAATAGAAAACTTGTGAAAAAATAAGACTTGCTTAAAGAGGAAATATATGATTGGATATGTTTGTCTACCTGGCAGGGTTTTTAAACCATTTCATCCTATTATACCAAATGGGGGGGAAAAAAAAAAACTACTGGATTTTATATGTTGACTAGTGATAATAAAAGTGATTTGCATATGTTATAAAGGTTATAAATGAATTATAATGATCAGATTTGCTGCTGAAGATATTATTTAGTATGTACAGATATTCAAACCTGGTCAATATTTTAATTTTATGACTTCAGGGATAACTCAAAAGAAGTACTGAATCAAACACATAAGACAATTTTATTCAATGATATAGTATTCATGAAAAAGTAGTGGATTGTATTTTGTGCATGCTAAAATTGTTTTTCATTTACTGTTAAAACTTTTGTACACATTGTGATTTTAATTTCATAGTATTTTAAATGGATATTGGTGGTTTTCTTGTGTGATATGACAGAATTCCAGTAATTACGAGTGTTGTTAGCTTTTTTATACATTAATATCAAATTCTGATTAACTAAAAATATCAACAAATACATTATGAATAGTTTTTTTTATGAAAAATACTATAATTCATTTCAACATATTTAAGAATAGATTTAAAAAATCTTTTGTAAAAATTTTAATTATATAATTTTTTTTTACTTTAAGATTTATATTGAAGTTGCTTGAGTACGTTTTCATTGAAAATAGTTTTTCCTGTCTTGAAAATAGTTTGTTTTCCTGTCTTGAAAATAAAGGATGTTATTCATTTATAACATCATCATTGTAAGAAAAAGAAAAAATTTTTAAATCCCGGAAGAGATTATAATTTAAATTTTAAATTAAAAATATAAACTATGATTCAGTGCCTTCTTTCTAGGGGATATTTGGTGTCATCTTGACCATTAAGTTTTGCTAAGATTGTTGGATTTTACTAGAAATGCAGTTATGAGAAAATCTCCTAAATTGCCATCTTAATTTGAATTACTGGAACTTGATTTTCAATTGAAACTTAGTTATTGAGGCATGTTTGTATATAAAAGTGGTTTATGAATGCGATGATACTTATGACATTTTTATCTTGCAAATTTTAACAATAAACTGAAAGATTCAACTTAAGAAAAATTTGTTAATACAAGTTTTTCCCAGTAAGTTTGGGAAATCATATTATTAGCTGCAAACAGTTTCTAATGTCCTGTTTTGGAATAAGATATTTATAGTCACTCTGAGTTAAACTGAAATGTGAAAATATTACAGTAATTAAACTTTTGTAGGATGTTCTGTTTGAATATAAAAATTTAAAAAAATATATTTACATGAAACTAATTTTTTTTTTTTTTTTAATCTAAATTCTTTTAGTTAAAATTACTTGCATTTACTCTAATAAAGATATCAGCTGTTAAATTTTCAAGATTTATGTAGTTCTTCAAATCTTTATTTGGTACAGCACCATTTAATAACATTGACATTAATATTGTTGGATTTTTTATTGATATACTTGACATAAAAATATATTAACAGAATGTTTTTATTTTATTTTTTTAAGACTCGTATTCTCATGTTTTGTGTTTATCATTGTCCAGTGAGGAAAATAAGTATTTCATCCCCTGATGATTTTCTGAGTTTGCCACTTTACAAAAATGGGAACAGTCTATAATTTTCAGGGTATGTTTATCTTGAAAGTGAGATATAGAATATAAAAAAAATTCTAGAAAATCACATATTAATTTTGAACATTTATTTCTTTTTTATTGAAAAAATAAATATTTCACCACCTACCAACCAGCAATGATTCAGGCCCTACAGATGGTTTATGTGACCAGGAGGCATATAGACTAATCCTATTACTCAACTATTAATCTTAATCAAGTACTCATTACCTGTATAAAAGACAGTAGTTCACAGAATCCTTCAAGGAATCAGAATCTAATCTTTCCACAATGGGCAAGACAAAAGAATTGTCTAAGGATATCCAGAACAAAATTGTATACCTGCATAAGACTAGAATTTGCTACAAGATGACTGGCAACTATTGATGCAATAATAAGAAAATGGAAGAAACGCCAATTGACTATCAATCTCCCTCGGTCTGGAACTCCACACAAGATCTCCCACCGTAGAGTGAACCTGATGATGAGAAAGGTGAGGAAACAACCCAGAACTACGCAGCAAGAGCTTGTTGATGATCTCAAGACAGCTGGGACCACAGTCATCAAGATGACCATTAATAACACACTGATGTAGTGGACTGAAATCATGTAGTGCTTGCAAGGTTCCCCTTCTCAAGAAGGCACATGTACAGGTCCATCAGAAGTTTGCAGATGGGCACTTGGATGATTCAGAGGAGGGTTGGGAGAAAGTGCTCTGGTCAGACAAGACTAAAATTGAGCTTTTTGGCACCAACTCAATTCTCTGTGTTTGGAGGCGAAAAAAAAGCTAACTTGGACCCCAAGAACATCATCCCAACCATTAAGTATGGTGGTGGAAACATTATGAAAAGTAACTTGTTGCGTTTTTTCGGGCTCATATTATCAGCTGGCATGAAGTGGAAAGGCTTTATTGAAACCATTGTTAGCTCAGCTGCTAAGAAAGTTCATTCACTGTGTCATGTGAGACACTTTTTCTCCAGAACCTCTCTTACATATCTATCAGTTCATGCTTAGAATATTGTTGCCACATATGGTCTGGTGTCCATGCCATTTACTTTGAGCACCTTGATAAGATCCAAAGAAGAATTGCCAATATTATTGGTTCTGATCTGGTGGCTTGACTTCAGTCACTTTCCCACTGCTGTAGGGTTGCCTCTCTGTGTCTTTTCTATAAATGCTTTCATGGTAATTGTTTTGATGAGCTCTTCTCTATGGTTCTAGACTTCTTGAATTTAAATGCAGTACTAGACTAGCATCAACATCTCATCCATTTACAATTGAGCTGTAAGTTCTATGCTAAGTTTCTTTTCTTGCACTTCTCATTTGTGGAACTCTCTTCTGGTCCCATGCTTTCCAGCCAATTTTAATTGTAATGTCAATCACTATCTACTGTCCTCTTGATTACTCTTTTTGCTCATTATTAATATTTCTGTTCCTAATTCTTCCACACCCTGTGTTTTAGTGGCTTTACGGCCTTGCATGAAGTGAAACCAATTTAAAAAACAAACAAAAGGACTAAAAATATTGGTAAAAATATAAACATTTTGAATAAAATAATCACTTGTAATGTTGTCCCTTTTCAAAATCAGAAAAGATTACCATTTTTTCCAACTAGTTCGGCTCTTCTTTTATGTGCTGTCTCTTCAGGACATCGATGATCATTGCCCTTCATAACTTCCTATCCTTTGTAGATGTAAGCAATGTTTATCCATTTAATTTTCCCTTCCAGGTTGTTTTACCATTAATTTACTCAAGGAATCCATTAAAAAATATATTTTTAGAATGTTTTCAACATTTCCATCTTAGTTCTTTTGCTCTTCATAATATTTTGGATCTGTTAAATTTTTCCAATTTATGATAACTTGTGTTTAGTTATCTATTTGGGTGTTCACACATGTAGTGCTGAGTTTAATAAGTAAATAAAAAAAAATACTGGAACATCCTGTATTATTTACAATGCCTGTGTGGAAAGGGAAAATAAGGGGACATGTTCACTGAAGGGATTGGTAGTAAAAGTAAGAATAAAAGTTTTTCTTGAAGATATGTCAGCATATTTATCAAGGAAATGAGTCTGTTTTCCATTACTTCCTTAAAGGCATAATGTCATGCATCTGTAAATATTTACAGTATTCTTTAAAGTGTATATATATATATATATATATATACACACACACACACACACACACCATTTGTCAGTATGTTTTATTATAGTATACAATGAAAAAAATTTCCATGGAGTGAGAATTGTTGATAGATCAGTTGTTTGTTTTTACTTCTCAAGTTATTTGCTTAAACCTGTAAAGTTTTTAAAAATCTTCTGACATATGTCATGAGAAGATCCCAATTACTTTTGTGTTTCTGGCATGAGATCACTTTATATGTAATTAAATTAACTGTATGAAAAAATATTAGCATTTTTACTGAAGTAAAGTTACTATCATTTTCTTGTAACACAGACTACAATAACCACATGATGAATAGTCAACAGAAAAATAGATCTTTATATTGTTTCAACTGTATTCTTTTCAGAGTTATACTTAAGTTAATTTATAAAATTTGATATAATGTCTGATGTATCAGTTGAAGTTGTCTTTATGGTAGTCTGAATCTTTGTAGTTAATGTAATGTAGATTACTTCAAATATAAATTTGAGATTTTCTTGTAACACAGAGTACTGTAATGATGACAAATATACACTGTGACCAACTCACTCACAGCTAAGGAAATTCCATACTTTATATGCAAAATTACTCTATTTTACTGAAAGAAGTAATTCTTTTATAGTTATCCAACACAGTTATTTTTTTTTTCCTTTTTTAATTACTCATGGTTTGGGTTTGAGATTTCTTGTGACAATCTAGATGTTTTAGGAAGATTACCTCTTGTACTGGATTGAATCTACAACAATCAAGTAATATGAAAAATAGGCCTGCAAGTGTATTGGTGTTAGTTTCACTATTGAAAGTTAGTTTTGAAATTTGTGCAAAGGTTTTTCAAGTAATTGTAAAATCACTCCTATCACTTTTGGATATATGCTCTGTTGGTGGCATCTAGGATACACTGACTGCATCTTTTGCAAAAAGAATAAAAAACATTCACCAAAAAAGGGGGCTACTTGTTAGTTACAGGTTGTGATTCCTAAGGCTAGGATCCTAGTACATGATCCTGAAGATTAATGAAACATATGTGAGCTACAACACTGTATGTTAAGTGCATAATTGGAGAGGCCTGATCTAATCAATTAACTGGTCAAGTCAAGCCCTGCCATTTGTGTGTGTATTAAACTACTTAGTCATTTTCGATCCAAATACCATCAGGATCAGCACTAGACCTATATTCATATATTAATCAGAAAATGATGGCTGAAAATTGGTTTGAAAGTCTCAAAATTTAGAAATGGTTGTAAAAATAAATAAATAAAATGAAGTTACACTAAAACTTGGCTTGAGTAACTAACAGTTTGAAGGTGTTTGAAGTTACCCCTGCAAACAAAAGTTTATGTATCCCTGTCATGTTAGTCTTGATATTTTTTAATATTGTGCAAGTGGGGAAGAAGGATAATGAAGGTTTAAAAAAAAAAGTGACTCCATGTTGACAGTGATTTGGATAATGAGAAAGAGTGGGCATCACCTGAGTTTTGAAGAGTTCCAGTGGCGGACACTCCCCGTCAAAAACCATCACCATCTATAATAGAAAAAATTATATCCTCTAAATTGACCTCAAAACTGGCTATCTTCTGGTTGAAGTGGAAAAGGAGTAAGCTGAGTCATTGGTGAGAACAGACACATTCCACAGAGTAAAAATAAAAAACATATTTGCACAAAATACTAAACACAAGCAAGGATATAGTGAAAAACCTCAAACTAACTTTTGCATACTGGATGAGATGAAAATGGGCCTCAAAATTCATGGAGTTTTAGCTCTTAAGAGAATAAACATAAAATTGAAGGGAAACTGATGCAAACACAGTTACCATCAAACCCTCTCAAGCCTAAAAGAAATCAAAATAGTGTACACCATTAAGAATGTGGACCACTACATACCCTCCTCATTTAAGATGCTATAAATGTTAGAAATATCGACATCATGTATGAGATGACCAATGGGTAAGAAATGTGGACCTAGACATTAGCTGTTCTGATAGTGAATGCAATAGAGCAAATGAAGATGCTGTCATAAAGATCACCTGGCATATACATAAATATACAAAATCTGAAAGACAGAAAAGGAAATCATGGGGGTGAAATGCAGAAGAACCAATGCTTGTCAAATACAAAACAATAATTGAGAGGCTACTGAAAATAGAACCGGATTATTGACCAACATTTGTTTATATATATATATATATATATATATATATATATATATATATATATATTACTGAACAATGACTATTGGTAGTAATAATAAAACAGTTTTAATTTGTGCCTGATGATTGCTATATGCATGAAATTTCAAGTAACATTGATCAGTGAGAAACAAATGTGTATCATTCTTTGTGTGTGCATGTAATAACAATACTTGGAAAAAGCAAAACCCAATCCTCACAAAAACGAACCCATCAAAAACATAAAACCATTCACCAAAAAAAAAAAAAAAAAAAATTGACAAACAAAATGATCAGTGCCTCAACTAACCTCTCACAATACCTAAAAATTACCAAACATAAATCAAAGATCACCAATCTGACCACTCTTACTGAAGGTTCTTCCTTGTTAATGGTCCCAAAAGAGAGATCCCCAAAGAGACAAACCACCTAACCAAATAAGCCATGCCAATGATCCTCCTCAAAATAACTAGAAGCTACAAACTTCAAAAATTGTCTAGAAAAACAAACCATTTTAGCATACTTGAAAAAAAATAGAAACTGAGGACAATCCTCCATTTCTGAAAAAAAATAAACCAAAAGCCATCAATAAATAGCCCATATATAATGAAAGATTTTGTCAAAAGAATTAATTTCCCTTTTAAATCATTCTTTAAGGGTTTAAATCATTTTATTTGGTGGTTAAATTTATTTTGAATAGAATGGAAAGGTTTTCAGAGTATATAATATATATATATATTATAACTATTATGAGATGGATTTATTAAAAATATTAGTGTTTTTGCGATTTTTTTTTAATTAAAAGTTGTGATACAAAATTTATATAGATATGAGTTATAACTTTTTTTTAATTTAAACTTAAAATTTATTTTCTTTTTAAATTTCAGATTTTGGTTAACTAAGGTTGTAAGATGATTGCTGCTAAGTTTAAACATCTAATCATTGTAAATAAGATAATCAGGAATTATATTTTCTAGTTATGAAAAAAGAAAGGAACACAACAGGCAAATATACTTCCTCATAAATTATATTTCAGCATTCAGATGTTTAGTACTCTCAATTTTATAATTGGGTGTTTGAAATTCTATATCTGCCGATTATTTAACAAATTAGAAAGCACCAATCAGAAATGAAGAATGGTATAGCACTGTTCTACTCTGAAATGTGAACATTCTTAATTTTTTTTTCCAGCTTAAGAATTACTGAGAATAAAATGTCTTTTTATTTAATTCTTTTCTTTTTTAAGTATTCAAGACGTATGTAATGAATTTAGTCCCACTCTTATATTCATGTATAAAACTTGAATTGGTTATGCTCTGTTTCTGTTTCTTGATATTTTCTAATGGAATTTTTGTTTTCTATTTTCCATAAAATCTCTTTAGAGATTAGAAGAAAATTGATATGCAATGACCAAAGAACAACAGTTTTTTTTAATATTTGAAACTTTCTATATTCATATAATTTACAAGTTAAACTGCAAGAGACAAGAGTTAGTAAATTTGAACAGCTGTTTTTAATCTTAAATTAGTTTTAAAGAAAAGTAACTCTTGATATGAAAATGAACTGTTATTCTTAACATTGTGTTTAATAAAATAATATTGATTTAGAAAACTGATTTTTGTCTTTGGTAAAGAACAGATATTTTGGAAATTCTCATATTAATCTGTTTCTATACTCTATACTTCTGTATGTGTTTGTTATATGGAAACATTTTATTTTCTACTCTTAACTTTCAATTACTATAGAAATCTTACAAAGTAAAATTTTCATTTGGTGGTTGTAAATGTAAATTTTACTGAACAGTCCATTCTATCTGCATATTACCTGGCATGTGTTTGACTAATTTTTAATTGGGTTGTTTACTCTGTCAGTTGACCAGCTCCAGATGGTCATTTTTTGTTTAATCTCATGTTTAAATATGCCTTGCAAATAAACCTAACAAGCATATATATTGTGACTAGCAAACTGACTTTAATTCTTTTGTCATAATAACATGATAATTATGAACTTTATGTTGTTCTAAAAATTCATATTTTACATGAATTTCTTTTTAAAACAGATGCTTATTGATGTGAATTTAGATGGTTATTCTCAATTTTTTTTGTCATTGGATCTTTTTAAAAATGACTTGCTGAATAAATCTCATGTACTGTATAGATAATTACCTTAAGCCTTTTAACTTGTATTGATATATCCTTGCTTGATTAATGTACTGATATTTATAAACCTTATTAAATCTAGATTGGTGTATTTTGAATTCATCATAAACTGAATTTTTTGAATCACTATGTGTACATGAGTAAAATGGAATGAGATCATTGCATTTGTTTATTCTATTGTCAAGAAAAAACCCTGATAAATCTTTCCCTTGGATAGCAAAAATAATTATGAATGCTTGAATCCTATGAAAGCATTATTGAAGTACAGATTTTTCATAAACATTTTGCAAATCACAAATTTATTTTAAATACATTTTTCTTTTTGCATTCTGTAATGGTTAGCTTATAGGTTGTGATTTTTATTTTAATCTTTGACAAAGATTTTTTTGTGACTTTGATCACCTTTTAATATTTTCTGTTTAGTTTTTTTTTTTTTTTTTTTTTTTTTTTTTTTTTCAAAATCACTTGTCAACCAGAAAAAAAAAACTTCCATTTATTTCCAGATTTTTAATTCACATTTAACATCAGTCCAAGTTACTGGAACACCCTATATTAATTCAAAGGATTATGTATAAGAAACTGAAAACCTACAATAATACTTTCAAAGATCTGTATTTGCTTAAAGAATTCAACTATTGGGATGTTAAAATTATTTCTTTTTATTAAATGCTATTACAAATAATTTTCAGGTTGTTTCATTTCAGTTTCATTGTCATGTTTTGTTATCTTGTTTTATTCTTGATAGTGGTCATAAATTTGGACAAAAATATTTATAATCAAGAGAAATCGATAATTTTTATTAAGCGTTACTCATAATTTATAGTTTAAATTTGTTTTGATTTACTCCATAAAAGAATGCTTATAAAGTTAGAGCAAGCACAGGATAAAATGTCTTAAATCTAACTTAGGTTGAGCTGATTTTGCAGTTAGTTACATGGAAGTTAATATATGTAGATATTTCTAAGATAAAATGTTTTACACAAACAATTTTATATAGTATTACATATTTGGTAAGATATATACTGACAGAAAATAAAATTGACATTTTGACCTGGGTAAAGCATATGTATGCTATTAGGTAATAGATATTCCAATTTAATGAATGGCCATTTTGTGATGTAACGATCATATCAGTGCACAGATTGTCTCTAAGCTTTAAATGATGAAACTTGCTGTGCTAAGGTTCAGTGTAACAGACAGTTGTCATGCTATAGCAACACACATACTCCTTTTATTCAATTAGGCCTATTTGGGAAAACTTTGATTGTAAGCCTTCAAGAGTCTGGTGGTTGGTCCTTTTGGAGAATTGACATAATGTATCTGTGGTGCTTCAATGTTGGTAACAGTGATCAGATGAACATTCTTCCACCTGTAGACCATATCACATTGATGCTTGACAAAAATCAATGCATTATAAGGGCACCAGGGGTGGGGTGGAGATAGTGGAGCATCCCCAGCACAGAACAGAGCAAATGTGGTACTAAGTGGATTGTTTGGAATCATTTACCTGCAGCAGGACTATGGGCATGTTTGTCTCGAGCCAGAATTTTGATTAACCCACAACACTATTGTGTACATCACTTGTGTTGAGAATCACATGGGAGAATGAATAGCACTATATAGTGTTCAGTGATGAAAATTGATTTTGCTTTTATTCAAATGATAATTGTTTGCTTGTGCAAATCTGGAGAGCAACATCTTCTAGAGTGTATTTGCCTGTGACACAGGTTCAACACCTGACATCATGGTATAGAGTGCCATAAATTACAATTCTTGCTTACCTTTAGGGATTGTGAAACAGTATTATATATGTCCATAACACTGTTCAACCCATTTTGTTGCCATTTTTGCAACAGGAAAGTGATATGCTGTTCTAGCAGGATAATGCCTACTGTTATATAGGAATAAAGTGTTGCTGCTGACACTTGAGTTTGAACATAGATCGCCAGTGAGCATACACAGGTGATCCCACTATTGAACTAATTATACCCCATGACTATAGAGAAAATGCATAAGAAGTTGCATGATGTCTAGACTGATCGCTATTCTGCTCTATCCTCTATTACTATACAGGCTGCTATTCTCTACTCTATTCACTATACTATACAGATTATTGTCTAGCAAGTATTATCAAGCAAGTATTATTTAGTGTGAGTGCTATTCGAAGGTGTCTGACACCGATATTGTTCAACGGTGTGCTATAGTTGTATCTGTGATTACAAAGCATTATGAAAGTGACAAGTATTTGTGGCATTACAAAAGTGGCAATGAGGGTTCATTGAGTCACAAAACCTACCCACACAATATTCATACTATTGAACATACTCTGCAAGAACTATACCTGGTTCCTATTTGACATGTCTGAAACATGATGACACCTGACTTATTCAGCTAATTCACTTACTACTCTTGCTGTATTGTGACCATAAATGCAAAAGGTTTTAATTAATTTGTCACATGATTTTATTAACCATGTGTTTAATCATATGCATGTGTTAATACCCAAAGTGGATACACAATATATTAATATGGATATAAGGACTGTTGATGCACTAATTTCGGAAACTGAGCACATTGATCTGTATATGTGATCATTACTGTAATCCAGCTATATTATTAGCATATTCAATCTTGGGTAAATTTGGACACATTTTCAGGCTATTAAAACTTCATTTTCTCTCAGTGTATTACTTCATGAATGTTTCTCATGAATGAAAGGTTAGGTATCTGCTACATTTATTATGAGAAAATGTCACTTTAAATTGAAGAGACTACTTTCTCTTATTTTTAAAAGTAAAATAGTCAATGTATATTTATCAAATTCAAACAAAGTGGATGTCAGAGAAGATAAACTCTTTTTTAAAGTTCATAGTATTTAATAATGTAAGAAGTGTTGAATCTTTTGATAATAAATCCTCTGCTTACTCTTGGTTAGCAAAGAGTTTGAGAATGTCAAATGGAAATGCTTGTAATCCATCCAAGATGGCAATGTAGCATTTCTTAAGTTCATCTGGCATATATTATTTTATTTTTATTTTTTTTATTTTTTTTAAAATCATTTTTGACAATCTGTCTTAAAGTCACTTGTTCACAGCAAGAACAAATTTTGATTGCAGTATTCATTTACTCATATTAAATAACCAGAATTGGGTATAGTAATCTGGGAAAAGCTTATACAGATTTTAGGAAAAAAATAAAAGCTAATTCAGAATTATGTGACTTTATTTTATCTGTATGCTAACATATATATTCCTCTCAAATTTGATAGAAATATTTACATATAAATCTGCACTTCTGTCACTGATCAGAATATCTGTGTACACTGTTTGGATGAAATTATAACTCTCCAGCCTATATTACCATATTAGTGTAGTATCTCTCAATTTGAAAAAAAAAAATGTTAAATATTATATTTACTGGCCAATTCACTTTTCTTATTTATTATTAAAAAATCCTATAATGTTTTACATTGGAAATCGATAGTTTACCTATGCCATAAAAATGACTGCAATTTTTAAGTAATTGTGTTATTGCTTTATCCTTTTTGTAACTGAAGCATTTATAATTCATTCTATATTTTTATGGCACAGTTTAATTAATTTTTATTTGATTAGCTATTAATTAGCTATAAAATATTTCACTTTATTTGAAGAATTTATTGCATTTTACACTATTTCTTAATTATTAATCTGATGTATTACTGAACACTTTTTGTAAAACTCCTAAAATTTGAACATGGTGAAAAGTTTATTACAAATTAGGTAGTGAAATGCTTTTGCTGGAACAGAGGGTTACTGAAATTATCAGTTATTTTCACCATAAAATAAAACCCCCTAATTTTATAGTATAAAACTACCAGTTTCAAATTTATTACAAAGGACATTTATTGACTCTAAAAAGAAGCCTTTAATGAACAAGAGATTTTAGTTTCATATTTTGGATAATGATGGTATTAGAAACTAATTTATTCAGAATGTGAAGTTAATTTTTTAATCTGTACTATTAAAAATTTAATCATTTCTTTAATGAAATTTTAAGGCCTTAACATTGAACTGCAACATTTTTATCTAGAAACATTTTGCACTTTGTATTATATAAAAATAAAGAAAACAAGAACCATAGGATTTAAGATGAATCTTTGATATGGTACTTACTAATTCTTCTGTTTATCATTTAAATACATTACTTAAATAGATATGACTTGTGAATTAACTTTTCTAAGGATTTTACAGTTTAAAAACTAAAAAAAATAGATAAGTGCACATAACACATTTTCATGTAAAAAGTAGGTTTGATAAATAAAATCCACTCAATTTATTTTAGAATAATGATCATGAAAGGCAACTTCTCTCATGTAATAACATGTTATCCTGTTGTATCTTTTCTATTAACCTTGTTTTATGAAGAAAATTAAGAATGCTTTTATCTGTATAAATGCACACACACAATCACAGTTATCTGTCATTCTCTCCTACATAAAGTCTAAGCAAGCAAACTTTTATAGTTATTTGAACTTTGAATTCTGTCATCTTATAATCCACCAATGCATCTTTCGCTCTTTCTGATGTAAAAAAAACACACACACTTATCGCAGCTTTTTTTAATTTTTAAAAACAATTTGCTAACACCTGTTTCAAGACCATCATTGACCATATTGTTGCATTCAGCTTAATCTCGCCGCCCTGTTGGCTGTGGCTTCAGAATACGTCGACTGTACCTCTGTAAAGACCCCTCCCACCACACGAGGCCATCTGTTTGCCATGAGTAGTGACTCGTGATGTCTGGGGATGTGATCCCAGTGGTTGAGGGCTTCAGGAGTCAGGGTTAGTTCTGCTTGTCAACACACCACTTTGGTCCTTACTTGGACAAGCTGAGTGGTTGGAGAGGCCCAATCCGATCAATTGGCTGGTCATGACAAGCCCTAGCACCTATAACTATGTCAATTTGTGGAGTACTTTATAACTAAATACAATAACTCAAATATACACTGGGATAAAATACCATCTCTATCCAATTTATAGGCATTAGAAAATGATGACTGAGGGTCAATTGGTTCAAAGAGATCTAGACTTAGAGATGGCTGTTAACATACCAGTTTGTACACTTATTTGGGAAGTGTAACAAATGGTTAAACAGGTGCTTAGAATCTCTCTCGAATATGAGTATACTGGTTTGTGTATCCCTGATCTATCATTTCAGCTGGATTTCCCCTTGATATGTCCCAATGTTAAGCTCCAAGGTGGGGAGGAACCACAGGCAGTGAATCTTAATATGCAAAAATTATGAATAATCAAGATAAAAAACCCAAGAGATGTCTTTCAGACTCTGATTCTAAAAAAGAAATTAATATGGAATTTCCAAGATTTTTTTGTGTTCACGTCCCTAGAAGAAACTCTGGCAAAACTTTCCCTTTCCTTGATTAAAAAGGTTCTATCCAGTAGGATTAATCCTAAAACAGAAAGTTGAGAGATGGCAATTTACTGGTTGAGGTGAAACATAGGAAACACATAGAAAATATAATAAAGATGAAGACCTTTCATAATATCAAAATTAAAACCTTCCCTCATGCAAGACTGAATGAATACTTCTAAGGGAGTCATTGGAAGTAAAGAGTTGTCTCTGTCCACACCTGAGGAAATTACTTTGGAAGCCAAGGGCTTAATGATTACTATAAAATCTCGAAAGAAAATGGGGAAACAATTACAACTGACACATATCCTTACTTTTGGCACACCTGAAATCCCCCACCCCCAATAAAAATAGGGTATAATATTGAGCCTATGGAACTATATTTCCCTGCTCCACTAAGATGCCAAAAATGTGGACATCATAGGTGTTAATGTTGTAGTTATTGCACTTGCTTTTGGTTGTTGTTTAGTGCCACCAGGTGGTGGCTTCTATAAAATGCTGGCATCCATATTGAAAATGTTTTATTTGTTTGATTGTCAATATTCAGACTAAAAGGAGGATTAACTTATTGCAGATGCAATTAATTCTTTGAGGATTATCAAATGGTAGCAGAGCATAGCCGATCTGTAACAAAAAATTAAGTGAAATTCCTTTTCTATTTTTCTGTTACTTTTAAAGTTTTGTGACTCTAAGACTTATAATTTATGTAAGAATGGATAATTCCAATACATGTTCTTCCAAATGGCCTCCAAGGCTAGACAATGAATCTGCCTATGAACAATGGAAGAAAAGCTTACATATTTGGATTAGGTTGAAAGATCTTCCAAAACCAAAAGAGGCTTTGGCTATTTACCTGTCTTTAAGTGGAAAGGCCAGAGCTGCTGCTTCTGAGATAGTGAAGATTTAGGAACAGAGACAGGTGTGGACACTATTATCCGAAAACTGGATGAATTATTTCTGACAGATAAAAGGAGACAGCAATTTGTTGTCTTTAATCTGTACAATTCAGCTCCCAGAAAATTTTATAAGGAAGAATTGGTACTGGCCCATGTACACATTGGCCATATGAGAATAATCAACTTACACTTACTAAACAAAGAAGATCAACCAGTATTGAAGCGACATATAATATTAAACACATATTAACTGAGTTCTCAGATTTTGCTCTTTCAACACAAAAATATTATAACATAAACAATATGTATGAGCTGTTTAAGAAAGTGGATGATATACCATTTCACAAAACAATAGGACTCTATCAAAAATGATAAACCAAATGAGAATATCAAGATCAATTTCTCTACAAACTGTGTGTCTGAAAAGAATACATCAATGAAAAATTCTCATCAACAACCCTATTTACAAAAATATATCAATGAAACCGGATGTAGAAACTGTTTCCTTACAAAGAATATATATTCTATTCATATGAATCTATTGTAAAATTCTTGTCGGCATATATAACCCATCGAGGTTGATATGCTGTAAAACATACCATCTCGTTCATGACATTTCAATGGTAATTTTAGTTTTTGGAAAAGCCAGAAGTTACAGGAAGCCAAATCTGGACTGTAGGCACAGCTTACAGATTCTGTATAAGACATTAACAATCTACTCCTTCATTGTGAATGCTGCAATTACATAATACACAAGCTTTCTCAATGGTGTTTAATTGCTGACTGTGTAACTTTATGGGAGAGTGACCATTTATGTATGCACAGTAATATTCCCTCTGATTGGTTACATCAAAGAAGCATAACTGGCTCTCAAGATATTTAAAATGTTTGGATATATTCCAGACAAACCACATAATAATGACCCAGTCATTTATTAAATAATAAAACTGTATGCTGTTTTAATTTAATATAAATTCATTAAAAATGAAATATTTTGCTAGTTCTTGCATATTTTTTTCCTGTATCTAATTTCTCTGAATCTTGGCTTGAAAAGTTAAACCATTAAACATATTTTGCATATTCATCATTTTGTAAATGGGATTGTATGGTTTATTTACTTTAAACCTTGTTTATGTAGATACTTGGATTATATAATTGAGGAATAATTGGTCTTGCTCATTTAATAAAAATCCACAAAATAAGTAGTGCTTTAATTTAAAAAGTCTTGATAAACTTTTTTTGGTTGTTGTTTAGTGCCACCAAATGGTGGCTTCTATAAAATGCTGACATCTTTATTGAAAATGTTTTATTTGTTTGGTTGTCAATATTCAGACTAACAGGGGGATTAACTTATTGCAGATGCAATTGATTCTTTGAGGATTATCAAATGGTAGCAGAGCATAGCCGATCTGTAACAAAAAATTAAGTGAATTTCCTTTTCTATTTTTCTGTTACTTTTAAAGTTTTGTGACTCTAAGACTCTAAAAATGTATCAAATCATTATTTTCAGAATTTAATCAACTGACGCACACAAATGTATGCACACATAATTCCTTTGCTTAAAGATGAAATCATTTTACACAGCAAATATTTATTTTTTAGCATAATCTTCAATTTATATTAAATGATAAAAAGAAAAAAAAAATACTGGTTATCTGTTGTATAAGAATATAACTTCAAAATTTGAACTATATTTTTGGTTCATGCATACAGTATGTAAATGGATCTCTTTTGTTTTGATGGCTCAAAAATACCCATGTACAAAAATATGTGTAAAATTATTTGGGAATCTAACAGAAATTTTGAACTTTAAAAAAAAAAAAAAATTCTAATATAAATTCCAAAGTTATTGAATGTTAGTCTACTTTTTAAACAACTCAATTCATTGAAAAATTACAGGCATTTCACTATTGCTTTTATTATTTTATTTATCTTTTTGAAAGTGGTAATGGTAGTTACAATTCATTGTTCTTTAATGGTGAGAATTTTGTTTGTAGTAAATTGAATCCTTAAATAGTTTTTGAGTACTGAACAAACCCGGTGTTAAACTTATGCTTTGCATGTAATTTAAACGGAATAAATAAATTCTTAATTAAATGACTTTCATAAGAAATATATCTTTAAGTTAATACAATAGAATGCTTTAAATAGACATGATTCTATAGACATATTTTCATTTTACTTTCTTTGAGGATGTAGTATGAGGGAGGTGTTGAAAAGTTCTTGGCCTGACCAAGAACTATCTAAAATATCATGTTTGGGTCATTTGGTCAGATTTTGAAAAGTGGACTGGGTTGAAAAATTTCAATGACCACCCCCAATACATTTTCAGATTTTTTAAAGCAATTAATGAATTTCTTAATTCTTATGTTTTTTTAAACAGTGAAATTAATGTCAACTGAACTAGATATAGAGAAGTGATACCAAAGAAAATGATGTTTCCTGGCAGGAATTGAACCTGTATTACCCTTCTGTCATCAGGGAAAGCACTTTTAACTAATGTATGTCCTACCAATTAGGTCATGGGAAACAATCATGATAAAACAAGGTTCAGTTATCTTAGAATTGCACAGATCTTGGAACTTCTTGAAATTTGTATTAGATAGCTTATTTTTATGCCTGAAACAAATATTCAATTCCTGTCAAAAAGCACATTTTTCTGTAGTAAGAATGGATCTTTAGACCAGTTTACATTAATTTCACTGTTAAAAATAACAGGGATATGAATTTAAGCACATCTACACATTAAAAGCAATGTTTATAGTATTAAGAAATTTTTAAGTACTCTTATCTTTTTTTCTTGTAAGTGTACAAGAACCAAGATTTTCAATTTGCTAAAAACATTTAATTTTTTTTTATTTTATCATAAACAAGCTGGATGATATTCAGTGTTTAATTTTATATTCTTGTATAATATGTCTCTTTTTTTTCCCTGTTGTAGGCCTATTTACAAGAAGGCACGGCATTACTACAACTTGGTAATCATGGTGATGCTATGGCTTCTTTTGCTTCGGGGTTGGCTCAGGAATCCTCCAATAGTGACTTGTTATCATCACTCATTGATACTGCTCTTCAATCTCCTCTGAAAGGTAATGACTGTTTCATATCTGTTTGCTTGCTTTGAAAAATTCAATCTTTACTTAGTAAATTATGCTATTGAGTTAGCAAATTTATTTCTTGTAACAATTATTTACATTTCACTTAGAAATCATTTTCAAGCAAGATACTAGATTAATGTATGTATAGTCCTTTAATAAAAACTAGGGGTTTATACTATGTTTTGATATTTACTAAGATTGTACTAATTTTTTGAAAATACAATGTTGTGTACTTTCTGCTAAGAATTGTGATTTTAGCTGTAATATTGTGTATTAAAATTAATATAAGATATAACTTTTCAGATTTTTTTTTTTTACTTGTTTATCATATTAAAAAAATTTATATGTTTTGCCTTGTGGTTGAGATATTTGTATTTCTCATTGGTGTTCAAGCCCAGTTAAAAAAATATCTAATTTTTAAGACAAGAAGGCCTTTTCTACATGTCACATTTAGACTTGTGCCATATTTTTAATCTAAGTAAATAACAATATAAAGCATTTTTTGTAATAATAGCTTAAAAAACAGTCATATTGTTTTCTAATATGACATATTTTTAAGCATTTTTTTTTTTTTTTAATTATTTTATTTTAATATCTTTAAGTAAGACATGTTTGCTGTGTCATAACTTATCTAAATTATTCTAAGGGCAATTTTTGGTATATCCATTGCATGTTTATATCAACAGGATTAAAAGGATGAAGAGAAAATTGTGTTATATTGAAATTATGTGAAAGTTTAACAGTCAAGGTTATGGGAATGTTCCACTTTATATAAAACTACTTATGTTTTACGAATGTTTTTATGTTTTCTATGTTACTAGGTACAGTGTTCTATGGATAAATACATTGTTATATTGCTAGAATGTTAGTTTCTTTCTTTACAGTTTGATAAAATATTTCAAGATTGTAACGTATCGAAGCAGGGCTAACACTCTGAACAAATCAACACTCATAAATGATTTTAAAATATTTTACTCCTAAATCTCTCTAAAATAACTGTAATTTTCTTTTTTTTTCTTTCTTTCTTTTTTTTTCTTTTTTCTTTCGTTCTTTTTTTCTTTCGTTCTTTTTTCTTTCTTTTTCTTTTTTCTTTCTTTTTCTTTTTTCTTTCTTTTTCTTTTTTCTTTCTTTTTCTTTTTTCTTTCTTTTTCTTTTTTTCTTTCTTTTTTCTTTCTTTTTTTTTTTCTTTCGTTCTTTTTTTCTTTCGTTCTTTTTTTCTTTCGTTCTTTTTTTCTTTCTTTTTTTCTTTCTTTTTTTCTTTTAAATAAGGCATTTCCCTTACTGTACTTATTGACATTTATCTCCTATTCCAAATCTTCTGCCTAATGCCTGCTTTTCCTTCTCAATTATCATTTCCATTTTATTTCATTAATGCAAGTGATCTCTAATTTCCTTCCTTGTGATATTTCCCCACTTTTTCTTGACCTGGCTATTATGCTATAAGCCAGTAGTTGTTCTTCATCCTTAAGTGCTCTCACATAACATATTTTTTCCTCATCAGTAATTATAGTGAAGAAGAAAAAAAAAGTTAGTAGAAAAAAAGATTCACTCTCAGTTTTTTTTTGTTTGTTTAGAGAATTTATTTTTTTTAAGTTCTTTAGTAATTAAAAATGTCAAGTGAAAAGATATGACATTACAAAAATTTTTTTTTTTAAAAAGTGATATATTCCCATATAGAGACAATTGTATATAAATAACTGCACTTATAATGAGAATGTTTCTTTTTATTCAATTTTGCTATGTAATATATCTAATTGTGTTCAGAAGTGATTTAAGGAAATCTCATGAAAATGCAATGTTTTTCTATTGCTAAATTATTAAATTATTTTTGTTTGTGCTATTGAGATTTTTTTTTTTTTTTTTAATAAACTAAACTTTTTGGAACATAAGCTGTATTTATTTTTCCTTTGAATTAAATGTGAAGTTTCAAGTTTTCCCAAGTTATGGAACTTGGAATTTGGGCTCAGTACTGTATTACATAGCTTTATCTGCACATATAATTCCATTAAGAAATAGTGATTGTAAATAAAAACTGTTTGTCCTATTTAAGTTATGTTTCTCTTAGATAATGAGTTTTACCAACTCTTCAGTTCAGAGCTCAACAATCATATACTTGCAAAACTAATAGATTATATTTTCCTCAAAATGTTGAAGTTTGTATGAACTAATTGTTATAACAAATTTGTAACATTATTAAAGTTCAGTGTAAAAGCAGTTTGTATTGATAGAAATTCAACTTTTTTTTTTTTTTTTTTTTTTTTAATTTTATCCTTGACATTTGAAAATTGATGTAAATAAATACAGATTAAAAAAATTAACTTTACATTCTGAATAAATTAATTTCTAATGTCATCTTTATTCAAAAACTAAAACTAAAATCTCTTATTCATTAAATGTTCCTTTTTAGAGTCAATAAAATGACTTCTGTAATAAATTTGAAACTAGTAGTTTTATAGCATAAATTAAAGATTTTTATTTTCTTTTATGCGTGAAAATAACATAATTATATAACTTTTCAACTTGTAAAGAAGACCAGCATGCCAAACCCTATCAAATGCCTTAGAGATATGCAAAGCAATGCAGCCATAATGTTTTTTTAACATTGACAAAAATAGACAATATCTTTAATTTTAGCACATGTATTTTATTGAATTTTTTGTAATGTATAGATGGATTTTAAAAGAATCATTATATAGATAATCTCCCAGATTTAGACCACATTCATAGAATACATAGCAAGGAACAAATCCACTTGCAAAACTAGTAAGTTCTTAAAATATTGTCAACTATTACAATCCCCAAATTGTTAACAAAGTATTTGAGAAAGTAACAAGTGTATTACTGTATTTTTGGCCGTATAATACACAAGATATTTTTCATTCTGATTATCAGAAGTATATCAGTCAACCTATTCAGTTGATTTCTTGTGATATAATGCACAAAATTATTTTACTGAGCAGAGAAGTGAACATCATTTGAGAAGATGTATAGTAGCTGTGTGTGCGTGCATGCTGCTTAAACTAGGAAGCTTGGAATTTTAAAATTATATTTTATAAACAATTCTTAAGATACTTTGTCGTGGTTTTATAAATGCTCCTTTTTGTTCTAAAATTATTTCCACAAAAAAAAAAAAAAATGCAGATTATAGAATTTTATAACTTGAACACATTTTTGTCTTTGAAATCCTAAGATTATTTTTTTCTTTAAATTCAACTTTAATGCTGGTCTATAAGGCTCTTTTTTTTGGGGGGGGGGAGTAACATTTTTTTTTGCTACATGACTACAATTGAATTCCAATTTAATACTGAAACCTGACATTCAATATTCATAAAATTAAAATAAATAAAATATAATCAAAAAAGTTAGTTTAAATTAAACTAGGAAGATTTTTTTCCCTTTCTCTTGACCATAGATGGGTTTTCCCTAATTAGTTGTTTATGGCACTAATGCTTCATTTGGTGTACTGTTTCTTTAATTATTATGACTTTCGTAATCTGTTGGCTATCTTCTAACCATACATGAGTGAATACCTGATGAGAAAAGAACACAAAAATACACTCACCATTTTGGATACATCATTTTTTTCTTACTTATTATTTAGTAAACAATACTAAAAGCCTTATTCTTTTCTTTTTCAGAGAAACTCAACCCAGTATTTCAGCAGTTGCAAAAGATGAATCTTGACCACAATTCTTTTGTAATAATTGCTGTTATTGGTCAGGAACTGCTGGCAGCTGGCCATTACAGTGCTTCTGTTACAATGCTTGAGTCTGCATTGTCTATTGGTACAATCAGTCTCAAACTCAGAGGGTCAGTTTTTTCAGCATTGAGCCGAGCTTATTGGGGTACTGGAGACATAGACAAAGCTATTATCTATATGGATGAAGATCTTAACATTATGAAATCAATGGGTTAGTGATACTGCTTATTATTTGTTATTTTCAATAAAACAGGAACATTTTATTTTAATGAGTATTACTGTATTTTACTATTTGGCCATATGTTTTTTTCCTTCTTATTCACTGGACTATATGAAATTTATTGTGATTAACTGATATATATTGAAGATGACAAAGAGTGTGATCATTTTTTTGTTCCTACTGCATGAGCAGATAAAGTAGGCAAACCACTCTGACAAATGTTTACTCACCTATTTTCTATAATTGAGATATGTCAAGACATTTTGCCAGGATATTTGATGTAGTGCAAGCAAAGGTTGATTTCTCCTGTTGGGAATGGGCATTTGTGCAATGTGACGACAGACTCAACTAGAATTCATGCTTTCTTTACCAATTTCATTTTTCCTGCTGAAAATTATATAATTTTGAACTGTATGCATATAATATATAATGAAGTGTTCAGAGTCTGACCGACTTTGCAAAATGAGTATTTCAATGATCAATTCATAAGAAGTTTGAGTAGGAAGGGTTACAAAAACTTGAGTGTACTAAGTATGTTGAACTTTGGGGTGAATATATGGAATAGCATGTATGTTGGTTTAAGGTTATTCTTGGTTACACAGAACTTTTTACACCCTTATTGTGTGTGTAAAAGGTATCATCTGTAAGTCCTAATGAACTTTTAGTGTACTTGCTTTCACACTGTTTTGTGAGACAACAATATGATAATTAACTGAAGATACCATTGCAAAGAATTTAAAGCATCTGATATGAAATAAGTTTTTTTATTCTTCACTCTATAAAAGTATATTGTTGTGGAGTATTGCTCTCTTACATTTGTAAACATAGGCAAAAAAAAGGTTTGTTGCAATATATAATACATTAAGATGTGTTCAAAAACTGATTGACAAGGAATTGAATGCAACATAAATAAAAGCAAAGATATTAATCTGTAGGAATCTGTGAGTTATATAAATGATTAGTAAAATATTCACAAGTTTCTAACAAAATTTTTGATAGTATTCTTTAGGAAACCCTTTGTATTTTGTATATATTTGATTGTTTCACATGCTTTAATATTTCAGGTGATCAAGGTGGTGAATGTCGTGCATATGGAAATCTGGGTTCTGCTTATTTTTCTAAAGGATACTACCGTGAAGCTCTTTCCAATCACAGACATCAGCTTGTTTTAGCCATGAAGCTCAAAGATAGACCAACTGCTGCATCTGCTCTAAGCAACTTGGGACATGTGTACACTGCCATTGGAGACTATCCAAATGCTTTGAATAGTCACAAGCAGTGTGTGCTGTTGTGTAGACAAAGGTCAGATAAATATGGAGAAGCTCGTGAAATTGGAAATGCTGGTGCTGTCTATTTGGCTATGGGCAGTTTTGATTTGGCTATTAATTGCCACAATGAGCATTTACGAATTGCAAAATTATTGAAGAATGCACATGAAGAAGCCAGAGCCTACAGTAACCTTGGAAGTGCTTACCACTACAGAAGAGATTATGAAAAAGCTATTGCATTTCATAATCAAGTTCTGAAAATTGCAGAACAGAAGAATGATAAAGTCTTGGAGGCACGAGCCTATGCTGGTTTGGGGCATGCAGCACGCTGCAAGGCTGATTATTCTTTAGCCAAAAATTACCATGAAAAACAGTTAGACAATGCTCTGCAGACAAGAGACCGGGTAGCAGAAGGTCGAGCATGTGCTAATTTGGGTATTATATACCATCAGCTGAATGAGTATGAGGCTGCTCTCAAGTTGCACATGATGCACTTAAAACTTGCCAAGAAACTTGGTGACCGGGCAAGTGAGGGTCGAGCATATGGGAACATTGGTAATGCTTATAGTGCCTTAGGCCAGCATGAAATTGCAATGCGCTTTCATAAACAAGAACTGTCAATTGCTACTGAGGTGAATGACAGGCATTCAGAAATGTCCACCCATGGAAACCTTGCTGTGGCTTACCATTCTTTGGGTATATCAGACAAAGCCTTGCATCATTTCCTTGCTCATTTGAACACAGCCAGGGAACTCAAGGATAGTGTCAGTGAGGCTAGGGCTTTGTGTAATTTAGGCAACTTTTACAGTGTCAAAGAGAATTACTCGGAGGCTATTCCATATTATGAGCAGTTTTTGACCATATCTCAAGAGTTGCATGAAAAGGAGAGTGAGGCAAAGGCTTGTTGCAATCTT
Organism: Acanthosepion lycidas; assembly: GCA_963932145.1. Lineage (NCBI taxonomy): Eukaryota > Metazoa > Mollusca > Cephalopoda > Sepiida > Sepiidae > Acanthosepion > Acanthosepion lycidas. Next base: position 39,126,459 of record OZ010574.1, read on the forward strand.
GGTTATGCATACTCTTTGTTGGGAAACTATTCAGAAGCATTGGATTATTATGAACAGCATTTAAATGTTGCCAAAGAAATGCAGGACAAAATGGAGACTGCGCGTGCCTATTGTAGTCTTGGTCTTGCACATAAGGCTCTTTCTAACTATGATAATGCATTGGATTGTCAAAGAAAAGCATTGGCACTGATGAAAACATTAAAGAATGTGAAAGGAACTTTTAAGGTGCTAGGTAATATTGGGGATGTTCTTTTGAAGACTGGTCAGGTTGGTGAAGCTGTACAAACCTACCAACAACAACTGACCTTGGCCAAACAGTGCAAGAATCAAAACCTTATTGCAACTGCTTATGGTGCCCTTGGGATGTCACATTGCCGATTAGGTAAGTTTGTATTTCTTATCTAGTATAACAATAAAAATTAAAAAAAAAAAAAAAAAAAAAAAACGTATTTAGAGTAGTTGTTTGGATAATTAAACTGTTTTTACATGAACAATTTTCTTTTTTATTGCTTATTTTTACATTTTTCGATATAAAGTATTGTTAATCTCTACATAATTATTCATATTTATTCATGTAAATAGAGTATGAAAACTTAATTATCCAATTTTTATCATTCACCTTCCACTATTTTGAACATGAAAAAGGGCATATTATAGATATGTATATTTAATTTTAATAAAATATTTTGAAATAAAATCACAAAAATATCACCAAGCAACCCTAAGAACTTTTATAAACTTTAGCTGTTTTAAAAATAAGTATTTCTTAATGAAGAATAGTGTATAATAAAAACACTATTGTTAGAAAGCTAAATGATTTGATTATCATGTAAATATAAACCCATTAACTATGAATTACAGGAATTTCCATCTTTGTTGTTCTATGGCTTAACTGTGAATAATAGAAGTTTCTGCCACAATTAATAAATGAATTAAAGCATAATGTTGAAGTGTTCCTAACACTTTGAAAAATTAAATTTTTTTTTTATACTTGTAAATGTCACCACCAATTTACTTTTTCAGGTCAGTATGATAAAGCTTTAGGTTTTCACAATCAAGAACTGACTATTCGTCAAGAAATGGATGACTTGAGAGGCGAGTGTCGTGCTCAGGGCAGCATAGGCAATGTGCACATGTGCTTATGTAATTATTCAAATGCATACAAGTGTTATGAGGAGCAGTTGAAACACAGTCAGGAGCTCCATGACAGTAGACTGGAAGCCCAGGCATGTGGCAATCTGGGAATTGTAAAAATGAACACAGCCCATTTTGATGAAGCAATTGGATTGTTTGAACAACAGTTAGCCATGTTGGAACAACTGCACGGTAATAAGATACTTGTTGAGAAAGGGAAAGCATTTGGGAATCTTGGAGACTGTTATGAGGCATTGAGTGATTTCGAGGAGTCTGTCAAGTGCCATGAACAATACTTGGCTGTCTCTCAAACAACTAATTCTTTGCTGGATCAAGACAAAGCATACCGAGGCCTGGGTAATGCACACAGGGCTATGGGCAATTTGCAACAAGCTCTTGTTTGTTTTGAGAAAAGGTTGGTTGTTGCCCATGAGATGGACAATAACCAAGCAAAAGCATCAGCCTATGGAGAACTTGGATGCCTGCACAGCTTGCTTGGAAACTTTGAACAAGCAATCTCTTGCCTGGAGCACCAACTGGACATTGCCAGAGATGTTGGTGATAAATTGTGCGAAGGTGAAGCAGCTTGTGGACTTGGAAATGTTTATCAACAGATGGGTGAATATGAAACAGCCCTTGAATACCACCAAATTGACTTGCAGATTGCTGAATCTCTCAATAATTCTGAAGCACAATGTAAGTTTTTATTTATTAAAAAGAATTTTCATATTTTTTCCTTTCTTTTGAAATCGAAAAAAATCTTGTGGCTTTTAATATGCATTAACACCAAAAAAGGAAAATTGTTTCCCTCTCTGTTCATGATGTATGTCAATAAAACTTTATATTCCAGCATTAGAACATAAAGCTAGAGATGAGAATATTCCAAAGGATCTGTAGTTGATATAATAACAGGGAAGACATTGTACTTGATACAATCTTGTCATGGTCAGATTTCTACTTGTAAAAATCTTGATCAAAAGCTATGTATAACATCATTTACAGATATCATAGAGAATATCAGAAAGTATCAGCTCCCTTCTAAAGATACAACTTGAATAATGTTAAGAAGTCATTAATTCAAGATGAAATAATGAGATTAAGTATGACAAAAAAAAGTATAATTGACTTTTAAGACAACCAGATGCAATATTCACCTGGGGAAATCCAAAGAACATTTCTTTGACTTAGACCTCTTACATGTGCCATGTCCCTTTTGGATATTGGTAAGCATGAATCTCCACAATTTCCAGTCCTTTGTAGCTCTTAATAAGTTTTGTATTTTTGTTATCTTTCCTAAACCCTGTTTTGCCATCTATTTACACAAATTTGCTAGGTAGGTTATGCATTGTTTTCCTCTGTTCTTGCCTTTCATCTGTTTTGTGAGTATCAAATTTCCCAAGCCCTCTTTCCTCATAATGTGCCTTAGAAATTAAGTCTCTTCTCCATTTGTCAAAAAATGAATTTATAAGCAAACTGGGTGTAGATTTTAATACTAGTGTTAAAGGTACCCATATCATCTCAATGTATTGCTAATTCTCTGATAGAAAGAATTTCTTTCTAGTATTGTATACAAGTTTTCCTATACAAGACATAAGTACTTAGTACTATGAAAATACAATTTAAGAAAGTCATAGTAACAAGTACTTATATTTTTAAATTGTATTGTTCATATTTAGGAGATTAAACATGGTAACTTTAGACAGTTGGATGCAACATAAATCTAAGAAAGGCTAGAGAATATATTGTCTTTAATATTGTACTAAAAAGAACAAAGATGAAGATATTAGTCTACTAAAATGCAAGGGGGGGGGAAACATTAATGCATAAAAACAATATACAGGATGTGATGGATAAATTGTAGTCTATGCAAAAATGAAAATAAGACATCTCATTTTAACAAATATATTAACCAAAATTTCAAAAAATATCTTGAAATACTAAAGTAAATTTATTCAATAAAATTGCCATTGGCTTCAACCACAGCCTCCAGATGACTTCGGAAATCTCCTGCAACTCTTCTGAATGGTCTCCTTGTTTAAGTTAGTGAATGCTGCCATTAATCCGTGCCTTCAGTTCATCTTTGGTATTACAAAGAGTTTTGTTGATCTGCACCCCACATATAATGATCAAAGGAGTTACAGTCTGGGGAGTTAGGTGGCCAGATGTAAGGGGTGAGGTGGTTGCAGAAATTGTCTGACAGCCATGACTCAGTTCTCTTGCTTGTGTGGCATAGTGCAGAGACCTGTGTGTGTGTGTGTTTTACTTGGTTTTGTAAGTAGCATATAATCTTCTTTGTATAGATGATTAAAATCAGATAACATTCAGTTATCATTTTGTGGTATATGAATATCCTGAACCCCCAATCTGCATGAATTTTCAGTATATTCAGAAAGATTAATTCAACATTTCTCTAGAGTTAACTGTATTATAAGGGTCTTTTAATTTACCTTGTCTTAAGGCTACAGTATGAAAATGCTATCAACATATCATAACCAGGATGTTGACCATGGTTGTATTGTTCTTAAGGACATTTCCTCAAATTATTACTTGTATATGTTACCTATCTCAGGAGACAATAACAGTTCTCTAACCATGTCTCCTTCCTGCTGATATCTTTTTGATTGGAAGTGTTTCATTTGAACACAAAATATTAGTATTTTTATTAGAATGTATGTTTGAATACTGATATGTTCGCCAAATGTTTAGTTATCTATTAGAACATTGGTGAACAAGCTCATATTAATGCACAGCATTTGGGTGTATTAAATGGGAACATTTTTAACTATTTCTACAATGGTGTATCAGTTCTTCACATCAGATAAAAACTTATCAGTGAACAGATTACATGTATTTGTAATCTGATCAATGGCTGGCATGCTAACACTTGGCAACTGACAACAGGTCTTAGAAATCTTCTTTATGGCTTTTGGCGAGACTACATAATGTGGTTGCTTATTATGATGTTAGTCCTATTTGTTGTTGAAGTGATTGCTATGCATATTTAAAATCTGGGATGGTTTTCTTTCCATGCTGAATCCTTTAATTTGCATTACCTACCATGCTCTACTAGTCTTGCCAGTCTAAGTAATTGGATTTGTCCATTGCAGATGTCTTATTACTTCTTGTCTTCTAGTATGATGATGCTTGTATCACTTTGTAGGCTACCTGAAAGATTGTAGTGTACAGTAGCCAAAACAAGAAAGCAATGAAAGACAAGAGAATGAGTTCAAACAAAGCAATGCCATGAGTATAGAATAACTATGGCTGTTCTCTTTAATTGACAATTTTTTTCTCTTAGCTAAAGTTAGTTTCATCAGTTTATTGGAATAAAATTTTGATAGTAAGGTCTTCAATCATGTATTCTACCAATAAAATATAATTGCATGCTCCTGTTTGATATTGTGTGTTTGATAAGTGTGTGTGTATATATATATATATATATATATATATATATATATATATATATATATATATACATACACACACACTATCCATAAATTATAAGAAAATTGCAAAAAAAAAAAAAAAAAAAAAAACTTTTTTAAATTTTGTTCTCAGATCACAGTGTACATGCAAGTGAACTGCAGATATACTTTTAAAGTGTTTTATTCTATGAATAATAGTAAAATTAGTTCACTTCTGGTGTACAACAACTATAAAAGCACTTGTAAAGTTGATACTTTTCTGCAGTTTTTAATGTTGAAGAACTCTCTAAAAGATTCTCTAAAATGTTAAACAGAAAATATTCTTACTTGAAGCAAATATGAGTTGTGATAGTACTCCAAGATTCCTCTGAATGTTGCAAAATTATCTTCTACAAAATTTAGGAAAATCATTATGATACTCAACTTTTTGAAGAATCCTGATGCTTAATGTGAAGCATAGAAACAATCTGGCAAGAAAATGATGGGAAGTGCCAAAAATGGGTTATTTGTAGTGGTAAAGGAATTATGGTTTGGGTTGGGTTTTATTGGTTATGGCCTGCCTTGTCTGGTTCTTGTTAAAGAAACTTTGACATTACAAAGAAATGCTACAGCACAGCTTGATCCCAAAGCTACCATTAAATAGAAGAGAAAAGAAAAAGTTGATCTTTCAGCGATGCAATGCAAATTCAAATGTTTCATACTACAGTAATCACTTTTTATTTGTAATTAAGTGGTCTGCCTGGTCTCTAAACTTCAGTCCTTTAGATAACGTTTTGGGAATGTTGGCAAGAGAATTGTACACTGACAAAACCCAATATTTCACTCTTGAAAGTGAAAACCTGCTATATATGCTCTCTGAATTGGTGAACTTGGTAACAAATCATGCCATTCAGGATTTGAAGGTTGAAAGTGCAGCCATAAAGTATTAACTTTTTTCTAAATAATATTTTGTTATTAGGTTGGTGCAAAAATAATGACGTAATAACGTCAAAAAACGACATTATTACGTCATTATTTTTGCACCAACCTAATAAAAACTACTGATGTTGTACTGTTTTTATAATTGCTGGACTTCATTTGATTTAAAAAAAAAAAAACATGGGGTCTTCTAAAATGAAGAATAAAAATTTACAACCATACAAGATATACTTAAAAATAACTTGCTTTTAAATTCCATGAAAAGAAAAGGTTTCCTTTTTATGGTGTTTGTATGAGTGTGTGTGACCAGGTACACAGTGGTATTGAAAACATTTTTTTCTTTGGCAATGCAATAAAAATAAAAGATCTGTATTAAATAAAACCAGATTTAAATGTGACACTAGAAGAATGCCATAAGCTGGTATTCTTTATTTGTTGCCCACTCCTTATTAGAAAAATTCTAACCACTACATCTAAGACTATTTACTGGATAATGTGTTAAACTCTTCAGAAAGCCAATGTTATTTGGGTTATGTTGATTTTTTTTTTTTTTTTTTTTTATGTTGCCATTCTTAATAATTGATAACACTGCTCATTCTTTTTCTCTTGAAATAATAGCTGTCAAAGACTACTTCAATACAACTTTAAATATTACTTACAATTGGCAAGAATAGTAAAAAATGTCACCGTTTTAACTATTGTCTCCGAGGAAAGTCTTAACATTATACTTCTGTGGCAGTGATGAAAAAGTCATATACCTTCTCTTTTGGAAATGTTAAAAAAAGATAAATTTTTTTTTTTTTTTTTTGCTTAAAACTTACTGCTGCATGCATGTTATTATATCAGCAATAAGCACAGAATGATTGGATTTATTCCAAACATATATCATTTTGAATTTCAGTGATGTAATTTTTATACTGTACCCTCATAAATTTGTATATCTGGAACATATTTTCTTATATTTCAATGAATTGAAACAAGAAAAATGTTTTAACTAATGCTTTTCTCTTTTAGGTCGAGCTTATGGAAACTTTGGTTTGTCACATGAATCTCTTGGGAACCATGAAGAAGCTGTGCGTTACCAAGAACAACATCTCAGTATGGCAGCCCAATTACAAGATAAAGTAGCCAAAACAATGGCTTTCAGCAGTTTAGGTTGTATTTCATTATTTTCTTTAATTTGCATTCCTGATTTATGAAACTCAAATGTCAACTACAAGTACTTTTAGTACATTATGAAAATAGCTGTTATTTTTTTGTTGCCATTGAAAAATCATTTATCTTAAGATTTTAGGACTTTTGCATTTTTTTTAAAAAAAGTCTTAGCTATTGTAAGATTTCTTTGATCATTGATTATAAATCCAAATGTATTTTTAATTTTTGGCAAATTTGTCAACATGGTAAAAACTAAAACCCAAAATTGATAAACAAAGTTTCATCATTGAAATAGTTTCCTTTTTTAAATGACATTCCTAAAAGTAAATTATCTTTGGTAGAAATTTAAGCAAAGATAGGTATATTTTTATAATTCCTTTCTATAAATCTATTTCTCTGTAAGTATTTATGTATGTATGTATACAGAATCCCCTGAAGCAATTTACTTGTGAAATTCCAGTTCATGCTCAAACTCTTTAGTCCTACCTATCCTTAATAAGAATGGTAGTTTGTTTACACACACTATATATATATATATATATATATATATATATATATATATATATAGTGTGTGTGTGTATATAAACTAATATATAATGGACAAGTTTTGACTCAATTTCTTTATTAAATCTTTAAAATTTATGAATAAGTTGTTTCATAGGTAAATTTGCCAAAATTAACTTGTCATTTGTCAAAGTTTACTGCAGTTCATGCACATATTGATGAACATATGACAAACAATAATATTAACATTAGACAAATTTTAATTGATAACACCGAAATTATCTACAGGACACAGTGCAAAGAAAGACTCAAAATTCTGGTGGTTGTCCTAATAAAACAAAAGAGGCCTACATTGAATAAAAACACACTCATAAAAATTTCACTTTGACTGTTTAATTGATGTCACCTTGAGTAACTTGAAATTAATTCCACCAAATGTGAGAATGCCAGAATTAAAAACCATTTGCATAACTATCTATAATATTTTATATAAATTAGTTTTTTCATTTTTAGCCATAAGATGTAGGTCAGCTCATTGGGTTCCACTTCTCTCATCCCACCCACTCCTACTTCCATAATATAATACTTCATATTATTTCCTGTAACTATGCCATCTTCTGTCATTTCTTTCTCTCTGTCCCCTCTGACATTTCTCTCTTTCTTTCTCCAACTAACCATTCCCCTTCTACGAACTGACACCATAAACAGTTTGAAAGATCCTGTAACTTTAAAATTCATGAGTGAAAATGATCATTAACTAATGGTATCTTAATTTCACTTGTATGAAAAATTTTGTTCTGTTTAATAAAAATAAGCATTGAGTGTATTTTGTGAGTCAGTTTTAACATTTAATATTTAAAATTCTATATTGTGTTAATAGGACTCGCTTGGATTATACCAACAGATTACTACCTCTGTCTGTGTGTGTGTGTGTGTGTGTGTGTATATATATATATATATATATATATATATATAATATAAAATTTTGGCAGCATGTTTTCATTAAGACATGTCTCATTAAATAATTTTGACCAATTTTGCCTATTGGTTTTTAATAGGATACTCTCATGATTATGGACAAGTTTCTTAGTATCCTTATTTAAGGAAGAAAGAAAATTACCATATTCATTTTATACAGAGTACTTTCAACATTAGCATAATGTCATCATCAGGGTCATGTTTTTTCCAAGACAAAAAATTATGTTCATCTGAAAATTAAACTGTTATATGTGAAGTGGAAAACGCTAAAGTTATATACTGTGCAATTTTTAAATTTTATCATGTAGACAGACCTGCATACAAACATCAAAGGAGGTAACTAAATTATTGAAATGTCTAAATCTTTTTAAAAAAAGAAAAAATAACCTATAACTATTATAACTAGATATTTTAAACTATGTACACTATAAACATTTTCAAACATTTGTGCAGTATTCATAATTAATTTTATTAAGGGTTGGTCTCAATTTTTTAATAAAGATAGCTTCAAGTAATTTTAGTTTGTTTATTATTTTCATGAAATTTATGAAAATTCTTGTTGAAAATACATCTATAGTTTTATATATATATATATATATATAAAGAAAAACTATTTAAGCACACACAGGATGAATTATGTCAGTTAATTTTTTTTTTATTTTGTTGCTTAAAACAATTGGTTTCAGCATCTGTTAACTGTATTATTTTTCTGTTGACGTGTAGCCTAAGAATAGAAAAATTGGGGATTCCCTAGAGATTAAATAACCTTGTTGGTATGAGTCACAGCAGTGTGTGGATGACAAAATGAAGATGAGCGAATTTTCTTGTTTAATAGTTACTGTAGGAAAAATGTTAATATTCTTTTGACACTGAATATATTAAAGAAAATTGAAAGTTTAATATAGGTAAGGTTTTTCTTAAATTTATTCATTGAAAAGTTTTTAAATGCTTATTTTGATTGTCAAAGTAAAAGAATAAATGCAAATGATATTAAAATTATTGTTGAACTTTAAGGACTGGGGTCTGGCTGTGGGTTCAAATCCTACAAGTAACATTGTATTTGTTTGTATTGATTTATAAACATTGGGATTAAAAACAAATTGTTTTGACTTCTACCCAAACTAGTGATGCTTTACTGGGCTGATTCATTATATAGCTTGATCTTGGATTAATTCTTTTATATTAAGTGAGATATAAATTTATCTGTAAGTGCAGAAGATTTAAGATTTGAAAGTAAGATCTAAATTTCTTAACTAATAAAATATTTTACTTTGGATTATCTGCTTTATTTTATTAATATTTTCTTTAAAGTAAACAATTTTTAATGATTTCTTTAAGAAACATAAAATGAAAAATTATAATTATGTACATAATTTATTTGTTTAACAAAGTAATTTTACCAAAGATTATTTATGCTTCCAATTAGTAGTGCTTATGCATTTAGTACTTCAAGTCCATAGACATTTTAATCAGTCATTCACTGTCGTAAAGTTCTTGTTTGATCTTTAATCTTACTAAACAAATAATCTCTTTTTATTTGCAAGGTCGTGTTCACCATGCATTAGGCAACTATACACAGGCTGTCCAGTATTTACAGCAAGGTCTACAAATAGCAGAGCAACTTGGAAGGCGGGAAGATGAAGCAAAAATCCGTTATCGTTTGGGGCTATCTCTGTGGGGTCGAGGGCAACTGGATGAGTGCCAGCAGCAGCTCTACCAGGCTGCTGATTTGTTTGAAACAATTCGCAGGGAATCTCAGAATAGCAGTGACTATAAACTATCATTGTTTGACTTGCAGACTGCTTGTTATCAGGCTCTTCAGGTGAGTTTCCCCCCCCCCCATTCTCTACGCCCCCTCCCTCAAAGCAGATTTTCATCTGGAAAATGTGTCTGTCTTTCTTTTTCTCTTAACATGCATCCAGGAATAAAAATGAAAAATATTTATTCTTGTTCTATATATACTTCAATCAATACTAAAGGCTTACTGCCATATAGTGTTGAAACATTGGTTCCCATATGATCACTGAAGTTAAGTAATGTAGAGCCTGGACAGTAACTATATGGGTGACTACTTGGGAATACCAGGTGCTGTAAGCTTGGATGTATAGGTGGTGTAATGGATAATGGCTTGGAATTGTTAATTGGAGAGCAGTTACAATTTCAGTTAGGTTTGTTATATTCACTTACACTCAAATACCCTTGGGAAAAGATATAAATCCACTTCTTCTCCTCCCAACTATGGGTTAATTAGTAAGATGTATTACTGAATCTTTATCTCCAAAAAAAATTCTTACAATCTAAAAGTATTTCCTGGCTTTAAATAAGCTGCAGTTATTTAAAGTGTTGATAAGCTGTTGAAAACAAATCAATTAATAAAAAACCCATACTAAAGTTTTTCCTTTTTTAATATGGAATATTATTTTCAACAAGTTTTAAGAGATTCTTGAAATTAATTAAATTACTAGCTTTCACTGACAAGATATAAGTTTCTTTTAAAAAAAAACCGTCAATGTTATTATAATATACTTTTAGTTTATTTAAATTGATGGATAATTACTTCATTTACTTACTAAATGTAAGTAAAATGTTGGCAAATATGTTTTTCATTCTTATAATTAGCATTGTGCATAGACTTTTTTTTTTTTTTTTTTTTTTTTTAAGTAATGCAGTAATTTAAAACTCCCAATACTCCTATAGTATATTATAACCTATAAAGTCATCTAGTGTAGTCCCTTGTAAAAAAAAACAAAAAAAAACAAAACTGTTTTCCCTTTTTATATCATTTTTCATAAATCTCTTCATTTGATGGTCAAAATTTAGTAAAATTTGGTGTTTTTCTTGTTTTGACAGTTGAAATTGTTAAAGGAACATTAACCATCTAGTTTTTGTTTTTTTTTAATTTATTTTTAAGCGTGTGCTGGTAACTGTAGATAGTCATGAAGAAGCTCTGGTAGTGGCTGAAAGGGCTTGTACTCGTGCCTTTATTGACTTGTTATTGGAACGTCAGTCTGGTGTATTACCTGGCTTGCTGGGAGAGAGGAGGCATGATCTTCAGCCCATTACCTTGGACCAAGTACTTGGAATTGTTAGCCAACAGAAAAATATTGTTCTATCTTATTCTATTGCTGCTGGCTTTCTCTATACTTGGCTCATCACACCAAAAGATGGTAAGTATATTCTAAATTGTATTTTTGTTGTTTGTTCATTTTTTTTTATATTTCTAGTAAATTTGAGAAATATAATATTTATGTGATGTTATACTTGAGGATTGTTTGATGGCGTAAATGTTATTGGTATAGAAAATGCAATTTGAATTCTGACTGAAGCTGATTAGATTCATTTCAAATTTTACTTTGAATAGGCAATATCAGCTGAAAGTTGTTACCTTTATAGCCAACCTTGGACAGATTTAATCAATTAAGAGAGACACCTACACAGAATAATAGGTGTTATAGTGGAGAATGATTTTTGGGGTGTGGGGTATCAGTATATCAGCCGTTTGGAAAATTGTCCAACACAAATTTTGGTAGCCAACCACCTGAAATGAGACTATACTGAAGAAATGATTAAATGAAAAATATCATCCAATGTCATTGTTTAATTATTGTAATTAGTTGTAATGAAACTTATGTAAATATAGATTCATTCTTCTTTATATTGGAGATGAGTGATATACACTTACAGACACAAGATGTTCAGTCGTACCATAAGTTCATATGTTCACCTATATACTGGCATGTCTTGATTTAGAAGGATCAACAATGTCAAGAAAAACAAATTGAATATTGATATAAATTAAAGGTATGTGTTGTTGAAAATTACAAAATTCATTCATTCACCTATGAGTTTAGTATACAGACAGAAAGTGTAGGTATGTGCATCAACAGTTAGTTCATGCTGATAGTTTAAAATAGTTACCTCCACAAAATCTCTAAAACATCAGCATACAGTGATGAAAACATGCTCCAAACATAATGGAAACAGAGTTTTATCATTAAAATCTTTATTATTAAGAAGAAGGATTAAAGTATTTTTGAATATTTAATTAAATTGTTTACTTCATTTTAGAACATTCGAAATTTTGATTAAAAATTTTTTCCTTGAGTCTTTTTGTGGTGATACACATTAATTTGTAAATTCTTGCAAAAATCAAATAATTGTCAGATTTTAATGAAATTTTACTGACTTATTCACAGATGAATGAATTTTTTTATTAAAAAATCTTGGTAAAATTTTTTTACATGTTTCACCCCCTTACTTAATTTTATGAAAATTTGAGAAATTCAACATCATAACTTTTAGTGACTATACTAGTTAAAAGCAGAGTTCTTTTGAAGAATTCAAACCACTAAATTTATTTTGCAAAATTGGACCCTATCTTACTGAAAATCTGTTTTGAATTAAAAAATAAAAAACACAATATAACTAAGACATTATTTAATTAGGAGTTTTTAATTGCTTTTATGAATAATATATATTAAAGACAATATTGTCTGGAAAAAAAATTTTTTTTTGATGAAAAATGAATTTATACAATTTTTTTTTTTTTTTTTTTTTTTTTTTTACAATTTTAAATTGAATAATTTTAATCTTTTCAAATTCAATATGATAACTCTTAGGAAATATTGTTATTAAGTAAAACTATATTTACTAATCAAATTTTGTAAAGCTTATTACAATATGATGACCATGAATATTTTTTAAAAGAATTTCAATTTGTTTTTATGTGTATATACATGCAGAATTTCTAAGTATGTATGTACAAACCTAACATTATTGTTAAAAGGTAATGTGTTTTAAGGGTTGTCCCCTGCTTACAGAAAAAGACTCTCATATGAACTTTATCATCTGCTCCACCATGTGGTCATTTGATTAACACATCAAAAAAACAAGATTCTGTGGTTAAGAAATGCTTGTATACGACATTTTATGCTATAAGTAAGTTATCTGTTTTGAATTAGATATATTTAACTTTAAATTTGCTAATTTTCCTCAAATAATGTTTCAGATATATATATTTTATTTTTGCAAGATTTTTAAAATTAGTATTAACTTTTGTTCACAAATGTGTCAAACTGGCCATTTTCATTGATTTTACTGGAAAAAAAAATTGATTCTGATCAATATAATTTCTGTTTTGAAATACACCACAGATTATTTTGCTTACTGGAAATAGTAAATTTTAAATCCTTTAGCTTTCAATGAAAGCTTCAAGAAAGGTTTTTCATTTTAAAAAATTAATTTTAAACCTTACATACACCAAATTAGTGGAGGTATCTAGTTTAAAACTATCAGATTTTTATGATTTTGTATCTCATTTTTGAAATGTGTAATTATAATTTAAAAAAAAAAGATTATAATATTATTCAAACTATTGTTCTCATGTTGGTTATTATAGATGTCATATTTTGGCCAAATATTCTCTGGCCATCATTGGTTTGGCTGATATGGGATATCTTTTGATTATTGTGTTACTTTCTCCCTGTAATGCCAGTTATTTTTTATTCATGTTGAACCAGAAATTGAACTGATGACCACTAGATGACAACAACATGTTTAACCAACTCCTACATTCATTGTGTAACCATCCAGGTGGACATCAATGATACATTTCTAGAGCCTTTATATTCGATATCAATACATTTCAATATTTGATTATCATGATGGGTTTGTGCCACTTTTTGTTGAATTTGTATTTCATTTCTGAGATGAGTAATTGTCAATATACTCTAATTTATTCAAACTATTGTTCTCATCTTGGTTATATAGATGTTATTTATAGACACATTTCTTTTCTTATGACTCCTGCATAGTTGCGAAAGCTGTGTTGTATGAAAAAATATTGGTTTTATACTAAAATAAAGAATATCGCTAATGAATTTGACCTTGCTCACTCAGTATTTTCCTGTTTTTTTTTTTTTTTTTTTTGTTGCTATTTTCAGTTGACTGACTTTTTGTCCCTCTCTCTTTTCCTTAAATAGTCTATCTCCACTTTTATAATCAACAACAAAAGATTTTTCCTCTTATATTTTTTCATTGGCCATAACAAACTAGATTCTTTTTATATAGTGATGGTGGTAGTTTCTATGCTTGGTTTCATCATCTCAAAAATGTGTAGCATGACTGAGCATTTCCTTCTATTGATAATATGCAAAAATTCTTTGTATTGATCTGTTACTTTTTTTGTGCTCTTTGATTGGTTTAAACTGTATCTGACCAATGCCAACTAAATGACCTTTAGTTATCCCATTAGTAACCAAGACTGGTAAAATACACAAGCACTGAAGCATAAAAATGTACTACAAGTATGTGTGAAGTGTTTTGATACATTCTTGGCTCTTGCCTGCCTTTTATTTACATTTGTGACTTATTTTATACTTTACATCAAAAGTTGGAAAATTATGGCTGGTGAGTCAAAGCTGGCTTGCAGACCAAATGGAAGATACTATTATTCTGAAATAATAATTTTTATATTATTTTACTTTAATAATAAGCATAAAATTAAGAAAAAATGTCTTTTGTTTATTTATTATTGAGGTCTTCTCATCAGATCTATTGGGTCAGAGCAAAAGTTTGTAGCATTTTTTAAGTAATTTTGAAAGACAACATTTACATTGATTTATTCAACCACATATGTGCCATTTTGTTCCACCACCTTTTGCCATCTTTGAGGCAGTTTCATGATTCCATCCTCCAAAAATGTGCCGTCTATCTAGGTAATGAATTGGTCTAAGTGGTTTTTATAGGCTTCTAGAGAATTGAAGTTTTTTCCATTAAGAGAATTTTGTTGGGATTGAAATAAGTAGTACTCTGATGGTTCAAGGTCAGGTGAGCACAGCAAGTGTAGTAAGACACTCCAGCTAACCTGTAATAATTTTCCCAGGTCTTCAAAGAAGCATGATGTCTGGCATTGTCCTGATAGATGACATCCTTCTGATTGACCAGTTGTATTCTTTTCATTGATTGTTGCCTAATTGGTCCAATTTGAAACAGTATGTGTCTAAATTCAATGTAGAAAGAGTTTGTAATGCAAAATGCCCTTCTAATCCTGTCACACACATACAGCATCACCTTCTTTGTATGTAGTTCAGTTTCTGAAGTGGTTAATGGTAGCTCATTTAATTTTCCCCAGAAACTTTTTCCATCTGCATTATTGTAAAAAAAAAAATAAATTCATTTGAATCACCTGTGATTGTTCTTTTCAAAAATGTATCATTTTTAATGCAGTAAAGCATTATAGTAATCCACATATCCAAATATTTTCAAATGTCTTACAATATTCATAACAGATATATGGCCCATATCATGTGGCCAGAATTATTTTTAATAAACATTTCAATTTGGTCATTATTAATGGCTGCAGGCTTGCTGGAACTTTCTTGATCTTCCAGAACAAAATTTCTACTTTTGAACTTAGTTAAGCAATAAATAAATTCTCTTGTTTTTACAATGGTCCAAATTATCCTTGAAGATTTATGGAGTGCTATACACTGTATATAAACTACTGTTTGAATTTCTTTGCTTTAGTTTATATCTTTTAAACCACCACAAATACTAGAATCATTAATAAAAATCCTTTCCTATCCTTTTTAGGTATTGTGAAATTTCATCAGTGCAATATGGCAGAGTTTGAATCAAATTCAAGTGATGCAATTGATACCCAAAGTCTAGCAGGATCCACAGTTTCTTTATTGGACCAATATGTTGGAGATGTTCGTGAATCTATGGGTGTAGAAGGGCATGACCCCAGTAATGGGCAAACAAAGTAAGTATGACATTTTTATATGTCCTCTAATCTTATGCAATTTATTCACACAAAATCTTCATACATTTTTTCTTTTCATGAGATTTTATATATTTTATTTCTTTCAATGTTAATGGCTCTTATCATTTCAGACTGTCAAGATCATGTTCTCGTTCTACTCTTCATGGAAGCGTGGGAGGTGGAAGTGGTGCTGGTAGCAGCTCAGTGGGTAGTTTGGACACTCTTGACACAGATGACTCTTGGCAGCAGCAACTTGAAGAAATTGGAGACAAACTGAATGCAGAGAATGACCGTACCGGTTTCCTGCGCATGGTTAATCGTAATCACATCTTCAACTGTAGCAATTACAGTTTATCTAGTCTCTTTAGCCTTTCTGCTGGCCTGAATGGCATCAACCCTTCCATTACAAACATGCGTAATGCCATGAAGAGCAAACAGCGAGACAAGTCACCGATTGCTGCACTTTATGAATTGCTTGTGGCACCTATGGAAGAATCTTTGCAAGCAGTAATGGATGGTACAGAAAACAGAAATTTGGTTTGTATTTCTTTATTTTGTTTTTGTTTAGTGATTAAATATTTTAAGAGGAAAAAAAATTGTGATCTCTCTATATTATCTGCATGTGATTTTTTTTTTTTTAATTTGTTATAAAATGGCACACTAAGATTCAAATTAATTGTTTGGGATATTTTTGTCATGTCATATTGGTGAAATATCTCTGCAGCAGCTCTGGGGGAGCCATTATTTTCACAGTCTTCATCATTATCTACAAATTAGTACAAGCTCATTCTTTGAAACCATTTATGTAGTTTGGATATTTTTTGAATATCTTATTTGTTATATACTACAGTGAACTGTTTATCACACATTCTCAGGATAGATTTAATTTTATTATGACAGTTTTAAATATCTAATTTATAAAACTTGTACTAATAGAAGGACAGTTAAAACATAGGGCCACTTAAAACTCATTTTACTCTTCTACTCTTTTTATTCATGTTAGATAGTAGGGACATAATGTTATCAATGGAGGTAGTTGTAGAGTAGTGACCCACTTAATAAAGATGAAAAAATTTTTTGAATTTGACATTTTTCTAGTACAGTAATGACAAATTTATATTAAATTCATATGAAAAATATTAAATTCAAAATAGTTGTGCATTCAGCCTTATTTTAGTGTATTTCTTTTTTTTAAAATGATCTTATGAAAATTAAAAATTTTTTTTAGGTTTTGGTTCTTCAAGGTGATCTTTATTTGGTTCCTTTTGCAATGCTGAGGCCAACTGAGTCAAATCATTATTTGTTTGAGAGGTACAACTTGATCATCATGCCATCAATCACTGCCCTTCAACCAGACAACCATCACTCACGAACTGGTCGACCAACCATTGACTCCTCAGGAGCAGTTGTCATTGGGAATCCAAAATTAACACCAGCTATACAGCAACAATGGCAACTGAAAGACATTCCTGGTTCTGAGTATGAAGCAAGAATTGTAGCAGAACTACTAACAGCAAAGCCTCTCATTGGTCAAGAAGCCACAAAAACAGCTATTTTACAACAGCTGGAACATGTTGAAGTTATTCATATTTCAGCTCACATTTCCTGGAAACTTTCAGCTATAATCCTTTCTCCAGGTGAACTGGGAACATCATCATCATCTACATCCCAGTTCAATCATGCTTATGATTTGGATGATAGCAGCAGTGATGTTGGTTCTCTTGATACTCCATCCCTTTCAGAATATCTCCTCACAGCAGCTGATATTTTGAATTTAAAACTCCGTGCTAAGCTTGTTGTTTTGAACTCTGGCCACACCCATGACCGTGCTGGACGTATAAACTCTGATGGAGTTGTTGGCTTGACACGAGCCCTACTCTCAGTTGGAGCTGGCTGTGTGCTGTATTCATTATGGCAAGTTCCTGACCAGGCATCAAAATTGCTCATGAAGACTATGTATGTAGCCTTGCAGGAGAGTCATACAGTAACTCAAGCTTTGCATTTGGCTATTAAAGCTGTTCAGGCAGTTAAGCAATTCTCACATCCTAGCAACTGGGGTGGATGGGTATTGGTTGGCAAAGATATCATGCTTAGCAGTAAAATGGCTCTTATGGGTCATGCAATTTGTGAATTACTCCAGTCACCATCTCAGTGCAGAGATTCAATGCGAGTACTTTTACATCTTGTAAGTATGCCTTTTGCATCTTGTAATATTTCATATTTAAAAGCAATCTCTTTTTTACACATAGAACTGATATCTTTTTGCAAAAATGCTTTGTTGTTTAGGTTACAGTTTAATATTTTTGCTATGGCCATGTTAAGTCTGATTTATATAGTGCTCAAAATTAGCTTTTTTAATTAGGCTCATGGTTTATTCCAGATACTGAAAGGAATGAAAACAGATTTTAACCACTTGCTGCATATCTTAATTAGGTTATTTTATATAGTTTTATTTCTTTCATGTTTACTTTTTTGTTTTGTATTTCATTTTCTTTAAGTAGATAAATTTTGCTTTTGACTGCTTCAAGTTTTGTTCTTTAAATGTCACAAGCATTATGATTCTTTTAACACTGAATAATACTCAAACTACTAGTACATTGATTAGAATGGATTGTCTTGCTTTGTTTCCTGAAATTATTTTCATTATCTTAGAGAATAAAATTCTAGAGATTGTGTCAGTGAGGCTGAAAAATTTTTGGCAGCTTAATTTTAATTTCTTTATAAAATGACAGACCTCATTAAAGATTTGTTGCATGAAGTAAATGATTTTATTGAATTATCTTTAACTATATATAATTTTAAATTACTAATTTTTTGTATTAATTTCACCCATTTCTAACATCCATTTTTTTTTTTGTCTTTTGTGATATGATGGATCGGTTTTTATACCCCATGTTGATTTATGCAAACAAACAAATGAATTGCTAAACAATGTTTTAAAGACTTTATAATCTTTTTAATATTATTAAAGAAATATTTTTATACTAGTAAACTAAGCAAGCCATCTTCATTTTGAACTTACAAATTGCTATCTAAATTATGGAGTTCTGTATTTTTTTATATCTTCAATTTATTGTTACTTTGATATGATTTTTGTATGAAAGATATTTCTTTAATTAATATTTATTAGCAATATGGTTTACTGGGTTTGAATTGCTTAAATCTTGAACATGACATTAATATTGAAGTTTGTAAATTTATATGCTTATAAAATATATTTATATATATATATGATAAATCTTGCCTACCAGTGATTAATAAGGCTAATAATTTTATCTAAATTGTCTTTTTTAGATTGAGAAGTCTCTTCAAAGAATTCATCAAGGTGCCAAGAACCCAATGTATACAATGTTTCAGAGCATTGAAAACAAGGTTGGCCAGATCAGTGGGTGGAAAGATTTGCTGCATTCAGTGGGTTTCCGCTTTGAGCCAGCAGCCAATGGAATGCCAGTGGCAGTATTCTTCCCACAAACAGATCCTGGAGATAGACTTACCAGAGCTAGTGCCAGTCTCCAAGCTTTACTTGGTAAGTTGGGTTAATGAGATTATAAAATTTCATTTTCACCACAAAAGAATTAAGAGCATTTAAATATCAGATTTTCTCCACAAAGAATTTTCAGGGTATTAAAAATAAATTACTTGTATTAGATAATCTCTATACAGAAACTAAGAGTAAAAAAACATAGCAAGCTCTTAAAAAAAAAAATTATTTATGCTCATAGAATATGTACATACCTCTCTCTTTCCTGCCTTGTCAGTGAAGTTTAGAATATGCTGACTGCATCGCTTGAAGAGGAGTAAATTTTCCTCCCTAAGAAGCCGTCTGTTGGCTGTGGATGTCTGAGCAGTCATGATCCTAGATATTGAGTGGATATATGAACTACAACATTTTAGTTTAGCCCTAATATGAATTGATCAGTTTGTTACTCACACCAAGCTGTAACTCTTAAATATAAACACACACACTTTAAACTACTTGGACATTCCCAATCCAAATACCACTGGGATTAACACCAGACCTATTTCCATATATAATATTTAGAATGCAGTGACTGAAGGTCAATTGGTTTGAAAGACTAAACTTTCAACATAGCTGTAAAACACCTGACATTACACTAAAACTTGTGTAAAATAGTTTACAGGTTCTCAGAATTTTCCTCAAATATTAGTATATTGTCTGTGTATTCTTGTTTCCTAATTTTGAGTTCTGAAGTAGGTGGGGAGCACGGACAGTGAAGAAAATTAAAAAAAAATAAACATAAAGTGGCATATAATAAACCACCCAAGAGACAACATATTGAAACATTTGGATAATGAGTTTGAATTGAGCTTGCTTGAATCAGTTGGGGGACATTCTACTGTCCAATCAAGATTATCACCATTCATAATTAAAAAAACTATATCCTCTAGCTTGTTCCCCAAAGAAAGTAAAAAAAAAAGAATTTTCTAGTTGAAGTAGAAAAAAAAGCAAGCAAGCGAGCAAGCATTGTTGAGGATGGACATATTTCACAACATAAAAATATATTCCCTCAAAACATTAAACACTAGCAAGGATGTAGCAAGAAGCCCTGAACTATTACTTTGTGTACTTGTTGAGATAAAAACTAACCTCAAAAGTTCAGGAGTTATAGACTTTAGAAGAATAAACATAAAAAAGGAAACCAAACAGATTCAAATAAAAATGTACTTTGTTACCTTCAACACCAATTTCCAAATAACAAAAATCAAAATGTTAAACCTTTGAGAATGTAGACCAGTACATACCCTCCCCTTTAAGATGCTATAAGTGTCAGAGATACAGGCATCATGTAGCCAAATTTATGGGAGGAATAACATGTAAGACATGAGAACAGAATGACTCTGATCACTCTGAGCAATTGAAAGCACTGTCATGCAGATCACCAAGTATACACATGTGAAATCTAGAGCTAAAAAGGAAATAAGAGGTGAAATGCAAAAACATAACTTCCTAGTGGCATGAAAAATAGCAGAATCCTAGATGAAAAATGTCTCATAATTGAGCAATGGTCACCAACTACAACTAATACCAATTAACTGAATAAATACAAAGCACTCATTGAGAAACTTAAAATTATGGCTGGATAACTGGTCAACATTAATCAAAGGAACAAAAATATTGAGAAAAATGTGAAAGCATGTTCTCATAAAAAATTATCTCATCAAAAACCCAGAGGCACAAACCATTCCAAAAAACAAAACATGTCACCAAAAATGTTAACTAAAAACCCTCTCTGACAACATCCAAAAATCACCTACCAAAGTTCTGAAAACGGGAACTACAAAGATCTCTAATCTGAATCCCTTTACTGAAGAATCTTCTTTGTCAATGACCTTAAAAGAGAGATCCCTAAAGAGGCAAAAACTATTTAACCATATATTCCAAAATAAACTATATTGATGATCCTTCTCAAAGCAAAAAAAAAAAAAAAACATAATTGAAAGTCACAAATTCCAGACCATATTCAATATACATGAAAAATGGGCACATATGACAATCTTCCAAACTGCAACCAAATTAAAAAAACTCCCAATAAATAACTCTGATTAGGGTCCATAAAATCGTCAATAAAAGTTTTTGTTAAAAGAACTAATTTCCTTTTTAAATCCTTCTTCACAAGTTTAAATCACTTGGTCAAATTTTAAGATCTTGCTATTTCTCTCTCTTTCTTTGGCAGCTGATACTGTTAAAGGAATACTTACCATGACGTTATTATAATAGCAAGAGTTATTTTCTCTTTGTTAGTAGAGAAATGTTTTAAAGATGCCATTTTCACCTGTTGAAACTAATTCATAAATTATTATAAATGTTTCTTGTATTTTCATATTTAAATTTTACTTTTTAAATTGAGAAACTATAGAAATTATAAGTATGTAATAGTTCTACACTTTTCATTTTTAAATCAACTTTTTTTTCTTGCTTAATAAGGCAGTTGGCCATGAATTTTTTTCCTTTAAATTTTTTTAATGCAAGGGGAGGGAAACAGTTGTGTGTTCAAATGTTAGTCTGCTAATTTTCCAGAATTTTCAGTTTTGGCACCAGATTGTTATAATTTTTATTCACACTAGGAAGGAGAATTAATTTTAAACTGGAACAATTATTAGGTTGGTATATATAAATATTGCTATACATATAGTTGGTATTTATTTGTAATTCAGATAAAATTAGTTTTGAAAGCATGTAACATGCTTAGTATTAATGAGATGTGGCACTGAAAAATAGGTCTAAGAAATTGAGATATAAAATTGTGTTTAAAAAGAACGTATTTCCCCATCACATTCTGCTTCATAGAACTTCAATAAACTCTATCATTTCATCCTTTGCAGTTCTTTGTTCTTACATTTTATGTTTTGTTTTTAATCTCATAGGTTTACCTTCCAACTCAATAACAGCACTTTCTAAATTTTTGAACAATTATGAAGCAGGAGAAGCTATTATTACCACCGTGAGTATTTCCCTGTTCTTTTCTACTCTTTTATTAGATATGATATTAATAATTTCAATTTTCTTATGGAAATGTTTTTATTCAGATCTGTAAGTGTCAAAATTACATGCTCATTTATATTATATATTTCGCTGTTGTAATGATATGATTTTTTTTTTTCTTTATTTTTGATAGAGATGATGAGAGATAAAACATACAAAATTGAAAACAAAAGTCCTTAAAATTATATTAAACAATATAGTGTAGAAGATAAATTTTATTCCAAAATTACAAATATGATAATATAATTTAATTGATTTTCAAACATAAAATTAGTAATAAAGATTTGTTAGAGAATCCTCTAGATTTCTATAATTTTCTCATTTAAATTTAACTATTCTGGCTTTTATAAGTGCTTATCCTCTGCCTATTAACATCCTTTTTATATCTCACCATATATTCTAATTGGTAATTTTATTAACAAATCTAATAAACTATCATGTGGTTTATAGTAGTTTAGTATTAGCCAAGATATGATTTCGCTAATGTGGATTTTAAATATGATTGTATATTGTCTGTAGTAATAGTAGTAGTTTTACAAAAATATATAAATGAGGATTTTAATTGTAAAGTTTGGATCTTCAGCTTTAATTATGCAATTGAAACTGAATTAACTTGTATTTATTGCTATATGTTCAAGTGCAATGGTATATGGATTGTACTTGCAGAAGATATTTTTTTAAAATAAGGAAACTATTAGGTTGGTGCAAAAATAATGACGTAATAATGTTGTTTGTTGACGTTAAAAAATACGTCAAAAACGACATTATTACGTCATTATTTTTGCACCAACCTAATATGAGGATAGTTTAAACTGTTTAAATATTAACAGAAATTTTTTAATATAACATTTTAAATAACAAGAATTTCCCAACATTTGGTTTTGGTTCCTCGGCGTTCCTTATAAAGAACCAAGTTTATTAAGTATGAGACTAAATCAAAATGATAATGAAAAAATAACATACCATAGCTCATCCTACCTACAAGCACTGGACAAATTGTGAGATTTAGCACATTCTTACAGAAATTACTAAAATATGTACTTTTCGTTAATTTTCAAATTATACTTAAAATTCTCTTTTAGAAATACTTTTTCAAGCAATTAAAAATATCCAAAAGTTTATGAACAGTTTACCAACACTGAAAAAAAATTATCTGAAAAAATTTTAAGTGTGATAGAAAGTCTGTGGGTTCTCTTTAATATTTTACTTTCATCAATTTCCTGATATATCCACTTTAAGATAAATAAAGAAATACTTCTTTTTTTTTTTTCTCTAAATATTACAGATGCATGATATTCTCAGTTGTGTCTCATCTAAAGAAAATATCATCGAAGTTTCCATCAATGTGAAGTTGTGGCAAATTCCAGGTTGCCATGAATTTCTGGCTTCTCTTGGTAAGATAATTTCTTTACAGATTTTCCAAAAACATATTCTTATTGTTAGATGTCTAGTTCTCATTGGTTTCTTTTTTTATGGTTTATCTACTCTTTGTGGGTTATTTAAAGCCAAGACATTTTGGATTGTAAATTTTCTTTTGATGAATAGTGTATTAAAAATTTTTTTTGAGAATAATAATGATTTTCCCAGATACATATCCTACTATTTAACCTATACCTTTCCCAAAGATATTTGCACAGAAATGAATGTAACAAACTCTTCTCTTGAATTTCTCATTCCAAGGCATTATCAATTACATCACCCACCCATCCACCTCACTGCTTTCTCTTGTTGCTATATCTGTATGCTTGTGAAATCATACAATTTAAAAAGAAAATTCAAAGAATATATTAGATATGTGCGAAATTCTTTTGTTTGCGTCCTCTGATATTATAAAGTTAATTTAATTTTTTAACCAATTTTCAGTATGAATTGTTATTCAAAGTTAATAGTTTAAAGTATAAAGCTCCTCATGAAATATCCAATTCTTTATATATTACATTTTATGAACCAGAGAAATCCTTTAATGATAACTATCAAGTTCATTTAACTTAGAAAAATGAGTTACAAACATAATTTATGTTTTTACTTTGTTTGGTTTTTAATAATTGTTAGCTTATTAGAAGTGTTTTGAATTGGAGTAAATTTTGAAATAATTAAAAAAATTAAATGAAAAAAAAAACAAGCATAATTAGAAAGATGTCCATTATATTAAAAATAATAGAAATTATTTCACAATACTAGGGTGAATCAATAAGTCTGCAGCTAGACACAGTTATTAAAGGAATTTTGATATGAAATTTTAATTATATAATGTTAGATTTATGTAATCTATTGAATAGTATTGGATTTAGTGCATTGACAAGGAAGAAAATTATATTGAAATATAAATATTTGTGCAAAATAAAGGCGTTTTTCCATAATTAGGTTACATACTTATTGATGTATTTATATATTTGATAATTTATTTGGTGTATACATAAAATATAAAGTATATAGCAATATTCAAATGCATACAAGTATAAAAATAATTGAATTTATTAAAATATTTTTGTAATATCAGTAGTTAAAAAAAAAAAAACTAATAGTTGGTGAAAAATTTTAAGCTGTTAATAATTAAGCATTTATAATTCTTTAGAGTGCAAAGAATTAAAAAATATTGATTAGAAAAAGCATAATGTTTGTTTATTGGTTAAATTTAATAACTATACTTTTTTTTTTATCTAAGGATTTGATTTACTTGATGTTGGTCGTGATGATGTCACATTGAGATTAGGCAAACAAGCCACTAAGCGTCATCTTCAGTTTGCTCTGCAGTCTTTGGTAGCTGTTTTTGGTAAGTTCCCCCCACAATGTATTTGTTACTAAATAATGTTTACTGACAGAGGAAGGAGTGATTTTTTTTTTTTTTTTTTTTTTTTTTTTTTTTTAAATTTGAATATATATTTATTTGATACTGTTATTAATGGACTATTTTACACAATTTACATTAGTTATACTTCATGGCAAAACCTGTTTTTAAATCTCTCAATCTTAATGAAAAGAAGCTTGTTAAATTTATTACATTTCATTACCATGGTAAGATATTTTTACTCATATATAAATGATCTTAATTTTTTCTTTTACCAGATACGCAAGAAGCCCCCAAGAGTCTTGCCTTAGACAGTTCCAGTTCTTTGGAGAGTTTGTCTTCTTCCCATAGTTCCAACACCACAACCACATCAGCCTCCACATTGTCTAATTTAGCTGGCACACCCCCATTATCACCACGTGCCAAAAAAAAGTCCTTGTTTAATCCTGCAGAAATGGAAAAAATGAGAAATCTTAATCGACAACATCTTATGCAACAGGTAAAAGACTAGCTGTATTAAGTTACAGTGGCAGACAGTCTTTGACTGTCAGCACCGTCTGTCGAACTCTCTGCATTAGCAGAGAGGAACCCGGACGAGGCTTTTCCGAAGGGCAAGGTTTCGTTCGGGGAGGTAGACAGGCCTTGAACCCGCCTAGGCAGGTTCGAAGGCTATATTTTTGGCCGAGCCTACGGGCTTGGAAGACCCACATTAAACTCGGCCTTGTGCCACATTTAATCCTCGTGGGGGGATCGATAAATAGCGGTAAAAGACTGAAATAAAAAAACATACAGGCAGGATATCTGCAAAATTATATTTCTCTTTAGATTGAAATTTTAATTATTTTTTTTATTATTCTTTTCCAGGTTGGATAGAAAATTGTTTATAGATACAGGGTTATAAATGTGTGTGTTTGTGTGCATATACAAATAGGTACATATGTACAAAATCATTGATATAGGACCATGTGTATGTAGCAAATTGAAAATTATTTCTCTATATGGATACTAAAATACCTGACACATTAGTGTCTGCCACTTTCTGTCAATCAAAATTGATTGGGGCTTATAGCCACATCACATTGAAGTACCAATTCTTGTACAATCACCGAAGTCAAGCATAGTCAGTACTTAGTCAGGTGACCACTTGGGAATAACAGGTACTGTATGATTGGATGTACAGATGGTGTAATGGATAATGGCTCATAATTTTTAATCAAAGAGTAGTTTCAATTCCTGTTGGTTTTGTTATAGTCACTTATGTGCAAATACCTTTGCAAAAGGTAAGAATCTACCTCTTCTACCCCCAGCTATGGGTTAGACTTGTATCACTTAACCATTATTATCTCCCCCAAAAAATTATTACAATTTAAAAATATTTTATGGCTTTAAATAACCTGCAATGGGTTGATAAGCCATAGAAAACAAATCAGTCAATCAAAATTGATTGCTTCATTTGTATTTTTTATGGCTCATTAATCCTTTGTGGATTATTTAAAGCCAAAACATATTTCAGACTGTAGGTTGTTGTTGTTTACAATACCCAGTGTTACCAAGCAGTCCTCCAGTGAAGTACTGTCCAAGCTTGACTTTGCTTAACTATGGTATTGAACTATCACTCAAAAACTACTGTTAACTAAATTATCCAATAAAGCTTTTTCTGCAAAAGAAACAGCCATATTACACATAGTAAAATTTAGAAAAAAAGCTAAAAGTAACCACCTAAAGGATACTTATAATAATCGCAGTATTCCCAACTTATTATGTGTACTGTATAACTGAAAGACTGTCATATAGTCTTCACTGAAATGAGCCCATCCTTGGGGCAGGTCATTCTTATTTTTGTTCATGCATACATCACTTTTAACTCCATTATAAATAAATAAGATTTGACCATTTAGAATACTGACAAAAATATTAATAAAGATAATTAAAAATCCAGCATTTCTACAGAATTAATTTACATTTCTAAGAAAAATTACGTTAACATTTTGCTCACTTGGTGAATAAAAGCAACTGCTACCTGCTAAAATAAAACTGTTGCTAAATAAATGCAAAATTTTCTCACAATAGATGAAATTGATAAAATGCTGAATGTGATTTGCCAACTTCTATCAGAAATGGGAACTTCAATTTTGGTTGGAATCTATTATTCTGTTTTCCATTTTTGATTACTATAACCATATAATATTTTGTCTTTTGTTTCTATGCAGGGTGGTCTGGTTGGTAAAAGCAGTACTCATTATAAAGCATCCAAAATTCCTCCTCCAAACCCTTCACTTTGTCTCTCCCATCAAAACCGCATCAAAGCCATGTATCCACCTGAAAACTGCTTTTTGCGCAGTCCAGCAACGAGTCCAGAAAGTTGCATGTCAGTAAGCAGCACGAGTAGTCCTGACGAATTATCTAATCTCCTTCATTTAACAAATTCCCAAAGCACTCCCAACATTGCTTCTCAAGATAGTCAGATGGGCCAGAAAACAGGTGAGAATTTCAAACTTTAATAAATACTACCCTTTCAAGATTCTACTAGTAGAATTTACCTGTTCACTTTGAACAAGTCAAAAGAATGAAGTAATTAAGGAAATAACTTTGGATCTTTTGAGACTTATTTCCTTTGGGCAGTTTTTATATGCATGCATGTGTGTATACTGAACATTTACATACATTTTTATATCTAACTTGGCATATTTTAAAAATAGGCAAGTTACATTTTGTACAAGGAAATATGAGAGAATTATGAACTTAGATTTACTAATTAGATTAAGCGGTTCTCCAGAAAGAAAATTAGGACACAAGTGCCTTCCCAAGAATAATCAGTTTTCTGAAATCTAATTAACAAAAAAAAATATTAAAAAATAAAGATAAAAATTAGGTACATGAAAAAATAAACATAAAAATCTGTATCAATTAAAAATTTTTCTTTTATTTAGATGTTTATATTTATTGAGTGAAGTGAATTCTCTACATACACACATACATACATCAGCTGAACAATATCTTAAGGAAGGCAAATTTTGAAAACTAATAATAGTTATTCAGTAGGTAGTAGAATAGTTCTTTCTGATAAATATATTGCTGTCATACTTTGTATGAAAGTGTTTGAAGAAAGGGTTTATTTTTGTTTAAGGTTTTCTTTCTCTTAGGCTATTTGTTGTTGATAGATCATTTTTTCTGCTGTGATTTGAACTTGCATCCCACATCACAGAAGCCTGTTTTTCATAGATGTCACATTAACTACCATTTCCATGGGAACCTAGATGAGCACAATCTGTAGTCCTCTTCTCTGATTATCTAGGCTATCATTTTGCTATATTGAAAATGCTTCATCAGAAAGTAACAAAGAAAACAAATAGTAGGTAATTGCTAACTCTAGCATTAAAGGATTTTATTGTCCAAGAGTGTTATAATAAAAAACAAAAACAAGATGGAGCAAAATTATTAGGTTGGTGTAAAAATAATGTTGTTTTCTCACATAGTAACATGTGAGAAAACGACATTATTTTTGCACCAACCTAATAGTAAAAAAATAAAAATAATAATGAAAAAGTGAAAACACTTATTAAATGATTTATTTTGAAATCTTTGTCTTATACTGACTTCTTTAATCCTTGAATTATCTTCCACATTGGCATTGAAACTTTGCTATAGCAAAAAAAACAAAATATGGAATATAAGAGAATGACACTTCCTAAAATCAATATTTCCATGACCAAACATAATAATATGGAATTTGGGAAACGGGGGGAAAAATAAGAATTTTTCAACACTCTTGTAAGTCAGAGAAAAAGAAAAGAAAACAGTTTTGCCTATTGTCTGGTTCACACTCATCTCCATCTTTTGAATAGGAGTAGAGTTTTATCTCTTGTTTCTTGATTAGGATTGGGTTTCTGGGTCCTAAAGTCTTTTCCTTTTCTTTCAGTATCCTTTGTATCATAGTGGCAATATTGCCTTGCTTGGAGTGAATTGATTAAAAAAAAAAAAAAAAATGAAAACAAAATAACAAGTTATGATCACAATAGCAGGGAAACCATAATACTAATACATAGGTAATTAGTAATGTTTGACTATTGTTATATTTTCAAACATTTCTGTTAGTTTCCAACACAGAAATCTTATGAAAATAATAAACTTTATAAAATTTCTATTCTAATTTATCAAAGTTGCACAAAATATTTCTTTGTTTCATATTTGATAGATAATTGTAATAATTATGTTTGTTCAGTCAAATTTCCTTATCTGTTATTTTTTTTTTTTTATGACAATCTTTCAGCAGTTATACTTTTCTAGCCCTTTTTAGAAATGTTGTGTATTTTGGAATTTTAGAACCTTGTTCTGAAGGAGCATGTGCTTCCTCTCCTATGTACATCACATTTGTTGACTTGGAATTGTCCTTCCCTGACCAAATGTGAATTTCATGAACCCTCTCAATTTTGAGGCATGTTTATAGAGCCTCAAATTCATTGTTTATTCATTTATGATCAATGTCTCCCACATGCACTTGACATCTCTGCTTGGCTTACTGAACTCATATTTTAATGCATTGTATTTCTGTAGTTAATGTAGGTATTATTGCTTTGTAAGAATTTATTGATGTTACAATAGTTAATGTTCTTTGAAGAAAGCATTATTAATTTTAAGCAGTTTACTCCCTTTTAGAATTTGATGTTCTTTAACTGATATAGGCAAGAATTTTTTATTATGTAGCTATTCATGTATATTCTATTTATTGTATTTAGTAAACCAACAGAATAATACTTTGCCATAAGTAAGGTACACAGTCATGACTCACAGGCCATTACTACTGTAGAAAATTAATCATAACCTGTTCCATGGTAAGGTATTTTTTGTCTGGTTTTCTGATATTTTATTCACAAGTAGATTTTGAGTTAAACCAATTGAAAGTTTCACTGAAGCAAAACTCAATTTTCAAGAAACATTTGTTTTTTACCTTTTAATTTGCATTTGAATTATAAGCTTTAGATTCAATAAAGTCTGTTCATGACCTTAATTTAAATTAAAAAAAATATTACAAGTTAACTAAGAGTGGATCAATAAATAAGTCTGTAGAAACAGTTATTAGCTGAATGTTGATCAGAACACTTCACTGTATAATGTTCAATTTATGTGATTAATATTCACTACAGAATCAAGTGCATTTATAAAATTATATTGAAAAATCATCTTTTTATATTGTAAAATAATTTTTTTTTCATCATGAGGCTTTCTCATCTGGTCAAAAGGTCTACTCATATGCAATATATATTATTAGGTTGGTGCAAAAAATAATGTCGTTTTTGACGTTCAACTTCAAAAGAAAAACGACATTATTTTTGCACCAACCTAATAGTTTTATTGTCAATATTATTATTTTTGTTGTTTTTTTCTTTTTTTTTTAACTCTCAAATTTATTTCACCAGCCTATCATATCTACATATTATAAGAATAGTTGTATATTTAGGCAGCAATCCTTTCTTTATGCATGTTTCATTAAAAACAACAGACAAGGTACCACGGTTAAGCTTTTTATTTAATTTTTCTTGTGTTCTAACAAGAGCTTTCTTTTCTGGACAAAGAGTGTGTAAGAACTGTCCAAATGTTTTATATTTCTGAGCGCTTTCAGCTATAACTTTAACCATTATCAAGATGATTAAATTTTTCAGCTTAACTGAGTGTGTGCATTCTGTGTATGTGTAAAAAAAAAAAAAAAAAAAAAGAAAAAGCCAACTCTTAACAATATTAACTACGAACAAAGCCACAATGTGCTAACCGTATTCGGAAATTAAAAACATCCCTACCACACACTAAGATATACACAGAATGCACACACTCAATTAAGCTGAAAAATCAAATCTTCCTTGATAATGGCTAAAGGTATAGCCGAAAGCGCTCGAAAATATAAAACATTTGGACAGTTCTTACACACCCTTTCTCCAGAAAAGAAAGCTCTTGTTCGAACACAAGAAAAATTAAATAAAAAGCTTAACTGTAGAACCTTGTCTGTCATTTTTAATGAAACATGCATTTTATAAGAAGCATATGTGAACAATCTTTCTTTATTATCATATATATATATAAAAACCATTTGTACAACAAATCTTTTTTCCACTGTGTTTAAATGTTTATTTTGCATTTCAGGTGGATCTACTGATTCATTTCAAAAAGCTCCCTCCTACATGAAAAGATTGATCAAATCTTATTCTATGGATGATTCATGCAGTGATAAAGAAAGTCCTAGAGCTGATTCTACCCACCATTTTATTCAAAAGCAAATCTGGAGAGACAAAAGGGAACTAGGTGATGCTCACAGCTCCTCCAATGAAGAAACATTTTCGGACAAACCTTTTGACAGATTGTCCCCAAGTTGCACATCTGGAAGCTCTAGGATCAGTTTACTTGCTTCCAAGTTTAATAAAAGTGACAGCGGAATTTTTTCAACTGTTTCTCAGAGTCCTAAAAATCCAAGACCTGTGTTTTCTTCATCAAATTCCCTTTTCAAGAGAGTTGGAGGAAATGGTGAGCAACAGAAGGTACCAAGTTCTGCTTCTGTTTTAAACCCTGAAGAAATTGCCCAAAAAATTTTGGCTGATGTTGCACCCCAACGAGAAGCAGTTGAACAACTTCAGAAAGCCAGTTTTGTTCAGTCACAAAAGAAGACCCACATACTTCGGTCAGAACAGATCCAGCAAAGAATGAAATCAAGTCCTGATGGCCATAGCCACAGTTCATACTCTTCAAGTTCAGCCAATTCTTCCAGGCGAGCAAGCCCTGCCTGTAGTCACACAGGTGATATGATCACATGCAGGCATACCCCTAGTCCATCTGATAAAAGCTCTGGTACTTATGCTAGTAACAGTAGCTGTCGGTCACCAATAGTATACAGAGAACACTCTCCAAATTCATTATACAGAAGTAGTTCTCCAAATGTAGGGAAGTCTCCTGCAATCTATCCAAACAATGCTGTTAAAAAGGAATCTCACCTTGGAGGAGGTTTGTGGATGAATACTACAGAAAAACAGTCAGATCTACCCATGTCTAGTGCTACCAATCAATTTTCATCCTGTTCTTCAATAGGAAAATCTACAAATAGTTTGGCAGGTAGCCAGAACAAAATTCCTTTGACTGATGGGCATTCAGATTTGACAAATAACAATCCTCTTCCTGTATCACCAGCACCTTCAGGATGGAGTAAAGGCACACAACAAATATTAACTTGTCTTTCTTCATCTCAACTCAGTACTTTTAGTAGCCAAAACAACCAATCTGAAACTTTTTCTTCTTCCTCTTATAATGCACTGACCAAACCTCCAATCCCTGCCAAACCCCAGCTTCGGCAGACAAGCAATTCTGCTTTTAAGTGTTTATCTTCAGGTGAAAGTAATTCAAAAGGAAGAACAAGTTCTGGGCAACAAGGAAACCAGTCAGTTAACAGCAATAAGCAATCAGTTAATAAAAACCAGTCAGAAAAAGTTTCTTATCCATCAACATCATTTGACACTGTTGTCCTTGTTCATTCAAAAAATCTTCCTGTTTCTAAATCACATCTGGGGACATTTTCCACTTTTAGTGCTGACCATTCTAGCACAACACCAGAATCTCCAGAATATTCTGTCTTAGAGCCTGAAGTTCCTTCTAGAACCATTCCATCACATGCAGATAAACAAACATTAAACTCTCAACTGCATACATTCACAAACACAGATAAGGATTTTCAACTGAAGAATTCTCCACA
Organism: Acanthosepion lycidas; assembly: GCA_963932145.1. NCBI lineage: Eukaryota > Metazoa > Mollusca > Cephalopoda > Sepiida > Sepiidae > Acanthosepion > Acanthosepion lycidas. The sequence continues at coordinate 39,159,360 of OZ010574.1, forward strand.
CTCTGAATTTAAAGATTCTGTCTCTAGAAAAACTATTCCTGATTATACAACTGTGCTTCCAGCAGTGACAAGTTCTGAGTGTGAAAACCCAGACTCAAATGCTAACCAATTCCCTTATCCCAGGTCAAGAACAACCCATTCCCAGAACAAACGATACTCTGACCCCTCTATACTTGAAACAGACTTGTCCAATTCTCAGGTCAATAATCAAACTAACTATTTACCCTCACCAGCCTCTGTTCGCTCTTCAGAAGGAAGAAGTGTACAGAAAAGGGTGTGTTTCAAAGACCTGGACAAATCTCCAACTACCAAACCCTCTTCTACTACCCCAATTGCCAGAAACCGTGTGTCTTTTGATTATGAGCCAATGGATAATCTTCGTTATTCAGATTTTCCTTTGGCCACATCAAAGCCTGAAGGCAGTCAGTCCCATTTCTCATCAAGTGTGCCATATTCTGGAGAACAATCTTCATCAGTAAATATAGAAAATGTACAGACATTTTCAAGACATTCTTACTCACAGCTTACGAATGGCAGACCCCCACCTCATGTTCCAGCCCATTTACCTTCTTCATTCTCTCATTCTGCTAATCATGCCCCTCCAGCTCCTTCATCTGCCACGTCAGCTCGTCCCATTCCCCCACCCAGGTCAACATCTATTGTCCGGTCGGCAAAAACCAACAATGGTGTTTCACCATCAAATCATAGAAAAAGTAAAGTTCTTCAAATTTCGAAGTGTTAACATCAGTCAAGAAATAGGATTATCCTGATAATAAAATTATTTCTTGTTTTTTTTGTTTTTCTTTCCAAAAACAGGAAGAGAAAAAAATGAAAGATATTTTTAAAATACTGTATGATAAGAAGAAATATAAGTTTCTTTATAATTTCATTTTTCTTTTTCTTTTTTTCTTTAAAAAGATATTTTTGCGAATCTGTTTTTAAATTCTAGCAACATATGGTCTGGTGTTCCTGCTGTATATTTAGAGATTCTTGATAAAATCCAAAGAAGAATCAGCAATATCATTGGTCCCGACATCTCGGCTTCAGTCTCACCACCCTAGTGTAGCTTACCTGTGCCTTTTCTATAAATGCTTTCATGGTAATTGTTCAGATGAACTCTTCATTATGGTACCTTGATTTTATGAATTTAAGTGCAGTACCAGATTGGTGGTAAGGTCTCATGAATTCAGTTGAAATGGCTAGATGTAACCATAAGTTCTATACTAACAGTTTCTTTTTTTGCACTTCATGTTTGTGGAATTATCTTCCAGCTTCATGCTTTCCAGCCAACTTTAAATGCAATGTCAATTGTTATCTCCTGTCTTGATTAGTCTTCTATTCTTCTTGCTCCATTATGTGTGTTGTTTGTTTTTGTATTCTTCCATGCTCGGTAGCCCCTTGTGTCCCAGTGCCTTTACTGCTTTGCATGGGTGATATTAAAAAAAAAAAAATCTTCATAGTATTAATATGTATTTTAAATCTTGAGAAATTTGCACACATTTGCTGATATTAGTTGAGATAACTGTTTTTACTTTGCAGCTTAAAATTAGCTCAATTAGTTTGAACGTCTTTGAGCATCTGAAACAAAAAGGTGTCATTCTTTTGAGAAAAACATTGATAAAAAACAAGATTATCACTGCATTTGCTCCCTTGCAGATTATCCTACCTTCTTTCTATACATCATGTGCAAAAGAGGATCTATTTTTAGTGCACCCAGATTTTTTTTGCTTGTATATAAATAAGTAAATGATAATATTAGCATTTAATAGAAACCTCATTTGAGAAATTGTTTTTTTCCAGTTCAGCACAAACATGAATTCCACAATATCATTCAGTTATAAATCATTTATTTTTTTTTTTTTAATTCTTTGTTGGCATATTTTAGGTGTACCTTAATACCTACAGCTACAATCAATGCACTCTTTTGAAATTTCTTTAAGTTGAGTATGAATGATGAACCACAATTATTTTTCACTTATAAATCCCCTGAATTTTTATTTATATATATTTTTTTTTTTTTTTTATGCCACCTTAATCTCAATACCATTAGCTAAAATGCCACATTTTGGTTACATGCAGACATACAAAATCAAATCATTGGTATTCTATAGATAAATATGTACAAAATGTAAATAATCTTTCCTTAATTTGAAAAATTCCAATTTTTTTTTTTTTTTTTTATATTTCTGGTTCATTTTTACCACTATTGTTATTGAAAGAAAGACTTTTATTGTTGAACTCCTAAAAGTTAAGCAATATACTTTTATAATTACTTAAATAAGTAATTTGTGTACTCGATGTTAATTTATTAATTTTGACAAGTATTTTTTCATTTTATTTCTGTTGCATTTAATTGTAACTGTCAGATTATTTTATGGTCATTAGTAAATAACAAGAATCAAAATAAAGAATAAGCCTCTGGCAAGATACAAACTTGCATTCCTTTTCTTGATTCTTAAGTAACTACTTATTAAACCACAAAACTATTAGTTCTAAAAGCTCTAATATAGGTTTTGTTTCTTTCTCTGAATATTTAAGGCAACCATTTTTGTTTTTAATGTTTGCATACACTAGTAGCATTATCTTTAATCTATTAGATGAAACATTGGCAATTATTATTGTTTATTGATTTTTCTTTCATGTTAAATTGAAGTGCCCAAAAAATTAAAGACATTGACCTAATAATATGCAGCTGTTCCTTCTGCCAGATTAATGATACCTGCATGATGTGACCAAGGAGCTGGTGTCGTCATATGGGTATATCCATTCAGTCACATTCCAGGGTTGTCAATAATTGAGTTGATTCTGTTAATTGCTACAAGTATTTTGTGATATCTGCAATATGCCTTAGATATGCTCCATAGAGTTTAAACTTTATGAGTATGAGAGCTTGGAAGTTAGCCAAGTTTTCCTGGAATCAGTTTTGTGTCACTTGTGCATGATAATAGATGCTGCAGTAACATGTCTTGCTTGAGCAACTGGTTGTGAGTATAAAGGGAGGTAAATGGTCTTGCAACAAGATCTGTATATGTTACACTTGTCAAGACATGCTCTAGTTTCGTTAATAGTCTTTGCAAACCCATTCCACATGACAGAGCCATAACTATCTTGCACAACACCTTGCTGACAGGCTCGATCAATAACATTATGCAGTCTCTTATGCACACATATAAACTCAATTATTTTCCTGAAAGAGATGTAACTGTGATCAGATCAATCTCTTGCAGTCCAAGTTCTCATATAAGGTACAATAACTGAAGCCACGATATCAATAATGATATCCTTTGTCATGAAGGAATTAAGTGTTGCTGCTGACACTTGAATTGCCAGAGAGCAAGCACAGTTGACCTCATTTTTAAATAATTAGATCACAGGATGGGCAATGGAAATATATATATATATATATATATATATATATATATATATATATGGGAATTGGTGGCATCTGACCAGAGTATTGTTTGAAGGTGTTACTATTATTGTATTTGTGATTTACAAAGTCTCTCCTACAAATGGGCATTACAAAATCCTTGGTTAATGACTGTTGAGCAGCACCAGTATTGAATTGAGGTGTGAAATGATGTAATTTCCTCCTTTGTTTGGGTACCCATCATCCATGAGCACTCAATTTTAATATGCCACTGATGTCTGTCCAAAATTCACATTATTTCTGGTATACCCTTGTTATTTTGCCAGGGATAAAAATTAGAGAAATTTTTAACATGAAAATAGTATCCTATCTATTATTCCATAGGCAGTATTAAATTCTGTGTCTACTAACTGACGCAGCTATACCGTCTCTTTAACTATGTTATCTTGCTGAGTTCATTTCTATAATTAGGAGGGGAAGAAAGCATCCAGTGTTCTGCAGATTCTACCAAATTTAAATTTATTTTTATTGCATTTATTAAGAAACAAAATTTGTTAGAAGAAAAGAAGAGTGTTAAACTGGTATGTAATATCAGTCTTCCTTTATGGCAGTAAATATTGGACAATCTCCTCACAGATGAAGAAGAGACTTTAGACAGAAATGTGATCCTACAGGATGCTGAGAATACCAAGGCCTGAAAATGTGAGTAACAAGGAAGTTTTAAGAAGGAAAACAAAAAAGGGTGCTTATATTTAGAATTGGAAAGTGGCAATTGAAATTTTTAGGACACATAATTAGGAAAGATTGCCTGGAGAATCTGACACTCACAGGACATATTGAAACAAAAGAGAGTAGTAAGTAACCTACCTAATGAGCTTGTGCAATTGTATGGCAAAACAGGGATTGAGAAAGACTTACTAAGAACTTCAAAGAATAGAAAATTGTGGAGAGTTATGATTTCCCACATCCTGAAAGGACATAGTATATAGAACAACAACAGACCCCTATTCTATTATTCTTAATAAGCAGGATAGAACAGAAACAAAGAATAAGATGTAAGGTATTTAATAGTTGCAATAAAAAACAGAAGTAAAATGAAAGATTACTAGTCAATAATTGATAATGCTTCACCTAATAATAAAGTCTAAATTCTTTACTTGAAACCCTGAGTAAGTAATTTTTTTTTTTTTTTTTTTTTTTTCTCTTCAAATAATTTAGCTTAAGGTTTTGCAAAGCTGTACTCAGACAACTATGAACTGTTCAAGAAACTAAATTGTTTTTGACATATATAAATTTGATAATTATGCCAAAAATAATTTTTGTACATTTGTTATAAGTTGATGTTTTAAAATTTTAATATACAATCTACTTGCCCAAAAAATAATTTTTGTACATTTGTTATAAGTTGATGTTTTAAAATTTTAATATACAATCTACTTGCCCAAGTCTGTCCAAATGACAAAACAGAACTTTTCAGTACACACTTCCACATATTGAATGTATTTTGAGTATATGACATTACTACTTCAAACATGTATGTCCCTGTTAATAGTCAATTGTCATTTAAATGAACAAAATTGTTTTAACAGCAAGGACGGCCAGATATACTGAAAATCAGATGTTAAATAGCTGTCATAAACTTTAGTTGGTTAAAGAAGTATTTCATTGTTTATTTCAGTAAACTAAAACTTTAAATACTTGCAAGGTGTAAAATTTACTATTTTATGAAAGCTTTTTTTTTTTTTTTTTTTTTTTAGATTACTTCTACAACTTACACTTTTGGGGTTCTGCTACCTTAGGAGTTAGCTGCCCTGGTAATTTCTATCTTGTGATCATAACTTGAGTAAGATTACAAATTCAAAGAAGCACTAGTGATGTTGCCAAATGAAACAAGAAGAAAGAGTGGATGATATTAGGTTGGTGCAAAAATAATGTCGTTTTCTAACATAGTAACATATGTGAGAAAACGACATTATTATTGCACCAACCTAATAGATAACATTATCTAGTTGAAAAAGACAACAAAGAGCACAGAACACTAAATGCATTAATTAGAAACAAACGAAGGCAGGCTAGAGGAATGTGTCAATGAAAAGTTTGCAGAAATAGAAAGGGTGAGCAACATAGATAAAGAAAGTATACATAAAAGAACAGGATAAAAGATGTCATCAACAGGTTGTATAAAGTCAATGGAGGAAATACTGGTAATAGAAAAAACATATACCAGAGATAGAGTGACTACATTAGAAAACTAATTCATGATGAGAAAGAGAAACCTAGAGTACAAAAGAATATTGATGGACCGAAAATATTAAAGTCTGAAATAAGATGGGCACTGGACAAGATCAACAGAAACAAAGCAACAGTACCAGGTGGGATCATAATAAAAATGCTCACATCCTTAGACAATTTTGGCATTGACAAAATCACAGAATAAATGAAATATGATAGGTCTTCTGGTATGTACCAGTTAGTGGATTTATCTTTGTAGTGCTATTTAAGAAAGCAGGTGTAAATCAATGCAAACTTAATGACCCAAATAACTCAAGCTAATAATCCAAATTCTGATGAATAGTGTGAAGCAGAATTAAACTGGAAATAGATTAACAGTGTAGCATTATCAAGGACAATAGAACAAGAAATGCTATATTTACAATCAAGATGATATCTGAGAACAATTCAAATACAGAAGGATGTATACATATTTTATAAACTGTAAAAGCATTTATGTATGGCACAAAGATCTATTTGAAATGTTAGAAAAAACTTTATGTATTTAGGAAGGATGTTACAATAATCCAGAACTTATACTTGGAACAAACTGTCTGCATATGAATAGGAAAGAAATTGATTAGGTACACAAAAATAGAAAGGTAGGCAAAATAAAGATGGCTTCTCCTCATAAGATTTGCTCAACCTCTACAGCAGGACCATCCTAAATGAGTTTGAGACCCTTCCAGGATAAAACATGTGTGCATAATCTTAACAATATAAGATACGTAGTTGATAGCTAACACAGAAAGAAAACTCCAGACCTCATAGTCAGGGTACAGAAGAGACTAACCATCAAATGTAAGAAAAGAGCAAGTATGGTTTTCATTCCAAGATGTCAATTACAAACTGGAGTCTGTCTATATTTCTGAGATGAGGTATCATGTACAGTATTTACATTAGTCGGACTATTGCCCTCATCTTTGTCGCCATATTTGTCACAACGTTTTGGCCGTTGTATGCTCCGGCCTTCTTCAGGTGGTTGGAATTTCCACTGTGCCGTGTGTCCTTGAGGACACATGGCACAGTGGATAAAGGCGTTGGTTAGATCCAGTGACCAGACCCAAAGAGTGTGAGTTCAATACCCGGTTAAGGCAGTGGAGAACTTTCAGAGGGAAAATTAGCAGGAGATAACTGATAACTGACATCCATCAAACATGGCATGTGGAACTAGAACAGTCTACCCCAGCGATCGAAATAAAGGGTTCAGTTTGAAATTCCAACCACCTGAAGAAGGCCGGAGTGTACAACGGCCGAAACGTGACAAATATGGCGACAAAGATGAGGACAATAGTCCGACTAATGTAAATACTGTACAAATTGGAGATGTCAACATCAGGGAAGTATTTTAACAGAGGATGGAAAATGTGATACCGAAATCTGGATGAGCAAGAGATACATTTGCAAAGCTAAACAAAGCAGAAAGATTTCATTAGAAACAAGATTCCTAGACAATTATGTAATATCAATTCTTTTGTATGACAGTGAATGCTGGACAATCTCCTCACGGATGAAGAGAAAATTGGAGGCAACAGAAATGTGGTTCTGTAGAAGGATACTGAGAATCCTATGGATGGAACACGTAAACAACAAAGTCTTAAGGAAAATGGAAACAAAAAATACGCTTATATCCAGAATAAGAGACCAGCTGAAATTTCTTGGACACAATGAAGAAGGAGAGTATGGAGAATTTGACACTAGCATGACATGATGAGAACAGGGAAGGCAGTAGATGACTTTACTAAACAAGCTTTTTTGAATGGATGTTAGAATTGGGCGCAGGAGGTTTGTCAGAGGGATAAAAGTTGTTACAAGGAATAGGAGATTGTGGAGAGCAATGATCTTCCATATCCTGATAAGACATTATCTAGAAGACCATGAGAAGTGGTTGGAAACCAAAATGGCATAATTATGAAAAATATATAATTATTGTCACAAGCTATCCTCTCATTCCTGAGCTTAGAAAATGTAAATAAAATTGGAAAAAAAACAAAAAAAAAAAAAACTGCTAAAAACCTGTGTGTATTGTATTTAGCTTTATACATGTTAAACCAAATTGGTAACATTGTAAATAATGAAGTTTTTGTATTGACTTATCAGTAGCATTTGTATTGTTCTTTCTGAAAAGGGAAAATAAAGAAAAGAGTATTAAACTGTAAAATGTAATATCAGTAAATGTTAGACAATCTCCTCATAGTTGAAGAAAAGACTTGAGGCAACAGAAATGTTGATCTGCAGAAGGATGTTGTGAATCCCCTGGACTGAGTAATGAAGTTTTAAAGAAAACTGAAAGATACTTAGAATCAGAAAGAAACAATTGGAATTTCTAGGACACATAATTAGGGCCTGGAGAATCTGACACTCATAGGTAATATTGGCAAGAGAGACAGTAAAGCAGTGAGTATCCCACCTAACAAGCTTGTGTAATTGGATGGCAGAACAGGGATTGAGAGAGAGAGAGAGATGAGAAAACTTACCAAGAGCTAGAAAAGATAGGAAGTTGTGGAGAGATATAATTGCTTACATCCTCAAGAAACATGCCACATAGAAGAATCAGAGGCAATTTTTTTATTAGTAGTAGAACAATATAGTGATCTTCACAAATGAAAAATGTTGTCTGCAAGACAGAGAAAAGTTTTTATGTTCATTTTCTCTATCAAGAAATCCTTTGTGATGCTATTCAATGATAGAACATTGGCATGTTTTTTGAAATTTGTAGCTAAATAGAAGAATTTAGAAAGAGATCAGAATTTGCAAGAAATTTAATAGAGAAAAATAGGCTTTCATCTGCCTCAGCAATTTCTTCCACCTTGTGACCGCTAGAACAGCTGAGTACCAGAATAGTACAGTTCTTTTATAAAATTCTAGTTCAAACAACTAACAAATAAACACTTTTGTAGGGAGAACAAAAAGATTTGAATTGTATTAAGAATTTTAGCATGTATATTTACTGAAGATACTGAACTGCAAAATATAATCTTGGAAATTATTTCATGATCAATGTATGACAAACAAAGGAATGGGATTTGACAAAAACTCATTCTAAAAGTTTAGAGAAGTCAGCTGAAAATAAAACTTTTAAAAATAAAGATTTTTTTTCTCCTAATGTAGTAAAATTGTATTTAAAACCAGAGTAATAATTTAAATCATGTAGATGTATAAACCTGTTTATAAAAAATAAGACTTATTAAAATTACAAGCAAAATATAATTCATAGAATCATAACTGATTTATGTATTATGTAGTGCTCAATTTAAAAAAAAAATTAAAATATGGATTAAATATAGAGCCTTCTTTTAGGTATGAAAATTATTACTTGGATTTTGATCCTCTGGACAAATATTTAGGTCATGGGCAAGACTTTCATACCATATACTCTTCTATAGGTTGCATTCAAATTTTTTTTTTTTTTTCATAGACACTGGTGTACCAAAACCTCTCAGCTTGACCAAGATGGGATTCTAAAATAAATTCTAATATTTGATCATGTTTTGGGAAGTAGGTTAGGCCAATAAGTTTTCAGCACTCCACTCCACTCCACTCCACTCAAAAGCTAACTAAATGCTCAATCAGATTTTGGTGAGGAATATGTTGTTGATCAACACTTCGTACATATATAAATATATTTCGGTAGCAATTTCTCCTTTATACAAGTTTTGTTAAAAATGACTGACAAGGAACTGCAGTTTTTATTTAATTTTTATTGTGTTCTTTATAATTTTTTTTATCTTTTCTGGACATAAACTATTAGGTTGGTGCAAAAATAATGACGTAATAATGTTGTTTTTAGACATATTTTTAACGTCAAAAAATGACATTATTACGTCATTATTTTTAAACCAACCTAATATGTAGAAATTGACTGAATGTTCTGTATGTCCAAACACTTTCGGCTATACCTTTAGCCATTATCAAGGATGACTTTATTTTTAACTGAATGTATGAATTTTTTTATGTATGTATAAGGTAATCAATAGCAATGCTCACATTAACATTTTCTATAAAAATCAAATTCACGGTAATTATAAGCAGGATGTATCTTCCCTTAGAAACATAAAGAAATATACAACAGTTGACAAAAACAAGAAAATTTAATTATCTATAGAAAATTTAAAACTGCTTACCGTATCATCAACAACAATAACTCTGCAAGATCCAAGTTAAAGAACCAATATTACTTATGAATTTACATGTTCCTTAAAGAACTGTTTCTGATCAAAATTTTAAATTAGCACTAATAGGTAGAGGTTAAAAAGTTTTGTTTTTTTCCACAGCTATTGCCCATTGCCACCATCATAGAGATGATGATGCAATTGATTTGTATCATTTGTATGAGTCATTGCCACCTACAAAATCTTTCATTCTTCCAGAATTGACATGCCATAAATCATTGCCAATATAGTAGTTACTTTTCCGTGAAGATTTAAATGCAATGTCAATTATCTTGTTTTCTTAATTTGTTCTTTTACTGTTTTCACTCCTTAATGTTTTCCTTTTTTTTTTTTCTTATATTCTTTCACACTCGGTAGCTCTCTGTATCTTAGTGGCTTTGCTTGGGATGAAATGTAAACTGATTTAAAAGAAAAAAATTGTTCTACTTTCTGCTCAGCAAATTCACTCACCATTTTTGTTATTTAAAAAAAAATAACTATTTTTTTGACCTGAAATGAACGTTTTTATTTTGGATATAGAATCATTTATTACTTTTATGAATTTAAAACTGGTTCACATTTAAACATAAAAACCAAAAGTAGGCATAAACTACAAGAAAATAAGCCAGTATGCCTTATTAAATATTACTAACATTAACATTAGTATTTTAGATAAGCTAAGAACAAGAATAAATTAGATCCATTGTATCTGAAAGCTAATCAGTCAACACACAAGTGATCTTTCCAGTTTAAATATATGCTTTACTTTGTAGAATTTAAGTCGCATCTTAGTACAGCAAAAAGTATTAATGGGTTACATATTGCAAGAGATATTAGTATGATAATTAAAAGTTGACATAACCTTTACAATTTTTTTTCAGTAACGATAGTGTTCATTGTTTGTGTCTCCAGCTTCAAATTTGACAGTTCATAGCATTACAATGAAATCCCCAAACATAAATCCTGCATTTAGCCTGAAAAATGAAGACAATGCAATAACTTAAAACTCTAATCACAAAACATTTTAGACCATTTTCTTTTTTTACTATTTTGGAAAATACTAATCATCTGTGTCATGTCCCTTCAGAACATTGGCGATTATGGCTCTCCACAATTTCATATCCTTTGCAGCTCTTAGTAAATACTAGCAGTAGAGCCCAGCATTGCCCAGGGATGTAACAGTAAGAGATAGATCAAGTATCGACCATCATAAAGACTGAAAAATAAAATTGACAAAGATTATTGTTTAAGGTTGATGGACACACATCTTAATTATTTTTTTTTTGTTTTGTTTTGGGTTTTTTTACAAATTGGTCAAACCCAAACTCAAACAAAAACATTTTCAATCGTTATGAGTCTACTGATTGAATAGAATTTTTCAATTTTATTCTAAACAATTGTCTTGTAAATGGAATTTTTAAAGCATTCTGAATGTAAAAATAAAGAAAAAAGTGTGCAAGACAATAAGAAACACTACCTGCCAAAAAAAAAAGAAAAAAAAGTGAAGTTTTGTTGAAAAATGTAGGAAATCCGATCCCATATATAAACAAACACACACAACCTGGGTTTTATAATAAGTATAACTCGATATGAGTTGTCCCCCTTTCATTCTTGAAACAGTGATGCCTCTTAATCGTGTTTTTAAATTGATTTTTTTGGCACTGTCAGAACCACTGTAAAGTAATTTTACATAGTCCTGTGAAGTTTTGTTGAAATCGGTTGAAAAATGTAGGAAATCCAATCCAATATATAAACAGACACACACATGCACATAACCTGGGTCTTATAATAAATATATGATTCTCTTTTTGCTCTCTCCTCAACCCTGTTCTGCCAACCATTTCCACAAGCTCATTTGATAGGTTATGCAGTTTTCCTTTTGCCTTCAATATCCTGTGAGTGTAAAATTTTCTAAACCCTCTTTCCTCATTATGTGCCCTACAAATTTCAACTCTTTCTGATTGTATAAGTGTCCTTTTTGTTTCCACTTTCTGTAAAACTTTGTTGTTGCTCACATATTCAGTCCATGGTATTCTCAGCATCCTTCTGTAGAATCACATTCCTGTTGCCTCAAATCTCTTCATCTGCGAGGAGATTGTCCAGCATTCCCTTAGGACTGACTGACATAACAGTTCGGTATTCTTTTCTTTGTTTCTAATGAAGTTTTCCTGTTAATACCTTGCTTAGCTTTAGGAAAGCGTCTTTCACTATCAATGTTGTAATTTCCATCCTATTAAAACCCTTCCCAGATATTAAAAGTTTTGTATTAGGTTGGTGCAAAAATAATGACGTAGTAATGTCGTTTTTTGACATATTTTTAACGTCAAAAAACGACATTATTACGTCATTATTTTTGCACCAACCTAATATTTGCTTGATTTTGGTATCTCCAATTTGCATGCTGAGTTGTTCCATTCTGTCTTCTTGCAATTGATGCTTAGCCTTTTCTTTTCTACCTTCTGTAAGAGTTCCTGTAGATTCTTTTCCATACTATCAACACTCATTTGCATATCTTAAGATTGTGGCTGCCAATAATGAATTCTGGTAGGACATCTCTCAGAATTGCCTCACTGTAGGTTGATAAGTCCAGTGTGAAGACACATCCTTGTTTTATGACCATTCATTTTCTATCTGTATGAAGGTGGTTTGATCGATGTATAAAATGTGGATTATTCTAATATTCTTCCCTGAACAGTTCTGACATATTTTATCAAATAGGTTTGCATAATCCATAAAACATAGGTATACATCCGTTTGCATTTGATTTGCTCTTTTTGATATAATTCAGAGCATAAATATTGAATTCCATGTTCCAATATCATTACCAAAATTGTGCTATTTCTGGTCTAATTCTGCTGCACACTCTAGTCATCCGAATTCAGATAAGTTTTGTCATATGGCTCAATAGGTTGATTGTGTGATGGAGTTCACACCTGGCTTCTTTGGTAGCATTATGAAAATGGATGTACTTAGGTCTTCCAGTATATCATCACTGTTATATATAAATATTAATCACTTATTTATAAACAGATTAAGTTCTGAAAAAAAAAAATTTAAAAAAAAAAAGAAAAAAAAAAAAGAAGCTATAACTGTGTTACAAGAAGACATGTTTATTCACAAGTTCATGTTACAGTAATAAGATGTAATACAAACAATGCTATACAGTGGCAATACAGCACAAATTTTGAATGTTCTTTTGTGATTTTAAACTCTTGAAAATCCAAAACATGAAAAATAATGCATTCGAGTTCCTTGTTTTTCAGTAAAAAATTATTCATTGAAAATATAGGTAACTGAATACTAGAGAGCGGATGAAGAGATTTTTTTTTTTTTTGTGGGAGGGGGGAAGGAAAATAGTAGATTGTTTTTGTATAGGTTGATTCTGTCTAGAGGATAATTTGATGATTTATTTTAAATGTTGTGTATTTATTTGAAAAGGAAAGGAATTCTAGGATAATTTTTCCTTGTATCATTATTTTTAAAGAAACTATATAACAGCAGCTTTTTTTGTGAGATGTTTTCTCTTGTTTTTATTAAAAAAAAAAAAAAAAAAAAAAGAACAAAAAAACATTAACATATCACTCTCAAAATTTAATGACAACTCCACTACTGCTATATAGGTTAGAATACTAACCAAAAATAGGATTAAAATAATGAGACAGAGAAAGGAAAAAAAAATAATAGTTGTCTGCAAGACTTGCTCTTTCAGTATTTGAGCAGAATTTGTACAACTTTTGTATCCATTATGAATTGAAGACATTAAAAAGCAGATGATCATTTAAAGAAATTAAAAACAGCTACAGATTAAATTGGAAATAATATTTCATTAAACTATGTAATGTATAAATATTCATATTAGGAAAAACGAAATCTTATGAGTTTCAGGTAGAAAATGGAAACATAATCTTGTCCCCCCCACCACCACAAAAAACACCACCTGTAGCTGTTATTTTCTTTATTTAGTAAATATAATGTAGCCACAAAAAAAAAAAAAGAAAAAAAAGTTAGCTGGAAATTTTTAAAAATTCCAGTAAGAAACTTATTTTTAAGATCTGATGGTTAATAAATTGGAGGTCAGGGGGAGTACATTTTTAAAATTTGTGTGTTTGTGTTTATAAATGGTGTTTGGGAAGTTAGGATACCAGCAGAATAGGAAATAAGTCTATGGAAGAGGTTTAAGAGGCAGTAGTAGCAATTACTGCCTCAGTCATACCATGTAGAGGGTGATAGCCATTTACAAAGAGCAGACCAATAGCATCAGGTACCAAAATATTTACAAAGCATTTTTTATTTGTAGGATTCTCACTTAAATTGTCCTTTTAGGAAGGAAGAAAATTAATAAACTAGTTTTCTTGTCTCATATCCCTCTGCATGGCAGCCACACAATGTTACTTTTTTTTTTTTTCCATGTACTAGTGATGGGCCCTGAATTTAACTGGGCTGAAGGTGGAGGTTTTTTTCTTTTTCTTTTTTGCAGTTTGAAAACAATGATTTGGGAATTTGCCTACAATTTCGAGAACTTTAGTGGATGGAAGGTAAGAGGGATATTTATATTTTAGATGCAAATATGCTGCTTTTTTTTTAATTTTATTTTAATTCTGCCCCTACTACCCTCATATTTTTATACATTCAAGCTATTTCTCAAATAGCATGCAGACTCATGCAGCATTCATTTTTTTGTTTTATTTAAAATCTTGCAATTTTCAAGATTACTTAAACTCGAAATTGTTTATTTATAATTTCTGAAAAACTGAAATTGTATGCGTGTACTGAAATGCTGCAGTAGATATATGTAAATGTGTGTATCATTTATCAGAGCTTTCATTATATAATTTTAATGTTCATTTAAATGAACTTTCATCTGCAGAATAAAAGGGATTGTTACATATACAAACCAACTGACCTGGCTCCAACACAAAAATGATAAATTCTTTAATTTCCCCGAAACCACATATATCCAGAACTTATTGCACCCTGAGTAGAAATATTTCTTAATTTGTTCAAAAGGAATGAGACACGCAGACATACATACATATAGCTTATTCATCGTTTTATGGTCCCTCTACATCATTAGAGTCTATTAGAAAAAACAACTTTAGGTTAAGGAGTAATATTGCACAATTTCAGCCATATATCATGTTGAAGAAAATAATATAAAATATTGTGCAATAATATTGATAATCTGGAGGATTTTCTTTTGAGGTAATCAGTATTACACAATACCGTTTTATTCAATATCAATAATGTAAAGGACCAAAATAAAGAGAAATTTGATCTATTTTGATGAATGGGGGGGGACACTTTTACTACACTTGTAGTATTACTTTTTTTCTTTTTAAATCATTGTCACACAATTTTTTTTTTTTTTTAACAAATTCCTTGAGGTGTGCAGATCAAAACACCTCAAAAAATTTCATGAAAATCATCAAGTTTTAATGTCATTTTTTTTTTTTCCTTAAAATGTGACCAGCACAATTTTTCCTTTTCCCCCCAAATGGAAATAAAAAAAAATAAAAAATAAATAAATCAGCAGCAAAAACTTTAATGGGGGGGAGGGGATTAAAATATTAACTCGAAAACAAATATGCAAACTAATAAATGGTGAATTGGCTGTAACAAGTGAATGAGAGATATCAGGAGCAAAAGCTAAGGTAAATATTTATAACAATTTAAATCATTTTGAATTTACAAAGATAATATTTTTTTTTTTTCAAGTTATTTTGTATAATTTCATCTAGTTGTCATAACAGATAAAAATATTTAGAAAATGTGGAAATAAAATGCATTTTTCTACATATACATGCAAAAAAAAAAAAAAAAAAAAAAAAGTCAGGGATAAATTTAGGCAATTTATTAACATTAATAATGAGATTAACATAGCAGTTAGGGTAATTATTTATTATAATTGATGGATAAGCAAAGAGCAAATAACACAAAAACGGAAACCATGTAAACTAATGAAATGGAAATAAACAAAACAGGTAGAGATGCCAATTACATGTTTCTTTTAATAGATGCACACTTGAAAGTAACATTTTAAGAAAGTCATTTGATTAGTGTGTTGGTCACATTATTTTAACAATAGTGACTGCTTGATTTTCTTTTAATTTATAGTAGTTTTGAGGTGATGATAACAGCAACCACCCCTTTGCTGTTTATTCTCCCTCACTCACTACTTATACAATATTACTGATGGTTGTCTTTCCTCCTTTTTAATACTCCTTTTTAACAAATATGGCTATTTTTTTTAACGTATTGACTTTTTAAATTGAACAAAAAGGCCTGATCAAGCAACAATGATCATATTCACAATTTATTGTAAAAGCAATGGCCACAAATTCTTTGATATAATTTGATTTAAACAAGATTAAAAGAAATATGCAGAAATAATAAAAAATAGTTAAAGCTACCATGGCAACTTACTTAACACCAAGTGAAAATTACTTATTTTTATAGATTAATATGTTAACCGTCAAATTCCAGTTTGCTGTTCCCTGCTCATTTTCCAAATCTGACATTTTTAAAAGTAGAATAGAATTTTTTAAACCTTTATCTTCTTCCTTCCCCCGAAGCTTCAAAATCTGAAAGATATTTAATCTTTTCTTATGGCTAGATCTTGTTAACTTTTTGTTATGATCAGTTCCGAATCTTTATTCATCTTTATACAGAACTCAAAGCCATATTCTGTGTTTAAATTATAATAAGAGCCCCATTTAATCAACATATGTGTTTTAAGATGGCACTTCTCCCATTAGAGGAGAAAAATTAAAAGAAAAAAAAAAAACTTCCATAATACCAGATTGATGAAGAGTTCATCTCTAGGACTATAGTCTGCCATTAAACTCTTACATTTAGACATACAAGGCTTTGTTTAAATCACAAAAAAAAAAATCATCTAAATTCAGCTTGAATGTTTTAACAAGGTCTTTCCTATTAGTGTTGTACATTCTGTGAAATGCAATGTTAGGTCAGCTTTTCCCTGTTTTTATTAATATACATGGCCTCAGCAAAATTATTCAGATATATTTTAAAAACCAACTTTATATGTAGTCATGTTTTAGGTGAAGTTTAAAGAAAAAATATATAAATATTTTACATAAAAGATTTCTAGAATAATTCTAATTCATGAAATCTTTAGATATTCTTTGCATAAATTCTAAAAACAGGTACTACAGTTTTATCAACAACCATAAAATCTCAATGAATATGAACTATCAGTATGCTGCAAGGACCCAAAAGTTTCAACCATTGAAAGGGTCCCAAAGAATGATACTATGGTACAATGACTCAAAATCAAGAAATTAACATATGTGTGTGTGTGTGTGTCCAAACAGATGTAGAATACTTTGTAGTAAAATTTATAGAATGATTTTTAGGCTTCCTTTTCTGTAAATGGAGGTGATATCAAATAAAACTACAGTCTGCTTAAAAAATAAAAATCAATCCTCCAAACCAACATCATTCATTTAGCCTAAAGATGTCACTAACTGCAAAGGTTTTTGTCACCACTCCTAAAAAAGAATTTGATATAAATTTACAAACTTCTCTGAAACATGTTTCTGGTCTTGTGTGAGTCATTAAAATTTCCGGAGTGTTGAAACCATTAAAAATACATTTGCTTGATTTAAAAAAAAAAAAAAAGTTTGTTTCTTTTAACTTATAGCACAGCATTGGTATTTGTAGAGAATTTATTTTTGTAATCTTAGCATGAGGTACAGTTGCTAGGATTTAGCTATATAGGATATTACTGTAATTTTGGACAAGTTAAAAAACATTAGTAAGAATTAAATTGTTACTAATTATGAATATGTATAGCTGAAATAAACAACACCAAATATTCACAACCAATTCTGATGAGTGGTTCAAAAGTTTGGTATATGTTTATATATTTAATTTAATATAGATTGAGAATAAAAATTAAGAAATCTCAGTTTCAAGGAAAATAAGCATATGAAGCATTTTTCCACCAGTGGATATAATTTTTTTTTTTTTAAATTCTCCCCAATTTTTAGGAATTTAAAATTTCATTTGTTAACAAATTCTGGCCTTCAGCATTTTATGTTCATTTAAATTTTGTTGATATTACTTTTTAGTAATGTTTATTTCCATTTCTTAAAATTATTGTAGTTTTATGTATAAACAGATAAAAGCAATATCTATGTAATTTTTTTTTATTCATTAATACATTGTTAAACTACAATGGTTCTTAAATTTTTATAGTTCATGATTATTAGAACCTATAGCAAGACCATGTAGGAAATAAAACAGGGCTTTTACAGTTTTAGAGGTTAGATGTTTGACAAGCAAAGGGAGGGAGGGAGATTAAAGGAAACTGTGTGTGGGCATGAATATTTGAACTGGGAGGGAGAAAAAAAAAAACTAGTAGGGGAAAAATCAAAGGGAATATACATACTAGCTAGAAATTTAGCATACTTATTGTTTTAGTCAGTGATTACTGAAATAGTCTGACATTTCAAGCACACTTGGGTATGCATAATCACACACACTAATTCATATTCCTAATTTATGAAAGTATCTGCGCGCGCGCACACACACACACACACACTTGTCTATTAAACATATTGGTATCAACTGCATATACAAAAAGAGAAAAGTACATACATTATATAGGTTTCCTAAACAATGTATATATGCATATACAACATGTGTGTGTGAATCTTTGTTTATCTTATAGCTAAAAATCTGACACAAAGCCACAAGTGTGTATACATGTATGTGTTTTAAAATATGAATGTAATTACACCTGTAAAATAGTTAATCATAATGTAGTTACATTCATCCGTTTAGAAAGAGAGCCACACACATAATGCAAAAAGCTCTCTCACACACAATTAAACATCTCTATAGTAAAAAATATAAGTCCACAGGGAACCAGATATTTCTATGGATTGTTTTCAAAATTATTTTTGTAATAATTAAAAAAAAATCCTTGTTAAAACACCATGGTTGCTGCAGCTGTGCTCATCACAAGCAAACCCTCATAATTAGCTGGCTTCAAATGATTCCCATCATTGAAATGAACCAGAAAAATCACCAGGTAAATTCATTTGACAGGGAGAAACAATGCAGTCAGCAGGTATAGGGAAAGATCCATGTGTCAAACTAAGTCTGAACGTCGACCATTGTTTAAGCTCAATGTTCCTTGAGAAGGGCGTGGCTGGTTCTTGGGTGGTGGCAGGGTATCAGGCTGCAAAACCAACAATATTCAAGTTTACAAGACTGATTATTCAAACATTATCAATTTAAAAATAAAGTATTAAAAAGAAAAGTTATTAAACTTTGAACATACATACATACATACATTATATATAAAATCTGAATTACCTGCACCTTGCTGCATGTCACTTATTTTAAAAAAAAAAAAAAATGAGTGATTTTAAATCATTGTTATAATTTGTAGAGAAACATGATGCATTTCAGTATAACTCAATCATCTGGCTGGTGTGACCTCTATCTTCTGGCTTTCTCCTCCAATATTTTTGATAGCTGTCAATCCCTTGTTCAAATTTAATCACCTTTGATATGTATTTGATGCAATACTTGATTGAATGAATTTATGAGCAGATTTGATATTACAGTTGAATTGTCACAACAAATATGTATTGTAAGGTACTATCCCCTGATTGGCAATTTCTTGCTGAACTTGACATCCATATTATCTCATTTTGATATTGCTGATGTGACCTTCATCTTCTGGTTTTCTCTTTCTATATTTTGGAGATGAGTCATTCCCTTGTTTAATTTACATCAAAAGGGGGGAAAAAATTTTCAGTTGTGTGTGTGTGTGTGTGTGTGTGTGTGTGGGGTGGGGGGTGCAAATTCAATAAACACTGCATTTGTCATTTAAAGAGCGAGTACATTTTTTGTGGGGACACACACTGTGTGTGTATGTAAGTGTATATATATATATATATATAGCCTTGATAAAAAGCAATTTTGAAATATATTAAAATCTAGAACATTTATTTTGTTGTCAAAAAAAGAGAGTTCTGAGGAAAAATACTGACCAATGGCTCAAAATGTGGTCTTTCTTCTAAAAGGGCAGCTGGGATGTCATCTTCTGGTTCTTCTTCATCTTCAAGCAAATTGGCCATTGATGGAGCAATTTTTTCTCCAAGGCTAAATATTTCATTTAAGAAAAATAAAATAAATCGACAACACTTGTCTATAATATTTAATGAAACATGTATGAATGAAAAAATGCTGCCTAAATACACACACTATATATATATATATATATATATATATATATTGAAATATTCTGACATAAAAAGTGGAATGTGTATAAAAAAAAAAAAGTGAATTTTAAATTAACATCAATTTTTAAATGTGGTCTACTTGAACTGATGAATTCAAGTGATTTTTTTTTGTGAACTCTGTAATGTTAATTTAAGGGTTAACACTAATATTAGGTACCTCCACGAGATCGCTAAAAAAAAAGAGTATAGCATGATGAAAAAGACGCCAAACTTGACGAAAACAAAATTTTATCATCTAAATGTTTGTTATTATTAAGAGGAAAGATCAAAGTATTTTGGGGGTATTTTTTTACATTTTTTAATCATTCCTAGATGTCCGAAATTTTCGTTAAAAATCTAGTTTTTTTTGAGTCAGCAAAATTGACCATTTTTTTCCATTTTAAAAAAAAAACTGGAAATCTCACTATGAAATTCTTTTAAATATCAATTATCATTTTTTTAAAACTTATTTTAAGAAAATCAGAAATTATAATGTTTATTTAAAATATTTTGAACAAAACTTAACTTAGCTTAGCTTTTGTGCCAAAAAGATGTAATTTGAAAATAAAACAAAGCAGTTCATAAACTTTTGCATCTTTTGACAGGTGATGAATGACATATTTATGAATTCCATGAGGCTAATTTGTTCTATGGAAGGAGAAAAGTGAAATAATTTACATTTAAGTGAACAAATTATTTACCTCGTTATTTTTAACGAAAACTTTCAGCGGTCTATTTTTTTTTTTTTGTTGTACTTAGCTTTCACCTTTACGTTCATGATGCTTTATGGAAAATATATTATAAAGAAATTAAAATAAGACTGTTAAGAGTGACATTAAATTTCATATTTCCTAAGAAATGTATCTAATTAATTTATAGGTACCTTTCTTATGAAATTTTATCAGAACTGTACATAAAATACTATAATTTTATGTACATTTATTACATTTTACTGTTATTTGTATTTGCATTCATTTTATTATTAATTTTGATATTTCATTTATGGAAAAATGTCATAACTGAGATTAATATAAAAATAAGATCATATAAATTTCATAAGATGATACTGATACTTGTAGGTAGCCTTCTCAGTTGAACTTGAAAAATCAAATTAACTTCTCCACACGTTTCGCAAAAGTAAAGGCCTTAACAGCGGAGAACAATGCTTAACTCAAATAACGCAACTTAATTATATTCTGGTTGGTCTTCCGTACTTTATAATTACAGCCTGGTTATAAGCACAAAATTACATTTCTTAATTACTGTGGATCTTCTGATTAGTCAAAATGATACAATTTACAACGCGCTAAAAAAAGATCTATCTCATAAGGACACTTAGGAAAGCCGATGGAGCTTTTAACTAATTTTATAATATTTTAACAACTTAAATGTAAAATCTATTATAATTAAAGAAATAACAAATAATTGTATTAAAAATTCATTTTTCATCGAAAAAAATTTTTTGCTTTCAGAAAATATTGTCCATATTCATAAAAACAACTAAAAGCAAATAAAAGCATTTGAAATTAAATAATATCTTTGTTTTATTGAGTTTTGTATGTTACAATTCAGAGCTGATTTTCAAGTACGTTGGCTCCAATTAAAAACAAAAAAAAAAACATGATTTGCATTCCTCAAAGCTCTGTGCAATCACTAAACCCGATGCGATCGAATTTCTAGTGTTTTCATAAAATTAGTTGGGGGGGGGGGGTAACAAATATTTAAAAAACATATTTCTACCATGACTTTAATAAAAAAAAAACATATTTATAATAATTTCGATCATCTGTGAATAGTTCCTGAAAGTTTCATTAACATCCGACAATTATTTCTATTTTTGCACGATTTTTCAAATTAATGTATCATACCAAAAAAACGTGCTAAAAATTGTCTATGTTATTTACTAGTTCCGCTGATACAAATAGAAACAAGGTTTTTTTTTAATCAAAATTTACAATGTTCTAAAAAGAAGGAAAAATTTTTTTTAAATAATTAAAAAAAACTTTGGTCTTTCCTCTTAATAATAACATAAGCATTTAGGCAAGAAAATTTTGTTTTCGGCAAGGTTGGCGTCTTTTTCATCAAGCTATGCTCTTTTTTTTTAGCGATTTCGTGGAGGTACCTAACTAATATATGGAAAATTCACTTAAGGATTAATAAGCAGAAGTATCTGTTAAAAGAGATTTCTAAACATTTAATGAACTTCACACTACATATTTCACATTTATTCATGTATAATTCAAAATTATTTTATCAGAAACAAAAGTCTATTTCTTTTTGGTTTTGTACAACACTAACAGAGTATTTTGATGATTCTGATTATTTGTATCAATGAAATAACTGCTATGTACAAGTACTCTACTCTTACTCAGTTTTTTTCATTGGCTTTTATTTGGCTATTATGAACTTGTAATATCAAGTTATTTTACATGATTGTCCACAGTTGATATGTCAAGGGTGGATCAATAATAGTTAATTCCTAAAGTTTGATTCAAAACTTTTACTGCAATATATTCAAATCCATGAAAAAGCACTGGGTTAAGTGCAAGATCATGTTGAAAAGTAAATATTTGTTTAAATGCTTTCTTTCATCATTATTGATTTACTTTTTTTTTATTTACATAACTTTTCTTCATAAGAGACAAGTCAATAGTATAAAGTCTATATGAAAATAAAATAATTTCAAAATTACCTGTCAAGGTAAGGATTACATATTACACATGAATATACATAGTAATACATCATTTTAACATTAGAAAAGTTCATTTACCTGGATTTCTTCTTTGATTTTCAGCTGACTTGTTTACTAGAAAACTGCATATCATTAGTTACAGCTAAAGTGCTTATAATATACACAATCCATTCCATATTCTTTGTATATAACAACTTACCTATGATCAAAGGATACTTTACAACAGAAGAGTCAATAAACTTAACCAAGGATTGAACTATAAGCCTCATAGTCTGTGTATCAAAATTGTCTAAGGCTGAAAGCATTTCTGTTAAGATCCCATTGATTCCTGCTGCTCTATTCCTGTTCATCTTCTTTAGTACTGATCTTACTTCAAATTTTAATATTTCTGGCCCTTCCATATTTTCAAGAGTTGTCTTGCATTGTGAAAAAGGTTTTTCTTTTTTTATTATCAGTAAACTATCCTTTGACTTTATAGAGCCTATTGATTGGCTCAGTTTACATCCTGTTTTCTTTTTTTCTTTTTTAATCATTTCACCTTAAGCAAGGCAATAAAACCACTAAGGTGATTTGTGGGGATCCTGTTTAGTTTTTTGATAGTAGAAACCATAGACTGAGTTATATGCATATCACTCAATAGTTCTAAGAGGAAAGTCAAGCAAAGATTAGAGAAACAAATTTTCCAGAATTGTTAATCTTAAACGGAATCTGGGTTTTTAATGTAATTTTCAATAATAAATAACAAATTAATTATTCTATCTTTTCTTTAATTCTTTCAAAACTTAATAACTGTCTCACCAATTTTGTTAAACATTTCAATAAATATAACAATAATATAACGTAATTATTTCCATAAAATTTGTTTTTACAAATATTTGTAGTAATTTTTCCTTTTAAGACCCAAAAAAGAATAAATAAAAATGTTTATATAAAAAAAAAAAGAAGAAATCTGGTTCGTTAATTTTCTGAGAATATGTTGGCTAGTCTATTTTTAAATATTTAAAAACTTTTCTAAGCAACTCTGTAGCAAACGAGATGAAAGTTAGGTCGCAGCTTGGTTATGGCCACCAAGATCCATTGCTAATGTTCAAATGGGGAAAATAGACGCTAGTTAATATCAAAATTGGAAGAGGAAAGAGATGAAGATCAAACAAATAATTTTAAGAATTTACAAGTAAAAGATTCTAAACAACTTGTAACCTTGTGTTATGAATATAAAAGAAAAGTAAATGCTATCATGTACCTACCATACAATTTAGAAATAAAGAAAAAACATTTTTCTCAAAACACCATTCTATGCTCCACTGGCTTGTCTACTCCAAAGCTTACTGTCACACAATGATTCTCCCAGATTAATAACTGCATAATCTTTAGTGCTTCTCCATTGTAAAAGAAATTTAAATTTTGGAGGTAAATTAGCAGATTAAGCCCTGAAAAATTCTGGTGTAAATTTGCATGCTTATTTTGAAAATAATAAAAGTTTGTGGAAGAAGACTGTTTAGGAGTTATCGACAATGTAAATTCAGCCTCATTTGCATTGTGTTTACACCCTGGCTGCCATTACTGGCTTTGTTTACATACATTTGCCTTGTTTAGTAATGTGCGGAAGTTTCACTTGTCTGGATTACTGCAAAATGTGTGAACTTTACTGTGCAATTTGCAAAATTTAATTTAATCAAGACAGATAAGAAGATCAGTAAAAAGGCCGTTAACTAAGTAAGCTTCCATGCATTACTCCTTGGGGCAAACATGTAAACAATGCCTATAAGCTGGGCTAGACAAGAATAAAGCCAAACTTATATTGTTGATAATTCCTAAATGATTTTCTTCCATAAACTTTTATTGTTATTTTGGAATTAGGCAATTTCACACCACAATGGAAATTTTCGTTACAATTGGTTTCCAGGGCTTACCCTGCAAATTTTGGAATGCAAATAAAAGCAGATTTCCTCTTCTGGAACAGATTGCCAATAAGGCCATATGGATGCCTGTTACCAGCATAGATGCTGAATGTCCATTTTCTCAGTATAAACATTTACTAAATAAACAACATAAAAGTCTTACCCCTGAGAACACCAGGCAACTCACAATGTTGTATTACAATGGAGATTTAGAAAAGAGATTTGGAGATTAAATATTTCCCAAATTAAGAAATTAGCAATTTTAGATTTGAGCAATATTTCAACATGGGATAAGTTGCTTTATTCAAATTTTGAATTAATGTCTAATTTGTTTTTTGATATTGTGTTACAAAGATTCAGTTATTATGATTTAATTACTGTTTTGTAAAATTTTAGTCAAAATGTTTGACTTCATTCAGATATTTATTATTGAGATGCAAGTTATTTGGGGTTGATACTTTAAATGTAATTTTTATATTATGAATCAATAATTATAAATGAATCTAAATACTTTCACT
Source organism: Acanthosepion lycidas (assembly GCA_963932145.1). Classification (NCBI taxonomy): domain Eukaryota; kingdom Metazoa; phylum Mollusca; class Cephalopoda; order Sepiida; family Sepiidae; genus Acanthosepion; species Acanthosepion lycidas. The sequence continues at coordinate 39,184,522 of OZ010574.1, forward strand.
TAAAAAAAACAAAAAAAAACAATTTGAATGAGTTCATAAAGAGGGAAGCTCTGATTAAAAGTTCTACCTCAAAGATAATTATGCACTATAACATTCCATTGTTTTATTGTCTAGTCATTTTACATTTTTTTTTTTACATATAATTTATTTTTGGACTTGGATTTTAACATTGAAAAAAAGATTTGTATATATTTGCTATTTCTTTATATGCAATTTGAATTATGTTTTTGTTTTAATAGTAATAATAATCATATTCATATCTATTAAATGTAGACAATTTCTTTACACTGTATGAAGTCTCAAGCAGGGCTGGTGTGTACTATCTTTAAACCCCTCCCTCAACCGAGGGTTGCAAACCTGATTGGGGGCTCCAGGCAGTGCTTTGTGACTCTTACCATCTTATCAAAATTTGATATTTTTTTTACCTACATTTATATCTGTTACAAATTAAACTAAGCACAATTGACTATTAAAAGATGAAAAATTTTTGTGGATTTTAATGTCATTCTAAATTTTTGCCACCTAACTACCCAGATAAATTTTTGCCACCTAACTACCCAGACTGCAAGCCCCTTGATTATTTAGTGTGGGGATGCAGTTGAGCAAGAGACCAGCAAAACTCCTTATAACACCAAAGATGAACTGAAGATATAGATTATGGCAGCATATGATAAATTGGAGGAGGGCTGGCCCATATAGATCGGAGAGGGGCCCACAAGACCCTTGCACCAGCCCCTGCTCCAGATATTTCTAAATAAACTTAATTTACAAGAAAAACAATCTCAAATAATTTGGCTATTTTTGTGGGCATTACTCAAATGAACAGAAATTAGTTTAGGAATTAAAAGATTTAAGGGAGAAAATCATTAATCATATTTCTATCATGGAAGAAATTAACATAACAATTGCAATGTCAAACATGATAATTTTAATAAGAGTGCAGTTTTTGTGCTTAATTGCTTCTTAACTCCAGGGCACAGGAAACCATGGCTCTCCACAACTTTCTATCTTGTGTAACTCTTAGCAATTTTTCTGTCTTAGCTAAGGACCCCACTCACTATTCTACCATCTATTCATACAAACTTGTCAGGTATGTGGCTTGCTACCTTCCTCTTTCTCAATATGTATTGTGAGAGTTAAGTTTTCCAAACCCTACTTCCTAATTATGTGTCCACGTAAATTCAGCTATCTTTTCCTGATTCTAAGTGTTCTTTCTGTTGCCATTTTCTTTAAGACTTCCTAGTTGCTTACTCACTCCATCCATGGAATTTTCAGTATCCTTCTGGAGAACTGCATTCCTGCTGCTTCTAGTTTTTTTTTCCTCATCTTTGGGGAAATTGATTAACATTCACTGCCATATAAGAGGATGGATAACACATAACAATCTAACTGTCTTTTTTTTGTTTGTAACAAAGTTTTTTCCTCTCTCAGCAGAATGCTTTTGCTAGTCCAATGCATGTTTGGATCTCAATGTTGCATTTCCCATCTTCTGTTAAAAAATGCTTCCCAGATATATGAACTTCTGCTTGATATTTATATCTCCAATTTGTAATATGCATCTCAAGTTTTTTTCTCTCACTTGTTTTTAAAATATTTAATTTCAACTATAACAATCGCTTCTGTTCAAATGACTTGTTAACATACTCAAATTAAAAAAAAAAAGTCATTTCACTGTATCTACAATGATTATTAATTTTTATAAGTAAAAGGCAAACTCAAATGCTTGGAACCATACTTTCTCTAAGATGGCAAAAAGCTAAAAATGTCAACTGCTTATCAACAAAATGTTTGACAAAAAATTCACCTTCCAGAGATAATTATTTTTTGTATCTCATTAAAATTTTGCAATTTACACTTAAATTATGAGAAAAAAAATTTTGTGAAAAGGGCAGAATGTGTTTACTTGGAAAAGTTAAAAGTGAAATCATCAGAGTCTGGGTTTCAAGTCTTCTATGTCAATAAAATAATTCATGTGTTTCTTGTAAAAGACATTTGGCAGCTCAAAAGTAAAAATAGTTTTTCTTTTTCATATTGTGACATAATGGCTAGTGTGAGAGTGTAGCCTCAAAGACTGTCTGATGATTAAAATTTGATCCAGGATGGGAAAGATATCTATTGGGGGGGATTTAAGAATTATATTACTTTTAAGGGTAGCATAAGAATATTAGTACATTAGGAACATAAGTCAACTTAGAAAAACTGATAGGTATTACTAGAAATTGTCCTAACTCAAAATTCAGATAAATGTTTTGGAAACCTTTTAATAACAGAATTTTTGAAGAGCAAGAGTTAAAGCAAATTAGAAAATTATAAGATTACTTTCACTCATGCTATCACTGCTGATATTTAATTATTGTTATTAATTTTATCTTAATTTTCTGAAAGTAATTCATTAGACAGTATTTGATTAGGCAAGTGGAAAAAAAACATTATGTAATTAATCAAAGAAGTTAGAATAAGGCTTTCTTCCCCAGAAAAATAATTCATCTATTCTGCATTTCACATTTTTATATTCAGGTATTATTTTGTCTTGCTATCTTTGCAATATCAATTAATTGCCCACTGAAGTGACTGGTGGTTATAATTTTATTTTTGAAGTGTACTCTTTAGTTATCTTTAACATACAGTTTCAAATCTAATAATATTCCTCATTTTCATCTTTCAATGCAAGCATTTATTGTTTATCTGTACGAGTTGTACATCAAGTGCTTCCCTTTTTTTACATTTTTTTTCTCATTCTTTTGGTGATTAGTTAGAATTGAAAATGTAGACTGAAATTATCCTTTGTTTTTGCTGCTGCTTTTTTAAGTATCTATGTCAATTTGCTATTCACATCTATTATTTTCACAAGATCTGTTCCTGATTTCTACCTGAAATTTAATGGCATTCTTCAATCTTATTAGGATTGGTTTTCTTTTTAAGAAACAATTTGTTTCTCTCAATTTTAAATTCAAATTTAATTATCTAATAAACAATTTTAAATTAAAGATGTTACATGATGTGATCTAAAAAAAAACTTTAAAATGAGCTGACATCAAAAATTAATATCTTAATAAAATATAAAATATTTGGAAATAAATTCAGTAAATTGATATCATCTGTGAAACAAAGTTTGGAAGGCACATTTGTGCATTTTTTTTCCCCCATATACAATGTTTTCAGTAGCATCTACTGAAAATAACTTTATTACCTTAAGATGACCAAAGTGCCTGGAAATACATTTATATCTTGAATAATCAATAAAACTACTTGAAGAAAAAAAAAAAAATTAAATTGAAAAAATATTTCCACGATCTTCAAACAAATATGAAAAGAAAAAAAGTATTTGCTGCCAAAATGCACACATTATTTATACCGGACTCTCCCGTTGTTTTCAATGCATGAGATTACAGCAACTCAGTTCTTAGAAGCAAATTAATTGCACATATGATTTGATTATAGTGGTGAAAGCATGTGCAGAACCAATCACACTTTTTGGGAGGGCTGAATACAGAGAACTGATGCACATAGCCAAACAACCTTCCTTTGTTTGGCTATGTGCACATTTGAAAGCACAGTATACTAATGGGTAGTTGCTTGGATTGAGGAATTAAAGAGCCAAATTGAATTTCAGGTGAGTTTGTTACATTCACTTGTGTGCGTGTGCGTATATATATATATATATATATATATATATATATATATATAATAAAATAAATGCAAATGTCAGTGTGTCACACTTTGTCAATTAAAAGGGACACAACTCTCTAATTTTCAATAGTTCATGTTACAGAAATTTTGGATTCCAAAGTTTTCATTACACTGATTGTTTTCTGCAATTTTTTTAGGCTATTTTTTGTGACAAATTTTTTTGCATGATAATTTTTATAATTTAGAAATAAATTTGGGAATAATCAAAGTTAATTGTGAAATCCAGCAAAAGTCACCCATGAAATAAAAATAATTGTTTGTACAGAAAGTAAGGATCTACATACATCAAATTGTCTTTAAATTAAGTGACAGCAGAAGAATTATCATTGAACTTTTAAAAGGTAAGCTTAAATATTAAAGCAATACTTAAATGCAATGATCAATTTTGAGTTCTTCTGTAGTTTATTGTTGCCTATCACATACAGCAACCATATACCTCACAAAAATAAATCTCCACCAACAGTGGATCAGATTGCAATCAAAAGAGCCAAGGTTGCAGTGAGGAAAAGAAAGTCTCATGTAAATGAAAACCCAGATCGAACGGCAGCCAGGAGAGCTTCCAATGCTGCGAATACACAAAGACTTAAGGACTCTCAAACTCCTGAACAAACTGAAGCCCAAATCAAGAGCCCTCTGCAGGAGTTAGTAATATATATGTACATATGATAAAAATATAGTTTTAGTGTATGCTATATTATGGGTTAAAGTGCTCAATATCAGGGATAGAGCGAATGTAAATATAAAAGTAGACATTGTTGTTAACACCCACCAGAGATAGTCTGTTTCATGTGCTTCAGCATAAAATACGGTGTTGACCTCAATGTTTACTTTTAGGGACAAACTTGCTTTGTGTATGTGTGTGTCTCTTGAAACCATTTTTCTCTGTGCAGTCTCCTATTGCTAGAAATCTTGACATGATGACTGATAAAGAAAGCAAATGAGTACTTGGGCAAATTCCTTTCTCTTAACTGCCTTACCTGTGCATGTATGCAACAAAAAGCTGTTACCTGCATTGTCATCTAATGAGAGAATTATTTCATATATACAACAGCAGTTTGTTCAAAAGAAAGAATGAATCAAGAGAGAAATAAATAAAATAAAAGCACTTAGTAAAAAAAAAAAAAAAAAAAAGTCATTTTTGACAAACAAAGTCATGACTTGGAATAAGTATGGATCAGTTTCAACCCGATACTCATTTAGTTACATAGGCAACAGCTAAATTGTCTTGCTAAGCAAGTGAAAGAGGGTTGGGATAGAGAAGAAAATTGGGTAGACGGAAAAGTAGCCTTTTAAAAGGATACATGTCCTTTGAAGATTTCTTTCTTCGTCTTGAGAAAAATTTTCTAGCTAAAGTCACAAATTGCCTTCTTGATGCTGAAAAGAAAATAAATAAGCATTTATTGGAAAGGGAAAAAAAATCTTAATTTCAAAATAGGTACATATATGTCTATCAAATATCAATATTATTCATGGCAAAATAAAATCCATCATCCCTTTTATATTAAACGCAAGTGAACATGACTGTTCTTTTACCTTTTGCTACTTTGTTGAGGAAGCAGTGATATGACATAACGTCAGGTCACTCTACAGGTGTTACTGGTATCATATAACTCAGTACTACCAACCACATGGTTGAGTCTTTGGTGACTGTTTCCTCCACCAGGTTTTTTTCTGGTATGGGGAGTAGCTATTCATAGACATCTAACCATATTAAAACAGGACCTGACAAAGGGTAGAGGAACTTTCATGTAAGGTACATACCTCCACTAATTTTTCAATACCTATAGTTTAAAATGAATTTTATGAATGAAAAAGTTTTCGTTTTAGCATTAATTGAAAGCTAAAAGGATTAAATTTACTATTTCTAGTGAGCAAAATACTCTGATATATTTCAAACAGAAATTATATTGATTGGAATAGATTTTTTTTTTAAATAGGTGATTAGCACCCTTTTTTAGTTCATTCATTGCAATGTAATTCTCTATACTAAAATTTGCAAAAATATTATTTACTTTAAGTTTAATATAACACAGAAATATATTTTTAAAACAAAACAGTAGCTGTTTTTTAAAATGACATTGCCATGTTTTATGTAATTGATGAAGCATTGACAGGTGATGTCATAATGATTGTTGTTCTATGGAGAATTTATCTGTTAAACATAATTTAAAAAAATGATGTCATTGTTTTTTTATATAAATTTTTAAATACTCACTAATCTTAAAAATGTTGGAATATATTCTCTAATCTAATTTTAGGAATGTTGACTTTAAATTTACTATAGTCATCACACTTATTTTCTAATGTCATGTATGGTCAACCATACTTTAAAAAAAATGGGCATATGATGCATTTTATACACATAAAAAAAAATTTAATAATTATTTTAAAAATTTTGGTGCAAAATGATTTGTATTGAGCTTTTCAATATTTGATTAGTAAATATAGTTTTCACTTAATAATAATATCACTAAACTGGATGAAAGTAATGCAGAATTTTTAAGGATTTATATATTATAAATCATTATAATTAAAATTTAAAAAAAAAACAACTATTCTTGTAAAAATTCATTATTAATCAAAAACATTTTTTTCTTAAGACAATAGTGTCCTTAATATATCTTATTTATAAAAGCAATAAGAAGCTTTTCTAATTAAACATAGTTCTATGGCATTTTTTATTTTACAATTTGGAGCAGATTTTGGGGAAATGTAGTTTGAAAAAAAAAAAAAAAAAAAAAAAAAAAAGGGATTTAAGTTTTCCAAGGAGTCCTGATAAAAATTTAATTTCTTGAAATTTCATATTAATTAAGTGTTAACATCTTAAAAAAAAAAAAAAAAAAATTACCAAAAAAACAAAAACAACAAACAAACAACAAACAAACAAACAACAAACAAACAACAAACAAACAAACAAACAAACAACAAACAAACAAACAAAAATTTTTTTTTTAAATTCCTTTGTGAATAAGTCCTGAAAGTTTCATTAAAATTCGACAATTTGATCTTTGGAAGAAATTCCAAATTAATGTGTTTTTCACCTGAAAAAAGGTGCTAAAACACTAATCATAAATATTACATGGACTGCTGACAAAAAAATAAAAAGATTTCCAACCAAGGTTTTAAACATGCTAGAAAGGATGAAAAAAATTAATAAAATAATAAAAAATAATTTGGTCTTTCCTCTTAATAATGAAACAATAAAACTTTAGTTTTATTAAGTTTGGAGCTTTTTTTTCATCATGCTATGCTTCTTTTTTTTTTTTTTTAGCAAAAAAGTGGAGGTAAGATTGGCTGTGGTTTGACCTGGACAGAGATGGGTTTTGTCAGGTTTGCCCAAGACATGCTATGCATGAATGAATACCTCACTGGCTTTCAATCCTGATATGTGGATATAACAGATTGGGTGCTCAGTTGTGCAGTGACCACACCTAGTCATAGAACTTATGATGATGAAGAAGCAGAGAGTTTTTTTTTTTTTATCCACATTAGGGTATAAATCTGATATGGGAAAAAAAATTTTTTTTTTTAATGGCAAAATCAATTGTTGCTTTCTTTTTAAAAAAAAAAAAAAAAAAATTTTTTTTATTATACCAGGAAATTAAAATGATTTTATAATTATGACTTATATCCAAAATGGAAATATGTATAATCCAAATAAAATTACTTTCAGTCGATTAAGTTGTAAAAATAAAGGCATGATTGAGGAATTTTGTGTTGAAAAATGATCACAATATATAAATCAAATGTGTTTATGATTTCAAACAGTTTTTTATGACCAAATATAATTTCATAGCATCCTGACTCCTGCATAATCATTTAATGACAAACAAATTGTTTTAAATTCTTAAAAGGTTTTACATAAAGTCTTGTAAATAAACTCATTAATGTTGGTTTGCTGCTTGCATGCTTATTAATCAATGTGCAAGTTGTCATGTCATTGTTCAAAGACACGGCCAAAGTTTGGGGCTCAAATTGTTTTTATTTGAAATATTTATCCTAACCAACTGCACCAAAATATTAGTAAAAATATGGAAGGATAGCATTAATTTTCAGAGAGAAAGACATTAGTAAGTTTGATTGTGACCCTCTGTTGAAATGGTTTAAGCAAAGAAAAGCTTAAAGATTGTTTAGTACCACTCAAGCTGATTTGTTGCTGTCACAATTCCAGGAAGAAAAAATTGTTGAAATAGAAATCATTTTTCAGATGAGGCAACCTTGCATACTTACATCACATAGTTGTGTATAATTGTTTGAAACTATGGAAAAATCTTAAGTTTAAACTAATAAAGAACATTTCTTATAGCAAATTATAAAACAGAAATAGTCTTTGTAATAATTAAATGGTGGAATTACATCACATGAAGATATTTGAGGTTGGTATTAGAATTTGTATATTTGACGGTAGTTAGAAAATGTTGATCATCTTTTGATGGCACACAATCATAGATTAGCTAACAGTTTACACAATTACTTTGAAAGAGATACTGGAATCATTTGATTGAGTATCCCAGTGAAAAACAAAAATCAAAAACTGAGCAGCTAGTGATGATAAGAAAAGCAGCCAGTTTAAGAGAAACAATCTTAGATATATGAAGTTTTAATATATATCTGAAATGAGGTATTATGATTACTTGCATTATTTACAATATTCAGACTGTGATCCTCAACTTCATTGCCATATTCACCATGTTTTGGCCATTGTATACTTGGAATTTCAAACCGAACTCTTTATTTCATCCACTGGAGTAGAGTGTTCTAGATGTCTCAGTTATTTCCCATTAACTCAACTCTCCAAGTTTTGGCTGTGGCCTGGTATTGAAATCTCAACTATAGTCACTGGATCTAACCGATGTCTTTATCCACTGGGCCATGTGTCCTTGAGGACATCTGTGTATGAATTTTTGGGACCTATAAACTTAATGACTCAGTTACCATTTTTTACCAGTGCTCATGTTGCAATTTTTTCTGTTATTATTCCATTTTTTACCAGAGCTTATATTGCAATTTTTGTTGTTATTCATTGCTTTTCTCTAGCACTCCTTATTACTGCTTCCCATATTGTATTTATTTCTATGCTTGGTCAGCTCAGGAGATTTTGCAATAGCAGTGAACTAAAACTTGAATAGTTGAGTTAAAGTGAAATAACTGAAACATCCAGAAGAGGTATGGAACGTGGAACTAGAACAATATACTCCAGTGGGCAAAATAAAGGGTTTGATTTGAAATTACAATTACCTGATGAAGGCTGGAGTGTACCATTGTGAATATGGCAATGAGGATAACAGTCAAATAATGTAAATAATGCAAGTAATTAAGTTTCAAAACAAGAAATTACAAGGGAATATTAGCATTTTTATTACAATTATCATAAAAAAATTATGAAATAAAGTCAAGGAAGGATAAATAGCTTTGGCTCAATTAATGAACTGAGTCTATAGGAAAAAAAAGAAAAAAAAAACAATAAACATTATTTGCTTTGAAAGGTAATAGTTTTTTTCTTTTTTTTTTTTTTACTGTTATTTGATATATTTTCTGAGATGCTAAAATCTTAGAGAAAAATTCTCTTATTATATAGCCTCACCTGAATACTGTGAGAAAGAGACTTACCTCGACCCATGTGCTTTAATTGACGCCGCAGCTCAGCATCTTCATCAACATTTGATGGCAGTGGTTGACTGAAGGGGAAAGCGTCAAGAGTTTCTTGGTTGTCGTGACCGTAGCCTTCAATATCTGTAGGCAGAAAAGGAAGATGGACCATCACCCAAGAAGAGAGAAAGAAAGAGGAAAATAGAAGAAAAGAATAAAAAATCAATATACTTAAAAAAAAAATAAAAAAAATAAAATACTAATTAACTCTAGCCTATGTCCCCCAGACTTTGCAGAGATTTAATATTCTTAAATGTATGCCATTTTTTTCCCCCTGAACCAATAAAGGATGAGCAAGTCCTGCTATGAGATGTGAAAGATGTAAGAAACCAGAGATTGAATAAGAAAACCATTATCTTTTGTCAAAAGAATTAGCTAATTAGACAAGGCAGAGACTTACCACTTTCTTTTGGTCCAGTTGGGGAAGGTTGGGAAAGAGCAGTAGGCTCAAAAGCAGCAGCATTCATGCGATCTGTGGCCAAAAAGAAAAACAAAATCTTCTGTCAGCAATTGAGCATTTTTTTAATTAGCAATGTTATACAATAACATATATATATATATATATATATAGTTTATGAAAAACTAGGTAATCCGTATGGGTAAACCTAAACAGGATAAAATTCAGAGAGCTCAATGTAAATCCAGAGCAAATAATTTAAATAAAAAGTCTGATGATCCGCAGTCCTTTAAAAGGGCTGTGGTGAAATAATTTATTACATGGAACCTTAAAGTGGTCTGTTTTTATTTAAATTATATATATATATATATATATATATACACACACACACAGTGTGAAAATAAACAGAGAGAAAGGTAGTGAAAAATAAGGAAGAAACAAAGAAAACTTAAAAAAGCTAACCTATTTGTTTTGATGTTTTAAGTTTAGTGAAGACTTAATAAATAAATTTTAAAATATTCTGTTGTTTATAATAATAACCTGTAATACTCCTATAATTTTAATTTTTTAAATTACAATCATTCAGAAGAGTCTTTTTTTTTAAAAAAATGCTAAGGTTTAGTTTTCAAGTTTATATGGCAATTATGTTTATGTATGAGGAGTTTGCAAAAGTTCCAAGTTTGGTTTTTTAAAATCTTTTCCATGCCTTACATTTAAGTGCTATTGATTTTATAATAATAATTCATCTATTTTATATGTGAGAGGAGCCTACTATAGAGTAATTGTTAATACATTGATCTCATGAAACCATTTGGTAAGCCTAATAAATATAGAATATATCACATCATCATTTGTCCTATCTATGACTTCTCCTCTCAGAGTGTATTAGTCTACTTCTTTTTAGAATTTGGTCCACTTCAAAATATCCTAGAATGCTAAATACTTTTTCTATTTAGATGACACTTTACTAATATATCTGAACAAAACTAAATGACTATATGTCATAAATAAATAAAATTGAACCTACAAACATTGTCATTTCAAACTTGAGACAATTAGGAAATATTTAGTTCTTAGGCAGATTTTCCATACTTTGATACTGCTACCGTTTGTCTATTTGTGTACTTTTAAAATATGTGCAAGGCATTAATCTTAATTTAAAACTTTTTATAGGAATATTTGAGTTTGTAAAATGTAACAGAAATTACATTTATTTCCTTTATCTCAAGAGATTATATATCTTTGGAAATCGTAACATTTTGAAAAGAATGAAAATAATAATCTTTGAAAAGTTAACAATTATCATAAATATTTAACACTACTATTACTACTACTAATAATAATAGTATACTAATAATTATTGCTGTAAAATAGACATACTATCATGATAAACATTAGCAGAATCAATCATGAATAATATTTTGAAACAATGTGTAATAATTTTAACTTAAAAAAGCATTTTTCATCTTGTTAATTTGACTTGGATCAGAATGACATGAAATGTGTAATGTTTATAGATTGATAAAACAGAATTGTAAAGATTGATTCACCTTTCTCCAGAGTTTTCATGAAATCCTCATTTCCACGCAGCTCCTGAAGAAATTCACTGTTTTGTATCACAATAGCCAGCCGCTCATCATCCAAATACTGCATCAACTCTGGGTCAATGTCATGGCTGGTTGAACGTCGCCGTCGTTCATTTTCCTTCATCTTTTGTTCCAACATGCTTTTACTGAATTCATGTGTTGAAATAATCTGTATGTACAAAAAACAAAGACATCTGAGAAGATATACAATTAGTTAGTAATATATATATTAGGTTGGTGCAAAAATAATGTCGTTTTCTCACATAGTAACATATGTGAGAAGATGACATTATTTTTGCACCAACCTAATATATATATATATATATATATATATATATATATATATAGTACAATACTGAATACATAGGCTGACTTTTAATCAATTATGGTGGAATTACATCACATGAAGATGTCAATTATGTCAGAATGGTGATACTTTTTAGCAGATACACTTTCACCATTTAGAAGTGGTCTATGAGGTATCATGAGAGAAACTTCTTTGTCCAAGGTCTTCTAACTCTGAAATGGTTAGTATTCCAACAATTTCTAGATAGTGATAAAGAAAGTAAAAACAATGACTGTAGTTGATGAAATATTTCACAGATATGATATGTAAAAAATAATCTAAGTTGTTAAAAAGCTTCTGGATGATATATTTTTGTACCTTTTAATTTTTGTTACAAAGTCAGTTGTAACTACATGGGATTAGCTAATGAGATAAATTAGGAGACATTTGTTTATCCTGGAATATCTTAATCTGATAACAATGAAGGCAGTAATGTTTTTCCTGAAGGAGATGGGATACTTTGGCAATATGATGCAACACAACATTTTTCATTAAAATCATCATGGTCTCAATTGGTTAACAAAGAAAAGTGGTTTCATACCAGAATACAAAGATTTTTTCTTCTTTTTAGTCAGTCACTTTTGAGTTGTTTGTTCCTTTTGCAGATTCAATCAAATAAGTTTAAAATGTTTTTTTGTTTTTTTTACTGTTTTTTTATACTAATGGGAATAATAAAATACAGTTTACTTTAAATTTTACAAGATTCAAAGATATAAAAAGAATTATTTCAAGTGGTCAATAGTGTTTAGATAAGGATGCCTCTTTTATCATTAAATGTAAAATTATTTAATTTACATCATGGGTGCAGAAATAAAACCAAATTTCAAATGATAATCCCTTGACAGGCAGAGCAATTTTCATTAAACATTGGTAAAAAATACAATCTATTAACTAGGTAGTCAGTACATTAATGTACTTGTAAAATTCACAATATCCAAGTGACATATTTACTCATGACAGTGGAAAGTGCACCTTTACTGAGTTCTCCATGAATGAAACCTTGCACCAGTATATGATCAAACATTAAACTGTTTTATGTAGTGCAATAATTTATGCTTTTCTGAGAGAGATAAATCTTGCCATTTAAAAAGTAATATTTTGTATCCAGAACTTATTCAGATCACTACTTACATAAAAAACAAATATCACTTTTTAATGAGAAATTCACTATGAGTCAAGATACATTTTAAAATAAATGTCACATAGGTTTGAATTAATTTATCAGGTGTAAGAATGATAAATGTTTCATTTTAAGGCAACATATACAAAAAGAAGGCTAACAAAGTTTACTGCAATGCCACACAGAGACTATGATGTTGTACATAGCACAAAGCAAAATTGTAACCAAGAAGAGTTCATTGTGAGAAGGTATTTGATTTTCTTGTGTAATTCACATTCTTTTACATGAAACAGTTTTTGTAAGTTTTTACTGACCAAATGGAAACCTGTAATCTGACATATCTTTAAGTAAACTAAAAAGTAACATTTTAAATGGATTAGAAAACACATTTTTCAAGGACATTTTACTCTTTTTTTGCATTTCTAGTTCTACATCTCATGCTCAGTATTTCATCTATATTACAATTCCATTGGAAATTAATATATGATTTTTATTTATCTAGGGTTCAAAAACAGATGAACAAATCTGTATCTATAAATGGCATTTTGTTAGTGTGTCTGTGTGTTTGTCACCTCATCCTGAGCAAACTGTTTGTCCTATTGGCATGAAAATTCACACAGATCGAAAATTTACAGCATTCGTACTTGACGTCTCTGGATTTTTCGATTGTTACTCCGATTTTGGAAAAAAAAATTGATAAATCGATAAGGAGTCAAATATTGATTAAAAAAAAAAAAAAAATTCATCAGTTTTTCAGTGATAGTTTTCACAAATTACAAGTGATATCCACCAAAGTCACGTTGAGCAATGTCCTTACTTATAGTTTTGAGGTGCTGTTCTTTGTTTTTAAAAATTGATATCAGTTATCAGAAAAAAAAAAAAAAAAAAAAAAAAGAAAAAAAATCGATACAATCAATTACTTTGGGACATCCGATTCAAGTCCAATCTAGCTGATTTTTGGCTATATTTTTTACAAATGGCAAAGAATTTTCAGCAAAATTCCTGTTGAGCATAGTATTTACCGACAGTATTGAGGTGCTGACTTTTGTTTTAAATATCAGTTTCAATTATTGGATAAAAATTGATGAAATCATACCCCTTTTGACTTCCCATTCAAATTGAGTTTACCTGAATTTGGCGATGTCTTTTGCAACTTGCTTGGGATTTTGATTAACTTTATCGGCTTTAGTCATGACAATTAAAAACTTTTGCCCTGTGAGCTCCTTTGTGACCAACTAATATCTGAGTGAAGTAGATACGATCATGTCTTCATCGGAATTTGCGAATACACCAATCAAACGTATGTTCAACCGAGACATCTATACTACAGCTGATTGTTATTCACACACATGTGACCATGCATAGTGGTATCTCATTGGAGTGTAGTACGCAGTCATTGATTGGTGTTCGAGACCCTAGGACGCTTGCTGATTGGCACAACTGATTGGCCAGTAATACTTCACATTTGAACCTGCTGTGCACAGCTGTGGGATGAAGGTCTTACTTCTGCTCCTGTTATGCCGCCATCTGGTTGATACGATAGGCTCCTTCAACTGATCATTTCTCCTACTGCAAATTGTTTCTTATTTTTTTGTTTTCTGTTTAACTACATTTTTCCGACTACCATAAACAATTTATTCAGCTGTTTTACTTAAATACCTGCCTTACCGATTCTGGCTTACGCTTTGCGATACTAAGTTAGACTTTGTACTCCTGCAATTGAACAACTCTAATCAACCACTACTAGCATCACTTTTCCCCATGCCACCAAAAAGGAGGGTACGTCTTAGACTTCGGTCTGCAAGAGCATCTGCTATGAGGGCTAGAAGGGCTTGCGAGTCCCAGGAGCAGACTACAATGCGGCTATCACAGGTCGCTCAACGCAGTGCCCTTACAGTCACAAGAGGAGCGTGCCACCTGCTTGGCTGGGAAAGCTGCCTACAGGGCTTCATTGTGATCAAGGCTCAAGAATGCACAACGGTTGAGAATGAATGCACAGGCTGCAGCAACTGCCTCTGCATCTTGGGTTTCTGAGACTCATCATCAAAGGCTTCTTCCTAACGTAAGAAATGCTGCTACCACTGCAAAATCAAGGGCAACAGAGACACTTTCCGCAGGTGCGCCTGTCAATCAAGGGATGCTGCTGCAACAGCGACTGCTAGGGCTGCTGAGACACTGCTCCATAGGTCTGTGTGAAATGCTACGAATGCTGCCACCACTGCCAGGTCGAGGGCAGCTGAAACATTCGACCACAGATGTGCCTGTCAATCCAGGGACACTGCTGTAACAGCTAGGTCGAGGGAGTCTGAGACAGAGCTGCAGCGGACAACCCGCAATGCCCGCAACGCTGCAGCTGCCAGAAACTCCGATGCCCCACAGACAAGGGCAAACAGACTTTCAAGGGCTGCTACAAACATGACCACTGTGTGCTTATCTCAAACTCCCCAAGGTTGCAGCATATGCCTTGACGGCGACATTCAGCACCTTCTGGCTGCCCGTGGTATTACCTGTCCCAGTAGCTATTTTTGGTCTTTCTTGGCTTTCAATTACAACCCCGGCATTAATTTAATTATGCGTGACAACATCAATGTAGGATCCATGAACTGCGTTTGCCAATTCTGCAAATGGGCCGGAGGGCCTGCCAGTCTGTGCTGCTCCTCCAGTAAAGTTCGACTGCCACCTCTGCATGAACCACCTACCCCATTGAGGGGACTAATAGCTGGTTCCCATCCAGACTCCAATCACTTCCTTAAAACAATTAGGCAATACAACAACTCCTTTCAAATGACCTCATTTGGCGCTCAGGTAGTTCAAGAAGAAGGTTGGATGCCCACTTTCAAAGTACATGGGCAGGTATACCACTGCATTGGGTCTCTGCTGCCTGAGGAGACCTCTACACCTAAATTCCTTCAACTGTACTTTATTGCAGATTACAACCTACAGGGCGAAACCCGGATTGGTATTTCGCCATTGTTGGGAAGAGTTCCTCACAGGGACGTCATACTACTACTTCAGGCCATGCTTCATGAGGTCAAAAGCTACATTTGTAGTTTTAAATATGCTTTGGAAAATGCCCCCTTTCCTTCCTTTAGCACTGTAATTGACACCAACAAATGGCCTTATGATGAATACGAACGCCGCTACAATGCTTTTATGTGCAATGAAGTGGCCCGCTATTATACATGGGGAGCAAAACCGCATTCGCGATATTGTCCTCAAATCAAGAGGTGGCATTCTTCGCAGGATTTCAGAGACACATTGATCATATGACGCATTGCAGTACCCTTTACTTTTCCCTTATGGTGACGATGGCTACCACTTTGGCATTCCCCTTCATACTCCAAGTGGCCAACCTACATCGTCTTCCAAAGCCTTATCGTGCAAGGCCTTCTACTCATACCATTTCATGGTTAGGGATGAAGACTTCAACCTGCTTCATAGATGCAGGGAGCTTTTCCACCAGTTTGCAGTTGACATGACCACTAAGATGGAATCAGAGAGGCTTTGTTTTATACAGAATCATCAGAAACAGCTGTGCTCAGACTCCTACGTACACTTACACGACAGCCTTCAAAATGAAGTTAATTCCCGTGACCTAGGGAAGCTGTCCTCTACCTACACTGGGGGACTACGTTACATGCATGAATGCACACAGGATGCTATGACATATGTTAGGGCATATGGGTGGCCAGACTTATTTATAACATTTACCTGCAGCCCCAAATGGGTTGAGATAACGTGTGAACTCCTACCCAGACAGGATTACACTCACAGACATAACATTACTGCCCACATATTCCGCTTAAAACTGGGAAAACTTATGGACTTAATAGTGAAGGGGTGAGACCTACAGTGAAAAATGCAACCACTATTTTACATTGCCAGAATTAAAAATCTTGACCTATTATGAATGGATGGCAGTCTTCAGGTAAGCACGGAGCAGCAACACAGCAGCCACCTACTGCAACCGGTTACCCTTGATCTCACTAATTTTGCTACCAGTGAGATTCCCGGTCTATCAGTGACCTCAACAACTGCGGATACATGCATAAGTTCAATAATTCAAACCTAGTACTTCACTAAAAGAAGTTTATTTATTTTGACACTAAAACTAAAGCCATAATCATTGATCATGTCTGTGATGATGATGTAATCTAACCAAACTTGTGACTCTATTAAAGTATCACTGGTAGTAGTTGAAAGGAAAGTAACATAGGATTAAAAAGGGTTTATGCGAAAACCCCAGATAGAATTGGAGCATTGGAAGGGCTGCAATGTTGAAATTACTGAGGTGAAAAGGTTGTAATATGAGGTCGGGAAAATAATTATAAAGTATTATTTTCTTGAACAAAGAAAACTGTTTAAACCAGATTAGAATGTGAAACAGTAGAAAAATTCTTTTGCCGATTTGAAAATTTTGTTTTGATAAAAGCAACCAGTTGTCGCAGGCAATATTCAAGCCGTATTGGAAATGTAAACAGAAAGATGGAATGTAAATAATATAGGTGTGTTTCGGAAAGGGAACAAAAGAATTCTTGAGGTCAGAATATCGTATATGGACAACCAGAAGAAATAGCTGATTTGAAATAAATTTATTGACAAGAAATTATTGTTTGGAGAAAGAAAGGATTTCTAAAAGCAGAGTGAATTCTTTGCTGACGTGGAATAAATTTTTATATACAAAAATTTATAATGTAAACAATAATTGTTGGGTAAGAAGAATGTAAAAACAAAGCTTATATTGTTTTAAATAGTTGACCAATTTATCGAGAGTCAGTTGTCATTCCAAGGTTGAAGAAAATGAATAATTAATTGATGAATATTAATAAATCTGGAGATATGGTTGGAATAGTGAAATACATATAAACCATATGTTAGTTGGAGCAGTTGAGCAGGAAGCAACCAGAGGACACTCATGCTCAGTGATGGGCCGGGAGACAGCTGAAGAAGCCACATGACCTGCTGTCAAAGAGTATTGTTGACATTGAGCAGAGGAGAGAATTACTGCTGAAGAGAATTACAGACAAGAGAATTGATGATTGGAATTCCCAACCAACATAATTTCTCATTGTAATGGCTAGCCTGCTCCAAGTTTAAAAACAGAAGATTAATTTTCACTAGATTCCACAGGATGGTTAATTTTGTGTATCAACAATTATATAAAACCATTGAAAATTAACCCAACAACCCTCTTCATTATTTCTTATGATTTATATTTTCACCAGCGGAAGTATCCGTATCCTTTTCATCACATGGTTCCATCAGCTCAATTCAGCAGTTAAAGTGCGGATGAAAATTCAATCTTCACTGCACTGTGATCAATCAAGTACAATGCAGGACAGAGCAGATGAAAAAAGAAGCAGTCAACAGATAACCATCAGTTGACCGGCGTTAGTACTGAACAGCGTAGGAAAGATCTCGAATTAAGTTGGGTCGTCTGTATTATAAACTGACCTAAGAAGAAATAATGAACAATTGCCAATTTCAGCAAACAGAAACTAATATCAGTTACCATGTTGTCTAATCACATTACCCTAAACTCTTTCTATTTTTTGTTTGAGTCTTAACAACAACTGAACAATATTCTTCCCAGCATCCAGTTGAAGTTTTCCACTGTCAAAGTGTTGAGCTAGAAAAGGTGAAATGTTTGATGACTATCTTTCAACTTCCTTGATCAGCAGAAACTTGGAAATTTATCACTGACTGGAGCCAGTGATGGATTGGAAAGAAAAAGGAAAACTTCCAAATGACTCATCTTTAAATAGCAAATTGTTCACAGCCATCTACAACAATCTTGGCAGGAGGAGACAATTACTTCAAGAAAAATAGCCACTACACATAAATAATTATGTTGGGTAGAATTTTTTTTCTTGTTATATTTAGAGGGAGGAGGAGTTCTTTTTCTTAATTTAAACATTTTTGAGTAAGTAGTGATTTATTGTGGAGTGGATGAGTAATATATATATATATATATATATATATATATATAATTTTAAATTTCCTAGATGAAGCATTTTCACTTATTAAATTTTAAATTACTATTTCTTTTATGTTAATTTCAATTATTGTTTTATTGAATTTCTCAGCCTGTTATTTATGTTTGTTAGTAAACAGTATGGATGCAAATTAAGAAAAAAAAAATACCTTGAACAATATGCAAATTTGCATCTCTTATATACAGGTACCCATTTTAACATGACAGCTTCATTACAAATTAAGGCTACAGAAACCACAAGCTGCAGTCATGAAAATATAACCAGATAGCTATTATTACGAATTTTGACTAGTGATCATGATGGTTGACAATGCAAATAAACATGAAGATAATCTTTTTGTTAATCATAAAAATTTTCTTTATTTCCCCTATATACTTCTATTTTTCTTATTTGCACATATTTGTAATATTATTGTCTTTTAAATTTCTTATATGAAGCCTCATTGGTTATTGAGTTTGTGTCTTACAAGAGGCATATTCTTTATTTCCAATTTGTACTTCTTACTTATAACAAAACTAAAAATCTGACAATCTCTGCTTGTGCTTAAGTAATGTATATACATGTGTGTGTGTCGCATATGAGTAACTTACATGTGTGTGTGTTGCATATGAGTAACTTACATGTGTGTGTGTGTGTTGCATATGAGTAACTTACATGTGTGTGTGTGTATGTGTGTTGCATATGAGTAACTTACATGTGCGTGTGTGTATGTGTGTTGCATATGAGTAACTTACATGTGTGTGTGTGCACGTGCGTGTGTGTTGCATATGAGTAACTTACATGTGTGTGTGTGTGTGTGTGCGTGTGTGTGTGTTGCATATGAGTAACTTACATGTGTGTGTGTGCGTGTGTGTTGCATATGAGTAAGTTACATGTGTGTGTGTGTGTGTGTGTGTTGCATATGAGTAACTTACATGTGCTCGTGACATCTCATGTACACACAAGCACATGATATTTGACCTCTCCTCCGCTAAAGATATTTAACTCTTCTCTGCACACCATCTTAATTCATTATTGCTGACATGAGATAAATCACCAATATATTTGCTGGTTAAATGTTGTAATGTTAGCTTTTATTATTAAATAACTTTTAATTATATCATTTACATTAAAATTTTTGTTTACATTTTCTCCAAATAATAATTGTTAAAAATAAACAGTATCAAAACCAAACAGCAACTCAGTAATTCTAGTATTGAGTGGATATAATATTTTTATATAATATTTTTGTGTGCGTCAGCAAGGATTATCAACAAAATATAGGGGGGAAAAAAAACCCAAAACATTCATTTTTTAACACAATTCAGTCAATCTCATATCAATCATTTAAATTTGTGTGCATAAAAAACAAAAAGTATCAGATTACTCTTTATGTAGATTTGAAGGTTTTATATCTAAATCTTTGCTAGATTTAGGCTCGTTTTTGCTTTCTTTTTTTTAGTTAGAAACACTACACTTAGTAAAACCTTATTTGAATCAAAATTACAGAATTATGCAGAGATTACAGTTTTCTAGGAAGACAATAATACATAAAAACCTTAAACTATGGTTATGAAGTAAAAATATCAGTTTATTTAAGCTCCTGAAAATAGGGCGTTTCTAATTCTTAAGTTGTTAAAAAGACTTCCAAGAAAAATATACCTTACACCAGCTATAAAAGTGATTTGAAATCTTATATGTATTGAGTAGCCTAATAATAATGTTTCTTTTGTTTTTGTTGTCTTTTGTTTTTATTGACATTTCCCTTCAGGATGTTATAGGGTAATCATGGCTCTACATAATTTCTTTATTATTTGTGAATTACCATGACTACTTTGACATAACCTTCCAAGAAGTCATAGTATATGTCATTATGAGCGTTTATTAAAAAAGGTCACTTTTGGCTGCATTGTGACAGCTGTCACAGCAGTGTACATTTTAAAGAAATATTTTTCAAAATTAGCATACCTTTTCTTTATTGATTCTACCACTGAGGAAAAAAAAAAAAAAAAAAAAAAAAAAAAAAAACCAACATTTTCATAATATGCTTTTTTGTTTTACTTTAAGTAAGATAAAAATGAAAAAGATGGATGATTAATGTAACTTATTGGTGCAGAAACTGGAGTTGGCAAGCTATGTTCAAATTAAGGCCTAGTCAGCTGTTTACTTTCATAAAAATGACTTCGGGAAAAGCATGAATCCATTTCATTCACTCCATGTATGGGTTAAATAGTGAGATAGAGTGAACTCTCTAAATACTAAAGAGACGGAGAAACCAAACAAAAAGAGAAACCAAACAAAAAGAGAAACCAAACAAAAAGAGAAACCAAAAAACAAAGTGAAACCAAAAAACAAAGTGAAACCAAAAAACAAAGTGAAACCAAAAAACAAAGTGAAAACAAAAAACAAAGAGAAAACAAAAAACAAAGAGAAAACAAAAAACAAAGAGAAAACAAAAAACAGAAAAAAAACAAAGAAAAAGAGAAAAAAAACAAAGAAAAAGAGAAAAAAAACAAAGAAAAAGAGAAAAAAACAAAGAAAAAGAGAAAAAACAAAGAAAAAACAAAGAAAAAAAGAGAAATATAAGAAAGAGAGAAAAAAAGATAAACTTTTGTGATATCAACGAACTTTTCTAATGCCAACAAATACCTGTTGTCACTTTCATAATGCTCAGTGTAGTAGAGACTTTGTAATTGCAGATACAACTATAGTAATGCTGTTGAACAATACTGGTGTCAGATGCTTTCGAACAGCACTTGATCAATAATAATTGCTCAAACAGTAATCCATATAGTGAAATAGTATAGAGAAACAGTATAGTGAATAGAGTAGAGAATAGCAGTCTGTATAGTAATAAGGATAGAGTAGCGATCGTTAGTCATCAGCTACTTCCTACATATATGTATTTCCTCTATGGTCATGTGGTCTATTTAATTCAATAATGGGATCTCCTGTGTTTGTTCACTGATGATTTATATTCAAACTCAAGTGTCAGCAGTAACACTTTATTTCTATATAACACCGCCCCTTTGAGATGACTTCCTCTGGAATCTATATTTCTTCAGCTTCATTTCAATATTCAAATGTTCAGTAGCTGTTTTTTTTCTTTTACTGTACCTCTTTGGTTCACTAATTTCTGGTGGCATGTGTATGTCAAACATGTCATACAATATTTCCATAGGTACCTCTTTTTGTGGACTTACTAAATCAGTGAATCTCTGTTTTAACCGATTAAGTTGTCACTTATGTTCCCACCTTTGTCTCTGTACCATGTATGTCATTTTGCCGATCCATTTTTTATAATGCCACCTTCCCAGAATTCTTTTCCATGTTGGTACATTTTAAAAAACACTTTATCACCAGATTTAAAATATTTATTTATATTATTTTGATTCTTTGATGTTCTTGTCTTCCATTCTGGTAGTAATTTGTTAAATATGGACTTAATCTTCCTGGCGAACGTCAACTCTAAAGTCGACATTTCAGACATGGTGTTCGGGTTTGGTGTTATTCTGTAAATGCTGAAAAAGTTTTGTAGCATTATTTAATCAGACTCCTCTCCCTCCAACTTTTTTAGTTCCCTTTTAAATGTATCAACAAACCATTCCGCTTGTCTGTTTGATCTTGGGTAATAAGGGGGAGTGTAATATGTTCTGTTGTTAATGATTTGAAAAAAAAAAAAAAACTTCACATGAATTGAGTTCTGTTACGTGAAAGTCAGGAACACCAAACTTTGCAAATATATCGTATAGGAAATTTATTGTTACCCCGGTAGTTGGTCTTCTACATTTTAATATTTCTGGCTATTTAGTGCAACTATCAACTACCACTAGATAGTATGCTCTGTTTAATGGTCCTGTGAAGTCTATATGTATACTATACCATGGCATATCGATTTGGGGCCAAGGTTGAACCTTGATAGGTGGTGACTTTGCTGCCAGAGCACAACCTCTGCATTATTTCACTAAATTTTCAATATCTTGATCCATTTTTGGCTAGTAAGTATAACACCTCATCAGGGATTTCATTCTAGGAATTCCTGGATGTCCTATGTGAAAATTCCTTTAACATTCGTTTTTGCAATGTCACAATTTTTTCTGTTTACATAAGTACATCATTACATAATGAAAATGCATTATTTCCAGTAGTATTTTTTCCTTTAAATCTTAATTGCTTCTTCATTTTCATTATAAAGTCTTCTTTTTTTGACTTAATTCTCATTTCCTCCAATGTTATGGGCAGTTCTCTTACAGTATTGTATAATACATTATTAATTTCACTTTTGGCCCTTATCACTGCAATTACTGGGTCTTCAAATGGTTTGCAAACTCTTGGTATTAGTTTATACAATCTGTCTGCATAGTAGAAACATAATTTTATGATTATAGTTCAATAGAAAAGTTCCCTGGCACTGCAGTCTATTTGTTGTATATATGGGAACACCATTTTTTTGATTCATATATGGACAATAATGGAAGATGGTCTGTCTGTAGTATGAATTCTCTACCATGGATGAATTTGTGAAATTTTTTTTCATAGCAAATATGATTTTCAATGCTTCCTTTTCAATCTGGCTGTAGCTTTTTTCAGCTGCAATTAATGATCTTGAAGCATGAGCTATTGGTTTAGTTGTTCTGTCCCCGTATTTGTGTAGTATCACTCCAATACCTTAATCACTTGCATTTGATGCAACCACAATCTTTAATTTAGGGTCAAAATGAGCTGGTGACAAATCCAATGTTAAGACTTTCTTGATTTGTTTAAACACACTTTGACATTTGTCCAGTTCCATTTCACATCATTCTTTAGCAGGTTATTCAAGGGTGCTCTTAATTTGTGCATGTCTGGTATATATATATGTGTATATGAATATGATAGTAATTAGCAAACCATAAAAATGCTTGTAGCTTTGTTACATTTGTTAGAGTAGGCATGTATTTTATTGCGCTCACTCTTGCAGAATCCGGCCATCTACTGTTTTCATCAATAATTTGTCCTAGATATTTATGTCTGGACATAAACAATTTACATTTTTCTTCACTGATCTTAAAACCATATTCTTTGATTCTCTCAAATACTTTTTTACATCTTCCATATGTTGCTTTTGGGTTTTACATTTAATAAGTACGTCATCCAAATAGGCTTGAGCACAATCCAAACTGGCAAGCATGGTATCCATTATCTGTTGGAATATGCTTGGTGCTACCTTTATATTGAAAGGAAGTTGATTGAATTTGTATAACATTCTATGAGTGTTAATGGTTAATAGTTTTGAGCACTCTTCGTCCACTAGTTCTTGTAGGTAAGGGTCTGACAAGTCAAATTTAGAAAAAAATTTGCCACCATTGAATTTGGCAAAATTTCCTCTTGACTTGGTAACAGGTAGTTATGTTGTTTTAAACTTTCATTTAACTCTGTTGAAAAATCAGCACCTACGCAGATTTTATTATTCTTTTTTTTTTTTTAACAGACTGTTGGTGATGTCCATTCAGAATAGTCTATTTTTGAGATCAAACCTAATTTTTCCAGTCTGCCCAATTCATTATTAATTGGATCTAAGGCTGCAAAAAGTACACTCCTTTATGGCTTAAATGTCGGTGTTACATTCTCTTTTAATTCAAGCTTAGCTTTTGCTTTTGTGCATCGCCCTAAACCTTCTGAAAAAACTTCTGGAAAACTCTTTTTATAGTCTATTTTTCAATTGCCGTATTAGTACTGGTCATAACAATATTTATCTTGTTTCAATTTTATTTTTACACAATTAATTTGCACACAAACAAATTTCCTCTTTTGAGATGTTTTGTTAATTTCCCTTTCAGGCTTCTTATCTTTACTCCATGTATTTATCATGTTCATATACGTTTTTTTTTCTCTCTATTTCTTGTATCTGCAACACGTACTTTTGTGTCCTAATCTCCCACATTCATAACATTTTTTCTTCTTGAAAAAAAACAATCACTTTTAAAATGCTTAACTCCATAACCATGACAAATATTAAGTATTGACGGGGGTTTATCATCATTTTTTCCTGTTTTGTTAGGAGTTGAAATCATTTGCAGTTTTTTCTCTTAGATGGTTGGACGCTATATACTTGTGAATTGTAGTATCGAGTTTTGATTTGACAATACATTGACATTCTTGGATTTTGAATCCATTTTTAATTTAGCAAGTATCATGGATCTTATCTTCACATCCTTATTAGAAGTTAAATCCTATACAAATATCAGGCATGTAAGACATTGCCATCATGTATTAAATGAGCTCCTATCACCAAAAATTTTTGATAGAATTAGAACAGTCTCATCAAAATTTATCTCACCTAGTTTTTTTTGGCAAAATATATTTCATGTTCAGCAGGGGACAATTTCCTTAATAATAACAAACTTTCTTTTTGTCATTCCAATGCAAACAATACCTTTTGAAGATCCCTTCATATTTTCTATAATAACCTGGAAAAGTTATCCCTTCATCTGGATTGTATACAAATTCGCTGATTGAATTAGCAATAGAATCTGGAGTGAATGTATCTGAAGTTTTTCCTTTCATGGTTTTGGTAAACAACTCAAAAAACTTTTGTTATAGTTGCCATTGTAATTGCTGTTTTTGTTGTCATTTTTGTTGCTGCAAATGTTGTTCTTGTAATTTTTGTTGCTACAACTGTTGTCCTTGTTGCTTCTGTAGTGCCAACATTTGAACCATGATAGCTTTTAGTTCTTCCATTTTTGCCATACTCTACTGAAGGAATCCTTGTGAATCCTTGTCACCACATTTGTTATGTCAACAAACACTCATTGCCACTTTTGTAATGCCAATGAATACTCATTGTCATTTTCATAATGCTCATTGTAGTAGAGACTTTGTAATCACAGATTACAACTATAGTAATGCTGTTGAACAATACTGATGTCAGATGCCTTTGAACAACACTGGCTCAATAATACTCGCTCAAACAGTAATCCGTATAGTGAGCCAAATAGAGGAATAGTATAGTAAATAGAGTAGAGAATAGCAGTTTGTATAGTAATAGAGGATAGAGTAGCGATCGTTAGTCGTCAGCTACTTCCTACATATAGGTGTTCCCTCTATGGTCATGTGGTCTACTTAATTCAATAATGGGATCACCTGTGTATGCTTACTGGTGATCTACATTCAAGCTCAAGTGTCAGCAGCTACACTTTATTCTTATGTAGCAAAATGAAAGAAAGGTGAAAAACGAGATCAAAATGAAAGAAAGGTGGAAAACGAGATCAAAACAATGCAAGAAAGAAAAAGGTAAAAAGAGAAGAAGAAAGAGGAGAAAAGAAAAAGGGAAGGAGAAAAGAGGAGAGAAGGAGAAAAGAGAAGGAAAAAGAGGAGAGAAGGAGAAAAGAGAAGGAAAAAGAGGAGAGGAGAGGAGAGGAGGAAAAAGAGGAGAGAAGGTAAAAGAGGAGAGAAGGAAAAAGGAGGAAAAAGAGAAGGGAAAAGGAGGAAAAAGAGGAGAAGGGAAAAGGAGGAAAAAGAGGAGAAGGGAAAAGGAGGAAAAAGAGGAGAAGGGAAAAGGAGGAAAATGAGAAGGAGAAAGGAGGAAAATGAGAAGGAGAAAGGAGGAAAATGAGAAGGAGAAAGGAGGAAAATGAGAAGGAGAAAGGAGGAAAATGAGAAGGAGAAAGGAGGAAAATGAGAAGGAGAAAGGAGGAAAAAGAGGAGAAGGGAAAAAATGAAAGAAAAAATGGAGAGAAAGAAAGATAAAGAGAAAAAAGAAAGATAAAGAGAAAAAAGAAAGATAAAGAGAAAAAAGAAAGAGAAAAATAAAAAGAGAAAGAGAAAAATAAAAAGAGAAAGAGAAAAATAAAAAGAAGAGAAAAATAAAAAAAAGAGAAAAATAAAAAAAAGAGAAAAATAAAAAAAAGAGAAAAATAAAAAAAAGAGAAAAATAAAAAAAAGAGAAAAATAAAAAAAAGAGAAAAATAAAAAAAAGAGAAAAATAAAAAAAAGAGAAAAATAAAAAAAAGAGAAAAATAAAAAAAAGAGAAAAAGAGAAAGAGAAAAAGAAAAAGAGAAAAAGAGAAGAAAAAGAGAAAAAGAAAAAGAGAAAAAGGAAAAGAGAAAAAGAAAAGAGAAAAAGAAAAGAGAAAAAGAAAAGAAAAGAGAAAAAGAAAAGAGAAAAAGAAAAGAGAAAGAGAAAAAGAGAAAAAGAAAAGAGAAAGAGAAGAAAAAGAAAAATAAAAATAGAAAAATAAGAGAAAGAGAAAGAGAAAAAGAGAAAGAGAAAAAGAGAAAGAGGAAAAAGAGAAAGAGAAAAAGAGAAAGAGAAAAAGAGAAAGAGAAAAAGAGAAAGAGAAAAAGAGAAAAAGAGAAAAGAGAAAAAGAGAAAGAGAAAAGAGAAAGAGAAAAAGAGAAAGAGAAAAAGAGAAAGAGAAAAAGAGAAAGAGAAAAAGAGAAAGAGAAAAAGAGAAAGAGAAAAAGAGAAAGAGAAAAAGAGAAAGAGAAAAAGAGAAAGAGAAAGAGAAAAAGAGAAAGAGAAAAAGAGAAAGAGAAAAAGAGAAAGAGAAAAAGAGAAAGAGAAAAATAGAAAGAGAAAAATAGAAAGAGAAAAATAGAAAGAGAAAAATAGAAAGAGAAAAATAGAAAGAGAAAAATAGAAAGAGAAAAATAGAAAGAGAAAAATAGAAAGAGAAAAATAGAAAGAGAAAAATAGAGAAAAATAGAAAGAAAAAGAGAAAAGTAGAAAGAAAAAGAGAAAAGTAGAAAGAAAAAGAGAAAAGTAGAAAGAAAAAGAGAAAAGTAGAAAGAAAAAGAGAAAAGTAGAAAGAAAAAGAGAAAAGTAGAAAGAAAAAGAGAAAAGTAGAAAGAAAAAGAGAAAAGTTAGAAAAAATTAAAATTGGTAAAAATCAGGAAAAAAAAAAAGAAAAGAAAGAAAAACAGGGAGATAAATTAAGAAAGTGCCGTAATATGTTTTTGCATGGCAGATGCAGATTGTAAACATCCACTTACCATTGTCTTTGTGGCTCTTTGACTTTTCCTCTGCGGTGGTAACATTGTGTTAGTTTCTGCTGCTGCAGCTGCAGCTGTTGCTGTTATTGTTGGAGAAGGATTTTTCTGTTGGGTAGGTGGAGGGGGTGGGAGAGGAAGGTTGGGAGATTTAGGGGCTAAATTCAGGCGGAGGAAGTCGTCTGGTAGAGTACCCAACATGGGCGGATTCCAGTTGCGATAGACTCGTATTGAGCTCCCAGTGGACTGGCTGGATGACCTGTATGGGGTTTTGGGAATAGTGTTGGACGTTAATGATAAGGAAGGGGACACAGGTACATCATCTATGTCCAGGTCTAACAAGCTGCCACTGGCTGACAGGCTTCGTTTATGGGTGTGGGGACCCCGTGGTGGTGTTGGAGGTTGCTGTAAGGAACTGTGGTGCCAATTTGCAGGCAAGGTGGCTCCAGGAGTTGGAGGCAACCCTGGGGAGGTATGTTGGAGTCGCATTGCTTCCGAGTAAGAAGGAGGTGAATCATGCATTTTGGTGGAACCAGTTGAAATACCAGAAATTGTGTGTCGCTGGAAGAAAAAAAAAAAAAGGATTTAGTCAATTTTTGGAATTAGGATAATGTGCAGGTACCATAATGGCTTGGCATTATTAATCAGAGAACCGTGTTCCAATTTACATTGGGTTTGTTATATTCGCTTACACACAAAGATCCCAAGGATATTTGTAAGTGAATATCCTCTTCTTCCCTAGTTATGGATTAATTAATAAGACTTGTATTACTAAACCGTTATTATCTTTAAAAATAAAATTATTACAATCTAAAAATATTTTCTGGTTTTAAATAACCTGCAGGGTGTTGGTAGGTCGGAGAAAATGACTCAACCAATCATTTTAAGTTGAAACAAAAAAATAGTTCAACAAATCTACTTGAAATTTTTCTCATCAAAATACTTTATAAACAAGTACTGTGTTAATAATATTTGTAAAAAAAAATGATTGACTATAATTTCCAGAAACTCTGAAAAATAATTCTGATTATTATTTGTTTAATGATCATTTTAGCAATGGAAAATTTAACTATAATTCCAGTTTAGTTTTTTAGCTCAACTGCTGGGAGCCACTTGACAAAGTTTTGGAAAAAGTCATGAAAAAAAAAACAAAAAAAAAAAACAAAAACACATTCTCTAGATTTAAAATGTATGAAGTACATCAAATCAGAGTAAAATTCACTAAGTCTTTTTCATCCATTTGAATCTTGGATGGAAGAATATTTGTGTAGCTATTCTAAGTATTGACAAAACAGAACTGATAAGAAAAAGAAAAAAAAAAATGAATAAAGTTAGTTACCATATTTAGACAATTTTTTTTTTCCTATAAAATATCTCCAAAAACTACCCTGCATCCTATAAATTGAAGGTCGGTGATGGGAGTTAACGTCTCTTCTAATTATTACATTCTAAATAGTTACCATAAATTTCCAAGTACTACTTCTTGGACTGTCATAAATTTGTCATTAGTCGGGTTTTCATGCTGAAATATACTATTCAGTGGGTAAAACTGGAGATAGTGGAGAGTGTTATAAGGTATAAGAAAAACATTTTTTTTTCTGATTTTTGCTTTCAAAATGAAGGGAGGGGTGTTTAATGCATTGGAGCATCTTAACAGCCATGAAATATGGTAACCTTTGAACCATAATTGTTTAATGGTCAATTTTTTTTTTGTTGATCAAACATTTTAAGCTATCATTTTTTTTTTTTTAATATTTGAGAAATAAATGTATTTGGATTATTGTGACTTATTTCTGTATAAAAACTTAATTTCTTGTTATATTTCTCAATATATAAAGAAATGATAACCTATCTTTAGGTGGTTGATATTTACAGAAGTCTTAAGATATTAGGTAGTAGATATATTTGCCTATCCTCTGGTTCACATTCCTCCCTCAGTCTTTTGAACAGTAGAGATTTATCCTTTGTTTCCTGTTTAGGATTGGGTTTCCAGTTCCCTCTAAAGTCTTCTTTTTCTCTTTCACTCTCAGTAGCCCCTTGCGTATTAGTGGCATTAATGCCTTGCTTAGGTGAATTGATAAAATAATATAAAAAAATTAATGAAGCTTTTCAAATTCTGATGGTTTGATTATTTTTTGGTTCTTTGTAAAATTTTTACCACTTCTGCCATTAAAATTTTGCTATTAAAAAGAAAAAAGAAAAAAAAAGAAAAAAAAAAAAAAGAAAAAAGAAAAGAATATTCTTTCCCCATATTAATATTCTTATATTCAGTTCTTTTAATGAGTGATCTTTTTACCTCCTGGTTTCAGAAATATTTTGGAATAGTCAACCATTATCATCAAGAAAATGCCACCTTCCAGTGCAATGGAGTTAATTTATGGAGCAGAATTGCAGAAAAAATTTTATAGTAAGAAAGTTATTTGCTTTCCACATGATAAAAAGAGGAGAGAGAAAAAAAGGGAGTCAGATCAGTATGTATTGATATTAACCATGAGTTTCTACAAAGAGTAGAATGAAAAGAGATAAACAGAGAGGAAAAAAGAAAGAAAAGGTTTAGAAAGAGTTATGATACAGGAAGCAGAGGCCAAACAGCAGGAGAAAGTATTAGTCATTGAACTAAGGGAGACAATTCAAGAAATAAAATATCAAAAAATATTATTTACACAGTAAATAATATTTTCCTTCCTGTGTTGACACAAGTAAAGGAATGTTAGTGTAAACTTAGCTCTGAAATTCTTTATCAACACAGGAAGTGCAAAAACAGTAGAAAACTACTTTTCCGTTCTACATTTTCAAAATATACATTGCAATTTTATATTTTAAAAACAATATTTCAGTAAACCTGTTTATAGTGATTTACCAAGTGTAGGTTAAGATGTGACACTAAGTTGAAATTATGGGACACCAAGTGAGGATCGAACTCCCTACTGAGTCATAATTGATCTAGAGAGACAAGTTTATTAGCCATTACATCACGCTGAGGTGCCCAAACATGTTTATATATTCAACAATTCAGATTATGAAAATTTCAGATTATTAATATAAAAGGTGACCTTTTCAGAATTTTGGGTATGAGGAGTTATTATTTACACAATTTATATTTGGGCTATTGTCTGAATATAAATAGTGTAAATTGCAACTTTTCAGTTTTAGTTAATGTCTAGCTCTTTTAGTAACAAAGAGTTTCTATATAAATAACATAGTTTATAACCCACAGAATGAAATTATCTTAAACACAAAAACCTTTTCCATAAAAATAAGATTTATTTATTTATTTTTTTTTTTTTACAGTAGGGTTCACCCTGTACAAGGTCCAGGGGCCACTTGAGGTAGAGGGTTATGATAAGGAGTAGTTTATATGGATAAGAAGGGAAGATAATGGTTGAATCTAGACATGAACATGTTAAGATTGTAGTGATTGGGGAAACATCCTCTTGGGAGTCTGTTCCATAGGGCAGTGGTTTGTGAGAAGAAGCTATTCGAGTGGAACTTACATTTTGATGATGAAATACAGAAGGAATGAAGGTGATCTGTTACTATGTAAGTGGCAGGGTGGGTTCTAACCGTTAGTCTGACCTTGTGGAACCAGGAACCAGGAAATGCAGTTTGTCTGAGCACTTTCCATAGTAGTAGCAATAGTGCAGTGAGAGACTTGCCATATCCTGCCAGTAAGAGAGGTTGGAGAGTAGAAAATAATTCTTAACAAGGACTCAGAAATGCTTTTGAGCTCTATCAACACTGGAAAGTGTGGTCTTGGCAGTCCCTGCCCAAATATAGCAACAGTACTGCATTTTCAGCCTGATCTGGCTCTTGTAAAGGTAGAGGATAGCATGAGAAGTCAGGTACTTACTGGAGCAATACATAGAGCTGATCATTTTACCTGCATTTTTAGCAATGGATCGTATATAGGAATTCCACTTGAGGTCGGGTGTGAGTTTAAGGTCCAATATCTTCTTATGGCATGGTGCCTCCTCAAGGGAACATCTATTCATTGTAACTGATGCCAGTTTTTACCCCACTGAGAAGTTACTGTTAGATTGGAAGAGAGGTCAGCTGGCGATTTCCAATCGTCAAGACTTTTAGAGGTGCACCTGTATATTGCTGTACCATCAGCATAGACGTTTACAAATGATCAGAGTATATTCTTAGGCAGATCATTTAAGTAAAGCAGAAAGTTGGTCTGAGAAGTGAGCCCTGGGGGATGCCTGCATTGGAGGACTGGCTGTTAATAACTACCATCAGGGATCTACCTGTTAGGAATGATTTTATAATAGTGAAAACTCTTCCAGTGATTCCATAGCTGGATAGCTTCTGTAGCAAGCCTTTGTGCCACACCTTATCAAAGGCCTTTAAGATATCTAATGCTAAGGTTTCTGCAGTATGTGTGTCCACAAACCACTCACTAATAGAAAAATCTTTATTCAGAGTTAAGTATAATAGACATTTCCTTCTAAATTGAGGTTGGGACAGAAATGAGGGAAGCATCTTCATGCTAGAAAGTTATAAATCATAACTTCAACATTTACATTGAAATTTAAGATAGTATTAACATTTCTTTGGTTGGGCATATTGGAGACGGGGCAATGTGTTAGTATTAACTTTTCTTTCATTAGGTAAGTTGTTTTAACAACTATAAAAAAATTGAAATTAAATAAATTGAAGTTTATAAGTCAAACAGGAATATCCATGAGACAAAATTAAACAAAATAATTCCAGTTAGAATGAGTGCACTTCTTTTAATTCACTACAAATCCTTCAAAGTGACTTGCTTAATCAAGGCAGTATCTTAGAAAAATATTGAAAAATCAATAGGCATTTCAGATCAAATTGAATTAATTCAAAATTTGATCAATAATGCTGAACACTATTTTATGCTAGTGAGTTTAACCTGTCTGTTAGGACCTTTTTTCTTTCTTTTATCTAAGTTTATTTTCAGTCTTGCAACTATGGAAGAGATTTTGAAAAGTTCTCAGCCTAACCATTTCTTAAAATCTGAACAAATAATCAAACATCAGAGTGTTTATTTTAATCTCTTCTTGATTGGACCAAACACTAAGTGTTTCATCCAATCAAGAAGAGATAAAAACTCTGATGTTTGATTATTTGTAGTCATGTCTTCACCAACTTAGATTAAAAAAAGTAAGGTGAAGGAATGTATTTATATTTAATGAAAATATTTAAACATGTTGCATGTAAGAATTTAAAATGTCAAAATAAATCTATGTATAATGTTGTATAATGAGCTATTTACCTATCTTGTGATAGGATTTATGAAACAAATATGTCAAAATTTTCACTCTTATGATTATATCTATAGTAGGGATGAATACCAGTATTATACTGATATCAAATATAACAAATCGGTATCAGAACCAAAGAGACAATACTGGTATAGAAAGTGGGTCCATATACATACATTTCCTTTATATATATTATATATATATATATATATATATATATAAAAACATTGCAATAATTGCCCTTGAAGGTATAGGTTAAATATTAAACAATCTATAATTTAGTGAATATAAAAAGTTAAATGTTAATATACATCAGAAATTTAAAGAAAAGTTTCAGATCAATAAAAATATTTTAGCACAACTGGGAACTGTAAGGCTGCGCTTGCATGGCATACAATAATGTCCTGTTCGTCTATGATCCACACTAGTCTTTATTCATTTGACTGGCCTCCAGCAACAAGTGGCATAATTTTAATTTTGTAAAGATATTATTTTCTTTTAAAGTAACTAGCATTTTGGTTCCTTACATGGAATGTCGAAAAATAAAGTGCTTGGAAATATTTTAGTAGAAAAGTGTAAAGATGAAGCCAAGTGCTTAAAGTGTAAAACAGTGCTAAAGTGTGGCGGAGGTTCAGCAACTGGATTGTTTGCTCACTTAAAAGCCGTGCACAAGATTACTGATTTTGTCTCAAACAATGAAGGTGAAGCAGACAAAAGATATTAACATCATTTCTCACTTGAAAATTTACCAAAGAAGAAATTGCAAAAGTTGCCACTCTTGGTGGCTTCAGTTTTAGGTTGCTTCAAGCAAGTTCATTCAAGAAAGTTTGGCTAAAAACAAATACTTCAAGACAATTTCTATGCTATAACAAATAGAAGAATCTATTTGGAAGTCCCACTAAAAAATGAGAAGCTTCAAGATTTTGTAAAAGACCAGTTTAACAAGAAATGGAATAGTCTTAAGCATGATAAAAAGATTTCTTAAGCTAAAACAATGGATTCCCAAAGCATTGAGAGTAATTTGTTCTACTGAGACTACCACATCAAAAGAATGTGAAATTTTGGAAGACATCAGTAATATGCTTCATCTTTTTGAGATAGTTCTTAAAGGTCTGTGTTTAAAAGATGCAATACTTCTGACCACTGAAGTCTCCTTTAATTTTATATAAAAAAACTTTCAGAACACCCCTACTAGCATTATAGACTGTTCTAGTTCCACATGCCATGTTTAATGGATGTCAGTTATCTCCTGTTAATTTCCATCTGAAAGTTCTCCACTGCCTTAACCGGGTATTGAACTCACACTCTTTGGGTCCTCTTACTGGATCTAATCAACACCTTTATCCACTGTACCATGTGTCCTTGAGGATATCTGTGTATAAATTTCTGAGTATTATAAAACTAATGTCTTCCGCAACTATTTTTACCAGTGCTCATATTGCAATTTTTTGCTGTTATCATTTCTTGTTTTTACCAAAGCTCATATTGCAGCTTTTGTTGTTATTATCGCTTTTCTCTGGCACTCCTCATTACTGGTTCCCATATTGTATTCAGCTCAGGAGATTTTTGTGGCCTAGCATATGTCCTGATTCCTTAAGTTTACAAATTTTCCAATGGTGTTCCTTGTCTATGATCTCAACCTGATCCCACAGAGGGTGGTGATCTCCCTTCTCTCTCCATATGTGATCAGCCACGCTTGATTTTTCTACTTCCCCTTGTGCTACAGCTTTCTGGTGCTCTTGAAGCCTTATCTTAATGAGGTGGCCTGTCTCCCCTTTATATTTCTTTCCACAGCTGCATGAATAATAGTCTGGATAATGTAAATAATGTACATAATACCTCATCTCAGAAATATAGACAGATACTTTGAATGAATTCATGAAAAAATGTATAACTAAAAAAAATATGTTTTTATCTCATTTGCTCCAAAGTTGCTTAAATTTGGGATTTGCCGTTTCTTTTTCAACATCAAGAAAGTAACCACAAAAATCTACATATGATTTGTTAACTATTTTACAATTGTTGTTTCTGCACCATAACATTATATTTATAACTAATAATTTATTCTTCTGTCTTTTTTTCTAGTATATGAAATTTGTTGGTGGCAATTTCTACAGGTATTTTATTTTTAGATAAATAA
This sequence comes from Acanthosepion lycidas, assembly GCA_963932145.1. NCBI lineage: Eukaryota > Metazoa > Mollusca > Cephalopoda > Sepiida > Sepiidae > Acanthosepion > Acanthosepion lycidas. Next base: position 39,219,635 of record OZ010574.1, read on the forward strand.
CCATACTTCTATAAAATTCAGTCACAAATTTCTTCCACATTGATGAATTATGGTTGTGGGAGGCTTTTAGGATTACTGATCCATTCCAATAACTAATCCATAAATATTTTGCCTTGTAATCCCTAGACTCTTCTTACACTACATCATCCATGAAGTAAAAAAGGATTTTAAAATAACTTTTCATCCATTTTGAAATTATTATTTTTTTTTAATAAAAGCAAATTGGAGCATTTCAATTACTTTGTATTTTTAGTTGTCCGCACTCATTCACAATTGCAGTTGATTTATTTCTTTTAGAAAAGTTTCAATACATTTCAATGGTATTATGAACAGTAACAGTACTTTGGAAATTACATACACAATTGTTTGGGTTTGTTAATTCAATGAAGTCTATGTTAGTGACATTATTTGATCAGGAAAAACATGAGATTATGAATGGCAGACAAATATTCTGTTGATAATTTCTATAATTTCTATTTTAGGATACACTTCCTTTAAATTCCGAGGGAAAGAACCCCCCACCCAAAAATGCATTCAGAAAATTTAAAATCTTTCCTTACCATAATAAACATCAGAGATTTTTTTATAGTATTGTTCACCCAAGAGCCACTTAAGATAAAGTGATACTGAAAATGAGATTGTTGTAAAGGGAGGAGGTAGCAGGGAAAAAGGTGCATATTACGAGGATATGTAGGATAGATACTGGTTAACCCTAGACTTGAAGAGGCTAAGATAGTAGTGGTTGGGGGAGCATCTTTTCGGGAGTCTGTTCAACAAGACAACAACTTTGGGGAAAATGCTGTCTGTTCTTCCTTACCAAAGGAATACAAAGCAAATGAAGATGATTTGATGCTGTGTACGTGACGCATGTCAGGTCCTAACTTTGAAGGTATTAACTGGTGGAACTAAGGAATGTAGCTCATCGCAACATCTGCCATGGTAATAGTGATAGAGTATTAAGAGGCTAGCAGCATTTTGTCTGTAGGAAAGGGATTACGGGGGGGGGGGATATAATTCATCACCTACAAAGCAGTGCAATTGCTTTTGAACTCTGTCAAAGCTGACAGTGAAAACTGACTGGGCAGCACCAGCACAGATATAGCAGCAATGCTCAAAGTAATTTTTACTAAGTAAAACCTAATTTGGAAATATATACAGGTAAGTGGATCTACCATGTGAAGTGTCCAAGCCCAGGAATTAAGGTTCTAACTTCTAGCTTTATTTGACAATAGCTTAGATTAAAATTGTAAGTTCAATCTTTAGGCCAAGTAGTACAGACACAAGACTGGAAACAGAAACTAGTAATAACTGAAATTAACAAGTGGTAGGGTATTAAACAATGGGGTCAGTAAAAAAAAAAAAAATAAAAAAAATTGTGTTTCAACAATAAGTTCAATTGCAAATCTGTGTTCAAAAAATCCAAAAGGCAAAGCAGTCATAAACAGTAGAGCAAGCATTTTAATACTGAAAAAACAGGGTCAAAAATCCAGCCTTCCACTTGCAACAGAGGAAATGCACTTTTGCTCACCAAGCTCAAAAATCGTTCTTCCCACCCCCCATTAATCAAAGCAACGTTTTTTGTTTTTTTTTAACAGAGCAATTTTACTGATTGGCCATGCCAGTCAGGGAGGAAAGAACATTAGCATAATACCGATACTTAAAGTGGCAGGTTTTTGCTAACAATTTTCTTATTTTTCCTTTGGCAGACCACACACCAAAAACAAACATGGATAGAAGAACAGTACTAAGTAAAGGGTTCAGTTCAAAATTTCCTGAAGGTAACCTAAATCAAATGATACCTGATGAAAGCCAGAGGGCACAAAGTCCGAAACATAACAATGAGGAGGATATTAGTTCAAATATAAATAAACTAAATAACGATAACTACTCATCTCAGAAATTCAGAGAGTAAAAGCTTTAAATAATGCACATCCATTTGATTTCAGAACTAGTGTTGTTGCACATTGTGTATTAAAATTCAGAGTAAAGGTTTTAAATGTTGATTTTCAAGGCAGAAAAGCCTTCGTCAATTGGGAGATTAATGTCTCTACCAGTCTCACATCTGGCCTTGTGCTGTAAGCTTCTTTTCTGTCTGAATTTCTGGGATGAGGAGGAATTATTTACACTATTTATATTCAGACTATTGTCCTCATCTTTGTTGTTATCACCACTACATTTTATGCTCTCCTGGAGCTAAACAATGACTCAATAGATAAGACTGGTGGAACTAGTTTTAGGTTTCTACAATTGTATGGGAATGTTAGGTGATTCGACATCCATGCTAATTTTTGATGGAGTTTTTCTGACTCTTCATTGGTGTATCACATCAGGTCCGTACTGATCCAATAATTTTCAACAATCACTAAGATGAGAACAATAGTCTGAATATAAATAGTGTAAATAAGCTTCTTTTATGTGCTGTGTCCCTTCAGGATGTGGGTGATCATGGCTCTTCCCAACTGCAGCCTCCTATCCCTTGTAGCTTTTAGCAACGTTTATTGCCAACCCGCCTGCTATTTATTCATACAAGCTTGTTAGGTAGGTGGCACACTGCCTTCCCTTGTCCATTTTGTTCTTGATATGCCCTGTGAGTATCAATTTCTCCAAGCCTTCTCTCCATAGAATTCTCAGCATCCTTCTGTAGAACCACATTTCTGTTGCCACCAGTTTTCTCTTCTTCTGTGAGGAGACTGTTCAGCATTCACTGCCATATGAGAAAATTGATGTCTTTTGTTCTTCACTAACCCAGTGTGTGTTTGAATTTCAGTGACTTATTTTCAATCTTCTATTAAAACACTTCCTAGATATTTAGGACTACAGACATATCACATTAAAACACTGATTCTTGTATGATCACTGAAGTTAAGCAATGTCAAGCCTGGTCACTACATAGATGGGTGACTGCTTGGGAATACCAGGCACTATAAGCTTGGGTTTGCAGGTAGTGTAATGGATAATGGCTCAGAATTGGAGATCAGAAAGCCTAATTCCAGTTGGGTTCATAATATTAACTTATGCACAAATACCCTTGAGAAAGGGGTATGAATCCACTGCTTGTGCTCCCAGCTATGGATTAAACTAGTATGATCTCTATCAATAAATTATTATTATCTCCAAAGAATTCTTATAACCTAAAAATATTTTCTCACTTTAAATAACCTGCAAAAGGTTGATAATCTGTAAAAACCAAATCAATCAAAACCTAGATATTTAAACATCTTTATTTGTTTGATGTTGACATCTTTAATTCATATTTTCTATCTTGGACAAAACAATAACAGCAGCAATATATAAAAGTGACTTGCCTCTATAAGAGAGTACTGAGTACAATACATAAAGCATTTAAACAGACTAATGATATTCAGATTATGGATTTAGTTACTATAACTTTAATTAACATCTGATAAACATAAAACAATATTAAGAGATTTATTTCAAGTAAAAAAGAAACTATTTTTAGAGAATTAGATAAAAATTTATAAAAATAAACTTAATATGGCAGAAATATATGTGGAACTTCAAAAACAAACAAGTAGAACATATAAAAAAAACCTTGAAAAATATTCTGTTAATAATAATGTATTATAGTTTCCTCAGATTGCAATGTGAATTATCTTAACACAGACAAACTAGAAATTTGTTTTATTGTTCTGACTGCCTAACAGAAAAGTAGTGGCAGTTATACTGATCAGGCCAAATCACTCACTGCATGTGTTTTCATATTTTATATGTAATTTTACTTTAGTTGTAATTGTCTTCTAGCAACAATAATTGTAAATAACTTCTGTATTAATATACCAAGAACATGTCTGTAAAAATAAATCAAGGTTGTATGAAGGGAGGTAATTTTCCAACTGCTACTTGTTCAGCCACTGGCAACAACTAAGACCAAGTTATTAATCCTGTTCCTCAATAGCACTGCTGTTTCCTCGTCTTTATCATTCCTCAGACTGAGGACCCACAATAAATACCAACCCACTCAGTAATTTGGGTCAGCATGTCAAGGATCTGAAACTTAAAAAAAAAAAAAAAAAAAAAATAACTTTCAAGATTTTCTATATCTCTAAAACTAGTTCTTGTTAGATAAAACCAAGTGCAGTTAAAAAAAAAAAAAAAAAAGTAACTTGGATATTTTAAGGAAAATAAATCTTTCTGCTTGGAATGGGGGCTGATTGCTGGGCTGGAGTTTTCTAATGGCTTTGGGTAGGGTGTGAAAACAGCAGGACTGATTCTTTTGAGTCAGACATTTTCAGGGTGAAGAGGAGGAGGAAGAAAAACTATTTGCGTATATATAATGATATAGAAAAAGTTTGAAAAGGTGCCAGGGAAATTGTGTGTGTGCATAAAAGTAGACAGAAAAAAAAAGTCCCATTCACAAAAAAAAAAAAGAAAAAAAAAGAGAGAGAGAGAGAGGGGCCAAAGAAAAGGAGAAATAACAAGTATAAAAAGGAGAGAGAGAGAGAGAGAGAATAAAAACTTGAAGTAAAGATGAGGATCAGTAAGAGAGAAAAAAGCCCAAAAAGATTATGGGAGAGGACAAACACTCCCACCCACCTCCAATGAGATATCAGAGAAAGAAAACTCAGTGAGAGAGAGAGAGAGTAAACAAGAGGAACAAATACAACAGATTTAAGAAAAAGGGAAGAAAGGAAAAGCTGCTGAACTGGTGAAATTTAGAAAAAAATATATTGCTCCACCCACCAGATTATTTCTTTTCTAGGGAGAGAAATATATATTTTTTTTCCATAGTGTCAGTTTGGATCTACTGAGCAGGATCAATGGAAAAAAAATCTGTTATCTATGTATATTTAAGTAGATAATAGAAGTTTAAATTTTCTATTTCTTTCTCGGCAACAAATTAGACAATAGGATTTTCAAATATTTGCTGGTGCAGTGATGCTATTTTCATGCTATTATCTAAGCATTCAACTTCAAACCCAAGATCCATGTGCCTTTTACAACTTTTTAGATTTTAGACATTATGTTTGATCTCTGAGACTTAAATGTGTTTATCACCTTCATGTTGTTTGTTATAAAACATTAAAAGTAATTCTGAAAAACATGCTTGTATGTCATATGTTGAAATCTGGCTTGAGATTTCCATCCTGTTATATTAGATATCAAATTTTTTAAGTTGATTGATTGATTTGTTTTTCTATGGCCGTTTACTGTGCAGGTTATTTAAAGCCAGAAAATATTTTTAGTATTTTTAGGTTTTTAGAATTTTTTTTTTCTTTTAGATAATAATGGTTTAGTGATACAAGTTTTACTAATTAACCCATAGGCTGGACAAGGAAGAGGTGGATTCATACCTTTCTAAAGGGTATTTACACATAAGTGAATATAAAACAAACCAAACCTAATGGGAATTGGAACTATGCTCTCAGACTAACAATTCTGAGCCATTATTCATTACACCACCTGCACATTTAAACTTACAGCACCTTTGATTGTAACAATATTTTTTCTTTGGGATAATGGTTCTTAGTTATACAAGTCTTACTAATTAACCCATAGCTGGGGGGGGAGAAGATATAAATTCATACCTTTCCCAAGGGTATTTGTGCATAATATAACTAAACCAATGGGAATTTGAACTCAGCTCTCCATTTTCAAGTTTAGAGAGGATCTGGAGTTCCTTTATTGTAAAATCAACAATGTGAAAACTTAATTCTTGTTTTGTCAAATTAGTTGGCTTTTATTTAGTGCAAGTCTACTGGAGTACTCTCATAATACTCTTTAAAATTAAGCATTGAAAAAGTTATTGCTTAGACTTAATAAATTTGTGAGAAATTGAAATCATGGAAAAATACTGATCAGATTAAAAAAACATAAATAAGAATAAACAAAACAGGAGAAAGAATTATTTCCACTTAATCCCACTCAATTGATAGACATACATTTTTAGATGATATAGCCAAGAGAACCCACCATAAAATCTGTTGAGATGAAGATATCAGATTTTATTTGTCCCTCCATGCAAGCAAATATGACACAAGCTCAGGTGTGGTGTCCCACACATATGTGGGTAAGGACAAAAATTTCCCAGTCCTATTTTTAAAGACGGTATCAGGGCATGTGTGGTATTGTGTAATGGATAACAGCTCAGAATGAGAAATCAGAAAAACGAGTTTGAATTGCTTACATCCACTTACATGCAAATACCCTTGGGAGTGGCATGAGTAGTATGACAGACAAAACCCTATAGCATTGATTGGCAACCAGTCTACCGCAAAAAGAAACAGTAACCTACCTCGGGGAAAATTATCTACCTAGTCAGTCATGAATTGAAAGACATGATCGCACAAATGTGTATCACGACACTTAACTGACTGACTGATCAAGGCAAACTAAGTGCTATAGAGAGTTGCTACCTGTGTGATAGATCTTCCAGAACCAATTTCAACTCATTAGTACTTTGTTTTGTCTTCAGCTGATTGATGTTAATAAAAAGGCCAGGAAATGAATCTCTAATAATGATGCTGACAAATAGTCAATAAATAAAAGCCTTATATTTGTTAAAGCTGACAACAATGTGGCCTAAAATATTTCCCTGATTTCTAATTTTCAAAAAAGAATAAACAAATCAAATAGCACCTCCATTATCCTGAAACTTTTGGCAATAAGTTGGCCATTCATCAAATACAGCTCTGCAATCCCATGGAGAAACTAACAAGTTAGGAATGTTCTTATTTCAAAGATGAACAGTAGCAAATGGAAGGAGAGAGAACACTTTTGTACATGCCAAACATAGCATCATACAACAACCTACAAACATGGGCTCGACCTCAAGAGTGGAATTAGTGGCATCTAGTAAGTTAGCTTTCTTTTGATCTGGTCAGATAACAGCTGTGTTGAAGATTAGGGGTGGAGAGACAAATAGTACAATAAAAAGGGGTCAAAGAGAGGAGATTAAATTATTGAGGAGTCTCGTTACTTTTTGAATTAAACAACACCGAGAAGATCATAGCTTTGGCACAAATCATTTAAATTTTAGAATTAAGAGCCAATCTTGAAGGAACTTACTGAACTTTATTCTGCTATCTCTGCAAATTTTTTTTTTTTAATTAATGCTATGTTCCTTTAGGGCATAGGTGATTATTGCTCTTCCTTTTCTTTAATAAGCATGAATTGCTATGATTTTGTTTTTAAATTCAGAGCAATCCTAGTAGACTGACTGCCAGCCAAGGTTAAGCAGCACAGTATACCTTGCTTGCTATATAAACTCATAGATGGGGAGAGAAGAAATGGACTTGTGCTTTAACCATGGGCATTAATGTAAAGTGAATGCAAGACTATGATAGAACTTGAACTTGTCTGCCAATTCCATTTTCTGGATTGATAACTTATGCTAGCCTCACTATACACATTTGTACTTTGATAAAGGTAAAAAAAAAAAAAAGTCTCAAACTGAAAAAAAAAGTCTAATATAAAAGAAACAGATTAGTTACAGTAATTGAATTTAAATGAGTATGTCAGCTTACTTTCTTTGGATTCAGTTATTTTCCATTAAGGTAAGATGCACAATACTTCTCCATTGTTGGTATTACAATTTGGTAAGAATGTGTCAAAGAGGCTAAAAGAAATTGTGTACATTCTAGAAAAAAAAAAAGGCAAGTAACAATGTACATATCCACACTCATATTTGTATACATACAATCAAGCACACGTTATATGCACAAATTTCAGTGTAGCAATGAAAAAGGGGGCAAAATAAATTAAAATGCCTGCATATAATGTGGGTGGAAATAGGCTGAAAGACCTGACTGAAGTGTCTTTATGTCTCTCATGCAAATGGCTTCACTACACAAACTGAGTCTATCAGGCAGGGAGCTTTTGGGCTTCCCTGGAGTGACAAGCTAGCTCGCAAAAAGTAAATTGTTGAGTCATAATGGGCTGTGTTCCATTAGACAGTAGTTTGATTAGTCAGTGGTTTAAATTATGAGGACTGTGGTTCACATTGGCAGGCCGTTTTGACACAGTTTTACAGTCATTATTAAAAGGGAAAAAAAAAAAAAAAAAAATTTTCTCAAAGAAATCAAACCACTAACCTTTGTGAGATTTGAATCAACTTTATTCATTGATATAACAGGCTGGTTTTGAACGCTGCTTTGCAAACCAGTTTTTTTTTTTTTTTTTTTTTTTTTTTTTAAAGAGAAATGAGAGAAAGCTTACAACCATATCACATTAAATCACTGCTTCTTGTACGATCATCAAAGTTAAGCAATGTCGAGCTTGATCAGTACCTAGATGGGTGACTGCTTGGAAATACTAAGTGCTGTAAGTTTGATGTTTGGGTGTTGTCATGGATAATGGTTTGGAATTGGATATCAGAGCTGAGTTACAAATCTAATCGGTTTCCTTATATTCACTTACATACAAATATGCTTGGGAAAAGTAAGAATCTATCTCTTCTCTCCCACGGCTATTAGTTAATTAGTATAATTTTTATAAATAGATCATCATTATTTCTCCAAAATTCTCAGAATCTAAAAAATACTTTCTGGCTTTAAATAACCTGAAAAAGGTTGATAAGCCATTAAAAAAAAAAATCAATCAAGAAAAGAGAACACAATTGTTTGGTCTGGATACTACCAAATATACTACATGAGCATGTCATTTAAATGTGTTCAAAAGAGTAGATTCAGACAAAAGGGAGTGAATATAAAGAGAATTATGTTTTTGTTAGTAATGAAGAAATTAAGCAAAGAGTAGAAACAGTCATTCAGTGAATAAAAGTGATTTATATGTTGTATGCATTGAAATTCTTTAATATCAATACAAATATAGAAACAGTATTTTTCATTATGACATGAAAAAGAAAAGATTTTTTGGTTCTTCAACAATGAACCTATTTTTTGTAAAATATTTATAGCATTTTTGTGTCTTATTGGTAAGTCAAAAAGTTAATTCTTTATTAAACAGTTTATATATCTGATGGTATTGCAAAAATGTTCAAAAAAGGGTAACATTTTAACTTTATGTACTTAACCATTGACTATGGCAAATAGAAATTAAACTCATGCTTAATCTGTCAACATTATAATACTAATAAATGTTATAAATATAAGACATTGTATTTGACAGCATATAAGACACACAGGTGTCTAAGACGCACCCAAAATCAAGAAAAAATTAGTAATTAGTAAAATTAGTAAACCTACATATGGCATGTAAGATGCAGGGGAATTTTAAAAGATATTTTTTAGTAAAAAGAAAAAGTGTGCCTTATATGCCATCAAATATGGTAACACATGTTAACACATTCCTGTTGGTGAGGGTCTTTGGTAAGGGAGGGTTCTATTTCTGGTAAATTAAAATGTAAGATCTGGATATAAAAATCAGCTTGATAAAAAAAAATGCTAAAAAGTTCAAAGTGGTCAATTTGTGCCAGACTGCCAATGCTGTTTCAGGGAGAAAGAAAACTATAAAACTTTATTATAATGCTAATCAATATTTCCTGTCTGAATTTCTGTGATGAGGTTATTATTTACATGTGGGTCACTGTCCTCACCTTTGTTGTTATCAGAATGTTTCAGTCAAAATGTGATAACAACAAAGATGAGGGCAATAGTTCATATGCAAGTAATTCTAATCAATATATACTGGTTCCCAGACTCCATGAATTCAAGTGCCCTACGAGGCTGGCATCCCACTCCCGCCCTTACACTGTAGAAACTTTTAAATGTAGCCGTTTCTTCTACTCCAATAGCTTCATATCTCTCACCTCTCGCCTGTGGAAAACTCTTCCCAATTACTGTTTCCCTGAGAGCTATAATCTCCAACTATTCAAATGTAATGTCAATCGACACCTCCAGTTACCTTGATCTACCCACTATCCTTCTCCTCATCCTTTCTTCTATCACTCCTATCTGCTCTTGCTCCAAATCTTCTGCAACCCCCTGCATCCTAGTGGCTTCATGCCTTGCTTGGGGCGTAATGCTTAAAAACAAAAAATTTCTACAAAATATAGAATGCTATCTCCATTATTTTAAAAATATAAGCTTTTATTACTTTCTCCAATTCATGATAAATTGTAAAACAAAATATCTGAAGGTTTGAGCATTTACTTTTTCAGTTCAAGATTCTATCTGATCCTAAACACATGTACATGTCTTTGCCATCTGCATCTCCAACAGCTGAGAAAGTTCCTGTAGTACTCCACCCCCACAAAAAAAAAAAAAAAAAAAAAAAAAAAAAAAAAAAGACTAGCAACAAACAAAATCTTTCATATATCCTTTTTTTTTATATATAAATAAACATCTTTTCACCAACTTAAAGCACTTCCTGGTACATACTAACATCTTTTTATATAATAGACAGTTTCATATCCAGATCTAATGTCTCAATTACCATTTTTCCTTTAATAGAAAGTTTTAAAGCTTTTAAATTAGTGTGGTTTTCTCTTAATGATGTTATTAATATGTGATCTTAGCACTCAACCCTATGGTTCTTCTATTTCAATTAAGGTGAAAAGACAAAAAAAAATTAAGTACCGAGTAAATTCTAAAAGTTATAGATAACACACACCTGACACTGACCCAGAAATCAGCTGAAAAGTATGAAAAAATATATAGAATAATATCAAATCAGTGTTCAGTAATTCTAGTATTGTAATACAAAAATACAAAATAGCAAATGAAGCTAATAATACAAGAGTCATTTCTGAGAAACAACAGGAAAAATTGTTTTCTTTCCTAAATGGTTATTATTCAGTTGCTGTTATCATAAACAGAGATTTTTGTATCTGCTTTGTGGTTGAGATTTAGCACGACTGGTCTGCTTGTAAAAAAAAAAATCCGTTGGGGGGGGGGGGCGATTTTGTAGATTAGCATTCTTTAGATTTTTAAGCTACAACAATTCAGATAATTGTTATAAATAATTATTCATATTATCAATTTAGAAGTGGGAAGGGTCCTTTTCATAATATTCCCTATTTATTTTTACTTTATGAGTGGACCAGCAAACTTAAGTACCAGCATATTTCCCACAAGTATCAGAAGTTCGGACTAAAAAAAGTCAGGATTTAAGTAAATAAGCCTTCCCCATTTGGAAAAGAATCTCAATGTCATTTCACTTTCTATTCAGAGAATTTATATTTGTAAATAAATCAAGGGAAACTAATCTATCACTGGCCAAATTGCCACTACATTTACAAGTTAGTTTTATTTGTACTACTAACTCCTAATCAGGAGTCTTGGGTTAAAATTTTTAACACAGATATTTGCAATTTAGAAAACCAATTTTTTTTTGTAATGAAGTGTGAAAATGTTCACTGAAAAAAAAAAAAAAAAAAAAAAGAAAAGAAAAAGGGGAATGAAAACAATTTTTCTTGTATAAAAATAATGATCTATGTGAAATAAATTACTTCTATCAAAAATGTCTTCTCTTTGAAAATTTATCATTAATTTCATAGGATTCATTATTTTATGCAGCAATTATTAATCTTAATATTTTTTTCTTTGTTTTGATCCGATTTTCTTTACAGCTTTTGGAGCAAACATACAAAAATCAGAATATTATTATTGTCAGAGGGAGCATGATCGAAAATCCCACACTTGTCATTAAGTAGTAAATTGAACTGAAAATTGCTTTATTCTTGAAGGTATTTTTCACAGGTAACATTGTCTTAACAAAAATCTGTACATGTATCCATTTTTGCCTTGATGTTAACAAATCACTATTGGATCATTATTTATACATATGTAATATTTTGACAATTGTAAAACCTATTTTACTTTTAGATTTTAGTACTTAATAACTCATGAAAGCTTTCATTTCAATTACAAAATATTTTGTCAAGGAACATCACATTGCTGTGACATTTTTGATAATTCCATAAATTAACATTTAAACTGTCAGATATAAATGCAAAATTCTTTTATCATTAGATTCCTCTTGTAATGTTACATCACTTTCACATAAAAAAATTTAGTGCACAGCTTTTTAGCTAATCGATTATACAAGTGATTGAAAATAGAGCCAAAAATATGCAATTTTTAAATAGGTTAATATCTTATTAAACAAGAAAGAATATCTATGTAAGAAAAAGATAATTTGCAACAAAAATTAAGTCAACCATTTTGTCCAGAATAAGATTTGAGAAAGTGATAGTCAAATAGTACAAAGGACCATTGATTAAATACAGCTTAAAAAAAATATTGTACAAACGAAATTTGTATAAATTATGTACAGTAATTTGTCATGAGATTTTTTAATATAATAAATCAATTTAAACACAATATTATTAATGTTTTAAAGCATTGGTTTAATTGGTTTAATTAGAAATATAGAAATAACACTCATGTCAGTATTTGCTGACAGCCATGATGGTGGCTGTTTTTTTTCTCTCCCTCATCTTGAAAGAAATATAAGCATGGTGGAGCACCACTGGAGGAGTTTTTTTTTTTTTTTTTTTTTAAATCATACCACCTCATGCAAGGCAGTAAAACCACTAAGACACAAGGGGTTAGTGAGTATGAAAGAATGAAAAAATGAAACATTGTTAAGGACCAAGAACAATAGAAGCGTAATCAAGCGGACAGTAGATAACGATTGACATTGCATACGAATTATTGAAGATAATAAAAAAGTTGGATGGAAAGTATGGAACTGGAAAAGAGTTCCACAAATAAGAAGTGCGAGAAAAGAAACTTTTAGCATAGTAGTTACGATTACATCTAGCTAATTCAACAGTGAACTGATGAGACCTTGCTGCCAATCTAGCACAACACTTAAATTCATAAAGTGTAAATTCTATAGCGAAGAGCTCATCCAAACAATTACCATGAAAATATTTATAGAAAGGCACAGGGAAGCTACATTAGGATGGTGAGAAAGTGACTGAAGCTGAGACACCAGGTCAGGACCAATAATATTGCTGATTCTTCTTTGGATTTTATCAAGAATCTCTAAAAAAATACAGTAGGAGCACTGGACCAGCAATATTCAAAGCATGGACAAATGGTAAACTTATAAATATGTAAGATTCAGGAGAGAAAAATTGTCCAGCATGACACAAAGAATCAACTTTCTTAGCAGCAGACCTAGCAATGGATTCAATATAATCTTTCCACTTCATGTCAGTCAAGAATGTTAGCCCGAGATGAGGCAACAAGTCACTCACATGGTGGTTAGTATCAGCCATGTTGATAGGAGGTGGGAAGGGGTCTTTCAGACTAAAATTTTCAGGAATTTGACAATGCAATAGAAGAAAAAAAAGGCTTGAAGAATGTATAAATATTTCCATTTCTTCATTTATATAATGGCTACTGATGATCAAAAACATTTGTACTCAAGTGAAGAATTAAAGAGAAGATAATAATTCCGTTTCTTTCACCATCACAAGGGACACTTGAGAATACTTAATTGATGCCTAGTCTGAGTCACTAACTTGCAGGGTGACAAAGAAGAAAGAATGGGATAATGAAAGAAAATGTGTGTGTGTGTGTGTGTGTGTGTGTGTATATGAAAATTTAAATGGATGAAAACCTTTGGTAGCCATCATCTTCTTGGGTAGTACATACAAAATAGATATTTATTTTGATTTAGCACCCCCCCTCCATCTCTCTTTTACAGAGACTATGTAGGTTAATGTAGATAACAGAGGAAAAAGAGAATTGCTAATTGCTGCAGTTGGAATAAGATGCTTTGGACTTAAAAAGTTTGGTGAATGAAAAAAATGCCCCATGTGAGATAAATTGATAAAAGTGTATAAGTGCGTAAATAGGGATGCAGTCAATTCATACCAAGTTATAAAAAAAAAAAAAAAAAAAAAGAAAAGAAAAGAAAAGAAAAGAAAATGTGTGATCAATAATTGTAAATCATCATCATCATTACTAGTAGTTCCATAATAACAAGGTGTGATGCTAGAGTCACTGTGCACCTGACCAGCTTCCCCATATATTTCAATTGTGTGCCATTGTCTGAGTCTCTGCAAATAAACTTCCAGTTCACAGATTGACATTGTCGGACCATATCCCCCCTCCCCCCCACAGGTGTCTGTCAGCCTCCTCTTCTCTTGTCTAAGGTGGTAGCCTGTAGAATGTCAATGGAAAGATTGTTGGATCTTATGACATGTCCATACCATTTCAACTTTCTCTTCTTGATGGTTAGTTATTCTTAAAATACGAATATTGATGGTATCATATTGATTTGTTTCTTTAGCAAGAATGATTGTTAATGTAAAATCCAATGTTCTCAGAATTCGATTTGTCTTAGGAGAAATCTTAATTTATGATCAGCACTTGACAAATTTTATGCCAAAGCATTAAAAGAAAAGAAAAATTGTTTGGTATTAAAAAAAAAAAAAGAAAGAAAAATTCTATCAGTAAATTCTTCTTTTAATGTTAAATCAATTCCACATCAAAAATTAGTATACAAATTTTGGCTAATCAATTAAATAATCGATTGAAAATGGAGTCAGAAGTCTGCAATTAAAGAAAGGTTAAATGTTAGCTTCTGATTTCTTCAGAAGTCATAAAGTTTAAAGTTTTTGATCATTCAAGTTCTTCCTGTGCTGATAAATCCAATATTATATAAACTGTCTGCAGTAAACACACTGGTATTTTAAAGCAGAAATTGATTTGTGATATTATTTGCCGGCTTTAGCATTTAGATTATCTCCCTTGAGCTAATCAGACATATTTAAGCTGTAATGATGTTGAAATTAAAAAAAACAATTACAACTACAATTAAAAGATTTCATGTAATGTAAGTACCAAATTAGTGTATAATAAAAATTAATTGTTAGCATATTAGAGTTTGATATCATAAAAATCTATTGAATTCAATAATGCATAATTACAGAATCCTGAAAGCTCAAATAACACTTTTCTATGGAAACCTTGCATAAAGTTTTTAAACTGCAGACATATTTGAGTAAACTGTTACAGAGTGATGTTTAACATGTTATTTTTATTTTATTTTTTTTACAATGATTTTCAACTTGTACAAATCCCGAGAGCCACTCAATGTAGAGGGTTACAGAGTAAGAGTCACAGCTTATACGGGGAAGATAATGGCTAACCCTAGACTTGAATAGGTTAACATTGTTGTGATCAGGGAAGCATCCTCTTGGGAGTCGGTTCCACAATACAGCAGCTTGTGGGAAGAAACTGCTTGAGTAGAACAACAATGGGATACAAAGGAAATGTGGGCGGTTCACGTAGCATGGTGTGTCTTAGGTTAGAATTGATGGAACTAAATAAATGTAGTTCATCAGCACTTTTCATGGAAATAGTGATACAGCAGCAAGAAATTTGTGATGTTTCATCTGTGTGAAAGTGGTTGTAGGGTGGAAAATAATTTGTCACTCACAAGGACACTGAAAAACTTTTGAACTTCATTTTTGGCTCTTGTAACAGATAGAAGGAGTAGTCAGGTATTTACTGGAGTCGTACATTTTTCCAGCATCTTTAGTTATAGCAGATCAATGTTGAGGGAGTGAGTTTCATTCTAAGAGCTTAACTATAATGAGCTTGTGCTAGATTAAACTAAGCTTAGTAAATATCTATTAAAGATATTTTTTTATTGATTGTGCTTAGAAGCTGATGTATATTTCCCATGAGTGCCAGTGGTCAGTATCTGAACCCAGCTAGGATGGCACATGCTGACTTTCAAGGCAGGTCTTTCCTCATTTGAAAACTTGCCACAGCCCATCCCCCAAACCATATTAATTACACTAAGTTTATTAACAGGTATAAGAACTAAGAGGTATGATTTAGTGATGTTTTAAAAACCAAATATTCTTTGTTTTTATCATGTTTCAGCCATTTATTCCTTGACCTAAACTAAGTCATGTACCGTCATCTATCAGGCCTTAACAAAAATTTGAATCAGTCATATAATGTTCTAATCTTTTGATTATCAAATTCAGATTACTTTCAAGGAATTGAATATAAAATGATATTCTTAAGAGCCATAGTTTTTATTTTCTTCCCAATTGTCTGGTGTATTGGGTTGGCCAAAATGTTTGTTCTGTCTTGGGTATTAAAATGCTATTTGGAGTGTTTAGTTTGAATTCAATAAAAATAGTTATATCACCACATACATTTTTAAAGTTTTATTTATTGATTTTAATTTTGAAAGTGGAAAAAAAATAAGCAACATTTTCATTCTTTTTTTCATTTTAATAGTAAAAATATGATCAGAACATAAAGCTTTATGCAGATCAACAGTCAAGTAGAGCCACTGAGACTAACAGCAAACAAATTAAGGAATTAATTGAGAATAATCAATGTTATTTAAGGTAGAAAACTGTCAACATACTCAAAATATGCAAATATTGAAAATCATTTGCAAGTTTCATTATGTCAGGATATCTACAGAAGAAAACAAATAAAAACCTATTGAATTAAACATTTCCATTATTTTACACAAATTGTGTTGAAAAATAAATACTTTTAGTGGAGCAAATAACAGCAAATTTTCAGGAGAATCTTTCATTTCCTGAAACAAGCACCAAAATTGGCACACATACCCCTTGGGGATTTGCTCTTTTGATAAAACCTATTACCCATCTAAAAATTCAAGATGGGGACCAATTTTCAAGATGGTGGCCATTTTTCAAGATGGGTCTATTGAATATACAGATATAAAATCACAAAAACTTCTCCCATTTGAATGATCTTGGTGTCAAATCATAGATTTTTCACTAAGTAGAATCTGAATTGGGAACCATGGACTTAATCACTGGCTTCTTTGTACCAACAGAGCAGATGTCAATGTACAACCAGAGTACACTGGATGGCACCATTACTGTGAAACTCAGCATGGGGTTCAGTATCAGCTGAATAATTATTTAGTGTATCTAATTAGTTTAGTGTCCCAAATGCTGTCTAATAAGCCTCACATCTACTGTAGATTACATGTAGTTTAACATAGATGTTAGAGAGCCATGCCTGAATTGAGAGAGTGTGCCAGCATGGGAGAGCTGAGCTAAAGGTAATGGGGCTTTACATTGTTTTGCATGTAGTTATCTGGATGGTGTACAGATTGCATGAGACTTAATGATACTAGATGAACAATCAGGCTAGGTGTAGGTCATATATACTTAGTTGTATCCCATACCTTATTGTGCATGATTGTGATCAAGGTGGTAAAAGGATAAACCATTGGTCTTGATTCACTGAATACAGATAATTATCATACTGTGATACCTTAAATAACACTCACCAAGATGGCAAATACAGGTCCAGGACTGTCTAAGAAACCAAGAAACCACATGTATAATAACAAGAACATGATGGCTACACGATGATTTTGGTTAATATTCCTCTCTTTCATGCAATTAATGAGATGCCTATTGTTCTGGATTCAGCCAGACTTGATGGTGGTGACATTGAAGAAACTATATGGGCAATCCTTACCGGGAGGAGATTTGGGACCTGCTTTCACTTGTTGCAAAGGATATTGCTCACCAAACTGCCACCGAAATAATTGGCACACAATTTGAGAAAGGCAAGATCTATTTCCAGGTGTTTATGAAGGGACTTGAAGGGGAAGAGGAATCCACCTTCTATGAACCAATCAAGAAGAGCAGGGTTGACTTTTTCCAACAGTTCTGGACCAAGAAAGAAGATTTGTGGCAGATCATTTGGACAGAGCTCCCACCCATTGCAGAGTGTTGCCAGCAGCTGACCAAGTGTGGATGCAAGTCGAAATGCTGTAATAGATGCAAATGCTACTGCTTTGGTTTGACTTGCATCTGCAAAGTTTAGAAATGTTGTAGTATACTCATCCAGGGAGTAAGACAATATGTGGCAAACAAGTAGAGTTCTATTGCCTACATGTACATCCAATAATATATCAAACTGATGGTGCCAATGATATGGGCACTTTTTACTCTAATTATGATTCCCAGACTGATATTGTGGTACAAGGAAGCTAGTGAGTAGGTACATAGTTCCAAATTCGGATTCTACATAGTGAAAAATATATGATTTGACACTAAGATCTCAGTTGTTATCCTGAAAATTTGCATGCCAGATCAGTTCCTCTAAATCAAATATGGTGGTGCAGTTCAATTTATATTACAATGAATCATTCATACAAAAAGTAGATTAGTAAAGTTAATGATATAAAATGGTGAAAACCTTTTGCAAACAAATTTTCAGGATAACAACTGAGACATTACTCTATTTATTGAACAATTTAGTTCATGCCACATTGATAAACTCCTACAACAAAAAATTCTCAAATCACCATATTAGTAATAAATGCACTCTCTTAAATTTTCAAAAAATTCAACCTTAACATTGTGACTGCATGCTCCAAAAGTTTTTATCCATTAACAATAATACATTTTTAAAAAAAAACATTTCAATTAGCATTTAATTTTTCATCTTTGGTGCTACCTGGATTTTACTAAAAACAATAATTTCCAATAATGAGGATGACTGAATGTACAGTTGAAAGTACTTGCAGATTAAAAAAAGACTTTATACAGTTTGTAGTTATTATAAACAAGGATCATAACATTTATCGAGTGGTTTGTAGGTTAATGCAACTTTAAAATTTTATTTGCAAAAGGTTTTCGCCATTTTATATCATTAACTTTACTGATCTACTTTTTGTATGAATGATTCATTGTAATATAAATTGAACTGCACCACATATTTGATTATATATAATTACTGACTACTAGTTTTTGAGTGCACCTCTCAGTTAATATGGCTAGCCATTTCTATTGCAGATGCCTGCTCAGGGAGATTTGTGTTTGTTCAAAACTCAGACTAACCTGTGGTTTATACTGCAACTAACCTGAGTGGACCTTAATTACAGATTCTGAGAGAGAGAGACCATAATCTGGCAAGATCAATATTTTAAACAAGGTTAGTATACTCAAACCCTCAGTCATAATGACATAACTTCATGCTAGCACAACCATAAATGGCTTCTGAATACTTTCATCCACCCAATTTCACTTACAAGGCTTGAGAATGCACAATATGTTTTTCAGCTACTTTTCAATGTTATTGCATGCTGGGATTGCCACCCCAGGTTGATAACATCAAGAAGTCACCTTCTTGACAAATTGACCATGGTAAGATTCGAAACCAGGTCTCATGGTCAGAAAGTGATGTTCTAACCATCTGGCCACACACTCATATAGACAAATTGTATGTATACATGCAAACAAAAGATGTAACAATTTAATTCCCAGAAAGTGAGTTAGCAACATGCTACAGTCAAAGTCAGTCAAACATTTGTACCTGAGTATGTCAGGACATGTTCAGACTACCACATTAAAACACAGATCAGAAGAGTTATTTGTTGCAAAAAAATCAGATAAGATGTTGTTGAGCATTAGAGGAAGTTGTATGTGCTCATTTTAGAGCATTGGTGGGGAATAAGTGAACGAAATCTAGAGTAGTAGATAAATATCAAGTTTTGTATGAAGATTGGTAAAAGTGAAGCATTAACCCCATTAAAAAGGTGGCATAGGTCGTTCAAGAAAGAGTGAGAAGATGTGAATGATGGTGAAAGAAGTAGACAGCCCAAAACACAAAAAAACAGATTCAAAGGTGAACTGTGTTGAACCTTGGTGCACTCCGATTGAAGATTAAGTGTGTGACTGATTTTTCTTTATGTGCTGTGTCCCCTCAGGATACAAGTGATCATGGCTCTTCACAGCTTCCTGTGAATTGTAGGATCTTAATAAACTTTGTTATTTCTCCTAAATCCTGTTCCACCATCAAGCTCAGTAAGTTCCTCTGTCCCTCTGTCTTGTGAGGATCAGTTTTTCCAAGCCCTACTGAAAGAAGAACTGAATATCGAAATGGTGCATCAAATTCTAACAAGATTTGGGAACAAGAAAATGATGTGTTAAGAGATTGTGAACTCTTAGCTAAGAAATCAATTACAAAAATTGGCTATCCCTCTTATTCAACAGATTTATCATTGTCAAATTTGGCTATTTCCAAGATTGAAAAATGCCCTGAAAGGACAAAGACTTCCTGACATCAAGCAACATATGACTACATTATTGAAAGTTATTTCAGAAAACAAGTTCCAAGAATTTTTCCAGCAATGCCACCATGGCCTCATGATGAGCACTTCACAAAGGGAGTGACTACTTTGAAGGCAACAGCAGCCAATCAGGACCAGATAGGCAAACTTTGCTTTCACAGTACTGATCTGGGAATTAAATTGTTACACTTCGTACACAAAATGTCAGATTGTTTTCACAATAAAAATGTTATTAACCTACTAATGTCGATACAATTTTCAAAATATTCTTACATTTAGATTATAAATATGTCATGTGAATTTCAGCTTATAATATCTGTTTTTATGAGAAATATTTATAATAATTTATTTGCTTGTCTGAGATATTATTTTGCCATTTGAAGCTTGTCAATCATATTTTAAATAATAATAATTATATATATATATATATATATATACATACACACACACACACACACACACACAAGTATATGATTGGTGTATATGGAATAAATTCCAATAACCAACAATTACTATTCTTAAAAGAGTGCTCAATACAGAGTAGAGCGAATATAATTATTTATTTAAAAATTATAACATAAATATGTTATAAAATCACTACAAAAATAGCCATTTTGTTTGAACACCTCTGGTATCATATCAAGTGATAATGTTGAATGTAGATTGCAGAATAAAGGTGGTTAATTAATTTGAACCTTTTAAAACCTTTATGGTCAGTGAATATGAGTTATCGGTAGACATAATACCGGTGAAATCCAACAAGAGCCGAGCAGACAAGCTGATGAGGCTACCATGGAAATGGCTCAATATAGTGAGGAAGGAGACAGAACCAGTGAAACCTTTGTGTGCAGTATCAGTGAGCAAATACAGCTCTGACAAGAAAAGGTCAGTACACTGTCAAAGTGACATCCTGGCATTAAAAGGACCCTGTACCTCAAAAAGTGGATTGATCCAGCGGTTCCAGGCAGCAGTTAGGGCTGTAGTCAGAGAATGTAGAGAGTGTCAGTCCATTAACCATCACCAGTACGATGGCCAAGAGGAAAGTTAGATGTTAATGTGTGGACCTGGTTTGGGATGGACATCACTCATCATGATGATAAAAATTACCTGACTTTGATGATTGACTGTAGACCCGCTTGATTCACAATCTAGCGACAACTGCATTGACAAGATTCAGTCAGTGTCATCAACCATTTAAAGGCACTATTTTTTGAACAGGGACCTCCTGCTAAACTTCTCACCTACAATAACACTGCTTTCCGTAGTAAACCATTCAAGTAGTTTTTAGACAGGCAGGGAAACCATATCCGTTTCTGCTGTGTGCACATCTCTTCCAGCAATGGGATAGTTGAATGTTGCCACTGAAGCATAAATTGAATTGCTGCAAGGAAACAATATTCAGTGATGGAAGCCATATATTGGCACAACATTATGCCCAAACATGTGTCATCTTCCACCACACCCGCCAATGGGATTTACTATTAAAGAATCCAGGCACAAGGTATTCATAAAACACCTCCACAAAGCAAGAACCTGGCCAATTGACATATGGGTTAGGAGACTGTATGTCGGTAAAACCCTCTCAACACCAATGTCAAATGGGATGTGTCACA
Organism: Acanthosepion lycidas; assembly: GCA_963932145.1. Lineage (NCBI taxonomy): Eukaryota > Metazoa > Mollusca > Cephalopoda > Sepiida > Sepiidae > Acanthosepion > Acanthosepion lycidas. The sequence continues at coordinate 39,241,219 of OZ010574.1, forward strand.
GGGATTAGAAGTCCATGTGCGATTTGTGTTGATGGGATGCCATGTCATGTGAGAGATCTGTGCTCCTTTGTCGGTTCAAACACATCAACAAGTAATGTCAGCAACAATTCTTCTAATGATGAGGAACTGGTCAAAATAAGAGATGCCTTGAGTATGTCCTCAGAAGAAAACTATGCTCAGCCTATTGGAAATACATCTGATGTCCAATTCATCAGGTGAGGAGATGGTAGTTGTTCCTTTGAGAAGAAGCACAACAATTCTTCTAATGATGAGGAACTGGTCAAAATAAGAGATGCCTTGAGTATGTCCTCAGAAGAAAACTATGCTCAGCCTATTGGAAATACATCTGATGTCCAATTCATCAGGTGAGGAGATGGTAGTTGTTCCTTTGAGAAGAAGCACAACAATTCTTCTAATGATGAGGAACTGGTCAAAATAAGAGATGCCTTGAGTATGTCCTCAGAAGAAAACTATGCTCAGCCTATTGGAAATACATCTGATGTCCAATTCATCAGGTGAGGAGATGGTAGTTGTTCCTTTGAGAAGAAGCACAACAATTCTTCTAATGATGAGGAACTGGTCAAAATAAGAGATGCCTTGAGTATGTCCTCAGAAGAAAACTATGCTCAGCCTATTGGAAATACATCTGATGTCCAATTCATCAGGTGAGGAGATGGTAGTTGTTCCTTTGAGAAGAAGCACAACAATTCTTCTAATGATGAGGAACTGGTCAAAATAAGAGATGCCTTGAGTATGTCCTCAGAAGAAAACTATGCTCAGCCTATTGGAAATACATCTGATGTCCAATTCATCAGGTGAGGAGATGGTAGTTGTTCCTTTGAGAAGAAGCACAAGACTTAAGAGACCCACACCTGGTTGTCACCAGTGTGATCATGAGTTTAGTGGGGTGTGTGGCGAAAAAAAAGTGTTGTAATGAAATGTCCCACACTACCTATCGCATATGTGGACTGACTATATCAGTATATATATATATATATATATATATATATATATATATATATATACACACACACACATAGTAAGCATAGGCTATACCTGGCAGACTTTGCTTTGGGAATTACTAGTCTGCTAACTGATTTCCTGTCTTTCAGTAGTGTATTCTCTTTTACAATAAACCTCTCTTTCTTTCATCTACACCCGATTTGCTGTTCCTTTCACTAGAGTACCAATTTGTCTGTTTGTAACCTTCTTTAAGGATACAACAGAAAGTCACTTACCGCAAAAAAAGGGCATGTGTGTTCTGTATGATATGCTGAAGACAAAATAATCAAAATAGAAACAAGTCAGTCACAGGTGTTGCCATAAATGCATCTTGGACATGCTAATATTCTGTGTCCTTTCCCACCTGTCAACCAATGAAAAAATTGTTCTGTTAATAAAAGCAGTTGGTATTCTCGAATCGAGAAGTTGTTTATTTTTCTACTTTGTCGGCTTGTGTGGTGGATTTCTGACCGTTTACGTGTATTGGGATTTGTGACATTGGACTTGAGATTCGTTATTTTGACATTCTTTCTGTTGATCTAGATCTTTGAGTTTGAACTTGTGATTTGTTTATTTCATTGTGGAATTGTGCAGCCATATCAATTTTTGAACAGTGCCTGACTCATTTCTCTTGTGGAAACATTGATTTGTATAATGAATTTGAGGCACAAAAGTTTGTGAATGCTGAAAAGTTTTCAGCCTGACTAAGAAAGGATTCCTACTACCATACTGATGCTTGGTCAGATGTTTGGAAAAAAAAAAAAAAAAAAAAAACTTTCGAGTACCTTCATACATATAATAATTCTATTTAAGTTGACTAAATGGTAATAGAATAATGAGATGAACATTGTACTAAGGCAAATGATAATGTGACACTTCAAAACAAAAAAAAAAAAAGAAAACAAGGTGTGTGTAGGAGGGTGTTGGCATTCAAATGGCACATCTACCTGTTTAGTGTAGCTACTGGCAATTGATTTGTTGTAGGTCTCATTTTGTTGTTTTTGTAATCAGCTTTTGATTCCTATCAATACATCACTTGAAAGGCAATGAAGGATTGCAAATGAAGTACTGAAATCAGGTTAGCCTATTTAGAGAATATATGGCCCAAGTGAACATCATGAAAGCGATAGTGAGATGCTTTGTCCCTTGTTAAAATCTGACAGAATTCTTTTTCAATTTTGTTTTTCATCATTTTTTTTTTTTTTCCTTCCTTTCATCTTTTAGTTCATTTGTTTTTTTTATTTCTTTTTTTTTTATTCCTATTAATTTTCAGTGTTTTCTTTTATTCCTTTAAACTTCCAATGATTTTTCCCTTTACATTCCGTTCTTTGGTCTTTGTTTTATTTTTCCTTCGATACATTTCCTTCAATCTTCTAAACTTTCCCCTTTTTTAAAACTTATCTATCAATCTTCCTCCTCTTTTCTTCATTTCCTTTTTTGTCTTTTCTGAACCTTCGTTTTTCTCTTTGCTCTTAATATTTTCTAAATTCTTTGCTCTTAATATTTTCTAAATTCTTCCACCAGATTCCTTCAAACCAGCATTTCTTACCTACTTTTGTCTAGTTTTCCTCTACCTTCTTTATTCTTATACAATGCTCAAGAAGATTTCCAAACTTGTGTCATACAAATCAGTTAATCCAGTCAGAAAGTGTATTTCTATTGATAAATCACTAATCCATTACAGATCAGAAATAAGGAATGAAATGATTCAATGCAAATTTTTGCTACCTGCTTTATGCATATCATATTTCATAAGAGAAATATTGCTTACGGCCACATCATCGTGAAACATTGGTTCCCATGTGATCAACAAAGTTAAGAAATGTTGAGTCTGGTCAGTACCTAGATGAGTGACTGTTTAGGAATACCAGGTAATGTAAGCTTGGATAGGCAATAGTGTAATGGATAATAGCTCAGAATTGTTAATCAGAGAGCTGAGTTCCAATTCCCATTGGGTTCGTTACATTCACTTATGCGTAAATACCCTTGGGAAGAGTATGAATCCACCTCTTCTCCCCCCCATCTATGAGTTAATTAGTAAGACTTGTATCACTAAACAATCATTATATTAAAAAAAAAAAGAAATATTCTTACAATCTAAAAATATCTTCTGGCTTTAAATAACATCCAAAGGATTGATAAGCTGTAAAAAACAAATCAATCAATAAGCGAGATACCATTTATACTTTGAAAGAAAATACATTTGCAGGTTTAATGAAAGTAAACACAATTCAAAACAGTCTAACTCATTTTTATAAATAATAAAAAACCCAGCAATTACAATAATGTTAAATAAACAGAGATTAATTAGATTAAATTTCAATAAGATGCCTTGGATTCACTCTTCTAACACTTCTTTGTATTTTTACTATCTTTTATAGTTTTCTACTGTTAATTTGAAATGACTGTCTTTCTAGAATTTCAATATCTTGTTTTTTTTTTGTTTTTTTTTATGGCATTGATAGCTGATTAGCCAATGCTACACAATTTGCAAAGATATTCTTCCATTTTCCCTACATCTTGACCTTCCTTTTCACTGATACAGATTAACACTACCATTGTCACCTGGATCCCTTTTAGAAAGAAATAGAATGATTTAATGCAGATAAAATAATATAACTATCTTACTAAAGAGAGGACTAGTAACATTAATGTCCATCATCATATTAGTCAAGAATTTACAGGAATTTTGAAAGCTCTCATGTACAAAATGGTGTCTTATTCAACAAATTTAAAGTTGAAAATCAAACAATCTTTTTATTATTATTAATAATAATGAATTGAATGAGTTTTTGGGACAATTCAACCCACGTAGTCATGCAGATATAATCAAATATGAAAATAAATAATCATCAGCTTATTACACATAAAAAGATAATAGACAGATAAATGTTTATATGAATAGAGAGAGAAGGTTATCAATGTAGGAACCAGAGACAAATATGAGATCATGATCTTGTCACCAGAATTTAAAAAGTCTTCATAAAAAAAAATAAAAAAAAAATTATTTAACATGTTCCATTTTCTTTGGCAATCAGAAAAGAAATGTTTACTGCCCAAAAACAGTTAACAGAGAAAACATTTTGAAATTGGGTTGCATCTGGTGAACAGATGTACAAGCAAAGAAAGTTTCTCAAAGACTATTTATTCCCTCTTCCAGAGCCCAAAATTTCATGGTGCCAAGCAAGAGACATTAAAACCATTCTTATTTTTTGTTCTTGAAATACTTCCTTGCAGGAAGGCTAGACAATGAGTTTTGTCAGGAAAATTACTGGGTTTTTTCTTGATCCCTCCAAAAATGAAAAACTAATGAATCAGTTAAAATATCTGCAAAAAAAAAATAAAATAAAATAAAAAAAAAATAAATGTAGGTATAGATTGGGGTAGGAAGACATTTTTCCTGGAGAGTTGCATCATGTGTAAAGTAGGCCACCTCAAAATAACAACATAAGACTGACAATGTAAGTAACAATCATATATATAAGCATGTTATTTGTACATTTATTTGCTTATTAAATGCATTTTGTGAACAGATGCACAAATGGATAAGAAATTAGTTTAATATTTAATACAAATTTTTAATATTGAAGAGATTTGCAATTTGTGACAATTCTTTAAAAATAAGAAATTCTCAATAAGTCTTGAAGTTCATGTAACGCGTTTACCTTTAATTGTAGTACACACAGTCACCTAGCTTCCTGTGTCAGTTTACACTGTGTTGACAATTGGGCATTAACATTTACACAGTGTAGGACACAGCAATCCAAGTGCTCTCATAGTAGTACACATTATGTTATATGTTGATTTTGTGGGAAGTGAGACCTGGAGTTTGCTATTAAAATATTTAAGCTTTTGTCTGTTTTCAGTTACATTCCCACTGACATTATGTGGATTCCTGCTGTCTCTTCTATAAATATTTTCATGACAATTGTTTTGATGAGCTGTTCTAATTAGTGTCTCATCTGCACAAATTCATGCATGCTACAAGATTGGCAACTAGGTCTCACTGTTTTATTGTTAAACTAGCTAGATGTAACCACTGTCATGGTATTTGTTAGTAGAAATAACAGTAAAGAACAAGAGAGAACGACAAGACATGTTAAGCTTACAAGGGAGGAAACGCTCTGTCCTGAAAACAAAGTGATCTCTTTTATCCAAGGAAGTAACTGGCTATTCAGGGAAGGTAACTCATCTCATGACAACCACCAGCTCTATTCTAATAGTTTCTTTTGTCTTAGTTCTCCCCTGTTGAACTCCCAATTTCTTCCTTCCATGCCACTTATAATCTTCAAAAATATAAGTGCAATGTCAATCCCCATCTTTTGTCTTTCTAAATCCTGTTCCTTTATTGTCATTTTATTTACTAAACTTGCTGTAACCTTCTGTGTCTTAGTAGCATTATTGCCTTGCTTGGTGGGAAAAGGCTTCAAAAGCAAATTTTCTTGTCTTGAATAGATTATTATTTTGTGCAACATGTAACCAAACAAATTTCAATTTTTTTTTTTGATGGAAGTTTTAAAATGATATTTTTTGCGCTCTTTCTGGTGACATAAAAGCATTAGGTAGGCCAAATACAGTCTGCAGGCTGCAATTTACCCACCCCTGGTATAGACAGTTTAGGGTCAAGCAAAATTTGTTACAGCTTGGCTGAGAATTTTCACCAGATATTGTACTTTGAGATTGTCAGTTATTCTGGTCTTTAGAAAATTATCTTGATTAAAAAAATAAATGCATCAATAAAATTCTTTGGGAGATTGCAAAAGTCATCTAGAGCAGTTCTTTACTGACAAGTAGACAAAAAAATCTTAAGCATGAATTAATTTCTCTTTAAATGTAATTACAAAAAAAATAAATAAAAAATGATTTCCTCAGCTCACCTAATGAAAGCATTAATAATAAGTGAAAATAATTTTCATATATCATTTTAGAAAAATAATGTAAAATATAGTGGTAAATCAAGTTAAATTTAGTATCCAAAAAAGGCTTTTTTAATATAAAAAAAAAAAAAGTTAAAGAATTGTTTCTAGTTTTGAAATTGATTTTTATGACCACAAGTACAGTTGTACTGTTACACACTAATGATAAACAAATTTCTAATCTGGAGGCAAATTTACAGTCTGAAAATGTTTTGATTGCTATTAGTTTTAGTTCTCATCAAAAACAAAACAATTCTTACACATTTGTTTTAAAACTTTGCATAAAATTCTCACTATTCTCACTCAGAATTAACATAAATGCTCATTGGCTATGAGGAAAAATCAAGCTTGTATGCATATGATCATTTTTCCGCAGTTAAATTTACTTTGTCATTTTTTTTTTTTTTGTCTCAGGTAATGGTAGTATTAGCTGTTCCTTTATAAGGAAACATTCAGCATTCATTGATCAAGCAATCAGTGCTAACTTCAATTGAAATTTATAAAATCTTTCTGTTCAAGCAATTTTTCAGGAAAATAGGTTTCTCAAGTTCAGTTACTGCTATTGCTCTTTCCAGTATTGAGGAGGGTGTGTTTCCTTCATAACTTTTTGTTTGAAGTAGCATGGAATGTTGACATCTAGATTATGTCATTATTTTTTCTTTGAATTACATGTGCTATCCATCTTAGTTGCTGAAGTTTTTTTTTTATGATTCTGTAGTGTCATCTACAAACTTTGAAGAAAGATGGTCCTTGCTAAGATCTACAGACTTCATTTGCTCAAAACTGATTTAATGATAGTCATAATCTACATGTTCTAATTTATATGATTAATCTAAGTTAGATAGAAATAGATGATAAAAAAAAAAAAAAAAAAAAAAAAATTGAGTTTTAACTGACCCTACTATACTGTGCAGTTGACAAAATCAAAAACAAAGTACATGCATGAAATTAGAAATTTGACAATTTACCCATCACATCCTGTATTTCAGTGTACAGGAAACTTCAGCTTATTATGGATATGTTGAAAGATTAAGGTTTCTAACATTTTCCATATTAGAGACAGTATAACACTATATATTGGTCATCAGTCATGTCAAATATGACATGGGAGTGGCTATCACCCAGTCACTGTATGTTGGACATCAATTTTGGCTGATAATATCACAATACCCAGTATCATGATTTCATTATAGTGCTAAGCTTCCTTGAGGCTGTTTACCTACTGGGAGGAACTATTCACCCTAACAGGTCATGGCTTTGTTATGTGATGGTGAATCCAGTGATGTTTTGTTCCCAGAAACTTCCTTAGTTTGAATAACTTTCTTCAAAGGTGGGAATTATCAAGCTGAAAGGACAAACTCTGTTGAAGCTATCAACAATTTATTAATGGTGAGAAGATATAAAAATTGCAAACATCACACTCATGCGGTTTGACTTCAGTAAGTTTATTTTTCCCTTGAGGCATCTAATGGGTGAAATGCAGGTATGTTGCCAACTTTGCTACTACTAGAAAATTCAGTGAAAATAGACAGCACTGATTTCCCTAAGCTGTGTCTCTCTGCCAGTCTTGTTTTACCCATTTACTTTCTATTGCCTCCAGCTGCACTTACAAGAGTAACATTTTCAATGGAGACTTTGATTAATTAGGTATTCACACAAAGACCTTCTTTCTTAAAGTATTTTCCATTAGCACTGTGACTTATGCTTCTAAAGTACTCACACCAGACATTTTAGTAAGCTTTCTGTATATGCTTGCCATATAGGATTCTAAATAAATCTTTTCCAATTCTGTCATTACAACTTCCTCAGGTTTCTGGGTCTAGGAAAGATATCTCAGTTATCCTGGATTTTACTGAATCTTACTCTGTTTATTTTAGGTTCAAAACCTCTTTATGCCTTCCTCATAAATATTTTATAGGTTCCAATTTATATTTTTAACCCAAACTTTTTCTCATCAGGTTTCCAACCCCATTAACCATTCTATCATTTTTCTTCATCTATTGATTTGATTGATTCATTTTTACAGCTCATCAACCCTTTGCAGGTTGTTTAAAGTCAAAATATTTTTAGATCGTAAGAATTTGGAAGTGGGGGGGGGGGGGAGATAATAATGGCTTAGTGATAAAACTCTTAATAATTAAGGAAGAAGAGGTAGATTCATACTTTTCCCACAGGTATTTGCACATAAGTGAATATAACACGACAGAGGGGAATTGAAACTTAGATATCCAATTAACAATTCCAAGCTATTATCCATTACACCATCCACACATCCAAGCTTACAATACCTGGTACTCCCAAGTGGTTATTGACCAGGCTTGAACTTCGGTCACTGTACGAGAACTGGTGTTTTAAGATGATGTGGCTGTAAGCTTGTACATCTAATATCTCTACTCCTTTGCTCAAGATTACCAAGTCTCAAATCACTAAACAATATTTTATGCATAAATATGAATTGTTTAGGGCCACTGCCCTGTTACAAGAAAACACTTGCAGACAAATCCCATCTTTTATTTGATGTGATATAGATAGTTATTCTTTAAAATTATTTTATTAGTAGGATTAGTTACTTTGCTATAATAATGTTCAATTATAACTTACTTCCACCTTTCCCTTAATTTATGAGCATTTTTTATACTCAGTACTCAAGTAATTTTGAGTTTTCCTTTTTGTTATAAAGTTAATTTATAAGCCAAAATATTCAGTAGTTGTGACATAAATATATAAATAAAAATTCAGATAGTGTGTATATGTGTGTGCGAAGTATCTGGCTGTTGATGAGGGTAGAGAGCAAAAATGCACCCAGATGAAGATAGCAGCCAACTTGATGGCTGAAGCAGACAGAAAAAGCAGAAAGATGATAGTGATGTTGGTGAAAAGAGGAAGTCACTGACAGAATGTCTTATCCTTGACCTAAGAAAGGAAATAAGGAAAGAAAAACAGGAGGTCGGAAGAGGGTAGAGGGGAAGAAAAACATAAATGAGAAAGGGATTTGTGAATAAGACTGAAAGATCAGGACTGACAGATCATGAAAGAAAAAGAAAAAAAAGAAAAGAAAATGATGAGATGTTAGAAAAGAAATTTCATAAGAATATTAAAATAGAAACAGAAAAGAGAGAAAAAATTGGATCGTTCTCATAGATCAAGTGTCTGTAACCAGCACAATACATGCACTCGGTAAATATATCATAATAATCTCACTCTTTAATAACTTACAAAAATAAGAAAAAAATTTTATTTTTGATTTTCCTAACACCAGATCTATTACAATCAAAACAGCAAGGTAAGTAATGCCATGGATTTCCTAAAAAAATAAATAAAAATTCTAAAGTGCATTTCAAATAATTCAAATATTTTCTTTAAAGTTAAATTTTGTTTTTATTTGAAAGATAAGTCTAAAGCTAATCCATATTAAAAGAAAAATAATTTTCTCTATAGTAATAAAGTTTTTAGCCATTTTTTAAACATAGCATGTTCACTAGTCTGTCATTGAACAACCATAATACCCCCAAAAATGTAAACAACAAACTTAAATATCTCTTAAAAATCCAATATTAGGCCTATTGATATATTTCAGACATTTAGTAAATTTAAGGTTTAACTGGATTTTAAAAATGTAATGCTTATTTTTTACTTTAAATGTACCATAATCTCAAACTTAAAAAGTGCATGAAAAATAAAAATAATATGGAACACCAGCAATAATTTAAGAGTAAAATTTTTTTATTCTATATGCTTTTATGAAATATTCTGAATTTAAGAGTTACTGAATTATCATATTACTCTTCCAATCGAGAAGAGTAGTCAGTCAATAATTCAGAATTATTTCCCTTTTGAACATCCATACAAAAATAATCTAAGTTGGTAAAATTAAATAATAAAATTCTTTTAAAAATGGTTCCCATGAAAGTGTCATTAAAATTTACATTGTTTGATTCTTCAAGCATGTCTTTATTTAATAAAAGAAATTCTTGTTACAAACAACAAAATTACAAGTAAATTTTTTACAAATAAATATTAAGTGTAGATTTTTTTCAATCTGAAAAAAATATAACATTTTATTAAATTATGTAAATACCAACTCACAAAACTTCATTTTTTGAGTTTTAACTAATTACAATGGTTGACATTTTTTTTCAACCCAAATGTTGGGCAAATGGCACATGTTTCTGGGCTATTTTTTCACACTGAATCTGAAAATCAAATCCATTTTTTCCCATCACATCATGTTTTCTCAGTACAGATAATTTCTATTTTTCTACCCATTTAATCAGGGTCAAGTAGAACCAACCTTTAAAGATTTTCAGGTTAGAATAACTGATCATAAAAGAAAAAGTATCTTAATAACAAAGAATTCATTTTTAGCATTTTCACTTCAGAAAGAGTTTTTCAGGAAAATCTTACACAAAATTAAATTAAGGCAAACATGTGTCAACAATTTTTGAATCAAAAAATACAAAGGAATGAAAAATACATTTATTTTTTATCCATTCAATGATATAAATCATCTCTTCTTGGAAACTCTATGGTACTTTTGAAAAGGTTGATCTCTTTTGATGCTCCATCAGAAATCAGCCATCATGTTAATATCCCATCTGCATTTGTATTCTTTCATTACCTTGAGATCCTGATGAAACCTCTCTCTCCCTTTTCATCACTATAATCACCAAGATTATAAGGAATGGGGTGACTAAACAGAAAGTGAATCTTGATACTCATGTTGCACCCAGGTAATTTAAAGGACCTGGTCAGACAAGATGATGGTGGTGTTTGGGGATGGGTAGGAAAAGTGCCTAGTTGACTATGCCTATCTGGTGTTTGGTGGCTATTTTAAGTGCTGATAAAGAAAATTCGAATCTTGCTAGTCTCAAATACACTCACCCTAACAATCTTCATTTATTAATGTTCCTATGGATGTTATACAGAGACTGTATGACATTACCAGACCTCAGTAAATTCAAGTGATATCACAAAATCTTATGACAGTTTCAGGCTTAAAGTGAAAACTACTAATAAAAACTAAATCACTGTTCTTGAATGACTTCTAAAGAGCTTCTTCTATGAAAAGTAGAGAAACACAAATCACAAAGTTTTATTAACAAGCTAAAAACATTGAGAGCACAAGAACATTTTCCAATGTGATATCTCTCATAAAAACAAGCATTTTCAGGTCAGCTTATTTGAACTGAAATTGCTTAGAATTAATTTTGAAAGGTATTTAAATACTTTTTCTGGAATGATAAATCATTTTAACATGAAACTAGATGTTTCAACTATGTCATTTGAAGATTTAAACCATGACATATCTCTGTGAATTAGGCATTTTGTGCTATTTTAAAAAAAAGAGAAATTATCTGTACTGAGAAAATGTGATGTAATGAGAAAAAATGAACTTGATTTTCAGATTCAGCGTGAAAAAATAGCCGTGAAAAAATAGCCAAGAAACATGTGCCCATTACCCAACATTTGGGTTGAAAAAAGAATGTTAACCAGTGTTGTTTTTGCTAAGGTTTAGGATGAATTTTCAGTATGTTCACACTTGATATTACAAAATATTTTTACTGGAACAATATCTTTAGAGACTTATTTATAAAACTGTAAAAAAAAAAAAAAAAATTGGCAAACACCCTCTAAATTAATATTGAGAAGGGGAAATAAATCTGACACCTCAAAAAATATTTCCATGAAATTTTTTGATAAAATATCCTAATTAGTATACAATTCATAAGTAATGAAAATTTCTTTGAATCGGATAATTCCCTGATTTTCAGGATGTATTTTAAAACAGAGGGTAGAAATTTCTGGCTTTCATTGCAGAAAAAAAAGGATTCATTTTAATGGTACCTTTGCTAAAGGATTTTTTCTTTTAACTTTCTTAAACTCAGAAAATTATTATTGCAAAAATGACAAATTCCAGACAGAAATAATCTGATAATTCTACACAAAATTTTTGTGTTCCCTGATTGCTTAAAATTTGCATAAAAATTTATTACTCAATTTGCTTAAGATTTTTATGCACAGGTCATTGAATAGAAAATTTCAATGTAAGTATATTGGTAGAAGTTTTTGAAGGCAGTATAAAATAACATACTTAGAAATTCTTTTTATTAATTTTATATTTTTCTTTTATTGAATTGCTGATGTCAATAGTATAGTTGCTTAAGATTTAGTTAAATTTTGTACAGTGGCTTATAAAAATAATTGAGCATTTCACTTGTGTAATCCTAATTTCTATTTGAAAATAATATTGTACTAACAAAACAGAAGAGTTGTCGTCATTTGATAGAACAACTTGTTCCTATTTTTAGTGAGATTGCCATTAGAATGCGAAGATTTATAATGCTAGTAAAGATGAGGCATCTCACTTGCAGTATTTTGGACAAGGTTACTGTGAGCTAGCATCAGGAAAAGAGGATGGAATAATGACAGAGAGTAGTTAATAAGGGAGACAGAACATGGAAGAAGAGCGAGAAAGGGGAGAAAGAGAGCAAAAGAAAGGGGAGAAAAAAAGGGAGAGGGGAGAAAAAGGGAGAAAGAAGAGAAAGCAAAAAAGGGAGAAAGAAGAGAAAGCAAAAAAGGGAGAAAGAAGAGAAAGCAAAAAAGGGAGAAAGAAGAGAAAGCAAAAAAGGGAGAAAGAAGAGAAAGCAAAAAAGGGAGAAAGAAGAGAAAGCAAAAAAGGGAGAAAGAAGAGAAAGCAAAAAAGGGAGAAAGAAGAGAAAGCAAAAAAGGGAGAAAGAAGAGAAAGCAAAAAAGGGAGAAAGAAGAGAAAGCAAAAAAGGGAGAAAGAAGAGAAAGCAAAAAAGGGAGAAAGAAGAGAAAGCAAAAAAGGGAGAAAGAAAGCAAAAAAGGGAGAAAGAAAGCAAAAAAGGGAGAAAGAAAGCAAAAAAGGGAGAAAGAAAGCAAAAAAGGGAGAAAGAAGAGAAAGCAAAAAAGGGAGAAAGAAGAGAAAGCAAAAAAGGGAGAAAGAAGAGAAAGCAAAAAAGGGAGAAAGAAGAGAAAGCAAAAAAGGGAGAAAGAAGAGAAAGCAAAAAAGGGAGAAAGAAGAGAAAGCAAAAAAGGGAGAAAGAAGAGAAAGCAAAAAAGGGAGAAAGAAGAGAAAGCAAAAAAGGGAGAAAGAAGAGAAAGCAAAAAAGGGAGAAAGAAGAGAAAGCAAAAAAGGGAGAAAGAAGAGAAAGCAAAAAAGGGAGAAAGAAGAGAAAGCAAAAAAGGGAGAAAGAAGAGAAAGCAAAAAAGGGAGAAAGAAGAGAAAGCAAAAAAGGGAGAAAGAAGAGAAAGCAAAAAAGGGAGAAAGAAGAGAAAGCAAAAAAGGGAGAAAGAAGAGAAAGCAAAAAAGGGAGAAAGAAGAGAAAGCAAAAAAGGGAGAAAGAAGAGAAAGCAAAAAAGGGAGAAAAAAGAGAAAGCAAAAAAGGGAGAAAAAAAGAGAAAGCAAAAAAGGGAGAAAAAAAGAGAAAGCAAAAAAGGGAGAAAAAAAGAGAAAGCAAAAAAGGGAGAAAAAAAGAGAAAGCAAAAAAGGGAGAAAAAAAGAGAAAGCAAAAAAGGGAGAAAAAAAGAGAAAGCAAAAAAGGAAGAAAAAAAGAGAAAGCAAAAAAGGATGAAAAAAAGAGAAAGCAAAAAAGGAAGAAAAAAAGAGAAAGCAAAAAAGGAAGAAAAAAAGAGAAAGCAAAAAAGGAAGAAAAAAAGAGAAAGCAAAAAAGGAAGAAAAAAAGAGAAAGCAAAAAAGGAAGAAAAAAAGAGAAAGCAAAAAAGGAAGAAAAAAAGAGAAAGCAAAAAAGGAAGAAAAAAAGAGAAAGCAAAAAAGGAAGAAAAAAAGAGAAAGCAAAAAAGGAAGAAAAAAAGAGAAAGCAAAAAAGGAAGAAAAAAAGAGAAAGCAAAAAAGGAAGAAAAAAAGAGAAAGCAAAAAAGGAAGAAAAAAAGAGAAAGCAAAAAAGGAAGAAAAAAAGAGAAAGCAAAAAAGGAAGAAAAAAAGAGAAAGCAAAAAAGGAAGAAAAAAGAGAAAGCAAAAAAGGAAGAAAAAAGAGAAAGCAAAAAAGGAAGAAAAAAAGAGAAAGCAAAAAAGGAAGAAAAAAAGAGAAAGCAAAAAAGGAAGAAAAAAGAGAAAGCAAAAAAGGAAGAAAAAAGAGAAAGCAAAAAAGGAAGAAAAAAGAGAAAGCAAAAAAGGAAGAAAAAAGAGAAAGCAAAAAAGGAAGAAAAAGAGAGAAAGCAAAAAAGGAAGAAAAAGAGAGAAAGCAAAAAAGGAAGAAAAAGAGAGAAAGCAAAAAAGGAAGAAAAAGAGAGAAAGCAAAAAAGGAAGAAAAAGAGAGAAAGCAAAAAAGGAAGAAAAAAAGAGAAAGCAAAAAAGGGAGAAAAAAGAGAAAGCAAAAAAGGGAGAAAAAAGAGAAAGCAAAAAAGGGAGAAAAAAGAGAAAGCAAAAAAGGGAGAAAAAAAGAGAAAGCAAAAAAGGAAGAAAAAAAGAGAAAGCAAAAAAGGAAGAAAAAAAGAGAAAGCAAAAAAGGAAGAAAAAAGAGAAAGCAAAAAAGGAAGAAAAAAAGAGAAAGCAAAAAAGGAAGAAAAAAAGAGAAAGCAAAAAAGGAAGAAAAAAGAGAAAGCAAAAAAGGAAGAAAAAAGAGAAAGCAAAAAAGGAAGAAAAAAGAGAAAGCAAAAAAGGAAGAAAAAGAGAGAAAGCAAAAAAGGAAGAAAAAGAGAGAAAGCAAAAAAGGAAGAAAAAGAGAGAAAGCAAAAAAGGAAGAAAAAGAGAGAAAGCAAAGAAGGAAGAAAAAGAGAGAAAGCAAAGAAGGAAGAAAAAGAGAGAAAGCAAAAAAGGAAGAAAAAGAGAGAAAGCAAAAAAGGAAGAAAAAGAGAGAAAGCAAAAAAGGAAGAAAAAGAGAGAAAGCAAAAAAGAGAGAAAGCAAAAAAGGAAGAAAAAGAGAGAAAGCAAAAAAGGAAGAAAAGGAGAAAGCAAAAATAGGAGAAAAATAACAAGATGAATGATAAGAGAAAATAGTAAAATAGAAAAGTTCCTAGAAAAACTGATAATATCTAATGAATTTTCTTCCTCTTTCATGACAGCTGTAAAAGAGAAATGCTTTGTGTTGTTAGAAGAAACCAAAGATGCAACAATCCATAGCAGACACATTTGTAGGTTTTAACAGAATGTAAAAATTGCTGTAGATATATCTTTGTTTGCATCTTCTTTATGTGGCATATCTTTGTTTAAGTTTACACTGAAAATTCTAACAATTCAATAATTAAGGAAATCTTCATTAAAATGGACGTTTTTACCAGTGCAGCACTAATTATATTTGTCACTTTATCTGATTGCAAAACTAGAATCATTCATGAACATTCATAATAGCTGACAAGCCACCGAAGATGCCAAAATGGTTTTGTATTGAGGCCATTGCCTTTAAAATAAATTTAAATACCGAAAAAGAAAATCACTTACACTTAACAATCAATGAATTTTTTCCAACATATCACATATTATATCAAAAAAAAATTATAAAATGATACAGAACAGAAAGGCCAAAAATAGAGTGAGAGCACAAGGGAGAATGAGAGAGAGAGATGGAATGGCCGGAGGAAGAAAAAGAGAGGCAGCATGGCTAGCAGACAGAGGCAAGCAAAACGGTTGAAGGCGACAGAGGCAAGCAAAACGGTTGAAGGCGACAGAGGCAAGCAAAACGGTTGAAGGCGACAGAGGCAAGCAAAACGGTTGAAGGCGACAGAGGCAAGCAAAACGGTTGAAGGCGACAGAGGCAAGCAAAACGGTTGAAGGCGACAGAGGCAAGCAAAACGGTTGAAGGCGACAGAGGCAAGCAAAACGGTTGAAGGCGACAGAGGCAAGCAAAACGGTTGAAGGCGACAGAGGCAAGCAAAACGGTTGAAGGCGACAGAGGCAAGCAAAACGGTTGAAGGCGACAGAGGCAAGCAAAACGGTTGAAGGCGACAGAGGCAAGCAAAACGGTTGAAGGCGACAGAGGCAAGCAAAACGGTTGAAGGCGACAGAGGCAAGCAAAACGGTTGAAGGCGACAGAGGCAAGCAAAACGGTTGAAGGCGACAGAGGCAAGCAAAACGGTTGAAGGCGACAGAGGCAAGCAAAACGGTTGAAGGCGACAGAGGCAAGCAAAACGGTTGAAGGCGACAGAGGCAAGCAAAACGGTTGAAGGCGACAGAGGCAAGCAAAACGGTTGAAGGCGACAGAGACCATTGAGACATTGGAGAGTGAGTAGTAGGATAGTTGCAAGAGCAGGACGGTGAGAGAGCGCGCGGACGACTGAATACGGTGAGAGAGAGCGGACGACTGAATACGGTGAGAGAGAGCGGACGACTGAATACGGTGAGAGAGAGCGGACGACTGAATACGGTGAGAGAGAGCGGACGACTGAATACGGTGAGAGAGAGAGGACGACTGAATACGGTGAGAGAGCGGACGACTGAATACGGTGAGAGAGCGGACGACTGAATACGGTGAGAGAGCGGACGACTGAATACGGTGAGAGGGAGCACGAATGAATACGGTGAGAGGGAGCACGAATGAATACGGTGAGAGGGAGCACGAATGAATACGGTGAGAGGGAGCACGAATGAATACGGTGAGAGGGAGCACGAATGAATACAGTGAGAGGGAGCACGAATAAATACAGCGAGAGAGGGGGGGACGACTGAATAAATACAGCGAGAGAGGGGGGGACGACTGAATAAATACAGCGAGAGAGGGGGGGACGACTGAATAAATACAGCGAGAGAGGGGGGGACGACTGAATAAATACAGCGAGAGAGGGGGGGACGACTGAATAAATACAGCGAGAGAGAGCGGACGACTGAATACGGTGAGAGAGAGCGGACGACTGAATACGGTGAGAGAGAGCGGACGACTGAATACGGTGAGAGAGAGAGGACGACTGAATACGGTGAGAGAGAGAGGACGACTGAATACGGTGAGAGAGCGGACGACTGAATACGGTGAGAGAGCGGACGAATGAATACGGTGAGAGGGAGCACGAATGAATACGGTGAGAGGGAGCACGAATGAATACGGTGAGAGGGAGCACGAATGAATACGGTGAGAGGGAGCACGAATGAATACAGTGAGAGGGAGCACGAATGAATACAGTGGGGGGGACGACTGAATAAATACAGCGAGAGAGGGGGGGACGACTGAATAAATACAGCGAGAGAGGGGGGGACGACTGAATAAATACAGCGAGAGAGGGGGGGACGACTGAATAAATACAGCGAGAGAGGGGGGGACGACTGAATAAATACAGCGAGAGAGGGGGGGACGACTGAATAAATACAGCGAGAGAGGGGGGGACGACTGAATAAATACAGCGAGAGAGGGGGGGACGACTGAATAAATACAGCGAGAGAGGGGGGGACGACTGAATAAATACAGCGAGAGATGGGGGGGACGACTGAATAAATACAGCGAGAGAGGGGGGGACGACTGAATAAATACAGCGAGAGAGGGGGGACGACTGAATAAATACAGCGAGAGAGGGGGGGACGACTGAATAAATACAGCGAGAGATGGGGGGGACGACTGAATAAATACAGCGAGAGATGGGGGGGACGACTGAATAAATACAGCGAGAGATGGGGGGGACGACTGAATAAATACAGCTAGAGAGAGGGGGGACGACTGAATAAATACAGAGAGAGAGGGGGACGACGACTGAATAAATACAGAGAGAGAGGGGGGGGACGACTGAATAAATACAGAGAGAGAGAGGGGGGGACGACTGAATAAATACAGAGAGAGAGGGGGGGACGACTGAATAAATACAGAGAGAGAGAGGGGGGACGACTGAATAAATACAGAGAGAGAGAGGGGGGGACGACTGAATAAATACAGAGAGAGAGAGGGGGGACGACTGAATAAATGCAGCGAGAGGGAGGGGGGGACGACTGAATAAATGCAGCGAGAGGGAGGGGGGGACGACTGAATAAATGCAGCGAGAGAGAGGGGGGGACGACTGAATAAATGCAGCGAGAGAGAGGGGGAAACGACTTAATAAATGCAGCGAGAGAGAGGGGGAAACGACTTAATAAATGCAGCGAGAGAGAGGGGGAAACGACTTAATAAATGCAGCGAGAGAGAGGGGGAAACGACTTAATAAATGCAGCGAGAGAGAGGGGGAAACGACTTAATAAATGCAGCGAGAGAGAGGGGGAAACGACTTAATAAATGCAGCGAGAGAGAGGGGGAAACGACTTAATAAATGCAGCGAGAGAGAGGGGGAAACGACTTAATAAATGCAGCGAGAGAGAGGGGGAAACGACTTAATAAATGCAGCGAGAGAGAGGGGGAAACGACTTAATAAATGCAGCGAGAGAGAGGGGGAAACGACTTAATAAATGCAGCGAGAGAGAGGGGGAAACGACTTAATAAATGCAGCGAGAGAGAGGGGGAAACGACTTAATAAATGCAGCGAGAGAGAGGGGGAAACGACTTAATAAATGCAGCGAGAGAGAGGGGGAAACGACTTAATAAATGCAGCGAGAGAGAGGGGGGGACGACTTAATAAATGCAGCGAGAGAGAGGGGGGGACGACTTAATAAATGCAGCGAGAGAGAGGGGGGGACGACTTAATAAATGCAGCGAGAGAGAGGGGGAAACGACTTAATAAATGCAGCGAGAGAGAGGGGGAAATGACTTAATAAATGCAGTGAGAGTGAGGGGGAAACGACTTAATAAATGCAGTGAGAGTGAGGGGGAAACGACTTAATAAATACAGTGAGAGAGAGGGGGAACAACTGAATACAGTTAATAAATTTGCTGGGATGGCTTGAATGAGAGTGATATCAAAATGGGATGACCAAAACCAAAAAGACAGTGAACAATAGAGAAGTGAAAAATAATGTAAAGCAATTTTTATAATTATAAAGATTTAAAAATAGCTTGAGCAATTAAACTGAGATACGTCACAATGCGTACATTTAATGCCCACGAAAACTTTCAAAATTCAGAAATATAGTTATTTTTCATCATAAGCATCAATTAATTTTGTTCTATAATATTATAGTCTACATCGAAATTTTTTTTTATATTTCTGTAATTGTCTATGGACACACCATCAACATATGATAATCCCAGATCTGATATTTTATCTAATTTTGCATCAACCCGAAATAACTGAACAACTCTTGATGAGCAATCAATAATACACTCAAAACATTAGTAATGCTCCAGCCATTACATTCTAAATTACAGGCCTACTCATAGTACAACTAAGGGCTAGAACTGGAGGCCTATTTCAAAAGTTCCTCAATTCACTGGGTATGATATATTTTAGTTTCAGTTTGTGTTTCTAATATATTAGGTTGGTGCAAAAACAATGACGTAATAATGTCGTTTTTCGACGTTAAAAAATACGGCAAAAAACGACATTATTACGTCATTATTTTTGCACCAACCTAATAAAACACCATGGTTCCAGCTAAAAAAACAACAAAATATTACAGTAGAAGCACTTTAGAGAACAGAGATTAAAAGGATGCAACAAAAAAAATGACAATTCAACCAACCTTAGATAGAGGAACGTGTTTGCGTGCATTTCTAACACATGTAATCTCATCAGCGTCCACACTCATTGTCAAGAGTTGGTCAATTGTGGCATCGACTGCACCATCATTTGCTCTTAGCACAGCCTCTATGACATCTTCTTCCATGCTAGGAAACATGTGTTTGAAGTCGGCCATTGCCTGATAAAAATCCAGTTGTCTGGCATGAGAACGGGGCACTGTTCCCCCAGGTAAAGTTTCCCTACGGGGGTGATCCCTCCGCCGTCGATTGTTGAGCTTCTGGGTATCTGCTGACGCCATTTTCAGGGGTGGCAAGAAATGGGTAAGAAATATCCCAGGAGGGTGGGGGGATCTTTTGGCTGACCCCGATGTACTGCACCACACCACACTCACAGGTGATTCAATATCAAGGTTGGAGAAATTCAATTCAAGGTTTGAATTGATCAAGTAGTAACGGGAGCAAAAAACCAGGCCATTTCCACTCTATAATTGTCTTCACCTGAAAAACAGAAAAAAGAAACCAAATTAGGAACGGATCAATGATAAAAACAGATAAAATATTATCTTGAGCCATAAGTCATTTCCATTTTTGTACCATCCTAACTACTAATCATGTTACCTATATGATTAGTAATTAAGAATTTAGCATATACTAACACCTTAGTTTTTAAGTAGCAGCATATACAGTGGATTAACAGAAAAATTATCTCCTCTATGGCAATGTAAGGCCACATAAAGCAAGAATAATGCAAGAAAAAATTTTGAATTTGGTTGATCTGTTTTACCTCACCTGCCATAATCACCTGACCTTACATCAACTTGATTACCTTTTTCAGTTACAGCAGAAAAACTTTGATGGGGAAACTTTCTCCAATGAAAACTAGATTCAAGAATTTATCAAAAACTTTTTTGCATCAAAATCTGCAGAATTTTACACAAAATGGGTATCAAAGAGAGGACTGAAAAGTCATTAGAAATATGGTGAATAAAATTGTACTTTAATCTTGAAGAATAAAGTTGATAAACAGAAATTATTTATGACCTAATAGTAACAATAAGGATCAAGATGGAGTCTAGTGTCTTTTTCAGATGTTACTTGAAGAATTCTGAGGTGATAATTCATCAAGTTGGTCTTTTCTACATCCCAATTATAAAATGGTAACTATCAGCTTTTCAATTTCAAAGAGTTTAGATACAAACCAGTAGTAGGAACTTTTTTTTTTTTACATTTAAAAAGTCAACTGGCAAAAAAAGAAAGAAAAAGAAAAGAAAAAAAAGAAGTCAAATCCTAATAAAAATGACAAAATTTATTCCCAAACTGATAACCTAAATTTAATCCACAGTTAATATGCACACAGGATCTCTCATTATACACTCATATACAAATACTTCCAATGTGTCTGTGTGTCTTCAGGAATTAGACACACAGACAAGACACACAAGTTCATGAAATATGAACATGCGATATCTACTCAATAAATGAAAACCGTGTAGAATTTGAAACATTCTCCAGGAGTTCCTATTTCCAAATAATTTCTGATGAAACTACAATCAAGTTAATGAAACATGTCAAATTTATAAATATTTTCCTATTTGTTCCTTATTTAATCAATAATTTATAATCTTTGTGCAGATAGAGAGGAAACCTTATAGTTTGCCTAAAATAACTCACTAACTGTTGTCATCAATTTTACTCAAATATTCATACAAACTTTGTGTATGTGTGTGCATGCACACATATATAAGAGTGCTGAAATGTTCTTGGCCTGACCAACTTTCTAAAATCTAA
Organism: Acanthosepion lycidas; assembly: GCA_963932145.1. Lineage (NCBI taxonomy): Eukaryota > Metazoa > Mollusca > Cephalopoda > Sepiida > Sepiidae > Acanthosepion > Acanthosepion lycidas. Next base: position 39,262,430 of record OZ010574.1, read on the forward strand.
GAAATTTTGATGTAAGGGCTTTTTGGTCAGGCAAGAGATTTTCAGCATCATCCCCTCTCTTATATATTTATATAATAAATGTGAATGTGTCACACTTTTTCAACTTTAATCCAAGAGACTGCAGCATTTATATTTACACACACACACACACACAGAGAGGGTGCAATGGGTAAATGGTAAATTGTTGCATTTTTATATTTTTAATTTTCTGCATGTGTATGGTTTGTGTTTGATTTTGTTAACTGCACAGTATAGTAGGGACAGTTTGGCACCACCTGTGAGAAAAAGAGCACAATGATGCAATTCACTCCGCCAGAAACTTGGAAATGGGATGCTGTACTGTTTGGCATTCATGCTGGAAGCTCCAATACGAAATTTCAGAGTGTTTAGGTGTCAATCTGAGAAGAATGCAGAGGATTTGGAAAGAGTTGGTTGATATATCCAGTCAACAACATAGTGTTTGGCGTGATCATCTTCTCACAGGGTCTCAAACTCAACACAAAGGCCTACATAAAATACCTTGAGGAGATAGTGCTGCCCTGGGTTAAGATGGTGGCTGCTGGAAGACCCTATACCTGGTGTTACCTTAGAGAATAATTGTACCGCCACCTTAGATTTTACAAGTATATTTTTAATACCTTACATATTTGCAATGAGATATGAGAATAACAGTCGTCTCTTTATTTCTTTGAATATGCAGATTATGGAATATTTTTTTGTTGTACCCGGTTAATCTAAAGCCAGTTCTTGGAAAGGAACCTTCCTTTCCCCCACCTCCTGTCTGGTCTCTGATTGCAGGCCAGACAAACGCTGCCTGTCTGATAAGTACAAGTGACCGTAATAGTATTCAATGGATAATGCCTACTCAATTTCATATGCCAACATATGACTTAACCCCTAACGTTTTTTTTTTTCGCACATGTTGGGGTATAACAACTTAGCCGTTTGCTTTCAGAGCAATCGGACGTCACCAAAATTGGGCTTAGCCGTTTGCTTTCAGAGCAATCGGACGTCACCAAGAATCGAATGACTGATGAAGAATCCTTAACGGTATTCTGAAACCCAAGTTGTCTATACTCCTGTGATTTATCTGTGTATAGGACTCGTCCTTGGCAAGGATTGAATGGTGTTAATCAAGGAGTTATATCAAAACATTAGCAACTCTACCTTTTTCGCTCGGAGAATTGAATGGACATCTTTTCTTTTGAACCTTATTTCTGATAACAATCGATCGATTTTGTTTTGTTTTGTTTAATTCAATATACTAAATGTTTTATAAATAAAGTATTTTTATTATATGTTCTCGTGTCATTTTCTGTTGTTCTGTGTCTGCATATTGTTCGTTTTCTCACTGCGTTCACCGACATCTGGAACTGGAGAATTCCCCTCCCATCATTCTTTTCGTCAATGTTACATTGAACCCTGGGATACTCTCGTTTATTTTATTTCATTTTCTCGTTGCGTCCTGGCTATCATAGTCCCAACGAAACCCCAGGTGTAACACTGGCAACAGGACTGCACCATGCCACATGAGCAGGAGAACTCAGTCAGGGTTGTCAGATAATTTCTGGGACCACATCACCCTTTACATCTGGCTATCTAACTCCCCAGACTGCAACACCCTTGATTATTATGTGTGGGGTGCTGTTGAACAAGAGACCACGAAAACTCCTTGTAACACCGAAGATAAACTCAAAGCGAGGATTATGGTAACATTCATGAACTTAAAAGTGACCGTCCAGAACAGTTGTGGAAGATTTTGAAGTTGTCTCGAAGCTGTGGTGGAAGCCAATGGCAATTTTATTGAATAAATTTACTTTTTAGTATTTAAAGTAATTTTTGTAAATATACCTGTAAAATGAGATGTCAATATTACATTTTTGGGTAATTTAGACGACAATTTATCCATCGCACCGTGTGTGTGTGTATGTGTTATCAGATAGGTTTTATGAAGGTGGAATTGAGGAGTGGTGGGGGTGTTTAGGGAAACTTTAAAAAGAAAGTCAATATCAAAAAAAAAAAATCTGATGTAGCTGAAACAAAGGAAAGTGGACAAGTTCAGTACGGCAAATTAGAGTGATAAAATGAACAATGTAGGTAGATGTCGGTAGAGAAAAAAAAACAGAATTTGTGTGTGGGAAAAATAAGATTGCTAGAATTAAAATAGACTAAAAAAGAATTGAAATTACATTGGCATTCAATTGTAATATAATTCTCAAGAATGGGAAAAACTAAATATATGAAAGAAAAAGGAAAATTTAAAGAGAAATTACACTGATGTGAATTTTTCTAATTTATTTATACAAGAAAAGAAAATGAAAAAAAAGAAAGCTAAAATACATATATATATATATATATATATATGGCTACTGTAGTTTTCTGAGCACATCCGCCTACTAGGATGGCTAGCCAAATCCTGTTGCAGATGCCTGCTTAGGTACATTTGTATTTGTTCAACACCCACAGAACCCATCTGTGGTTTATACTGTAATTATGCTGAGTGGTAACATCAAAAACTTAACTTCCTGACAAATCCACCATGGTGAGATTTGAACTTGGGTCTCATGGTCAGAAAGTGAACATTCTAACTACTTAGCCAATGCACCCCAAATACACACACACTGAGGACTTTGGTTAGCACATGCAAATTTATATGAATTTTTGGCACAACTCTCTTTGAGGAATATAGTCTTGAAATATCCACTGGGATTACTATGGACATTCTCAGAGAGGCAACGGAAACTGAATATTAGGGTTAAAAAGATATTGATAAGGATGCAATATAAAAATAAAAGCAAAATGAATGCAATAGTAAAACAACACTGATAAGAAAAAGGAAAAATGTGTATTTTTAAAAGTCAGATCTCATTTGACTTGTTTAAGAAAGCTGACAGGTGCTTTATACACTAGCTTGAAATGATTTGGAGAGGAGGAAAAACAAGGAGAGGTGAATTAAGAAAGAAAGAGAACAAGTGAACTGAGAGAAAGGTAAGAGTGAGGAATGAGAAGAGAAAAATAGCGAAAGAGAGAAGGAACTGAATATTATAGAAGAGGAGAATGACAAAAAGAAAAAAATTACAGTGAGCTAGAAGTCTGAGAGAAAAAAAGAAAGAGTGAGAATTAAAAAAGAAAGTGGAAAAGTATAAAGAGGAAAAGAAAAAAAAAAAAATCAAAAGTGAGCAGAATATTGAACACTGAATTTTTATTGGTTATAATATTTGAATACAAGATTAAAATAATCTTTTGGTGAAAGTCAAAGAATTTTTTTTAAATTCAGATATACTCAAAGAAACAAGTTACTTCTAGTTATACCAGGCTAAAAATGAACTAAACAATGAAATATTAACTAAATTAAGCCCAAATTTGCTTTTAGAATTACTTTTAATATTGCAGTTATAGTTGATCTCAAATAATAAAATTGTAAATTTTTAACTTTTCTCAAGTATGCTGTACAAGTAGAAAATGATACAAAAGAAAAGAGAGAAAATGGTACAAAAGAGAGAGAGAAAATGATACAAAAGAGAGAGAGAAAATGATAAAAAAGAGAGAGAGAAAATGATAAAAAAAGAGAAAGAAAATGATAAAAAAGAGAAAGAAAATGATAAAAAAGAGAAAGAAAATGATAAAGAAAGAGAGAAAATGATAAAGAAAGAGAGAAAATGATAAAAAAAGAGAGAAAATGATAAAAAAAGAGAGAAAATGATAAAAAAGAAAATGATAAAAAAGAAAATGATAAAAAAGAAAATGATAAAAAAGAAAATGATAAGAAAGAAAATGATAAGAAAGAAAATGATAAGAAAGAAAATGCTAAAAAGGAAAGAGAAAATGATAAAAAGGAAAGAGAAAATGATAAAAAGGAAAGAAAATGATAAAAAGGAAAGAGAAAATGATAAAAAGGAAAGAGAAAATGATAAAAAGGAAAGAGAAAATGATAAAAAGGAAAGAGAAAATGATAAGAGAAAATGATAAAAAAGAAAATGATAAAAGAGATAAGAGATAAAAGAGATAAGAGATAAAAGAGATAAGAGATAAAAGAGATAAGAGATAAAAGAGATAAGAGATAAAAGAGATAAGAGATAAAAGAGATAAGAGATAAAAGAGATAAGAGATAAAAGAGATAAGAGATAAAAGAGATAAGAGATAAAAGAGATAAGAGATAAAAGAGATAAGAGATAAAAGAGATAAGAGATAAAAGAGATAAGAGATAAAAGAGATAAGAGATAAAAGAGATAAGAGATAAAAGAGATAAGAGATAAAAGAGATAAGAGATAAAAGAGATAAGAGATAAAAGAGATAAGAGATAAAAGAGATAAGAGATAAAAGAGATAAGAGATAAGAGAGATAAGAGATAAAAGAGATAAGAGATAAGAGAGATAAGAGATAAGAGAGATAAGAGATAAGAGAGATAAGAGAGATAAGAGAGATAAGAGAGATAAGAGAGATAAGAGAGATAAGAGATAAAAAAGAGATAAAAGAAGAGATAAAAGAAAAGAGATAAAAGAAAAAAACAAAAAGAAAGAGAGAAGATAAAAAATGATTAGAAAAGAACAGACTTCTACATAACCAATAAAAACAAAACAGAATTTAAAAATAAAACCAATTCTGCATTATTCCACTTAAAAATTCTAATTCCAACCTAAATAGCAAAATGTTAAATTTATAAAGTTTTTTCTACTCGTTTCTTATTTTATCATTTCACACAATTTTTTGTAAAAGTATATTGAAAGAAAATTTTCTTCCTAGATGAGAATAAGCATTGTATATATCTGCATTTGATCATTTTGTCAGATTTAATCCATATCTTCAACTCATTTGTGTCGCTCAAGTTATTTTAGAACATTCTTTTAGCAATATGTCTTTCTTACATTGTTTACACTATTTGGACTGTTATTCCCATTTTCACTGCCATATTCCCGACATTTTGGCTGTTGTATGCTCCAGCCTTCTTCAGATGATTGGAATTTCAAACCAAACCCTTTATTTCGTCCACCAGGGTAGATTGTTCTAGTTCCACATGCCATACATCTTCCAGATGTCTCAGTTATTTCCATTTAACTTAACTCTCCAAGTTTTTGGTTCACCATTACTGTAGCATTGAACTCAAACTCTTTGAGTCCAGTCACTGGATCTAACCAATGCCTTTATTCACTGGGCCATATGTCCTTGAGGACATATGTGTATGAATTTTTGTGGCTTTTTACCAGTACTCATATTGCAATTTTTCTGTTATTATTGCATTTTTTACCATAATTTATATTGAATTTTTTTTTTTTTTTGTTATTATTCATTGCTTTTCTCTAGCACTCCCATATTGTATTCATTTCTATGCTTGGCTGGCTCAGCATATGTGCTGATTCCTTAAGTTTTCGTATTTTCCAATGATGTTCTCTTATTTCAACCTCATACCACAGGAGGTAGTGATCTTCCTTTTTCCTACATATGTGGTCAGCTAACCCTGATTTTTCTATTTCCCCTCGTATTACCACTTTATGATGTTCTTGTAGTCTTACCTTCAGGGAGAAGCCTGTTTCTTCTTTATATTTCTTACCACAGCTTTAACATAGAGAAGGCAGGCTGAAGCAGTTTTCTGAGTGTTGTTACCCTCTTATACTCTTCTATCCCAGTTTGTCAGAACTGCTGCTGTGTACCCGAGATAGTTGTTACATTGTAGGGTACAGCTTATACTGACCATTTCTTGTTCATATAATTCTGGGTCACCACTTGTGACTTTTGCTCGATGTTGTAAGCAGCAGACGATCCCTCTCATTACACTGTATAGGTGGTGGGAGTTGAAGTTGAGGTATTATCCTGAGACAACCAAGCATAGAAACGAATACAATATGGGAACCCGTAATAAGGAGTGCTAGAGAAAAGCAATGAATAACAATAACAAACAAACAAAAAAAATTGCAATATGAGCACTGGTAAAAGATGATTGCCAAGACATTAGGTTTATAAGTCCCAAAAATTCATACATGACACATGGTCCAGTGAATAAAGGTGTTGGTTAGATCCAGTGATTAGACCCAAAAAGTTCAATACCTGGCTACAGCAGTAGTGAAAATAGTGAACCAAAAACTTGGAGAATTGATTTTAAAGGGAAATAACATCTGGAAGAGACATGGCACATGGAACTAGAACAATCTACCACAATGAATAAAATAAAGGCTTTGGTTCAAAATTCCAATCACCTGAAGAAAACCGGAGTGTACAACAGTTGAAATAGGATAACAATCCAAATAGTGTAATTAATGTAAGTTAGACTTTTATCAAGCCATAAATGGAAGATGATCTGACACGGTCATATGGCATTCTCTTTCAGATGCATCTGAATATGGCAGCATGCAATCTGACACATAATAAACAGGTATGCTATGATTGTGACACTAGTTGCCAACTTTAAGCTAATCAACTTCTTGAAAGTGACAAATTATTCCTGGAAGCCTATGGTGGTGATGTGTCATCCATGGCTAAAAGAAAGAAACATTCTCAACAGTAAGACATGACTGAATTTGTTCAGCATATCCAGGACATCATCAACCAAACAAAGTCAATGGATGACATTAATGAGTAGAACAAGTCCACTATTACAAATGTGTTACATGAAGGCATCAATTACAAATCCTATGTGATGAGGTGAGAATAACACAGAATAACCATGTGATCTAATCATTCAATATTTTAATGTAATCTTTAACATTCAGGATTCCATTAATGAAATGCAGTTCACTCATGCCATGAGAATTTATACAACCCGAAGCCATGAAGTTTCCAATACCATGTTTAACTGGTGAGACCAAATGATTTTCCTTATACACTTTACTAAGAAAATGCCAAACTTGTCAGATGTCTTCAGATCTAAATAAGTTGATTTTTGTTTCATGTGACTATAGATTGCTGACTCAAAACTTTGTTCTGCTGTACAAACTTTAAATGAACTTGTTTGTGTAGCAGTTTCTTAGGCAGCTGTCAGCCATAGAAGTCTATCTTGTTCAGGGAATATTTGATTGTTGTAATTGAAAGATTCACAGCACATACACCTTTTTTTTTTCTTTTACACTTCATTAGCATCATCCACAGTTGATTTTCTTTTGTCTTCATTCAACAAATCTGATATAATGAACAGACCTTGGGTCAGTTCGCATGATTGACCTTCTGTATACCCCTGACTTTCACTTTTCTTCCATTTTGTACAATTTTGGCAACAGTATTTTTGATTAACATCAGTTTAGTAGCTATTCTTTGATAGTCATTCTTTTGTGAAAATAAATAATATATTCCTTAAAATCATGTGTAGCCAGGTTTTTTAAATATACCTTTATACAAACTATTTTAAACATTCTTACTTGAATACCTTCCAAGAAAAAAAAAAAAAAAAATCAGACATATTTTATATATATAAAACTTTTGTAAAGATGTAATTATATTTGGACCATTACATATTTATATTTTTGGTTACAGACTTTCAATGCTGTAGAGTTTGATTATAATCAGAGGACAGAAAATGCTACACTAAAATCCAAATATGCATTGGGGTAGTGAAAGATGCCTTTCAAAAGCTAAGCAAAGTATTAAGAAACAGAAAAAAATTGTTAGAAGCAAAGAAAAAGTACTGAACTATTATGTAATATTGGTCCTCCTATACGGCTGTGAATGCTGGACAATCTCCTCAGAGAAACAGAAATGTGGTTCTACAGAAAGATGCTGAGAATTCCATCGACTAAACATGTGAGAAACATCAGGAAGAAACAGTTGAAATTTCTAGGGCACATAATGAGGAAAGAGGGCTTGGAAAATTTAATACTTAGAGGACAAACTGAAGATAATACGAACAAAGGAAAATAATACATAACCTACCTAGTGAACATTAGTAAATGGACAGTGGAACAAAGTTTAGGATAGATAACAAAAAGATAACATTTATTAAGTGCTACAAAGGACAGGAAACTGTGGAGAGCGATGATCACAAATCTCCTAAAAGGACACAGCATATAGAAGAAATAATACTGAACATGTGTTTTGATTGTATAGTGTTCTATTAGAAATAATAAAATCCTGATATGTTTAGTTGAGAAGAAAATTACTTGCACTGTTCCAAATATAATCTGATATTGTAATTGTATACAAAGGTCAATGATATTAAAACAAAAACATACACAAAATAAACTCATTTTACTGTAATGGTTACAGAAAGAATTCTCAATAGAACAAATAAAGGAATCCCATTGTTAATAAGGACAAAACTAAAATGTTAACCTAAGAACTTAAATCATGTGCTTAAATAACTTCATATGGTTTTCATGCATGGCATCCAAGTTATTCAGAAATGTCTAAACTATCAGCTATATACAACAGTTTTCTTAGATCAATGATTAAAAATGTTTTCAAGCGAATAAATCCTCTTGGTCTTGAAGCATACAGTTCTTCATCAGATCTTATAGACTAGCACTACAGAATCACAAAGAACTTTACCAAATAACAGAAACCCCATCACTTGTAGACTACCAACTCCTAAAATGCACAGCACATGAAACTAAAAGGGAAAATAATATAATCAAGATGTTGACTTTCCACACTAATTTAAAGAAAAGGTTAGAAAGGAAACTCCCATCAATACTAGAAAGAATGATAGATTTAGTGGACTATTATCCAAAAAATACTGTTTCAATAGAAAGCTTCTATAAATTTCAACCAACAATAACGCTATTTGATCAGTGAATGCCAAATCTCACTATTGCCATATATTTAGACTAAAATAAATCTCACACATTTATGAACAACACAGTGAAGTTCAAATATGATCAATTGTGTATGAGACTAAATAGCTATACATTGCAGAATAAGTGAGTACTTTGGCCTTTACATGATGAATATAATTTGCTCCTTACATATACATTACAATGATGCATTATTAAAATAACAAAAATATTCTTAGTAGCAAACAGGTTAAAACAGCAGCCTTATCAGGAAATGTTTGGCACAAACTTGAAAGGATGAATTTTATTTTTTAGTCTTTGTCTAAATTTTTGCGACGAGGTGTTGCTAGTATTCATTCAGTCTAATTTCCACATCTTTGTTAATACATTTCAGATGTTATGCAACTGCTTTCTCAGATCAATGGTGAAAAAATGGCTTTGAGTGGACTGGCATTTCACAATCACAAATAAAGAACTGTACCAAATAACAGAAACCACATCACTTGAGGACTACCAACAGCAGAAACAGCTAAAATGGATAGCACATGTAACTCAAAGAGAAAATAATAACATAATCAAGATGTTCATGTTCCACACCACTACTTCAAATAAAAAGGTTAGGAAGGAAGCCCCTATCAATACTAGAAAGAGCAATAACAGGTAGTGGACTTGAGAAACCTATTTTCCTGAAAAATTGTTTAATAGAAACGTTTTATTAATTTTATCACTGGCTGCTCTATCAATGAATGTCAAATGTTTCCTTATAAGGAAATGGCTAATACTTCCATTACCATATTGAAAAGGTCTTAATTTTAAGAAAACACTGAGTGATAAGTAATATTCATATTGGAAAGGTCTTAATTTTAAGAAAACACTGAGTGATAAGTAAACATGCCAGAAGTGTGCAGGGTTAGGGAATCATTTTTGATAAAGAATCAGTAAAAATATAATAATTCCAAAGCAATTCTCTCAAATGCCAAAATCAAAATTATTTCACATCATTAAAAATATGTTTTCCTTTGTATCATGTCAAACTACTATTCAAGTTGTAATCACAACATATAATAATTGTGTTGCCATTCAATGTAAAAAGTAACTTGATAAATTGTGTAGCAATATTTGAATGCATTGTGTTACCAATTATTTAGAATGTGTGTGTGTGTATATATATATATATATATATATATATATTGACTGGGGTTGAAATCAGAAATAAAAGAGGTGGAGTAAAAGATTTTGTATATTGACTTAACAGCTTTTAAGTCAATACACAAAATCTTTGGTGAGCAAATAAAATGATTAATAATAATCAAAGAGATTAAATCATATTGTATGGGCTGAAGTAATATTACACAAAGAAAAATTCTAATTTTAGCCTTTTGATATTAATTAGTATCAAAAATATTTCCATAAATTTCTATAGGTACCGCCAAAGATTTGTGATACCAAAGGTTTAAAATGAATTTTTAAAAATGAAAAATAATTTTTGAAGCTTTTATTTTAGTTTTAATTTCAAGCTAATAGATTAAATTTAATATTTCCAATAAGTAAAATACTTAACTGTATTTCAAAACTAATTTAAATTGATTGGAAGGGGGTTTTCATTTTGAAATTGCTGAATTTTTTTATTTTAGTCACAAAAATGTAATTCTCTTTACTAAGAAAATCTTGCAAAAATAAAATATACTTTTCTAAAATGTTATTTGAAGAATATTAGCCAATTTAAAGTATAATTAATCTGATTTGAAACAAATATTATTTACTTTAAGTCTAAAATATCAAAGAAATGCATTTTTTAACACAGCAGCAGCTGTTTAAGTTGTTCAGGTGTTGATAGTTTGATGTTTTTCTAATGTTCTACAAGGAGAGAGGGTATCCATAAAAAATAATTGAAAAAAATATGAGAACCTTTTATATATCATTTTTAAAAACTCAGTAATCTTAAAAAAAATTTAGGAAAATATTCTATGTAATCTATTTTTTTTTTTTTTTTTTATACAAATTTTGGCTCTAATTTTAGCATAGTTATCACTTTTATTTTCTGATAATGTGTATAAACCTCCATATCTACAAAAATTGGCATGTTTATACACATAAAAAAGTTCAAAACTCTTAGAAATATTAGTGTTTGATGATTTGTACTAAGCTTGTCCATTTATGATTAGTAAATAGTTTTTACTTAATAATATCATCTAAGACTGTGAAATTAATAGAGAATTTTAAAAAGATTTAAAACTTAATGAATTATTCTAATTAAAATTTAAAAAAAAAAAAAAAAAAAAATGAACAAGTTTTGTAAAAATTTATTATTAACTGAAATTTTTTTTCTGAAGACAATCATGTCTTTAATATATCTTATTTATAAAACCAATTAAAAGATTTTCTAATTAAAATAGTTTTCTTAGTTTTATTGCATTTTTTATTTTATGATTTTGAGCAGATTTTCAGTAAATGGTGTTTCAGCTTAAAAAAAAATAATTTTGATGTAAATTTTCCAAGAATACCTGCTTTTAACTAATATAAATAAAGTGGTTGAAATTTTAATTTCTCAAAATTTCATAAAATTAAGTGGGATGTAAATATTCTTTTTACTAAGATTTTCTAAAAAATAAAATAAAACGTTTTAAATAATTTCATTCATTTGTGAATAAGTTCTGGAAATTTAATTAAAATTATTTAGATTATTTGATTTTTGCAAAAATTTCCAAATCAGCATTTTTTTTATTGCAAAAAAGGACACTAAAATTTCTTATACTAATCAAAATAAAAGGTGGTCATACAAAATGCTAGTTTATGTTAAAATTAAAATATTTTTGTTTGTATTTGCTAGAAAAAAACAAACAAAAAAAACAAAAGAGAGAGATGGTGGGTGGTCATAAAGGTTTGGCCACAACTACATGGCTTTTTTGCCAACTGGGTTAGGACTGAGATAAAGCACATGCCAACTAAGCCAATTCATTTTAAATTACTCTGAAATCATACACATGATACTCTCTTTTGTATATAAGTCTAACATGAGAATAATTTAAGTAAAAGAAAATCAAAATCCTGATCACCTTTATAATTAATATGACTGTTAAAAAACTGTCACAATATTGATATTAACACACACAAATTATTTTAAAATCTCCCCCAACAAAAAAAAAAGATCATAAGATTATTTCCCTTGATATGTCTGCACTCTTCTCCAGCAGCCACAGTGATATATCAATGAGGATAATTTAGTAATGATTAATAATTAACCTTTATGATAATTAGCATTTGCAAATAATTATAATATAAATTCTATAAATAGGAAATGATTTGATAACAAAAGCGGCATTAAAACAAGTACTATAAAAAGAATTATTTAAAGACAAAAAAGGCTTAATTTGCCTGGTTATAACTGTAACTTGTTTCCTTTTTAGATTGTAGAAAACTCTTTGCTCATTTCCTTCTTCAAACAATAGAATAATCTTTGTTATTTGATGAGTTATGCTTGCCTCTTTAAGACACTTAAGTTGTCACTTTGATACCTACTTTTGGCTTATTAATCATCACTCTTAGAGATCAAGTCTTCCTTTTGACTATTTAAAAAAAAATACCATGTGGGCCCATACACACTTCACATATCTACTTAACCATTTCCAATGTATTAGGTTTGTGCAAAAATAATGACGGTTTTTGACGTTAAAAAATACGTCAAAAACCGTCATTATTTTTGCACCAACCTAATACAAGCAAAATGTTTTTGACCCCAGACTAGCTATAATTTTATCACCCCCTTTTTTGATTGTTGTCCCAATGTCTAAAATAGAAATTTTTTTATCTTTAATGTTTAAACAGGAATATGTACATAAGTTGTTAATGGTAAAATGATTAATTATCATAACTGCAATTAAAAATATAGTAAAATGTATTTATTAAATATATCTACAGAGGGAAAAGAAAAATAACCTTCTCTTCAGTGAAATTTATATAATATTTTTTTTTTTAAAGTGAGAAAAGATATACACTCAGATTTTATTATACAAGCCAATGTTATCACAGTATTAAAAATGATGTTGGTAAAATTCTCAATCATTTGGGTTTCATCTTCTATTTCTCCTCATTAAAAATACTAATAAGAACTTTTTTGGTGGTGGTGGGGGATAAGGTTTTAAACAAAGTTTAACAAATTTTTATAAATAGAACCAAACTAAGAAAAGGAAATATATTTGGTTAACAACCTATATACTTGAATAAATTATTTTATGTCAGTAGGATCTTAAAATAGTATAAACATTATTATTGTTGAAAGCTGAAACAGCAGAAAAGTTAACATTACTTGCAGCAGCCTTTAACTGCTTCCTCAAGATTAATTTGTTTTTTACAACTTATCAACCTTTTGTAGGCTATTTAAACTCTAAACATATACTTAGATTGTAAGAATAATTCTTTTTTTTTTTTAACAAGTGAATATCGTATTAACAATTTTGGGGAAATAATTTTTCAGATACAAGTCTAACTATTTAACCAAAAACTGGGGGGAAGAGGTACATTCATATCATTCCCAAGGTTATTTGCATGTAAATGCATGCACTTAACCTGACTGGAATTTGAACTTGTTCTCCAATTTATTCCAAGTCATTATACCCCCTGCACATCCAAGCTTACAGCACCTAGTCATCCATCAAGCATTCATCCATACTGGTACTGACCAGACTCAATGTTGCTTAACTTTGGTGATCAGACAAGAACTGGTGCTTCAACATGATATAGCCAAAAGCCTGCTTCCAAGAGATTTTTAATATTTTACATACTCCTATGCATCTTTTAATGATAGACCACAAGATTACTATCGGATTAATATCGTGTGGAGGTGGAAGAGATTCCATTGATTTGGTGTCTGAAACTTTTTGTTGCAAAGTAGACAATAGTCATCTTTGCAGAATGAAGGAACATTGCATAAATATACTCCTTAAAGGATTTAAGCTTCTTGGTTATGACCTGTAACACAAAAAAAAGTCTTGTCTAAGAACATACAATGATTTTTTACATTCATCTTGATACCATCATCAATTTTGACGAGATCCATAATTTTACTGACTAGAATACAAGTCCAAAACATTACTCTACCTCCCCCATGTTATTTTCTAAGTCATGCTTGTTAATTATTTCTATGATGGGTCTGATCAATAACCAGGTCCATCAAACATAATTGTATATTCACCAAGACAAATTAATGTTGACAAATCAGTTTTCCTACACTTACATATTTCTCTTTGTGATGTTTACTTAAAAGATTGTATTTTATTTATTTATTTTGTTTTGCTTTCATGTCTTATGTTCTTAATATTCTGTATATTTTCTGTTTACATTCACAACAAGTTTCTTCAAATGTTTTCTTTCTGGTCAAGCCACTTTTCTCGCCTATTACCCTTTTAACTTTTTTCAAATCTGTTTTTGTAACCTCAAAACAAATTTTTTCTTGTTCTTATTTTGTCAATATTTGCAATTTCCAATGTGATCTCATGACACTTGGCAATTTTTTTTATATTTGAAATTGAGAAAAGTATATTATTAAATATATTAATTACTTTCATTATGGGGGAAGATTACATAATATCAGAGATAAAGCATTGATATTGTGAACATATGAATCAATACTGCATAGTGACTGTCAGCTTCATGCCTAAATCGATGTTCAGGCCAAATATAAACCCATACTTCATACTAATTTTTAAAATAAGTAAAAGCCATTGATATAGGAAAATAGGACTTACATATAATGACTGTGTGTGTGTGTGTGTGTGTACATGTATGTATTTAGGCAGGAAGAATTCATCTATTTTATTGACTAACACTGAAAAGGTCTGTTTCATATATAAACAAATCTTCAAGTCGTATAGTAAAAATCTCACACAGCCAAATAAGCTATTGTAAGTATTTCTAATAAAAACATAAGCTGAAATTCGTATAGTACATTTACCTGAAAATGTAATGAACATCAGTTGGTTACTATCAATTTCATAGTGAAAAAATATTAAAAAATAAGGTGTATTTAAGCAGCAATAAGTTTTAAACAAACCTTTGAGTTGCATAACAAAAATCAACAAATAGTCTATTGTAAATATTTCTAATAAAAACAAATTATAAACTGGAATCCACATGATACGTTTATAATCTAACTATAAGAATATTCAGAAAATTTTACCAACATTTGTTATTTAATTGAAATCATTGACTTGTATAATATAATCTGATAACATATAAAAACAGATGGATGAATTTAGTAATGCTAATGTTACATGTAGCATGAATGGATTGGTTGTGCTTGGATTTTACAAGAATTAGTGTTAGTGAGAATGTTTTGCATGGCAATAAAAAAAGTATGACAATCTTTTTCTAAAGTTAGTTTTAATTCAACAAAAACAGCATACTTTGTCCCCTGACATTGTATTTTAAATATGACAGCTTCAAGTCAAATGCTTCAAAGAATAAGAAACTTTTTTTTTATTTATAATACAGAAAATAATTTCACAAATGCAAAGTTGACTACTTGTAGGTAAAATTATTTTTTTGCTAAAAGTTTATGAATAAAGTTAAGCAATGCTGTCTTGTGTAATGCTGAATGAGATTTTCAACAATGTTAGTAAATCCCTGGATCTGCATTGTGGTCTAATGGATAGTGGCTCAGAATGAGAAATTGGAGAGCCAAGTTCAAATTTCAGTTGGGTTTGTTACATTCACTTATTTGGGAAAGGTATGAATCTATCTCTACTACCCACAGCTATGGGTTGAATAGCAGGAAAAACTTTGTCCTATTGTCTTGGTTGGCAATCAGTCTATTGCAGAAAGAAATGCCAACCCACTGCAAGAAAATCTTCTGCTTAGTCAGTCATGAATTGAAAGAGATATGATAGCCCAAGTGTATATCATGTTTGGCACTTGACTGAGTAAATCCCCAAAGACTTCAAATCCAGTGCAGCTGGGAGTCATGTGTAATCTCTCTACTTTAAACCACATTGAAATTATTTATATACATTATTGTACTAAATTTTGCTGAATATTCTTCTATTTTGGTAGAAATTATTTGTTGGAGGAAAATACTAACTTTCTTCCTCACATAATTTTGCATTTAACCTTCAGGTTTATTTTGTATTCACGAGAAGATTAGCAACAAAATGCATTAATATGAAAAGATTCTATCAATAACAATACATCCAGGTTCACCCATTTGCATAGGACATCAAAAGGCAAGTCAGGCTGTCTCTTTACCTGACTGCCATCACTCACCAACTGGTGATAGAGGGAGGTGGGAACGGTTAAAGTTTAGAGGAATGGGGGTGAAGACATGTGGAGTGGGACTGGGTTGCATGTAGAGCAGAACCAACATGACTATTCTCAGTTTAACTTCTATAAAAAAAAACAAAAAAAACTCTTGTATTAAAAATAAGTAGGCGGAGTTCTTCTAAAAAGAAAATCCATACCAGACAAGAAGAGAGAGAACTTAATTAAATATCTATCTATTTATCTATACAAACTCAAACAAAGGTTTACTATCATAGCTCAATGGTTAAAACTTGATTCAGAGGTTCCTTGTTTCCACTTAAGGAATGGAAAATGTATTTAAAATCAAAGCAAAGAATCTTTGTCTCTTTCTGATCATGCAGTCTTTTCAAATCCTATGATATCAGTCACATGGCAGAAATACATCACTAAGTTGAAAGACTTATCAAGCAGTAGGTTTTTATAGTTAAAATATTCATACTAGCAGTACCCATGATAAATTTAGTCTTCCTATTTGTGTTTTCTGACAAATCATAATTCTTATTTTAATTATTGAATAAGCCTCTGGCCAGCTCAAGGACTATAAAATACTTACGAAAATTCTCCTATTGCATCATTAAATATTTGAACTTAACAAGTTTAACAAGATATTGCAATAACAATCCTGAGTATGAATGCAGGTCATTATTTAAAGAAGTAAGAGAGTACAAATGAAAACATTCAAAATTAACAAGATTTTCTATTTCACTGAAGCAGGCAATAAGGTTCTTGTGTTTAACACAAGTCTTATTACCTGCTTTATCATTATGTATGCTTTCTTTTTTCTCATTAAAACTAAACAGCATCTCTGATATGCCTTTCGATTCTGCCCCCCCCCCCCGCAATCAAAATGGAATGGTCCATTATTTATTTAAGGTAATGACAGAATGTGATACACATGCTAACTTACTAACTAATAAAGGAACAAAGAGAATTATAATATTATTTTAAATATAAGTTTTAAAAAGCTGGCCCTAACACTAATCAGGTGAATGTATTATATAAATGGTAGTTTCACATATTTACATTTGTTCTGACCAGTATTTTTAGTTAAAATTTTAAGTAATTTTTTTAACCTTGAATTTTCAAATTCTCACATTGATGAGAACTGATGACAAGACAAATTCTTGTCAAATTTCAAACATGTGGTTTTGTAATTAGTTTACACCAGCTATTCAAAATTTTAAAATAAATATAATTTTTTTGCTGTTAAAAAAGTTGAGTAAAGTAACTTATCCTTGCATATATCCACATGTGCACTATATAAGCAACGAGTAAACAGAAACTCATTGTATTTCACTTTCATTCATGAAGGTGATATTTCTCTTTACCAGACAATTCCATGAAGAAACTACCTTTTGCTCAATATCTAAGACAGCAATATTTAAAGACATGATTTTTTTTATACATTCATTGCATGTACCTGAGCAATACATTTACTGAATTTAATTTAACAAAGAAACAAACCTGTCATATGCATTGCTTCTAAAAATTTTGAATTTTGTCATAATTTTACTTTGCTATAAGCAACATTTTAATTTTATTCCTATCAAAGTAACTTTATTGGTAAGTGTGCAAATATTTGGGTTCTTAATAATTTGGTCATTATTGTCAAAGACAATTTTGCTAAATACTTGATTTTGCGTTTTTTTTTTTTTTAAATATTTTCTTTTGTATGGTGGTGGCTGGCCACTCGTATCCAAGTATGCTTGTCTACTAGGGCAGCTAGCCAATCTCCATTCCAGACGCCTGCTCAGGCACATTTGTTTATTCAACACTCACAGCACCCACCTGTGGTTTATACTGCAATTATGCTGAGTGGACCTTAGTTATATAGAATCAATGTGATACCTTCACAGGAAAGTTCCAAACAAGTGTCCAGTTGGCAGACGGGGGTAAGCTGTAATTCAATACAGCTCTGTACTCGAGACTTATCGTAAATAAAATAAAATTTTGGGACAAGGCCTAAAAGAGGGAATGGGTTGAGGCTAGTCATCACTTACTATCTTATACCTAGGTAATCTGATTTACAACTCATTCCCTCATTACAAATTGCACATCCACCATAAGAACTCATCCATCATTATTCAATCCTTCATATACCACAATACTGCATACACTCAGGGAACCTACAAAACATACCCCATGACATAAAAAATTTAAAGAGCATAAAATTCTATATATATATAAGAATCTATAAATGATATGCAATGAGGGGGGGAGGGGATGAACCCTCCAAAAAACAAACTAAAATAACAAAAACAAAATAATATAACTGATGTTAGACCCATCCAACCCTCAAAACACAGCTCTGTACTCAAGCAAAACATAATGGTGAATGATGGATATTTATCTATCACTAACATCCACACTTGAACCAGCAGCTAACCAGGACTCAGAGAATGGGATTGCCTAAGTGGCACAATAGAACATTTCAGCTTACTACATATACCAACTGTTCTAACATCTGAGATCAGAGAGCCTACAATACAGCAAAGCACTAAGCTGGTTATTCAATAGACAGTGGCCAATAATAACTATATATGATTTTTTTATATGAATGATGTGCTTATATTAAAAGCAAAGAAAATATCTGAATATTTTCATTAAATTTTACATTGATGTCTTAGAAGTATTTTATTTGGTGTGTGCTGTTGTTAAGGTATTGATATTTGTATTGAAAGTTGCTCTACTTTGAACTGAATAAAATTTAATCCATGGCAAATTTATTTAAAAGCTATTACCTCTATAGTTAGCCTTGACAGTGTAGAACCAATGTGATACTCACCTTTGTAGGAAGGTCCCAAACTAGTGTCCGGTTGGCAGACAGGGGTGAGTGAGCTGTAATTCAACACAGCTCTGTACTCAAGCAAAACAATGGTGAATGATAGATATTTATCTATCACAATATCCATACTATTAGGTTGGTGCAAAAATATTGTCGTTTTTTTTTTTTTACGTTAAAAAATACGTCAAAAAACTACAATATTTTTGCACCAACCAATAGAAGCAGCAGCCAACCAGGACTCAGAGAATGGGATTGCCTAAGTGGCACAATAGAACATACCAGCTTACTACATATACCAGCTGTTATAACCCCTGGGATTGGTGAGCTTACAATACAGCAAAGTACTAATCTGGTTATTCAATTAGTTTCTGAGAGAGAGAGATCACATTATCTGGTGTGATCAACAGTCTGAAGAAAGCTCCACTACACTAAAACTCTCGGTCATGATGACTTGTGACTTTGTGTTAGTACAACCATAAATGGCTCTTAAATAGTTCCATCTAAGCAATTTCATTTACGAGACTTTAGCCAACCTGTGATATGGTTTTTAGACACTTTCCAAATGTGCCAAATGATGGGATTAGCTGACCAGGCCAATAACATCAAGAAATCACATTCCTGATTAATTGTTCATGATGAGATTTGAACCTGGGTCTCATGGTTGGAAAGTGAACATCTTTTTAAAGTATTTAATCTGTGGTTGGAGTTCAAAGGAAATAGTTTTTGTATTGTTTTAACTAAATCAAAGATTAAGTATCAAAGCTGCTGTAATGTTCCCTAATCCTAAATATCTCTCACCAGTTTCAGTCTTACATACTTCTTAAGAAGTATTAGAACCATATATTTAGTTATTAATTACTACAGATATTTTAGTTACTTGATCAATATCAACAGTAATATATAGTACTTAAAATTGATGTATACAATCATAAATTAAAATACCCTTTCTTTGTTATTAATCTAACATTGGTGAATCACTATTTTTACACACTTATTGTTTGTTGAGCCTATAACACTGATT
Source organism: Acanthosepion lycidas (assembly GCA_963932145.1). Lineage (NCBI taxonomy): Eukaryota > Metazoa > Mollusca > Cephalopoda > Sepiida > Sepiidae > Acanthosepion > Acanthosepion lycidas. The sequence continues at coordinate 39,282,225 of OZ010574.1, forward strand.
ATATGTGAATTAAAGTATCCTATTGTAATTGTGCTTGTCCCTCCTTTCTTTTGTTTGCACAACCATTATGCCCTGCCAATACCTCATAAATAATGGTCTATTCTGTTTTGATTTAATGGAGAGAGGAGAAAAGACTAACTGGTTTCAATGAGAAAATGAATGAACGAAAGTAGGGAAGATAGAAGTGTTTAACAACTGTTTCAGTGAATTGGAAAAAGTTGTCAATTTCAAATTTTTCATTCGTACCAATTTCTTAAAATAATAATGAGCATTCATATTTATGATTATTATTTTCAATATTTTGTTAAAGTTGTTAAGCAAATATTTAGCGATGCAATAGGGGAATTTCTACAGATATTTTGTTGTTTTAGAATTTGCCATGAGCTTACTCGTCAACTTAATTATTAAGATTCAGCAGATTATTAAAATAGGTAAACTGAAAGTTTTAGAGGTTAAAACTAGTTCATTAATTATTTAGCGATCATATTTTTCTACATAAATGTATCAGTTATGCCAACCATTTCTTTTTAGCAGAGGAATTGTTGATTGATTAATTTTCTACAGCTTTTCAACCTTTTGCAGGTTAATTAAAGCCAGAAAATATTTTAAATAGTAAGAATTTCTTTTTTTAGATAATAATAGTTTAGTGATACAAGTCTTAACCCATTTTTTGGGAGAGGGGAGAAGATGGATTCATACCTTTCCTAAGGGTATTTGCACATAATATAATGAACCCAACAGGAAATAGAACTCGGCTCTCTGACCAACTATACTGAGCCACTATCAATTACACCAACCTCAAATTCAAGATCACTGCAGCTGGTATTCCCAAGCAGTCACCTGTCTAGATACTGAGCAGACATGACATTGCTTAACATCAGTGATTATATGGGAACTGAGGTTTCAACACAATATGGCCATAAGCAGAGGAATTGTGAAACATGGAATTACATTAGCATATAAAAAAGTTAGTATCAAATTCATTGGAAGATACATTAAATTACAAAAAAATATAAATACTCCAAATCATTTTTGTTTTGAATTTATACATTTGTGGCAATTCCATATTAAAGAAAATGGTGTAGAGAACAGTATGACACTATCTATTGTTTGAACATAAATTCTGTGCAAAAGGAGGACCACAGCTTACAAGAATTTGAATTTCATCGCTCATGTTTTCTAACCAATCAGATCCTAAGCAAATCTTAACTAATCAGGAAAAAGATAATTATTGCTGTCCAATCAACAAACAGCTTATTAAAATCCTTTAAGTGCCGATTCATTCTCCAGTTATCACAGTTTAACTTCATTTTCATACTGCTTGTATTTACACTGACTTATTTTCATATCTTTAACAGAGTGTTTTTAAATTTCTACTAAAATGAATTTATGGTTTATTAAACAAAATTCATTATTTTTATGTGTAATCTCAGTTCCATCATCTTCAATTATTGTATCGGCATTATTTTTTACTGACATTTTTCTTCAATTTTTACCTTTCAACAAAATCATCCCCCCCACACAGAATGGTTACATCCAACAGACACAAGCGACTTGTGAACCTCAAATAAGACGGATTCTGCACAGCACTTTTTTTTTTCATCATATCACCTGAAGGAAGGCAATAAAGCCACTATGGGGTTACTGAGTGTTAGAGAATATGAGAGAGGACAATAAAAGAACAAGAATTAAGACAAAATAACAATTGACATTTCATCTAAATTAAGCCGGAAGAGAGTTTGCCAAGAAAGAAGTGCAATATAAGAAACTGTTAGCAAACAACTTAGGGTAACATCTAACCTTTTCAACTGCATAATGATGTGACCTTACCTCCAATCTAGTATTGCATTGAAATTCATAAAGTCTAGGTACCATAGAGGAAAGTTCATTAGAACAATTACCATGAAAAAGGCACAGGGAAGCTATCTTAAAGCAGTGGGAAAGTGACTGAAGCTGAGTTGTCTGGACCAATGACACTGCAGATGTTTTAGATTTTATCAAGAATCTCAAAATATATGACAGGAGCACCATACCAAATGTGGCAGTAATATTAAAAGCAAGGATGAATTACTACTGATGGAAAACTAATTGACCACTAAATTTAATTTGCTTACAATTAATATTTACAAAAAAATCATTCAGAGCAGAGTAATATTCAAAATGTTAGTCATACAACCAAACATCTATAAATATTGTAAATGGGTGCTGATTTCAAATGAGGAACATTTGTTATCTAAATAAACTTCCTTTTATTATTGTATGTAATATGAATCTAAATGTGCTTTGCTATATTTTCATATCCACCCACACACATTCCCTCAAGAGAACCAATGTAATCACATCTGTATATAACTGTATCAAAGTATGTATACATACCTATCTGAAATTATTAGAAAAATGGCAACATCAAGATTTGCCCCAAACTTTGATATGGCAAAATAGGTAAGAAGTTGAAACTTTTATCCCAAAAGCCACTAAAAGAATCCTGCAAGTCTATACTTTTTAAGGAAAGAGAATTAGAGGCTGCCAGATATGTTGTATTTGTTGAATTATTGAGGTTTCTCCAGAACATTTTTTTGCTTTATTCACCATTATGTACAGCTTGTTTTTATAAAATTAAAAGCCTGTGGTTAAAATTAGCCTAATACCACCCCTCTCTCCAAATAGACTAGAATGTCAGAAATAAATTGAACATAGCGTGATTAAATATCCTGTGAGTCAATGATCGGCAATCTAAAGTAAGTTATCTGGAATTAATTTTCTAAGAAAATAACTTAACTGGAAAGCCATATCCAGGAGTTGTTGATGAACGATTTCTCAGGGGTATCTGCCATTTTTAATTTTATTTTGAATTTTAAATGGATATCTCAACTTGTGTTAAGTTAAAGCTTTAATAACACCCACTTTTTTTAAGTAGTAGACAGGCTTTTCTATTGCCTGGCCCATACCCCCCACTCTCTTGAACTGGAGTAGAGGCTCATCTCTGGTGTGCTTTTTAGGAAGGGGTTCCCAGTTCCTTTCTTTTTCTGAGGATTTGTGACAGCCACTGTCACAAATCTTTGGTGATATGAGTGGATGGTGGCTACATCTCTTCATACTGAGGGTACTAGATTGACAGTTTTCTGGTTGCTGCATCTGACCTGGTAGTTAAGAACCCAAACTCTAGCATAGCATCTTGAGAAGATGCTCTGCTTGACAGTCGGAATTCTTGTATTGCTATGTTATACACGGGAAGGTATTCCTGCAAGCACTTCCAGTGGGCAACCCTGAGGCCACACTATGATGCAGTCTGCGCCAATCCCCAGTCTGCTCATATTACCTTTGATGAAGTGAAGCTACTACTATTTTCAGCCTTTTCCTAATCTAAAATACACACCATGACGATAAGCAACCAATGAAATAAAACTTAACCTGCTAAGCAAAAAATACCTAAACCTCTCAACCTTTCTTTCTTGAATATTTGCGGTATTCATACTAACGTCTGCAGTCTGGAATCATTCACCTTTGACCACTATCCAGGCGTTCTAGCTGTCTGTGAAACTAATCTTAATTCTTCAAATGCCTCCTCTGTATTCTTGATTTCTGGCTATCTTTTTCTCTTTAGGAAGGACTTGAGTATCTATATACATACCTGGGAGTTTATATTCAGGAACATCCCCTACTGACTAGGGAACTATCTCTCAAGTCTCCAAGACCATTGTTACATGTGTCTCCATCTTTCTCTACTAAACTCAGTTAGCTATCTCTTCTTTCTCTATCATTTCCCTTCCTCTCATGACTATTGCACGTTAGATAGTATTTAAGGCCCTCTCTCTACACCTGTTTGCAAATATCTGTGTTTGTTGACCTCAACGTCCTCCATGCAAGTGGATTAATCACTGTCACTGTCCTTGCTGGCATCCAAGCCCTGAACTTCTCTATCACTCAATCTCTCACACAAGTGGTGGACCTTCCCACATGTTTCCCCCAGTAATCATGACAGACATGCTTCTCTTCTTGTTCTCTTCCTTACCTCTACCCCTGACTCATGTTGTACTCTGCTGCTCTGCCCTCTTGGCAAATCTGATCATGTATTACTATCTGTAAATACGTGTTTCCACTCTCCCATCAGCCATGAACCTCCTACCAACAGAATATCTTTTCGTTATGTATATTCAAATTGGGACTTGTTTTGTGATGTCACTTGGAATGAAGTTTTTAATCATCCTGTTCAAAAATGTGCCATTGAGGTCTCCTCCTGGATGAAAGCTGGCATCAGAGCTTTCATTCCAGCATGGAAATACCTAGTGAAATGACGATCATCATCTTGGTTCTCATCTGCATACTTGGCTGCTATAGCCCACTGGAATCACTTCTGGCTGTAGCAGAGTGATTGGTCTGATTGTAAGAGGTGTCTCCTTTATTAACGGCTCTGCAAGAGTGTGCTAAACAGCAGCAAATGTTCCAGTCCCTCCTCGCTTGAATCAATTTGAAGTTATAACATCTACAGCAGACAAAGATGAGAGCTTTTCTCAGAAGTTCTCTTCCAACTCCACACTTGACTCATTCAAGTGATATGCACATAAGCCAGTCACTGGTTTCAGGCATCATTTCAAAACTAAACTCCCACAAAGTAAGCAAATGTAACAGGATCCCTGTCATTGTCCTAAAGAAATATGCCTGCTGAGCTGGCTCCAGTTCTCTCCAAACTCTACAACAATTGTCTTGCTGCTTCCTACTTTCCAGTTTGTTGGAAGTCCTCTGTAGTTACTGTTTTCAAGAACTCTAGAGAACCCTCTGACTCTGTCAAATTATCATCCTATTAGTCTCTTACTGCTTTTTGGTAAAGTATTCGAGGCTCTAATCAATGCTGAAATAGTTAAGCATCTTACTTTCCATGACCTCATCTTGGAGGAACAATACACCTTCCATTTTGCCAGGTCTACTGCACATGTGTTAACAGCCATCACTGAATTTGTATTGCAAGCTCTAGATAAAAACAGTGAAGCTTGGGCTATGGCTCAAGATATCTGGGTAAAGAGTAAGGAATGCTGGCCTTCTACACAAGCTCCAGTGCTACAGTGTCAAAAGACAAATATTTGGTTTAATCCAATAGTTTCTATCAAATCATAAAATGAAGCTTTTTTTTGGAATGGTCTTGCTTACAGATCCTTTCATGAGGATACAGGGTTTCCCCAAGGTTCTATCCTGGGTACTATCCTGTTTCTGATCTACATCAATGATCTACCCAATGTCATCAGTTTTCAACTAGATATTTATGCAGATGACACTACCATTTACTCCTGTCTCAATAGGAAATCTGTCAACTCTGACAAAGTAAACTCTTGAAAAGCACCCACAATCAGTGGTTAACAGGGGCAAGAAATGGCTTGTAAATTTTACACCTCCAAAACTGCTTTCATTTAACCACCAAAGAGAACCTTTTCTGTCTGCCATCAGCATGCCTGACACTAGACTCCAGATGAGCATCACACTACACTTTTTGGGCCTCACATTTTCTACCGACATCTAGTGGAGTAACTATATTGAATCAATAGCTGCATCTTCTGTAAAGAAAGTTGGTTCACTGTGTCATGTCAGAATCCATCTTGCACATTTACAAATCTACCATTTGTCCGTGCTTTGAATACTGTTGCCATATCTGGTCTAACACTCTTACTGTATAGCTAGAAATTCTTGACAAAATCCAAAGAAAGATCTGTAATGTAATCAATCCAGGCATCTCGACTTCAATCACTTTCTCACTGACGTGACATGGTTTCCCTCTGTCTTTTCTACAAATACTTTTATGGCAACCGCTTTGATGAGCATTTTTCCCTGGTGCCTCAACTACATGAATTTAAGCATGCTACTAGATTGGCATCTAGGTCCTACCCATTTATTGTTGAAATAACTAAATGCAACAACCACTTCTACTTCAACAGTTTCTTTGATTGCACTTCATACCTGTGAAACTGTCTTCTTGAATCCCATTCATCTTTTGTCCTTTCCTCAATCCTCCCTATTTTCAGTCTTCATTTTCGCTTCCTGTAACTAGTGTAACTGTCTTGCTTGGGGGTGAAATGATTAAAGAAGAAAAAACTTGATCAACTTGAATGAACACAACTTTGTTTGAAAGGATCATGTCAAATTATACCAAATTAGTAGGTCACTATTTGGAAACCAAATTTTTATAGAATAAAAAATTGCTGGTAAACAGAAATTTAAACACTTGTACAAATTTTAAAATTTAATTATATTTTAAAAACATTCATTAACAGTTATAGTTACAAATATGAAAATGAGACAATATTGTCAATTTATTTGATGATCCAAATTGTTTTTCATTTTTATCTGTGTAAATAAATATTTAATATGCAAGATTATTTTTATGCTGAGAGTGTATATGCAATAGTACCAGTAACAACCATAATACTGCAATAGGTAAATTTATCTGAAGAGGATATATATTGTACAATTATTTTTAACAATTCTGACAATAAAATGAAAGGGAATAAAATCTAGAATTTGTATAGAGACCATGGATAGTTCAACAATACTGAAAATGTCTAATCAGTAAAGTTACAAAATGAGCAAAATTTTTTTTTTTTTTTTTTTTACCAAAATTGGATAATTCAGATTAATTATTGGAGAATGCAGAAAAATGTTAGGCTCCAAACTGGGCCTAAAAATTAAGAATTACTTCTAACTTATTACTGGTTATAAACATATTTTGTTTATTTATTTATTTTTTTTAACTCTGCAATTCAAGAGAGGAAAAGCACTAAAATTTTGCAGTGATTTTAATCCTTCAATTTTTTTAAATGAGATTTTCTGCAAATGTGACTTTTTTTTTTTTTTCCTTAGAGGCTCCGATTGGTCAAAAAATAGAAATTGTCAATTCATAATGTCTTTGGAGCCTCTTTTTGCACAAAAATGACAAGTTTGTTTTTGTAGGAAAAATACAAGTTCGTCAGAATTTACATTCAAAAGTTTAATACGATCATAATGCATTGGATGTACTCATTATTAAAGCTGTGACCAAAAATGCAAAGAAGAATAGAAATTTTTCAATTAATACAAATGTAGTATAATTTTTATTTTAATATTAACATAAAAGTTAGCAAACACCCTACATGTCATTTTAGAATCATGTAGCTTAGTTCAAGAGCATGTTTATATCATACTGAATTCATTTTGTGATTAAAAAACTATATTAAAAACCAAGTTACATAAAAATTTAGAATTATATACTAAGTATTAGAAATTGTATAATTTCAATCTTTATTTTCCTCTCACATTTTTAAAAATTTACATATATAATATTTAAGGATAAATATTATTTCGGTCAGCAGTGATCTCCCTTATCAAAAGTAGGATTTGTGAGGAGAATAAAGCCATGCTTACTGCTATTTTGATTATTTCACCCCAAGCAAGAAAATAATGACACTAAAACACAAAAGAGTGAAAGAAAATGAGAAGACTTTAGCGAGGAGAAATGACAATAAAAAGAACAGGATTCAGGATGATGGATGCATTTAAATTTTGGAAAATTGTAGGTGTCAGGGAACCAAGAAATTAGAAGGAAGTTCAACAGTTGATCATACTTGAAGTATGGACTGAACCAATTTAATTCCAAAACATATGTAAAGTTTGGTTAAAATAAAGCCATACTTTATTAATAGTGGTTGTTTCATAACAATTTTATTCAATCATTTGAGTCTGACAGAATATTTGTATTCATTTGAAAGACAAAATATAAGAGATACAAAAATTATTTAAAAAAGACCCTGCCTGAAAGTGGAATATATCTACTTGAAAAGGACCACTGAAAATATATTTTAATACTAACAAAATGGAAAAACAACAATTTTCCATCTTTCATTATTTTCCTTTGCCTTTCATTGACAATTAGCATCAATGTCAGGTAAAAACTTGTACTTTAAAGAAAAGACAAAATTATTTCAAAATTATTTTTTGTTTGCTAATGTCAGAATTTAATATTTTATATAACATGCAACTCACAACTTCTGCATGAAGTAACTACAAAACATTTTGTGCATGTATACCAAAGATATTTTGTGCTTATCACAGGAGTGAGTAAAATCAAGTTTATTGAAAACTCCAGCATCTTCATTAACATCCTGGAGTACTAAAATATTATCATAGCTTAGTCTCAGTCCTTCTGAGAATCTTTAATATACCTAACTTTAGCCTGTGTTATTGGCATGGTTTCAAATGTTATGGGCATAAGCTTAACATCCTATAGCTTTTTCAGTTCCTGAGTAAGGTCTGTGATATATATATATATAGATATATATATATATATATATATATAGTTTTTACTTTCTTTCCTCATCCACATGTGGTCTGCTAGTACTACCACATTTACAATCTTCTAACTTTTTTTTTTTTTTTTTTTTTTTTAAAACTTAGATCCAGTTTTTTTCTTGGTATAGGATAATGTGTCCAGATGTCAAAGTATTTCATTTTTTTAAAGACAACCTCTAGTTGATGCTGATAGCATTTGTAGAGAGGCATATTTTCTGTGAAAATTAAAAAAAAATGGACAGAAAAATGGAAATTAGGATTTTGAAATGGAAATTCTTTTTTCTAACAATCAGATTTGCCAACTGCTATTTATATTTGTTATTATGTTTGCCTTTCCTAACTTGTTCACTGACAGACATCAAAGGATAAAGTTACCAATGTTTTAATACATCTCCCTTTCTAAATACTGTTTCCCTACAATTTACAGTATTTAGAAACTAAATTTTACAAAGTTGGCTTGATTTAATAATTTAAAAAAAAAAAAAAAAAAAAAAAAAAAAAAAAAGTAGGGGCAAAACAAAAATTTAATCATTTTGTTTTATCATTTCTTTTTTCATGTGGTGACAGAGGCAGGGGACAGTTTGTCATTTCAGAAAGCTATATTTTATGAATTAACTGAAAAAGAAAAAAAAAAAAAAAGTCTATTTAATAATTTCAATAAAGTGACCAAACCATAATGTAGCTTTTTGTCTCTAGATGACTTTCAACAATTTATTTATGGGAATTAATTTAAAACTGGACTTTGGCATCTTTATTGATTTAAAACTGGCAACCTTGTGCATACACTCAAAATAGTTTTATTCTTGGTAGAATCCAAGTGAGAAAATTTTTTTGTTCTAAAGAAAAGAAAAGAAAAAATACAAAAAAACCCAACAAAAAAAAAAAAAAAAAAGAACACAAAAAACCCCCAAAAAAACCCCCAACAAAACAACAACAAAAAAAAAGCAACGAAAAGGCTGCATGAAACAAAACAAAAAAATCATCTTTGGAAGACGAGATGTTCACTCTACTACATTATCTAGTTTGTGAGTTTGAGTTAATTATTTCATTTTGTTACAGTAAACGCACACAAATTTCTCAAAAAAATCAAAACCAATTTTTAAAAAATTACCTATTAGCTATTCTGTATCCCCCCACAAAAAATAATATTTTGGTTGTAGATATCTATAAAAAAATAATCACATTATTACATAATCCGGTATTAAGTAAGATGAGAGGCATGGTGGACTGACTACTATCATGATATAGAAAGATGCCCAAAATGTGCAGAAATAAAGAATTTTCAACAAAGAGAATACACTCATGGCCTAAACTATGGTCTTGTGTTCATATGAACTATGTGTACATTAATGGCATGAGACTATTTCTAATTTTAGCAGACTCCATTTCAGGATGCTAGTTAAATATAGAAAAATGACTACAATAAAGCAAATATTTAGTGATATTTTCTAGAAATGGGGTCCCTAAAACATTGGTATCAGAAAATGGACCATAATTTTGTGATATAGATTTATGTAATTGGTTGAGGTGGATTGGTTGTTTCCATAAACCTAAAAAAAAAAAATGAAAACTTAAGTTCAATCATCAAATTAAATAATTTTTAGTTATAATTTTGTTTTATCTGTCAAAAGCTAAGCTTTATATATTAATATTGCATAACCAATTCCCTCATTAAATATATATAAGTTTATTTTCCTTTAAAAATGGTTTGAAGCTATTCAAACTATTTTTAGCATAAAAATGACAAAGGTAAACTTTTTCTTAAAAATAAAAGTTAAAAATCCTTTTAATATCCAAAATGAAAGATATTCCTTTTAGAGACGTACAGTTTAACAGATAAACTGACTTTTTTCAGTTTCATCTTCATACCGTGAAACTGCATCAAAATTTTTTATGAAACCGAAAGATTTCAGTTTGATATCACTACTGAGTGACCATATTCAAAGAAACACTATTGATAAAGACTTTCAGATGTTAATAAAATTAAATTTTATCAACATTTATACCATTGTAAGAGAAAAGGCTTGAACAAAAGATTGAATGGTTTTAGGAAATAAATGTGTAACTCAACTGTATTTGTGTGCAAAAACACTAAAACAGTTGTAAAGGAGTTTGAAATGTTATGTAGAATATTCAATATTATGGAATATTGCTGCCATATTTGGGTTGAATCTGCGCAGTCTTCACAGAGTCGCAAAGTGTCTATATAGTCTTGTGAGAAATTAATTATTTTCTACCTTAGATGAAATGTCATGAGCCTATTGTTGCTCTATCACTATTTCCATGGTATGTATTCTGACAAGTTACATTCCTTAGAATTAGTCATGTCAGTGTATAAGTAATTTAACAAATACATTCCATTAAATTTTCCTAATATAACAATTCCTAGGAATTGTAGGAAATGCATTTCAAGTCATAATGTTTGTTTTGTTTATCATTGACTATTGGTTCAGTATCATCAGTTTCTTTTCTTATTTATCATTCAAACATTTTTAACATTTGCCAATAATTTTATTCTTTTATTCTTTTCTTATTTATTGATTGTAGTAATGTAACATTTTTATGCATGAGGACACATTTTCAAATTTGTAGGAAAAGTATTTCAAGTTGTAATGTTTTGTTTACTTTTTTTTTTACTATTGGTTCAGTAATGAATTTCTTCCTTTATTATTTATCTCTCAAATATTTCTTTTTAGCAACAACAATAAAATGTTCTCATATTTAATGACAAATTTATGCATTTATTATTTTCTTAATTATTGATTTGTTTCTATTATTGTCATTAAAGTCAAAGTGGTACAACTATTCACTCCAACAGCCAGTGTAAAATATATATGATCATTACTTGTTAGGGTAGTGGGATTACTTGCCACAGTGATCCCAAGAGTGAAGACATCTGGAGTCCTAACTCCTGTAGGGTCACCCATGGCAGTAAAGTCAAGGAGGGAGGACCAGACTGAATGCGACCAACCCCATGAAGAATCCAATGGTGGAATAGGCAAAAATCTACACAATGTCAACAGCCAAACTGGTAAAAGAGGGCAGTGCCAGTTGGGCTGGCATAACCGAAGTGGATCTTGACAGCCCAAGCACCTGACAGCCTGATGTAATCAGATTTATCAGATCTCATCTGTCTCAATCCCCTTTGAGCAGCAAGGTAGGTGCTTCTGATCAAGTGTGTAGGCTTCTCCAGCACGTAGAGTTGTCCACCAAAATCAAATTCATACAGATGTCCTTGTCAAACTCCTGTTTGATTCACAGCCATCTTTGGAGGGAGAAAGGGAATAGGGAAAGATGATGATTATCTTGATGCAAGTGGGTGTCAATGACATTCCTTAGTACCACCACATTTGACATTTACAACTGGGACCCACCATGCCATGTACACAAGTGTGAATCATCCATATTCCCTTTGCATTCCACTAGTAATGTCCCCAAGAATTGCTGTTTTATGGAACAGACTTCCTTTAGGATGTTGTTCCCTATCACTACAATCTTGACCTCTTCAAGTCTAGAGTTAACCTTTATCTTTCCTCCATTGCCCCATAAACTTCACTTCTTGTGTTTTTTTACACTAATACAATACTACACTGTAACCCTCTATCTTGAGTGGTTCTTGGGACTTGTATTGGGTGAGCATTAAGATAAAGATAAAAAATTATATAGAACATATTGTTGAATGGATAGCACAGTTACATAAAGTTTAGGCAATTTTGATGGGCTCTAAAATTAACCAAAGTTAACTGAGCCTAACAAAAATTTACCATTCAATACTAGATTCAAAAGCATGCTATAATATTTAATTCTGAGGAATATAATAGATTATAGGCTATTAGTTAATTAAAATAAATACATATCTTACATATAAGTCTACCATTCATCCATGCTTTGAATATTACTGCCACACCTGGTCTGGTGCTCCTGCTATATATTTAGAGATTTTTGATAAAATCCAAAGAAGAATTAGCAATAGTATTAGTCCTGACCTGGCATCTCGGCTTCAGTCACTTTCTCACCACCCTAATGTAGCTTCCCTGTGTTATTAGTCCCGACCTGGCATCTTGATTTCAATCACTTTCCCCATCACCATAATCAGCTTTCCTGTGCCTTTTCTATAAATATTGTCATAGTAATTGTTCTGATGAAGTTCCCTCTATGGTACCTAGACTTTATGAATTTAAGTGTTGTACTAGATTGTCAGCAAGGTCTCATCATTTTGCAGTTGAAATAGCCAAATGTAACCAAGCAAACAGTTTTTTCTATTGTACTTCTCACCTGCAGAACTCTCTTCTGGATTCTTGCTTCCCAGTCTTTGATCTTCAAAGATTTAAATGTGATACCAATTATTATCTTCTGTGTTTTTTCATTCCTGTTCTTTTATTGTTCTCTCTCTTTAATAGTGTTTTTCCATATTCTCTAATACTCGGTAAGCTCTTGCCTTTTTGTGGCTTTATTACTTTATCAAAAAAAAAAAAAAAAAAACTCTCAAAACACACCACTAAAGATTCAGAGAAAATTTTAACATTGAAGTCTACAGTACAAAATGCATCTTAGTATACGAACTAGGACCATATTTCTGGTATGAAACACGAATAGAATCAATGTCATGTGTTACAATAATTTCACCTGAGGCATTCTTTTTGAAGCTGTATATGTTCATATCCATTCAAGTCAAAAATATCCCGGAGAAAGTGATAATCATATTTAAACTTTCCTGAGAATGTTCACATCAAATTATTCTTTATTTCTACACTTCTAATCTTTTTCTCTGCTGTCTTTAGAAAACAATTGAAGATGTTACAGTGTAAATGAACTGAATCAAAAGCTAATCTTTAATACTACTTTTCAGGTTAGTTCCAATGCATCAAAAATATGTGAATGTACATACACAGACAAATTATTTAAAAAAAAAAAAAAAAGCCAAAAAAGAATCCCCTATTTAACAAAACACATTGCAATAAATTTAAAAATATACTGACTTCAAACATGTTTTTTTAAAAAGATGGATTGAGAAAACAACATTAATAATAAAAAATAATAATAAACAACATTAATTATAAAGCAAGTTTAATATTGCTTGTTTATATTTTAAGATTGACTACATGAATTTAAGCATGCTACTCAATTGACATCTTGTTCCCACCCTTTTACTGTCAAAATAGTTAAATGTAACCGCCACTTCTACTCCAACAGTTTTTCTTGCATTTCCCACCTGTGGAACTCCTGTTTACTTGCTTCCCTAAAAATACAGTCTTCAAAAATTTAAATGCAACAATTGCCATTTTCTGTCTTCCTGAACCCCATTCAATGAAGGAAAAAAAAAAAAAAAAAAAAAAAAAACTTTTTTTTTTTTTTTTTTTTTTAAGTCCTAAAATTTTCCAGAAAACTAGATGATTACATTGGCAATACAAGAATTAGTCAAAAAGTAATTACTGTTTTAATTTCATAGTTAATTTTTTTTTTTTTAATCAGACTTCATTTTTTATTTTTCAGTTATCAACTATTAAATGTCAAGAAGTCCAAAAGAAAAATTTGTGGAGATTCCATCTTTTTTCTTATCCATACTCCACTTTCAAAATATCTGATCCTCTGGTCACATGTTGACAGCAAAAAGCTGACAGAATTTCTACTTTTTGAAAGGAGAAAGTGCTAGTACCTGCAGTTTAATGCATGAAGTGAAAGAAGCAATTCACACAGGACTAATGAAGCAGTCAAAGAGTTCTACAAGACATGTAGGCATGCCACCATTCAAAAGTGGAATACCATGATTGAGAAGAAAGGAAGCTTTGTTGAAAACTAAGTTTGGAATTCTGAGATTTTGTGTTCATTTTGATATGCTTTCTGTGCTTCTAAAATCTGTTGTAATTAAAGAAAAAGTATTACCTTTGACCAATCCTTTGTAAAGAATGTTCCCAATTTTACAAATAAAATACTCAAAAGTTTTGTGTGCCTTAAATAAGTTAAAAGTTTATTTACTTTTACACACTGAAGCCTATTTGTTGGTAAAGTGAATCTAATTTTCCTCTGAATTCTAGCCAATACCAGTAATTAAAAAAATGGAGCACATTTTTTAATTGTAAATTTTATCATAGCTGATCTTTTAACTAAATGAGAGATTTTTCCAAAGTAGTGGCAATCTGATTACCAAATAAATGTATGTAGAAATGTGTATTCATTTGTGTTAATTAAAAAAGAAAAAGATTGATTCTAGATTATCTAAAATGCTTATAAAACATTTTAGATGATAATTTTTTGCAATCTATTTGTAAAATAGCAATTTATAATAATTTTAGTGTCTTTTCTCTAAATAGATTCACATATAAAAACCAGATTAATATTTTAATGCAGATTACTAGAGTACATTTTGGAAAAAAAAAAGAAGAAAAATGGGACTTAAAGCAATCACATGATTTATAGTCAATAATTTAAGTTTAGAATTTTAAAAAAAGTGTTTCTTACTAAGGAAAGAAAAGTGTCAATTAACTCCTGTATGCATTTTCATTATAAAATGCATCTAATTTGTGGAAATTAGATGCAGAAATGGATGGATAAAATGAAGCCAATAAAATGATCACAAATTTATATAAATATTTTCTTATAATGACTTTAATGAACATTTTTAATTTGCAAAAATTAAAATTCAATAATTAGTTGAACAATAAATATTTTTATGTGTATGGTTGGTGAGTGAGGAACATTTGAAAATATAAAAGGTGAAAATGCAGCAAGCAATTATTGTAATAATTTCCTAATTACTAGAAAAAAATAAAAACAACTCCTGTCCAAGTTAAAAAGAAAAAGAAAAAAAAAACAATTTCTTAAAAGTAATTTAAGAAACTAATTGCTTTTTAATGCAGTAAAAGCCATTTTAAACACAGAATCCATTCTTTTGTAGATTTCATGGAATATTATTAGTTTGGTTTAGATGTATTGAATGTCGTCATAGGGGGTCATAGAGTGGAAAATAATTCATCACCTGTGTAGATGCTTTTGGACAAAAATTCAGGGTCTGCTCAGTGATGATGAAATATTGCTAGTTTGTAGTAATTGGGAAAGCATTAACTTGGGAGTTGATTCCACAAATTAGCAGTTCCTGGGAAGAAGCTGTTTGAGTGGAACTTACTAATGGAATATGAACGGAATGAGGGTGGTTCATCTCAATGTACACAGTGTGGCAGGTCTATACTGACCTCAAAAGATATTTTTAAAAAAATGGATTGAGGAAACAATGTTAAATAATAATAAAAGAAGCAATAAGCAACAATTATGATGCAAGTTTAATATTGCTTGTTTAAATTTATATGAATTTAAGTGTGCTACAAGATTGGCACTTTGCATTTTTTAGAACTCTCTTGTAATGATTGTAGGCAGTTTTGAATTCAGGGAGGCTTCTACGACACCATTTATTTAGTTATATTTGTTAGAATTCATAGACATGTTTTTATCACAACATCTGAGCCAATATTCTTTGGCCCTCCTTAGCAGATGTTATGTCTGATAACCTTTAAATACTGGCCAATATTTTATTTGTATTTTGTGACCAAAGAAAATAACTGAAATGCTGATTGATTCAGGTTTTTTATGGCTTATCAATCTTTTGTAGATTATTTAAAACAAGAAAATATTTTTATATTCTAAGAATTTTTTGGAGATAATAAATTACTGCTACAAGTCTTACTAATTAATCCATATCTTAAGGGAGAAGTGGTGATTTCATACCTTTCCCAAGTGTATTTGTGTATAAGTGAATATAATGAACCCAACAGGAATTTTCAATTCTGACCTGCTATTCATTACAGCACCCACACATCACCCATCTAGTTAATGACCAAACTCGAAATTGCTTAACCAGTGATCATATGAGAACTGGTGTTATGGCCATAAACCTGAAATGCTGTGATAAAAACAACAAATGCATGCAAATAAATTGAAATAATTTGTGGAATAATGATAAAGCGTCATCTTAGAATTTCAGACAATATGAATAAGGTTTCAAAATGCAGGTATGAAATAAGGAATTAAATATTAAATATCTAAACACATTTGTTGACTTGATTAATTCCTTGGAGTAGTGAACACTTTCAAGCTGTAATATGCTTTGATATAATTTTTGCTTTAGTTTGTTTATTAGAGAAGCCGCAAGAAAATACCAACTGAGATTAGAGATTTGCCAATATAACAGTGAGGTTGAAAACACTAGAAGAGCAAAGATATCAACACCTACACAATATAACAAAATTGCTTTAGTGTAGAACAGAAAAAAAAACAAAAAAAACATGACAGTTCAATAGAGAATGTAGCCTGTATCATAATGAGCTAATTTGCAATATGTAATAATCATTTAATGATAAAGACAAAAGAAAAAAACAAAAGGTTTCTTTTGAAAAGAACATTTTTTCCACAATATTTTTTAATTTACATTTTAGAAAAAGAAAATTTTCTGCAAAAATATTAAAGTGAGGTTTCTTCAAAATTCCAGTCCAGCAGATAATTTTAATACAAAAAATGAAAGTGTCACTTTGAAAACAAGTAAACTCATTGTTTATGTACAAGAGGATAAATCTATATTAATATTAGAGTCTTCTGTCTGTGCTATGATCACTTACACTTAAATGTCAAGGCTCATTTGGCATGAAGCCTGTGGGTCTTGGCAAAGACCATCCTTCTTCAAGCCTTGTGAAGTGGCAATACAGAAGAACTGTTCCAAATAATAGAAACCACACCACTTGAGAACTACCAACAGCAGCAACAACTAAAATGGATAGCACATGTAATTCAAAGAGAAAATAATGACATAATCAAAATGTTGATCTTCCACACTACTTTTATTGATTAGGAAAGAAACCTCCATCAATACTGGAAAGAGTGATAACAGATACTGGACTTGTGAAACCTATTTTCCTGAAAAATTCTTTTAAGAGAAAGATTATATGAATTTCAACTGAAAGTATTAGGTTGGTGCAAAAATAATGACAGTTTTTGACGTTAAAAACCATCATTATTTTTGCACCAACCTAATAGAACTGGCTGTTAGGTCAATGAATGCCGAGTATTTCCTTATAAGGAAACAGCTAATATTATCATTACAAATAAGATTGTAGAATGGAATATATTAAACCATTTGGAATTTTTTTTTTTATAGAGTATCCCCAGATTAATAAATTGTATTCAGTTTTTGCAGGTCTTTTGAGTGTTCCTTGAATTTTGTCATGATTTGCAAAATAAATTTATATCAGCTTTCTAAAGTGATATTAAACATTACATGCTGGGGATATAAGAAAAATTCAATTTCTTTTCAGCTCTTACAACATAATTTACTGCTAAATTTATTTTCTCACTGGAATTGAATACTTAAAATTTATTACAAATTGTTGAAATAAAATAATATTTATTCTTTCTAATTATCAAGTTAAAAATTAAAATATTTAGCTAAAGCTAAATGAATTGATAAATGTAAACAAATAATTTTTTGAATGATCAATCAGAAAAAAAAATTAAATATAATTTGTGATTCAAATGCTTTTACATACAACTGTATGTGGTTATAACAAATTATTTTAGCATTGAACTGTCACCACTAGTTTTCTGGAAGTGTATTTTTTATACTATCACAAAAAACATCTGATTTTGAGCAGTAACACCTGTCTTCCAATTCACAATGACTTCAACAAGCCAAATCATGCACTGGTGATGTCACTCAATTACCAACGATTTGTACACTTCAGAAGCAATTAACAATCATTTATACATGACTCTCAGCTGAAGAAAAGTAGTAGAAAATAACATTGCAATAGCAGTGAGAGTAGTCTTTGTACATCTATCCAACAAATTTAAATCTATATAAATTTTGCATTTTTCTTATAGCGCATAAATTAGATAAAAAGGTATATAATATCAGTGCTACTGTAGTGCCAATTGTGGAATAGGATCTTGACCATGTGGCAGTCAGTGACGAGGCTTCTTGATGCCATTATGAAGTGTACAGTTATGGATTTGCTTTCTGGAAGCTAATCCAGGTAGTTTTTTTTTTTTTTTACATGTACCACTTGGGGTGTTACAGTTTCATTGCCTATGGTTCCTTACATCCCCATACCAAAATATGATCAATCTTTATTAAAAACAACAAAATATAACACACTTTATAAAGGCTAAGGACCATATAGCCTGGACTGTTGTAATAAATACACATATATAGTTTATGGAAAAATGAAAATTATTTAACCTAAAAACTTCAGACAACTATAGAAATTTTCATTTTAGTAAGCATTTTGAATTCCTTGAAACTGATCTATAAGCACCCTTACCAACCTTAGCTTTTTAAACCAACAGATTACATGCCATGACCAAGCCAGGTGAAATTATTACACTTAACATCCCCTGGATTGTAGGTTTTCTGTTGATATTTCCTTCTCTTAAAAAGATGGTAGAGTCAAGTTTAACTAATCTGCCACCCCAGCTAAAAATGTATCCAATAAAATGGCACATTGGAGTAGATGATTGTATGCACTCACCTAGGAAACCTGATAAAAACTGTGTGGTAGTAATATTAGGTAAAATATAAAAGTTAGAGACTAGAACTTTTTCCATTCAAGATAACAGAAATTTTATTTAACTTTGCTATAGGACTTTGCGTCTTTATATATTTAACTTTGCTATAGGACTTTGCGTCTTTTTCTTTTATATAACTGAGTGAACTTAGTGATATATTATAAATATTTTTTGCATTTACAAATATATAATCATTAGAGAGAATATTTATGTGCTTGGCAAAATATAATAACAATAATGAAATCATTTTTACTAAAAAAGAACTTTTTTTTCCTAAGAGAAAATCATGATGGGTAAGAGACTGAAGAAGGAAAATTTAATGTTGGAATGTGTTTTGAAAATGACTCAACATATAAAGAGGAAATATTGAATAAAGTAAAGAAAACTTTAAATTTATATATTTTATAGTGACTTTTTTTTAATATAAAGTTAAATATTTCAGTTTATTTTCATTTTACTAAAATTGTCCCTGCTTATACTAAAGAGTGGTATTTATATAATTTCAGATTTTACAAGTACATATGGCTACTTTAAAGATTAGGAATATAACTTAAATAGAATAATCCTTCATTTCTGGTCTTTAAATATTGAGTAGCAAATCCAGCAGCAAGCATTCCATGAACAATTGAAAACTGTTTTTAAAGGAATTTCAACCAAACACTGCAGGTTTCAAGAATACATGATACTGACATTTATGTGACAGAATTCAGTGTCAAATCTATTATTTCAACTTCATCCCACAGTGATCTCCCTTTTCTCTCTATATATGGTCAACCATGCCTAAGTTTTCTATTTTCCCCCTCGGCCTTATAGCGTTCCTGCAGTCTTTTCTTATGGGGAGAGCCTGCTTCTCCTTTGTATTTCTTGCCACAGCTGCATGTGATGGTATACACACAGTCCTTAATCATGTTCTCTAAGGGTGGTCTTACTTAGAAGAGATATCTGCATTGTGTTGAACCACTTCTAAAGGTTGTCTTGATGTTATATGAACCACAGATTTTTTGTATCTTTTCCAATAAGCCCTTCACATAAGGTAGGGAGACTGAGGAAATTTTCTGAGTGTTATTATCTTGTACCCTTCTATCCCAGTTTGTGGTGGCTGCTGTCATGTACCTAGGATAGTTGTTATAAGATACTGCTTATACTGACCATTTCTTCTTCATATGTCTCTGGGTTGCCACTTTTGACTTTTGCTTGATGTTGTAGGCAGCAAACCATCCCTTTAATTACAGTGTATGAGAAGTGGGAGTTGAAGTATTGTCTCATGAATGTTGGCTTGCAGTATACTGATGTCTTAAACCCATGCTTTGTTTGAGATATTAGTACATCCAGAATGGAGAAAGAAAACAACAAACTAGTATTTTGAGCAAATATTTTAAAAATAAACCAGATTCTTTTTTTTTTTTTTTAATCATCAAAAAGATTCAGTTTTAACTTTTCTCAAAAATATTTTAATTGAGTAGATTTGGAGCATTAACACCTTCAAAATGTATTTTTCTTAAGAGTAAAAGACAAAAGAAGTTATGGATAAAAAAAATTATGAATGAGAATTGAAAAACAAAACAGTCTTTGCATAAGAATTGGTAAAAATCCACTCAGCTTGTGAGGAAACACAAAGAGAGACAAGAGCAATGCTTTTCAAACTTTTTTTTTTTTATTCTCACAGCACACTTGAACCTATAGTTAAACTTCCACAGCACACTTAAATTACAATGATCAAATAAAAAAAAAAAAGAAAAAAGTACATGATTTATTTATTAACACAAACAATTTGTAATGAAAAGATAATTAAAATTAAAAAAAAAAAAAACTTATTTATTTCTCTATTTATTATAATTTAACATTTAAAGATATATCTGAGCTTGATGTTTGTTTGTTTTTTTTTTTAGAATATCTTATTGAATTTTGGTCAGGCATACTCTTAAATCTTCCAAGGATTATATCTGTCAACAATTTTTGTTTTTAATATTGTTTATTGCAGAAAAGCTTGCTTCACACAGGCTTCAAAACTAATTTAATTAACGACCATTTAAAATTTTTACAGCACATGTATTGACCTTTTATGGCACACCAGTGTGTATGGGGTGGGGGAAATCACTGGACTAGAGGATTAAAATAAAAAAAAAAAAAGAGAAAGGAAACACAAAACAGAAAATTATAAAAAAGAATGTGTCAGTTGCATTTTCTCTTTTTCTATTTCTTTTAATTTTAAAGTATAATGATCAAAGTTCCAAGACTTATATTTCTCTCATTCATTCAAGCACCTTTTAGTCTTAGCTTCATTTTGTACAACTATACCCATAAAAAATATTTTAAATCATTAAAAATATCACAAAATGTATTATGAAAATTAATGCAGAAACCAAAAATACCAGTAAAAGTAAATACAATGCATTTTTGTAATTGGAATATTTTTAAATATTAAAAAGAACATTTTAAAAAATTAATCCATCTGAAAAATAAAATATATATTTTTTAAAGAAAAATGTTGTTGCTAAAAAGAAATATTTGAGAGATAAATAATAAAGGAAGAAATTCATTACTGAACCAATAGTAAAAAAAAAAAAAAAGTAAACAAAACATTACAACTTGAAATACTTTTCCTACAAATTTGAAAATGTGTCCTCGTGCATAAAAATGTTACATTACTACAATCAATAAATAAGAAAAGAATAAAAGAATAAAATTATTGGCAAATGTTAAAAATGTTTGAATGATAAATAAGAAAAGAAACTGATGATACTGAACCAATAGTCAATGATAAACAAAACAAACATTATGACTTGAAATGCATTTCCTACAATTCCTAGGAATTGTTATATTAGGAAAATTTAATGGAATGTATTTGTTAAATTACTTATACACTGACATGAATAATTCTATATTTATATTAAGGAATGTAACTTGTCAGAATACATACCATGGAAATAGTGATAGAGCAACAATAGGCTCATGACATTTCATCTAAGGTAGAAAATAATTAATTTCTCACAAGACTATATAGACACTTTGCGACTCTGTGAAGACTGCGCAGATTCAACCCAAATATGGCAGCAATATTCCATAATATTGAATATTCTATGTAACATTTCAAACTCCTTTACAACTGTTTTAGTGTTCTTGCACACAAATACAGTTGAATTACATAAACTTGCTCATCAATGCTTGCAATCAGCTTGTGCACATTTTATACTTTCTTTCTTCACATGAAAATAAGCAAAAGAATTTCCACACTTAGGTTTTGAAGATTTATTGCAGTCTTCTACTTCTATGTGCCATGCCTCTCCATGACATTGACAATCATAGCTCTCCACAATTTCCTGTCCTTTGTAGCTCCTAATAAAATTTGTATTTTTGTTATCTCTCCTAAACCCTGTCTTGCCATCCATTTTGTTAAAAAGAGTTGTTTTTGAATTTAAAAATACAAATAAATCTGTACAAGTATACAAAAAAGAAAAGGTACAAATTTTAACAAAAAGAAGAATTGAAAGCAAAAAGAAAAAATTTTCTCATGATCAAAAAGTTACAAAACTGTAAAGTGAAACTAATAAAATATAAAATCAAGGTTGTGAAATCCATTACAAAACTGAAAATGATAGAATTACCATTCTTTGTTATTTCAGTTGGGAAGTCAGAGATTAAATTGAACTACATCTTTTTTTTTTTTTTTTTTTTTAAATCAATTCACTTCAAGCAATGCGACAACACTACTAAAATGCAAACGTCAGAAAAGAGAATGAAAAAAAAAAAAAAAAAAAAAAAAAAAAAAAAAAACTTTAGAAGGAACTGGAAACCCAATCCTAAACATGGAACAAGGGATAAACCTCTACTCCTGTCCAAAAGACTAAGAGGCAGTGTGAACCAGATAACAGGCAAACCTATCTACTCCTATTGAGGAGAAGAAAAATAAGTAAATAAATAATTAGTAAATAAAATTTCAGGCAGAGACATTAGAAGTATAGAGTTGAAGTAGACTGTAGAAGGAACCAGAAACCCAATTTGTTAAAAAATATTTTTTGCTTTATTGTAATTTTCTTTGCAGTATTAAAAATGCATGAATTCAATTGTTCTTTTATAGTGTGTGCGTGTGTGTGTGTGTGTGTGTGTGTATTCAAAACCAATAAGGGATGATGAGGATTTGTTGTTAGTGAGAGTGTTAGGAGAGAAAGACTATGGTGGTGATAATGCTTTTTATGCATAAAAGTGATTATGATTTATGGCTATAGGACTAGACTATAGCCTAGAATATTTTAAATAGAAAAATTATGGTAGAGAAAGAGAGAAATTGGGATGTAGAGGAGAGAGAGAAAGCAGAAAGGAAAAAGAGAGAAAAAGAATTATAGCAGTTTGGAGTAAAGAGGTAAACAGATGTAAAAAATGGAGTGAGGAAATTAGAAAGAGAGATGTAGGAGATAAGAAAGTCCACAGAAAAAAAATTAAGCAAGAAAAAAAGTTTAGAAAGAATGAATTAAAGTGAGGAAAGATTAGATTTAGAAGGAAATAAAAAATAATAAACAAAAATGGGATAGATGAATGTAGAAGATGATGGTTAAGCAAGTATGATAAAAGAAAGTGATAAAAAACAGCAAAATTAAAGGAAAGAAGGAAGAAACAATGATAGTGTATCACAAATACTGATTTAAAGAGGCAAGATAAAAAGAGATAATAAGAATTGAGTAAGAGCAAAGTTGAGAAATCAATAACCTATCATAAAAGATTATATGATTATTTGTGATTTTCTTTTCCCTCTACAGAATAAAGAAAAAAAAATCATCTATTTTCTTTACTTTGTAATGCCAATTACCTTGAACAAAATGTGCGGAAAGGTTGCTGAACACCTTTAACATGAAAATAACACACTAGATAGTGGGCTGGTCACTATATCACTAGTTTGAAGAGGTGAATACTATATATATATATATTTGGTTGGTGCAAAAATAATGTCGTTTTCTCACATAGTAACATGTGTGAGAAAACGACATTATTTTTGCACCAACCTTATATGAGAGAGAGATGCTTTTTTTTTTTATAACTTGAAAAATTAATGTGAATCTTTGACTATTAAATGAAATTAAGTAATATCTGCCTTTGGCTTAAATAATACTTGAAACTCACAAAAGTGATTATGAAAAGTAAAGAACATAATCATCATATCATTTCTGTTTTATCTGGCAAATAAAATGTTGTCCACATCTTATGGTTAGTTTTTTTCTTTTATTTTTTTTTATTTTAAAGAGAAAATCTAAATAGTCTAACCCATGGTTGAGTGCAATTCTTTTCCATTGATGAAATTTGAAGAGAAGCTGTTATTTTTATTTTTTTTTTTTTTTTTGTGAGAGAGAATTTGAGAAAATAGTTATACACGATTTAACACAAGCTTGATATTTTCAAAATTGTAAACAACAAAGTCTTCGGCAAAAATTTTCTAACACTTGAATTGAAAACATATTCATTATTTCGTATAAAATATGAAAATTTAAAAAATCCTTTTTATGAAAGACGTTTCTTTAAGAACAGTGTAACAGGGTGCTGCCCATTTAAAATAAAAGATCCATTGTTTAATAAGAGATGATTCTGAAGAATTCAGAGAAAAATGCTTACGTTTTAGATAAAATTATTTTAGATAGTAAATTTATTGGTACATGAAGTCTATCCAAGAGCATGTGTGTACACACACCAGTTTAAAATTTGCTATATTTATAGATGAGTCCTCAATATTGGGAATAGATAACTACAATATATATTTCTTATTACTTAGTATATTTAGTAGATACATGTATTTGAATAGACACACTTTTTTTTTTAACAATACAAATTAAGTCCACTGGTAGGTTTTGAACTAGTGTTGTAGGATACAACTACTTAAGACTTTCAAATACACAAGCTGGTTGATGTAATTCACAGAGTTTAAAAAACAGGGCATCTACTCAAAAATGAGTATACACTAAATATAACATTAAAATAAGATATAATGTTGGATTGAAATTGATATATATATAAAATACTTTATAAATAAATTTTGATGCTTGCTTATAGATAATTTATAAATTATAGATAAATATTCAAATATGAATAAAATTCACAATTATCTTTTTATCAAATATTAATATAAACAAAAATGACACTTAGAATCAGAAAGAGACAGTTAAAATTTTTAGGGCACAAATTGAGGACAGAAGTCTTGAAAAATTTGATACACACAGGACAGATTGAAGGTGAGAGAGAGGAAAACAATGCATAACCTACCTAGCAAGCTTGGGTAAATAGATGGCAGAAGAACAGGAAATTATGGAGAGCCATGATCACTAACATCTTGAATGCACACTGCACATAGATGTCCATATGTATACATGTAAGTTTAGTCCATATACATCCATAGTGTTTAAAGTGTTCTGATGATATACATATAGACACACAAAGAGGAAGGACAAACAGAAGGATAAAATTATATTAAACTAATAGTGAAAATTTATTTGTGGCGTGTTTATCCACCAAATTTGAGACAAGCATTGTGGGAAGTCAAAAGTAAGTAATTTAAACAATAAAAACACCACAGTATATACAAACACACATACACAAAGCAGAGGCATCAGTTTTGAGTTTAAAATGTACAGCACATTCATTCTACTTCCTGTTCTAGTTCTTCTAATTTGGCAAACTGGCTTCTTGGGATTCTTTCTCTGCAGCAAGGACCATCTGCAAGGAAGTTATCAATGATCTTATACTTCCCTCCTCTTTCTATATTCAAGCTTTGTATCTTGATGCTACATTTTGCTATGGTAATCTTCTAAAACAAACATAATAGTCTTAATAAGCATCAGTTACATGTTGGGTAAAATATGCTTACAGACAGGACAATGTTAATGAAAATAGCATAGTGAATGAATAACATTTATAAATTTTCACCATTACTTGGAAATAAAATAACAAAAAAGTAAAGGAAAGATCTGTATAAATATTAGGTTGGTGCAAAAATAATTTCGTTTTGTCACATGTTAGAAAACGAAATTATTTTTGCACCAACCTAATATTTATAACAACTGATTCCATATGTTAATGAATATGCTATGAATGAATGCAAGTGACATCAAGTTTATGCATTACTTGACAATATTCAAAACTTTAAAATTGAGTAAACTTATTCCATGGAAAAGCAACAACCAACATAATCATCAATATGCATTGTCTGGTTTTATTATACAAGTCAATGTTTTCACAATAAAATTAGTAATAATCAACTGACAGTTATATGATAATATCTGTTTTCATTAGAAATATTTACAATGACTTATTTGGTGGTGTGAGATTTTATTATGCAAGTCAACGGTCGTTCATGATATTCTAAAATATATTATTTGTACATCCCTTTTTTTTTTTTTTTACTTATATGAGAGTGCTCAATTTTAAATATTTTTTAAAAGACAAATCTATGTATGGAGAAAAAACTGAAAACCATAGAATTTAAAAATGTGAATGGTTTAATAAACAAAAGGAATTAAATTATTAAGAAGAAAGCTCAAAATGTGAGTAATTTATTGGTTGTGTTAAAATTAACCAAATACAAAAATTAAACTATTTGGGTTGTTTAGTAACAGATTTTAAGAATTTTCTTTTTTGTAGATAATGATTTAGTGATATAAGTCCTATAGATTAATCAATAGCTGAGGAGAAGGGGTGGATTCATACTTTTTCCAAGGGTATTTGTGTGTAAATGAATATAACGAACTGAGTTGGAACTTGGTGCTCTGATTAACAATTCCAAGCCATTACCCATTACACCGCTCACACATCCAAGTTTAGAGCACCTAGTATTCCCAAGTGGTTACCCATCTAGGTAAAGACCAGGCTCAACATTGCTTAACTTCAGTGATCGTACAGCAACCTGTGTTTCAATGTGATGTGATGTGATCATAAGCCTTGTTTAGTAACAGATGGAAAATGTGACATAGAAATCTGAAGGTACATAGGAATAAAAAAGGTGCCTTCCAGAAACTAAGCAAAGTATTAAGAGGAAAATTTTATACAAAACAAAAAGACTGATGTTGAACAATTTCCCCAAAGATGAGGAAAAAAAACTAGAAGCAGCAGGAATGCAGTTCTACAGAAGGATACTGATAATTCCATGGATGGAGTGAGTAAGCAACTAGGAAGTCAAAGAAAATGGCAACAGAAAGAACACTTATACTCAAAATCATTTATTTATTTAATTTTGTCATCAAATCAAGATAAATGTAAATTCAATTTTATTACTATTAGTATTTTATCTCTTCTAGAGCTCTAAAATTACAAAAACTGTCTTTAAAATGTGATCTGTGTCTACGTGTTATTTTGTATACCTGAATATTAGTTTGATTCAATTGCATACAATACAATGCATATAGACTAAGTACTTTTTTAAGAAGTGAAAAATCAAATTTTGGTCTAAGTCACTAAAAATAATAAAGAAAATGTGTTCAGAAAACTCATACAAAAATAATTTGAATCTTTGTCAACAGCTAAATTACAACCTTATAAATATTATTGCACAAATGATAACTAAATAAATCTAATAACTCACAACAAATCTAGTGTAGTCCAAAAGATGATGCAAAATCTTGAGGTACAAAATGAAATTTATTCCATTCTGTCATATAATTATTCTCGCTTTTGCCCTTGATAAAAATACTTTCCAATTTTACATTATTACTCAAAGATTTTCCACTTCTAACACAAACTTATTAAGTGGTATGGAAACTTTATAAAGTGGCAGAAAACTCGGTTAGTACTCACCTTGTAAAATATCAAAGATGAAGATAATTATGAAAATATGCTTGTTGAAATTAAATTAAGAATCAAAGTTGTGGTTGATTTTGTTAATCCTACATTGTCCTCAATTTTACTAAACTGAATAAAGGTATTTCAGCCAGATCATAAGGGGGTAAATATTTGCTTTTCATTCAGTAAGCTGACAATGTCATATTGTATGAAGAGGGAAAAAAAAAAGTGATGAAATCTTTGAAATCACTGTTTTCAAGTTTCTAGCTGGTGAAGGTTGTTAAGGAAACAGTGAATCTGATCAAGATCCTATTTTATCTATATATAAAAAAAAAAAAAAAAAAAAAATATTAATGCTGTCTTTGTTTTTAAATATTTATTTAATGAAAATAATGCTTTCCATCTCATTCTGGTAAGGAATTGCTTAATATCTTAAGTAATAAATTTATCATGTATTCTTCCTAGTTTGGAATAGGGATGTTTTTTAGTGAGTGTGGTATTCTGAATTCTTGCATTCTAGTTTCCTCCATAAATTTTGTAAACAAACGTTGTGTGATCAGAAAAAAAAAAATGTGTTTTTTTTTCATTATATATATATATATATATATATATATATATATATATATATATATATATAAATAAATAATCATTTTTATCACAAGTTATCTACCATTGCCTGAAGAAGTACCATCTTAGTACTGAAACATGAAAGTTTTTGTGTAGTGATGTAAAATATAATAAAAATATTATATTTTCTCTACTTTGTATTGAGCACTTTTTTAAAATAAAGGTTACAAACTGTGGATATTTACTCCATCTGTTCTTTCTTTCAACTGTATGTATATATATATATATATATATATATATATATATATGAAAAATGGCTGGCTACTTGTTTTTGAGCACATCCATCTGCTACGATGGCAAGCTAATCCTCATTGTATATGCCCGCTCAGGCACATTTTTGTTTGTTCAACATTCACAGAGCCCACCTGTGGTTTATACCACAACTATGCTGTGTGGATCATAGTTACACTTTCTGCAAGAGAGTGCATAATCTGCATTTTGAACAATGCCAGTACAGATGTCATTCTACAGTTATGCAGATGTGCTTTTGCTTAATTAGGACAGTGGAGCCTTCGAGAGGGTAGATAGTCCTTATAGAAAATTGCTGCACATGTTGGATATGATGTGTTGATGATGCTTCAATGTTGGCAATAGTGAACAAATGAATATTCCTCTACTCATAGAGAAGGTTCTGAATGGCTGTGTAGCACTGATGCTCACTAAGAGTGGTAGTTTGTAAAGGCAGCATTGGCAGATTACTTGATCTCCACAGAAGAGATTAGATTAATGTGGATGCAGGAATACCAACATAGGTCATTGGGAATCACTTGTAATAGGATTATGAAAACACATGCCCCCAACACTGCTGTCCTGAACATCTCGTGATATCATGAGAGGGTCATTTGGGGGATTGAATGGTGCTCTCTACGGTTCTGTTTGCATGCAAGTCATGGTTATTTGTATGTGTGATGCAGATATAAGGACTGACAACTTTCAGAGTGTATTTCCCCAGGACACACATCTTGGTACTTTAAGTTACAATACTCGGAACACTGATCAATCAGTTCTGCTGACATTCCTGACAAGAGGAAAGTGCTGTGCAGGATAATGCCTGCCCAAATGAAGCCATGCTACTTAACATAGCCTGCAAGATGTTTGACAACTTTCCTGGCCAACATGATTGCTAGACTTTTGTCCTATTGAATATGTATGAAACATGATGGAATGAGTTGGTCAATTAGCCAACTCTTACTGTATTGCATCAACAAGTGCAAAAGGAAAGGAATAACGTATCACAAAATGGTAGTCATTATCTATACAATCATATGCATGCAAGAGTACAAGCAGGGGTACAGAGAATCCAGTATGGGGTATGAGTACTGTTGATAAAGCCCTTATTTTGGAACCTGTGCACATATTGATCAGTATATGGAATCAATTACAGTAATGCATGTTTAATCTTGAGTAAATTGAAAAAAATCTGTTTGTTTTATATGCAGATATTATGCACCGGAACACTTCCTCAGTGATGTCTATTCTGGGTTCATAGAATGTTTCACAGACCTCCATTACATCAGACTTTCTCTCCCATGGGCCCAGCTGAGAGTGGTCATGTCTCAACTGGCATAGCTTCTGTATGATTGCAAGAATTGTAAACAATATTTATGCCTATGCAAATGAGAAACTTTTATTCAATTCTATGTAGGAAATCTGACCAATAAGGATTCAGATTATTGCAATTTTATTTTCATTATATATAAGTTATCTCTCTCTATATATATACATACAAACATACACACATTCCCTCCAAAATATGGGTTATATCTTAAGAATATATACTCTTATAATAACAGCTCTGATTATAACTTGAAAGTTAGACATTTTCAGAAAAGTTAAATGTTATAATAAAATGTACAATGAAAAACATTAGGTGTTTCTATTAAAATGTTACTTTAAAATGTTCAAAACTCTCATAAGAGTTACAATCTGATAAACCGTTTCTATATTTTTCATGCATACATCTAAATAGAAGACAGTATATTACAACTGATGAAATGTTTAATGTTTATCATAACAATCTTTATTATTAACATGATTTTTTTTTGGGGGGGGAGATAGTGGCATACTTTCCCCATTGCCTTCTTCATGGCCACTGAGAAATAATTTCTAGTTAGCTGGCTAACTATAGGATTGCTAATCAGCCTCTATATTGTAAAGGGTGATGATTGATCATATCCCAAAGTGACACAGCACATAAAAAAACTCATGAAAAACCATAACCATAGCTGTTATTAAAATTTGCATATATTTTGAGGAGAAAATGAACGTACATTGGTACATCAATAATTGATTAATTGACTTTTTATCTATGGGCTATCAACTCTTTGCAATATTCTTAGATTGTAAGAATTTTTATTGGGAAGTAATGATTTACTGACACAAATCTTACTAATTAACCCATAGCTGGGGTGAGAAGAGGCAGATTTATACCTTTCCCAAAGGTATTTGCACATAAGTGAATATAACAAACCTAACTGGAATTGGAACTTGACTTTACAATTAACAATTCCAAACCATTATCCATTACACCACCTGCACATCCAGCTCACAGCATCTGGCATTCCCATGTGGTCATCCATCAAAGTACTGACAAGTCTCAATGTTGCTTAACTTCAGTGATTGTACAGGAACTGGTGTTTCAATATGATGAAGCCATAAGTAGGTACACCAATAAGTCTAATGATGCAAAAGCATTTATTTTACAAAAATGCTTTTCAATAATCTTTTTTTACCAAAGCACTTAACCCTACACTTCTCTATTAATTATATAGATCAAACATTATATACTAGAAACTTAAGATCAAAATTCAGTTAACAATTGTTTCATGGTCCATATTTATTGATCCATCCTTGTATAAAAAGGTATCCCATTAAGTCTTGCATTTTTAATTTTTTTTTTTTTTTTTACAGATCACTATGTATTTGAACAAAGACATCAAACAAATCTACTTATGAGAAGTAAGTCAAAGAGAAGACACCACTGAACAAAAAATGCTTTACTTTTTTTTTCCTATGATGATGCTGGACTTTTACACACACACAGATATATATATATATATATATATATATATATGGCAAAGGAGGGATAAAACAGAGATATGATTATGCACACATCTACAAAGATATTGATATGTACTAATACAACTACACATATACAGTTGTGTATGTGGCCCTAATGAAGTGTTTGGCAGAAATCAGTACACTGGCAAAAGCTTTTGGTCCATAGGGCATAGGCCTGCAGAGGTCAGCTTTTACTGGAGATGAATAAGAGAGAGCAAGAACAAATTGGGGAAAATTAGTAGGTGGACACAGATGCGTGGGCAGCACATTACAATACTTCATTTAAAGTGAAAGGTGGATAAGGCTAGGGTAGTGAAAAGATGCCAGTATATCAAGTGTGAGTATTTGAAATGGTTTTGAAAGGAACTGGGCAGATCTCCGCTTCCTGATGATCATCTTCCCAAGACAGAATCACCAACACTGCTTCCAAAACAATAACTATTTGGTACAACATCAAATACTTAAATGCATATGAAAAGTGCCTCAGTTGAAATCAGTCCAAGACCAGAGAGTGATGTTAGTGTTCTACTAGGGATTGAGGTGGATAGAAGTTGAACATCATTTTTTTTTTTATAAGTAGCACACTAACCTATGTGCTGGTTTGTCAGCCAACAGGTAACTTTGGTAGAGGGGACTGTATGATTCACTTTGTAAGTCTCTGTAAAACACAGTATTGCAATTTTAATTTTACTTTTTTTTTTTTTTTTTTCAAAACAAAGATTATACAAGTCTTTTCACAAACAATTTATGACTTCCCACCATGTGGCTTTTCTGTGTCTTTTCTATAAATATTTTCATGGTAATTGTTCTAATGAGCTATCCTTGGTACTTTGAGCAGGTGAATTTAATTATGCTATTAGATTGGCTACTAGCTTTCTTCCTTTTATTATTGAATTAGCTAGATACAACCTGAATTTCTAATAGTTTCTCTTCTCGCACTTATCACCTGTCTCTCTACCGCTTCCCTGCCACTTAAAATCTTCAAAAATTTAAACCAATTGCCATTTTTTGTCTTCCTGAATCCTGTTCTATTAATGTCATTTCTCCTCACTAAAGTTTCCTCATTCTCTTTCACACACAGTAACCCCATGTGTCTTAGTGACATTAATGTTTTGCTTGGGATGAAAAAAAAAAAAAAAAAAAAAAAAACTTCAGATAAAGTTAAATGTTAAAGATTACTGCTTTGAATTAACCAAAATAGCTAAAAAATATTTTTTTTGTTTGTTTTCAGCTTTAAAAAAAAAAAAAAAAAAAATCCCTGACAAAACCTTTTATCAACAAAAACATGACAAAAACCAAGGTGCAATAGAACAGTTTCACTATGAGGCAGCTCTTTATTGATCATGGTTAAAAATCACTGTATTAATACTTCATTCATAAAAACATATCACTATATCAATTACTTCATTCATAAAAAACAGAACTGAAGAACATTCATGCAGTTATTAGAATGATGAAATGAGTGGAAAAATAGTAAAAGCAGAAAGGAGAGAGTGATTTTATTGTGAATTTTAATCAACTTTCCCAATAATGTAAATAGCATACATCAGAAAATGTGATGGCCACTGACAATCTGGAATGTCTTCGGTATGTTATATTCCTTCAGGATGTTGGTAGTCATGGCTCCCCATAATTTCCTGTCCTTTGTATTAGGTTGGTGCAAAAATAATGATGTAATAATGTCGTTTTTTGACATTAAAAAATACGTCAAAAAACGACATTATTACGTCATTATTTTTGCACCAACCTAATAGCTCTTTAATAAATTTTGTATTTTTGCTATCTCTGTCCCACCATCCATTTATTCAAGCTAACTAGGTAGGTTATTGTTTTCCGCTTGCCCTCAATATGTCCTGTCAGTATCAAATTTTCCAAGCCTTCTTGCTTCATTATGAGGCTTGTTCTGATGTTAAGTATAAGTGTTCTTTTTGTTCCCATTTTCTAGAACTGTTGTTGCTCACATGTTCAGTGCATGGTATTCTCAGCATCATTCTGTAGAACCCCATTTCTCTTGCTTCAAGTCTCTTCTTCACCTGTGAAGAGATTTGCCAGCATTTACTACCATAGAGGAGGACTGATATTAAATAATAGTTCAGTACTCTTTTCTTTGTCTCCAATTTTCGAGTTTATTAATACTTTGCTTAGCTTTTGGAAGGCAAGTTTTGTTATCCCAATTATAGGAAATTATAAAATGAGCATTCTCAATATAGTAAATTTTTTAGATTACATTTTGTTGTGGAGTATCGAAGCACCCCCACAAGATGGACTGAACTAAAAAGCTAAATAGCACACTCTCTTACTGAGAGAGGTAGAAGAACAGAACCGAGATGAAGTTCATGATTAACTGTTATTTCAGTAGACTGTTCTCAATTGTTAGTACCATATTATTCTTTGGAATAAATTACTACTACTTTTTATATGTGTATCGACGTATCCATTTCACGATACAACATTTGGTGACAAGGGATTTGAAATTTACAGTAAATACCAACATTTGACAAGGAAAAAAGAATTTGAGTGTAAAAATTTATAGTCATATACCAAGAAATTATTTGGTGATTTTTCAACCTCAGATTAATTCCAAGTTGGACATATAAAAACATAAGAATTTTGTCTGGTTACTCAGCTAAAATTTTGTCTCTATAAAGTAACATGGAGGATTTTAAAGAAGCAATGTTGGAATTTCTGAGAATCCAGCAGAAACAAAATGAACGATTAGAGGAACAATGACATTTGGACTAGGAATGCACTGAGAAACAAAACAAATGGCTTGAATTGTTAGGATTAAAAAAAGGAAATAGAGCAGGGCAATGCAAGTTCTGTTTCTCAGGATTTGGTAATAAATTCAATTGGTGAATTTAAGTACAGTCCTGAAAAGGAGGTAACTTTTGCAGCGCATTTTTGCCATTAAGAGGCCTTTCAAAAAGATTGCACTACATGGTTAGATAAAAAGAAAATCTCTTGCTAGGAAAATTTGGTCCAAGTGAACACAAAAATATGTGAATTACATACTTCCGAGAAAGCCTGGGGAAGTGTCTTTTGCAGAAACTGTCTTAATTGTGGAAAAAAATTTTGGATGAGAAAAGTTTTCATTTCAATACAAGATAGCAATGTTTAAACTTAAAAAAAAAAACCCAAAAAAACGTGGGAAAGATTACTCAAATTTTGCTGGGATTGTCAATAGAGTGTGTGACAAGTTTAAACTGAAAGAACTTACTCCTGATATGTTTAAGTGCTTGATTTTTGTACAAAGACTGACATCTCCAGAGGATGCCAAGATCAGAATGAGAATTTTTGGTCTAAATTAGAACAAAATTCAAAAATCATTCTGCAAATGGTCACAGAAGAATGCAAACTAATAGAAAATCTTTGACACAACAAAAATCATGGAATGCAACGTGTCAAATATTCAGACAGTTAAGCAAAGACACCAAAGAAAATGTTGCCTGGAAAATAAATCCTTGTTATGGTTCTGGGCAGATTCATTATTACAAGGAATGTCCACTTATTAGGTTGGTGCAAAAATAATGTCATTTTCTCACATATGTGAGAAAACGACATTATTTTTGCACCAACCTAATAAAAAAAAAAAAAAAAGAATGCTTTAATTGTAGCAAAAAAGGAGACAAGCATATGCATTGCAGAAAACCCCAAAGTAAAAAGGGGTCAAAAATGGAAAAGACAGTTAACTCAAATTCAATGGAAAACAAAGGAATAAAAATGATAAGAATGTTTATGAATGTACAGATGAACAAGAAAAATGTTAAATTCCAATTGGATACTGGTTCAGATCTGACACTAATAAATGAACAAACTTGGAAAAAAATTGGCAAACCAACTTTATTGATCATGAAAAGAATTGTTCATAGCATTACTGGAAATAAACTAAATTTTGAAGGAGAATTTTACACAAATGTGACATTTATGGGCAAAACTATAAAATTAAAAGGATTCATTATGAAACAAACCCAGAATATGTTCAATTGGATTGTCATTTGGCCTTCTCAACCAACCAATTAATTTGTTCTGCTTTAGTGTCAGTGTTAATTCAAACAGAGTGGAAAAATTAAAAAATGAATTAACGACAAAATATCCTGAATTTTTTTTTTTTCTGAGATTCTTGGCAGCTACACCAGAGCTAAAGCGACATTCAAACTAAAAGATAATGTGACGCCTATATTTAAACCAAAAAGAAAAGTACCCTTTGCAGCAGAAGCCTCTATTAGTAAGGAATTAGACCACTTAGAAAAAAATGGCATGTTCAGCAAAATGGATTACAGTGAGTGGGCAATCCCTGCTGTTTATGCAAAAAAAGAAAAACAATAAAATTAGACTCTGTGCAAATTTTTCTAGAGGATTGAACAATTCTTTGGAAACAGAATTACCCTCTGCCGAGTCCTGAAGACATTTTCACAAAACTGAATGGTGGCAGAGTGTTTTCAAAACTGAATTTGTCTGAGGTGTACTTCCAGATTCCTGTCAACAAAGAATGTGCAAAGTATTTAACTATAAATATGCATAAGAGTGTGTATAGATTAAACAGGTTGCCATTTAGGATAAAAGTCACACCAGGCATTTTCCCCACAAATCATGGATATGTTATTGAATGGTGTGGACTTCGCAATAGCCTACCTTGATGACATCTTAATTAAGAGTGAAAGCTGAGAACATACTGAACATGTTAAAGAAGTTTTTTTTAAAAATAAAACAATACAGCTTAAAACTTAGTTTAGATACAAATATTTTTATCTAACATTAAGTATTTGGGACAAGTTATAGAATGAAAAGCAGAAAACCAGACCCATCAAGTGCAATAAGAAACATGGCAACCCCAACAAATGTATTGGCACTACAAGCATTCTTGGGTCTAGTAAATTACTACAGTAATTTTATCCCAAATATTCATGTATTGGGAGCTCCTCTAAATAAATTGTTAAAAAAAAAAAAAAAATAAAAAGATTGCAAATGGTACTGGAGTATGAAATGTCAGAGTGCTTTTAAGGAAATTAAAACAATATTAACATCAGACTTAAGCAAGCTGTAATATTACACAAGTGCAATCACTTTTACTTGGCTATTGCTTATAGCCAAGTAAAAATGATTGCACATGTCTCAATGACCCTATTGCCAACTGTAAAAGGATACAGCCAAAATGAAAGAGAGGCTTTAGGGATAATTTTTGCAGTAAAAAGGTTCCATAGATTCATACATGGAAGGAATTTTACACTTCAAACGGACCATCGACCGTTATTGTCTATGTTTGGTTCCCAAAAAAGAATTCCTACACATACAGCAAATCAAATTCAAAGATGGAGAACAATATTATTAAATTATAGTTTTAAGATGGAGTTCCTTCCGTCAAAGAGGTTGGGTCATGCAGATGGGTTATCCAGGCTAATTTCCAAATTATGTGATCCATTAGAGGAAACTGTGATATAAGAATACAAATGGAAATAAAAAGTGTGCTATGCAATGCCATACGGGAATTACCTGATGTGCTTGAGGAAATTAGGATCAAAGAAAAAATAGACAAGT
Source organism: Acanthosepion lycidas (assembly GCA_963932145.1). Taxonomy (NCBI): domain Eukaryota; kingdom Metazoa; phylum Mollusca; class Cephalopoda; order Sepiida; family Sepiidae; genus Acanthosepion; species Acanthosepion lycidas. The sequence continues at coordinate 39,319,059 of OZ010574.1, forward strand.
ATATCGCAGAGAAAAAGAAGCAAATTAGTAGCCAACATTACAAAAAGAATGATGGTGAATGTGTGGTAAAAAAAAAAAAAAAAGAAAGAAAGAAAGAATACTGAAAGATTTTCATGCCAGACACCCTGGTATATCAAGGATGAAAGCTTTAATGAGAAGCTATGTTTTTTGGCCAAATATGGACAAAGATATAGAGAAAAATGTAAAAACATGCAGAGGTTGTGCAATAGCAGCAAAATCACAACTGGTGAAATTTATACTCCATATTGATTTTGCATGTCCAATAAAGGGGCAATACTATTCGATTGTAGTTGACAGTTTTTTTTTTTTAAATGGCCAGAGGTGATAAAATTTAAAAATCCTATGTGTAGTGGTACAATAAAAGTTTTGCAAGATTCGGTGTTCCAGATATGATTGTATCTGACAATGGCATGCAATTCATGGCAAAAGAGTTCAAAGATTTTTGTAATTTTTTTCAATTGTACATCTGACTACTGCACCATATCACCCATGATCTAATGGCCAAGCAGAAAGATTTGTGGATACTTTCAAGCAATCATAAAAAGTCAGATGGAAATGAATTTGTTGACAAGAAACTATAATTCTTAAGAGTATATTGGGTGACATCAAACCCAAATACAAATTCGGGGTTGTCACTAGCAGAATTAATGTTCATGAGGAAAATAAAATTGGTATTCGACAACCTGTTACCAAAGGAAAACAAAAAAAGAAATAAGAAAAAAAAGAATTACAAAAGCCTAAACACCAAAATTTTTTTTCAAAGAATATTGGTATGGTAAAGAGTTCTGGAATGCTGGTGTCATAGATAAATGCATTGAGAGATTGATGTGCATGATTAAAGACAGACCCAAAAAAGATGGTTAAGAGACTTCACAATCAGATAAAGAAAAGTTACTAAGATGATATGAATAATCAAAGGAAGAGCCAGTGAAGGTTATTCATGACCTATTTGAGGTACCAATGCCTTTAGTACCCCTGAGACATTTGAGCAAATGAAAAAGGAAATTTTCAAGAATCATACAAATAATTCCACTCTCTGTGTAAGAGAGCATGCTATTTATCTTTTTAGACAAGTCCATCTTGTGTGTGAGTGTGGGGGGTGCTTTGGTACTCCACAAGATCCCCCTTTTTTGAATTTACTAAAAAGGTAAATAGCACACACTCTTACTGAGAGAGTGGAAGTTGAACAAAATCAAGGTGAAGTTCACTGGTATTATTCCATATACTGTGTTCTTGTACCATATTATTCTTCAGAATAAATTACTACTACTTTTTATATGTGTATCGACTTATCTATTTCATGATACATCTTCTAAAAACAATAAAAAAAATAACAAAGGCTCATTAGTGTTAAAAAAAAAAAAAAAAAAAAAAAAAATGTAAACAATTTGTATTAAAACAAAAAAATTTAACCTATTAAGAAATCTAGACTGTAATAAACAATTTTAAATTTGTTGCCTGTTTAAATAAACTAAATTGTAGTATATCTATTTGTTGAGTGATATGCATGGCATTATTCTGTAAAATACGAATGATATAAAATACAAAGAAAAAAAAATTAAATTCAATATAGAGGATCTAAAGAAAATTGATCATTAATAAAACTGAAAAGTAATAAAAATATTGCATAAAATCAAGTGACAATAGAATATTGGTGTTGTAGCATACCTATGGATGATAATGGGTATGTCCCTATTCATAAATACAGTAGTAAATACTGTATGTTGGGATGCAGGTGGAGATTCGTCTCCATCTGTGCTGGTCAAACTCTCTGCCTCCGGGCAGCGAGGGTCCCCAGACAAGGCTATATCAAAGGACAGGGTCTTGTATTGGGAAAACAGCTACCTGACCCCATTTTATACGGGGTCTATGGGGAATTTTTGGCTGATCTTACAGGCTCAGATTACCACACATTAAATTCAGCCTTGTACCACATCTGACTGCATAGGATGATTGGTAGATATCCTGCAGTTGGAGATTCATTGTGGAATTCACTTGACTCACTTCTAGCAGTTGACTACTACTTCTACGTGCCGCTGGTGAATCTTGTGTGATTTTTCTTGTCCTAAGTATTATTGTTCATTACCAACTTTCATTTGATTATTCTATTTAGTAACCTTCCCTAGGTTACAACAGGTGGATTAGAGATACTGAATTAAAATGTAATTGATCTTTGTTTATCTAACAAAATTATTCATCTAGTAAGGCTTTATAACTGTAGACATCAGAAAATCAAGTGCTGAACCATTTTTTTTTTAATGATTGACAAGATATTGCTTAAATCAATGTAAATTCATGTTGACCAAAATTAAAGCTGATCATGAAAACTGTTTTCCTCTACTTTCAGACAAAGCTTTCTGGATTAATTTATAATTAGCTTAATGCAAAGAATCAGACTTATTAATGAGATGAGAATCAGGATATCCCTGGCTATTCCAAATTATGATTATGTGCTGTAGGTCATTGTTACTTTACACTATTTTATGGAATCTTGCAACAGATCAGTTAACACTATTGTCTTATAAACCCAAGTTTACTGTTTGGATAGCTTAAGTCCTTCTATGGTACTTCATCTGATTAAAAAACTTATAAGAATCTGATAAGAAATAAGTTAAAAGGATATTAGATCACCAACAATTTTTTTTTGATAAGCATTTTGCTATTATCCTTATGTTGATTACTGAATTAAATTATTATGAATATAATTATAATTCCAAAACAGAGACTGGAAATGCACTGATTGAATATTATAAAATCAAAAATGAGATTAATGGTCAAAGTAATATTGATACTTCTTTGAGAACTCCAGAGAAGCATTACTGCCAGGTAAATGTACCTTTACAGCAGAGTGGTCAGCTGAAGAGTTGTGTAAGTTTTAATATACAAATTAAACCTACATGAAACAGGTAAGATGTTGGTTAATCTCATTTAGTCATGATCAAAGTTATTTGTGATACTGAATGAAACAATTTTGTGATAGTGAACAAAAAAAAAAAAAAAAAAAAAAAAAAAAAAAAAAAAATCAAAAAATCAAATCAATGTTTTTTTTTCAAAATCGTTGTCATTATATACTAGAATATATCTACTGAGTTCAAATAAGCTAATAATAATATAACAAATCAAAGATTACAAATAAGTTATTAGTCACAACTAAGATACCTCTTAATATAATATTTTTTCTATGACTACAAAATACCCATGGAAATTTGCCAATTGTATTGCTAACAACTTTAACAAAATATTTCAATAACAAACATAAGTATGAATGCAGGTCATTATTTAAGAAGTAAGAGGGTACAAATGAAAAGTTTTAAAATTGACAAGGTTTCCATTTCACTGAAGCAGATGTTAAACACAGTATTATCACCACCGCTTTCATTTTCTCACTGAAACCATTCTCTGATGTGTTTTTTTTTTTTGTTTTTTTGGTGGAGTGGGGGTCATTTACAATCAAAATGGAATAGTCCATTACTTATGAGGTATTGGCAGGGGGCAATATACATGCTAACTAAGGAACAACTAAAATTATAATATGATAATAATTAAACATTTGAATTTGGCAGTTGTTTGTAAACTTACTTCTCCAGAGATTTGTTTCTACAAAGGAGTTTAGAACAAAGAGTACCTGTGCTGCAATATAAAAATAACCAGAAAATTATCATCATCATCATCATCACAATCAACTGGTGTTAAAAGAGGACTAATTATAACTGTTCACTATCTTCTTAGTGCTTGATAAAGAACTACAAAATATTTCATTCACTATTTAAAAATAGTAGATGAAGAAAGTCAGACCTAATTTGAGTAATAAAAATAAAGTAATAAGCAAAACTGAGTAATATGAATACAAATCTCCCAAATTATATGAAATGAAAATCCTAAGATTGAATCCTTTTTAAGTCCTCCACTTCATAAATCTACCAGCCACATTTTATAGACTCATCAAATTATTCGTCAGTTTCTTTGTGTGTACAAACACATTTTACTTTTGTTCCATACATACATTTGGCAAAACATCATAAAAGAACAGTACTGTTAATGCAAAAATTTGGGTCTCACTGAAGAAAATAGTCATTGATATGAAACTAACCAATAAGTATTAAAATATCAAAAAATCTCAGCAAGTCAAGAATCACAAAAATTGTTCATGTAGTTCAGTGTAACTTAATTCTATAATGTAAATAATGCTTCTTTTTTCTTCAATAGAAAGTTAGAACCAAATTTTGCTGAAAGGCAATATCCACTAACCGCAGCATAAATGAGGAGCTATTTGCCCAGTATTTCAAATATTGACTATCCTTCTTCAGTTGAACACCTTATTTATGACTTAATCATGATCAAAATGGAATAGTCCATTACTTATGGATTTTCAGTTGTAATACATTTTGTGTATTAAGGCACCATAAATTGATAACTCCTACCACCCACATGTAACCTGTGCCAACATTTTAAGCCAAAACCATTACTGATGCTTGATTCTGTTTAAACGATCAGCCTATTACTATCATGAGTGTCATCTTGTAGGCAAGAGAGGAAAAGAAGGAGAAAGTGAAGAACATATTACACTTTAATGTGCAAGACCTGAAGATATGGAGTTTTTTCAAATTTCCAATCAAAGAATGTTAATTACCTGGCAAGAGCTAATTTGGCATTTAATGCATCAAGCAGTCAATACAGGAAAACAATAATTGACACTTTTTAGAAGCCTGCAGGAATTTCTCTGGAATGATGTTTTAATCATTTAAACCTCTTGTGCAAGTTGAATAGACTTGAAACAAAAATTACTCTTTTTTATATAATAGTGCAGGTATTTAATTTAGCCAGGAAATGACTTGGGGGCAATGATTTTTTCCCTATATTTGTTTAATAAACGTTGGTCTTAATATTATGGTCTATGAACATAAAGCAGTATCAGTTTATTGAAATGGAGCTCAATAATAAGTTTCTGCAATCAAACTGAAACAAGGACAGTAATATGCAACATAATAATACATTGATGCAGTTGCAAGTCAACTACGGTTGAGATTATAGGCATCTTGTTGATGGTTGCATAGTATATACTATGTCAGGGCTACATATGGTTTTAAATTCAGAGTTGTCCTCCTATACGGGTTGATACTAAAAGCTGAAGAATTTGGAATTGCTATCAACTGCTTTGTTGCATTTTTGTTAATCTTGTCAATAATTTTTAAACTCTACTTTTCAAGGGTAATTTTAGGTTTGAGAAAAGCTAAAAGTCACAGAAAGACAAATCTAGAGACAGACCAAGACAATGTGACATTTTGCAAAAAACTTGCACAAGAAATGAATGCTTAAATAGATAAAATAAATGTTTTTAATGTACAGAAAAATTTTACATGCATATATGATTTTAATTCCACAAGATATCTTGAAATAAATATGTAACATATCTACTGTCTATAGTTGATAGCTTGTGAAATGTACTGAGCAGGGAATATACAGTAAGTGTTTCTTTTTTATATATAATGTGTGGAGTAACTTGATGTAAAAGAAGCAGATACATGTATTTTGGAAAATGTATGCATGTGTGTCTTTATTTTAGGTGTATTTGGACAGCTGTTTTTCATTCCTACAGGTTTGGTTGAAGACCAATGAAATTTCTTTGTTGAAATACTTTAAGATTCTTCACACAGGTAGTTATAACAAATGGTACCAATTTGGTTATAACTGTGGCCTGCCTACATCATGCCTACTCCATCAAAGGGAATGAATACTAGATGAAAAGGAGCTTAAACCCAGATATAGTTCACTAACTGATTATGTATACCAATTTTGATAAGAAATATATAATACTTCTGTGTTGCATGGACACAAATATCTAAAAAAAAAAAAAAAAAAAAAAAAAAAAGAAAAAACAATGGATTTTATTTTTAATCTGACATTTTTATTACTTCAAACATTATTTTTATTGGATACCTGTATTTGAGTAGACGTTCCATTTTATTTTTAACAGTACTTTTTTTTTTGTTTTCCAACCAACACATGTGAGAAGACTTATTAAAAGAAAATGTGTCATCTGGCACAAGTTGAACCAGCATCACCCCTTGCAGGAGAAACCACCATCTTATTTGGCATGTTTTAACTGCTCAGCTACAAAGAGTCTCACAATCAAGCAAGGTTGTATTTACCTTGATTTTGAGAAAATTTGTAGGAGTGAGTGTGGTTTAAATGCAAATAGAACCTTGCTTGATTGTGAAACTCTTCATAACAGAGTGGTTAAGGCATGCTGGATGAAATGGTTCTTTTCCTGCATGAAGGAGGTGGCACAGGTTTGAGTCCTGCTAGAGGGCACATTTTCTTTTTCGAGTGTGCAGGCCATTAGACAAAATAAATACCACTTAAAATAAAATGGATTATCTACTGAAATATGGGTAAAAATCACATTTGAAGCAATAAAAACATACATGCTCACACATGTGTGTCTTAAATGTTATTTTTAGTGGATATTCATATTTGAGTAGATGCTCTGTTTATTTATTAAACAGTATATTTATTTATTTATTTTTATCTATGGCCTTGAATATTCAAGAAATATTATTATAGAAAAATATGCACTCTCTGGCAGGATTCGAACATGAGTACCCCTAGGGGAAAGTATCATTAGATCTGATGTGCCTTCACTTCTTGGCTAAAGAGTATGTCTGACCAAACAAATTTAAATAGTGCCTTTAAACACAAATTTTTCTCCAACTCTTGAAATAGGCACATCTGCTCATTTTCATATGCTAATGTAAGCAATGCAATTTGTAAAAGAAAGGGAATTG
>OZ010574.1:39330864-39488364 GCA_963932145.1 Acanthosepion lycidas
GTAAAGTTATATATTTCAGGTCGGTTTCAGCTGCAAACCAGCAGGAAGCTATCTAAATGCAAGTTAATGTCAATTGTATAAAGAGAGTTGGGAACAGTCATTTGGTGTTGCAAAATTATCAAGTGAATTTTAGAAGCAACAGTTTTTTTATGAAGTTTTTTTTTTTTTTTACCAGCCACCGATAAGGATTTGAAATTTTAATATTTTTAGTCTATATTCCAAATACACTCAGACTAAAAATATTTTTAGACTTAGTGTATTTATTTTTTGTTTGCATATTGCCACAGGCATTGCATAAATAAAAAAAAAAAAAAAATCAAATCTTTTCTATTTCTCTTGCTTCATATACAAAAGTATAAACAGGTTATATATGTTAAAATTGTTTGTTAATAAATCAATAAAGAATACAGTACTATTTAGAAAGCTATTATTAAAATTGTACACATAGCAATATGCTCTGAGGAGGGAAACATTAAGACTGACTAATTTGACAGCCTCATTATCAATGATAGAAAAGTCTTTTTTTATCAAATTTATGAAAGCCAGAAGTGGTTAAATTCTTCTTTGCGCCATGCCCCTTCAGGACATAGGTAATCAAATGATTTTACACCCTTCAATTAGATTATTTTATTTTACCTTGAGATTTTAACTTAACTCTTTGTGGAGCTATACTGCTATATAAAGAAAGAAAAAAAATAACTAAGTTGGTAGACAGCCACATTTTCTCATATAGAGATTGAACTCACAATACCCTAGAAAGGGGTGAACTTAATAGCAGACAGCAATGCAATGTATTTATGTACTCATCTACAGATGTTTAATGGTTAATTATCAAGTAAATGAAAATTTCACACTAATACATTTAGTTGAGATAACATCAAGATATGCATAAATATTTGTGTTTATTTTAATATGAAAAAAAACATTGCAGCAAATTGTCTTGAAAAAACATATCTTCTTAAAGATAACCAAAAATTTTTGTAAAACATTAAAATGTACTTTGAAAAAAAAAAAAAGTTTCAGCATTCCCCCACCCTCTTAATTGCATAACAAACTGATACTTAACAACTTTAGAATTCATTTAATCTTCTTGTTTTTTGTTTTGCTTTAAGTTCTCCCAGAATCACTTCATAGTTATTCCCTTCTTTCCTTTACCAATACAAATTATACAAATTTTTTCTTAAAATACCTCTTTTGTTTAATGTAATACATATCAGTACTATTCAAAATGAATATATATATATATATATATATATATATATATATATATATATATAAGAAAAAAATTTAGCCAGTGCACAAATTTGAAAAACAAATTCCCTTTTTTTCTAAATGAATAATAAATTGAAAACAAATCCCTTAAATGTAAAATACAATTTTCACATGATTATTCATCATTTATAGTTATTTCCCAACTCATTTTTGCATTTGGAAAAAATTACAAATCTTAAACAAATGTCTGATTGCACATTAAATTAATCTTAGCATTTTAAACATCACAAGGCTGAGTAGAAAAGTGTACATTTTCAAATGAATAAATTATTTTGAAAAGAATACTTTTTTATCAACTTAAATTACTAATATAAAAGAAAATTAAGTTTTCATGTTACCCAAGAGTAAATAATTTGGCAAGAATCATCTTTTTACCTTTTTGAGAATAGAAGACCTCTTTCCTTATTTTTTTAAAATATCTGTGAGAATCCTACAGAGCCATCAGATGTAGGGAAACTCGCCTTAACATCTGGCCAGCAGATATAGAAGAATCATGAAAAAATCTGGTGAAAGACTATCTCCACCTGTATAGTTGATAACTTCCACTAATTAAAGATAGAGGTACTTCAGATTCATCCAATAAAGGACCATTTTTGAACTCATGAAATAAACAATAGGAAGATTAACTGTAGTAGAATTGTTCAAGACAATATGTATTGCTCGTCAGTAAGCTTTAATAAACTCTGCATATCAGCAGAGTTCTCTTGAATATATGTTCAGGACAGATCCATTAATTGGAGTGGGGGAGGTGGATCATACCACATTGTCCCCTGCCTTATTCTTACAGAGAGAAAAAGTTCATGAATCAAGCAGGTATTCTTCGTTGTCTGTGAGGTTATAGTGGATTGCCAGGAGCATGATGAGGTTCTTCCTCTTTCTTGCTAGAATTGGATTTAATCCTGCTACGTTTTTGTAATCTTCTATGAGTAGCTTGCTCATCCTCTGCGGTATCAGTAGGTGGGTGGGCTCTCTTCTGTGAAACCTGTTCGTCATCACTTGAGGGACCAGAGCTGAAGAATTTCTCATAAGCTTCAAAAGGAGACATGTTTCTGTTTCTTCATAGTTGAAGTATCCTGAAAAGAGCCCTTGCTTAGCCTTGTGGGTCCCAATTTATTCCTTGCTGGAGCCAAGTCTCTTAGTGAGACTGTCTTCTCATCCATTAAGGTAATAGATATGTGCAAACTGGGGGTTGATGTCTAGAAGCTCCACTTGATCCACCAGTGCTTTGTTCTTATTCAGTTGCACATGTCTTTTTAGTAATATCACTCCCGGTTTCAAGAGCCAAGATGGTAGGAACTCTCCAGTTAAACTTCTAGAAAATGGGTGGAATTGTTCATGGCGTGTTGTGTTATTGGTGGTGCATAGGAGCATTCTAATTGCATGCAAAGCCTCTGGGAGTAATTCTTCCCAATTCTCTAAAGCTACCCCTTTACCAGCAGCTGCTAGTTGAACAGTTTTCCAAATTATTCCATTATACCTCTCGCACTGGCCATTACCTTAGGGGTTATATGGAGTTTTTCTACTTATGTCTACTCTTTGCTCTTGTAGGAATCGTCATACATGTTTGGGCACAAATGAAGCCCCTCTATCTTAATGAATATATGTGGTAACCTGAAGACAGCAAAAACTGAGTAAAGTGCTTGTATCACTGTTGTAGAGGGATACATTGGGGCAGGATACTGCGAAAGGAGACTGGGGCAGTACATTACTTTGAATGAGTATCACAAGAGTTCCAGTCTTCATCTGGCTATCTTCTCATTTTTAATTTTGCTTATTTTTTTCAGGTTGAACATGAATGAGACTGATTTTTGGTCTGTAATTAGTTTAAAATGTCACCTGATTAAATAATTCCTCCATTTTCTCAGTGATTCAACAATAGCATAGGCTTCTTTCTCTATTGCAGAATGCCTACATTCCAATTTAGACAGGGTTCTGGATAAAAAGGCTATGGGTCTCCCTGACTGTCTTAAAGAGGTGGCTATGGTACATTCTGAGATGTCCTTCTCATCTACCAAAGGTAGTATATGATCAGGCATAGTAGTGGCTGCTTTCGCTATGCTCCTCTCTGCTACGGGGGATAATGGGAAGTTTGATACTGTTATTAGAGGGTGCGTTTTGTTTGAAAAATGTATGCATAGTGTGCAAAAATCCCTAATGAATGGCACAGAGTGGATAAATCTTTTGGGACTGGTAGGCCAAGTAATGGATTCATATGTTCTGGATTGGGTTTTATATTGTTTTACTTATTATGTAACCAAGTAATTTTATATTCTTATATCTAAAATAACATTTATCTTGGTTAAGCGTAAGCTTGTACTTTTTAACAACCACCATGAATTTTTCATGCAAATAATTACATTATTGATGTAAGCATAGGTGATTTGCAGGTTATCTTTTGATATTATCTGGTCTATCACTCACTGAAAACTAACTATCAAATTAGTCATGGCAAATGGTATTCTGCGAAATTGAAAGTTTGCTGCTGGCCTCGAAGGCCATATAAGGTTTATCTATGGGTTTTATAGCTACCTGATGGTAGGCATTTTTAAGGTCCAGAGTATTAAATAAACTGTTTTTTGTTATTTTCTCTATTATATCTATAATTGGCAGAGGGTAGGCATCCAGCAAAGTAAACCAGGTTTTTTGTTTGGGAATAGTGAATTACCATTTGCTTTTTACTGTTCTCAGAGGAGACTATGAAGGCTTAGACTGTCTATAGTGAATGGCTGGGTCAATTATTTCTCCCTTCAACATAACTTTGGTTTGGATAAATAATTTAGCCTCCTCCATGTGTCACCTAGATTTAGTAGCTACTAGTTTACAATCAGGTATTAAACTGTTGAAGAGAGCTGGGTAAGGTGTTCTCATAGCCGTTAGGCCACAGACTTTAAAGGGTAGTTTAAAGTCTTTAAAGGGTATTTCTACTAATGAATGTTGGTTTAAGAAGTTGTGTCCTAATATTAGGTTGCAGAATAAATCTTTCATTAGTAGACATCTTATTCCTTGGTATAGAGTACCCTTTACTCGTAGATCAACTAAACGGTATCCAAGTACTTGTAAGGAAAGAAATGAACTAGTCATCACCACTTTGTTTAGGCACAGGTAAACACAAGATGCCTTGAAGAACTGAGTCCCACATGCCATTATACACACAGGGTGTGTAGTCATAGATAATACCTGTGGCTTGACCCTATTATTTTGATACAATGGAAGGGCATAAAGATAACTTTCATACATGTTAAAATTTATAAAGTTCAATTTTGAACAAGAAAATTCAAGCATTAAATAAGGTCCAAATACAGTTTTCATGCAATGGCTGGGGTTATATTTGCTTATTATTCATAGGACTGAGCTAACATAATGTATATTTAAAATAATATTGTCCTATAATGAACTGGCACAATGATACACATGGACTGTAATTTATAAATCTGTGTTGTCACCTAAAAGTTATTTATACACAAGTAATAATTTTACATGATAATGCACAGCAAAGATGTATTCATTGTCCGATTCAGTTCAAGGTGCATTCATAGCGAACTATTTAAATAGTCTGGTCCACTTGCTAAAAATAGGGAAAAAGAACTTTCTAGTTGATGAATTTGGCAGATCAGCATTCTTTAGATATTCCTCATGCTGTGACGTTTATTAGAATAAAAAAAATATTGATTTTTTGATTTAGAAGTTGGGTCATCTTCATAATATTGATAGTGTCAAATCAATCTTTGACTTTCAGTTATCTATGTTTAGTTTTTATTTATAAATATCCTATCTTGAAAATGTGCTTGTGTCATTGATATCTGCATATTTTTTTTAATACTTTTGTTAATTTATGTAAATTTTTGTTCTTTAATTAAATTTTGTAAGATAGAAAGTCTGCTTTCGTATGCAGATATCATTGATGTAAACAAACACCTAATTTCTGATAACTCTGTATAAAAACTGGGATTGATTTGACATTTTATTGATATCATGAACACAACCCCTCCCACCTCTAAAATGATGATAAAACAATATTTTTCGATTCTGATAAGTGTTGCAGAATAAGGATAGTATAAAGAATGCTAATCTACAAAAATTATTTCAAAAAAGATTTTTTTCCTATTTTTAATAAATGGACCTGTTGTAGTGCCATTCATAGTAATAAGCTTTTAATAATTTGAAGGTTTGGGGTTTTTTTTTTTTAAAACTTATATTTTAAAGTTCTTTTTAGAGAGTTTTGTCCAAATGTTCTGTATAATTTCTACAATGCTAAAAAAACTCTAAAATAAGCTGTAAATATCAGAGAATAATATTGTGAAAAGAAAATAGAGAGGGGATTAAACAAACAAAAAAAGTATTTATTTTTGCCTGCATACCTACTGGTATACTAATCTTTCAGTAACGTAAGTTGTGCTAGGAGAATACTAGAAAAATACCAATTTAATAGTTAAGTACAATGACTGTGGGTGCCAAAGAAAAAAAATTAGAGAAATGGCTTTTGTTAAAGGTTCCAACATGATACCTGAAGATATTAGTTTTATTGAAATGTAGTGCTGAGAAGAATGTCAAACCTTAAAAAGATTCTTGGCAAGCAATACTGATATCACTAATATCACTTAAATGACAGGATACTTTCAGATGATTAGAATAAAAGCAAAAGTATGTAGACATTTACCAATTTTATAGTATATCTTCTTTGATCCCCCACACCTACCTCAATAACAACCTACCAATGAAGTTGCCTATCACCATTATTTTCCAGAGAAATTCAAAAGCAGTCATTTTCTCACTTACCATCTATTAGATTTTGAAGAATCTCCTTTGTATTAATTTTGATGCCTTTAATTAAACTTCCAATTCTGGAATATGTCCAGACAGTTTTGAGTTATATGCCTCGTGTGATTTTGTTTAGTTTTTCTTTTTATACAAAACTGTCCAGCTGTTGGCTTTATCAACATTGATATTATATATATATATATATATATATATATATATATATATATATATATATATATATATATACACACACACACAAGCTACATATTTATTTCACACCATTTGATGCAAGTTTCATGCAAGATTGATTTATTGATTTGTTTAACAACATATCAACTCCTTATAGGTCATTTAATGCCAAAATTTAATTTTCTTGAAAGCTTTGAAGTAATAAAAAATGATATATGTTATTCTGCTTTCACAATTGAATACATGGTAGATAATAGCTTTTATGCATATACACATTTGTGTAATTACTACAGGTGGTGATATATGTGTTTTATGTTGTAATTTTGTTGAAGTTATATTTTGGAATACAGTTTGAGTTCTTTAAGAAATTGTAGTATATTATATGGATTAATGTCAGGAAAGAGTTCTTTCATGTTAGTTGTTCGATTTAATTGACAGCATATCAACCTTTATGGGTTATTTAATGCCGAATTTTAAATATTTTGTATGTAATTTTATGCTTTCAACTACAGATACCTTGTAGATAATTTTATACTTTCAGAGTAAAGTTATGTTTTTTTAAATATATATTTTGTAGATCATAAAACATTGACGGTAATTTTGCTATAAAAATCTTTTTATATTTTTTCAATGTTGCATTGATTGTCATTTTGTTATAAAAATGTATTGTTGATCACTTTATTATAGAAATGTACTGTTGATTTTTTTTAGTGGAGGGGGCATCACTATTTGCCCAGAGGTGGGACTCTAATAGGTGCTACCACCCCAGATCAGGGTGGACCTGAGAACAGCAATTTTAAATATAAATAAACTAGAAATTTACACCAATAATGTCCTGTTGATCAACACACACAGCCTGAAGATTGCATTCAAGAATTAATTTATCTTGAGTCCCATTTCTTGGAACACTTGTTAGAGGAGGCTGACTTTCTGTTCAAGGCAGTCATAATAGAAAAATAATAAAATAATTCTACAGTGGAAAAAAGCAGTCATTTTGTGTTTGGTAGGATTCAAAAGAGTCTTCTTATGAATAACTTCAACCTGGACAAATTATGTGAATAACTCCATGTGTAGTGGTGCTGAAGTTCTTACTAGTGAGGAGTAACTAAAGCAAATTTTAACCAACTGCAGGCACCAAATATGGAACTGAATGACTGACAGTATATCCAGGACATTGATGACACTGCATGAATGAGAGTGGGGGGTTCTTCCTAGACTGAAGTCAATAGCCAAGGCCAAGGGTTCTTCTAATGGAATAAACAGACATGTGGCCAAAATGAGCCTTCAAGTCAGAAGACATCAGCTGTGATCTGACCTGGAGAGGTATGGACACTGCCAGGTCTACTTTGCCGAAGACATGTTATGCATGAATGAATGAATACCAACAGAGACATTGATGAAGGGAACTGGTCAGCTGTGCCGTGACCCAGAACCACACCCAGCCATGAAACTGATGATGAACAAACTATTACCACATTGTTGTTTGGAAAGGTTTATCTTGAGTATGATTTCTTGGCAGATTTGGTAGAGGATCTTGATTTTCTCTTCATTTGAGATCATTCTTATCCTAACTATGTTAGACTATTCTTGTTTTGCTGCCCATGCTAGGAGTTAACAAATTTTAGTTATTTATTTATTTCTTGTTAATTATGCTCTGGTCTAGTGGATAGAGCAGAACCATATTAAAAAGAAAAATTAACAAAGAAGAATTATAATGTATTAATTAGTATCACAAATTCTAGTTCAAGTTATATCCACTGCTGTTACAATTATTGTTTTTATTGTAATCATTAGTATAATGATTATTACAAGTACAACCACTGTTGCTATTACTACCACCAGTAGCAAGAAAGCAGAAAAAAAATCTACTTTAACTACATCCTATTAATACAAATAAAAAAGAGACAATAAGAGAAATTGAAGTAAATGCAAGAATTGAAATAGAAAAAAAAAAGAAAGAAAGTGAAGGATGAGAAGAAGTGGAATGGAAGGTAAAGAAACAGACAAAATAATGGTAATGTGAGAGCACTGGCATACCAAAATCGTGCAGTGGTACCATCAACAGAGGAAAGAAAAATGGGTAGCCAGACAGAAGAGGGGAATAGACAGAAAGGATGGCTAAGAATTAAGAAAAATAGAAAGAAACAAACAAGAGGGTGATGAATGAGAAGAGGTAACAGGAGGGGTAGAGGAAGTGGAAGTGCTATATTTAAACTGAAGGAACCCTTGCCAGACTCACATGAATCAGCTATGATAAACTACTACATTCATCATCATTACCATCACTACTATCAGCAATAACAAAAAACTAATGATGCTACAATAACTATATCATTACCAAAGCAACAGTATTTAATTCAGTTTTAATAATATTACAATTAGTGTGATATATTATCACAGTAATATATATACATTTATAATTATGTCTTAAATTCTGTGTGCATGCATGTTTACTATAGCTGAATTAGTTTGGGTGCTTTATGATTTGGGTAGTACCATTACTACTGTATAGCGAGTTTAATCCTCACTAGGTGCTTAGTACTTGTAGCCTTGTGCCTGACTAAGTTAAGCCTAATAAACAACTCTAAATAGAAATAGTTTTTGTGGCTATGTCAAGATCTAATGTTCATTATCTGGTTGTATATCTAAGAATATGTGCGTATGTATGCATGTCATACAGTTGAGTTTTTGAATGCATATAAATAGTTTTGTGGTAAAGTCAACAATCATTATCAGTTTCAAATGTCAGTTCTCAGTAATAAGGCTTCACTATTATTAGTGGAGCATTATCAAATTTGTTACATTAAACACTTCTGTTATAATTACCGTATGATTAAGCAATTTTTCTTTTTGTTCAAACAGCAAAAATGTATTGTTTTTTTTAATAGCATTATCATCATAATTAGTTTTGCTAAATTACTTTATCATCATCAACATAAAAAACACATGCCACTATAATAATTATAATAATAAATATAATCACAGTTGTTGCAATTATTATTAAAAGTGAATACATTTGACATAAAAAAGAATTATTGGAAGGATCTGCAGAATTCCACATTATCTATTTATGGAAAACAAACTATGTTAATAATAAAGAAAGAGATAAAGGCACAAACAGAAATAAACCAAGTGATAATACCTCATTTTAAAACTTGATAATTTCTGTAAGTGTTTAAAAATAGCAGCATTAAAAAATGTCATTTATAAATTGTTAATGCTTTATATTTCAGTGTTTTTCTTTTTAGATAATATTTCCTGAAATGGTTTTTAAAAAAATCTTTATATATTGTATTTTTCTTCAGATTAATTTTCTCATTTTTCTATTTGTAGCACATACAAAGTTCAAGGAGTAGTTATGAGGTCAGTGTTAAAACTGGGGGAAGACGGCAACAGGGACACAAAAACCAGACACGTGATGTGTCTGGAAAATGATGCATATGTACAGACTGAAGTAGTATTCAACATTCTAGACTACAACAGACACCCAAGGGAGGGTACACAGCCAAAATGTGGGCAAGGAAAAAAAAACAAAAAAAAACATGAGAAAATTAGCCCCAAGAAAACTACATAAAATACTCTAACAAAATCTTTGAATTCATAATTATTTCAAATATGTTTCTACTGTATGAAAAAGCAATGATAATCTTTGTTTTGCATCTCTGCATCCTCATTACTGAAGATTGGGGATCATAGTTGTTATGGTTTTAAATTCAGAGTTGTCCTTCTCCTAGACTGGTTGCCAACCATGACTAGAGAGCCCAGTCTGTCAGGCTATTCCACTCATAGTTGAATGGAGAAAAAATAGATTAATATCTTTCCCAAGGGTATTTGTAAATGAATGTAATGAACTTGACTGTAATTTGAACTTGGCTCTCTGATTTCTCATTCTGAAACACTATCCATTACATCACCCACACATCCCATTACAAGCAGGAAGAGCTTATTAGCCATGATTGGCAGTCTGATTCTAAAACTAAATATAACTCCAGTCACCTTGATATCAACCCTTTAAGTGGCGAATGGTTTCATACTTGTTATAAGGACAGGTAAGAAGTTATGGTTACATCTAGCCAATTCAACTGGAAAATGGTGAGAGCTTGTTGCCAATACTGCACTTAAATTTACAAAGTCTAGGTATCATAGTGGAAAGTTCATCAGAACAATTACCATGAAAGTATTTATAGAAAAGGAACAGGGAAGTGATATTACAGCATGGGAAAGTGATAGAAGCCAGGATGCCACATTAGAACCAATAATATTGCAGATTTTTTATTTGTATTTTTATCAAGAATCTCTAAATATATAGCAGTAGCACCTGATGATACATGGCAGCAATATTCAATGCATGGATGAATGATAGACCTATAAATATGCAAGATAGATTTAGATGAGAAAAATTGTCTAGTATGACACAGTGAATCAAGTTTCCTAGCAGCCAACCTAGTAATTAATTCAACATAATCCTTCCACTTCATATACAGTATTTTATCAAAAAAATCTAACCAGTAATTCAGAGAGTTTTACAATATATATGATAATTGTAATTCAGAGAAAACATGCTGCATCACTGATCATGTATATACACTAAAATAATTATCTACAAGTGTGTTTATTTAAAGTTACTTTGATCTTATAGAAATTTTGGCTAGATATTAATGCTTGTATTTTTTTTTATAATTCCAACCACATAAAAATGCACAAAAATATCAATAAATTTATTCAGGGATTTATAAAATATACTTTTTTATGCACACACACACACATTATATATATATATATATATATATATATATATACAAAAAAAAAGTTAAGGTCTTTGGATTTTCTAAAAATTAATCATTAAATACTCAAGTAAAATGTTTTTTTTTTTTTTTTTTTTTAATAATCCTGGTTGAAAATAGGAATTAACTTAAATGCTGATGCATTATATATTGGGTTGGTGCAAAAATAATATCGTTTTTTGACGTTAAAAACTACGTCAAAAAACGATATTACTTTTGCACCAACCTAATATATGTGTATATAGTAAAATAATTCAATATGATTATGGCTTGTTACTAATTTTTGAAAGTCAAGTACAATATACAAAAAGTTTATTATGCTATAATTTTTTATCAGAGATGATCCTCATTTATTCTTCTCATGTACTAATGTGCCATGCAAATAACATGATCATACCAAGATGACTGGAAGTGGGACATGAGACATGGAGACATATCATCCCAAACAGTACTAGGATTTGAAGCCATACTTTGCTTCAATTTTCTGAAATGCTGCATTCCCTTTGACATCTATTGCTGAATTACTTCAAACTAGATTAAATTCTAAGAAGCATAAATATTCATTTTAATTCTTAGCACTTATTCTGTTGGACACACTGACTAATCTTACTTGGAAAAATGACTTTATATGTTTAATCAATTTCAAAGTTCAACTGCAAATGCTATATCATTATAAAAATAAACAAAACAAATATGATAAAACTTCACTAAACATCTCTTGATACATTACCAAGTAGCAATCTCTTTTTAATGAGATAAGATAAACTTGTCTTTGTTGTCAGGTAATCACATCATCAGTTCAATAAATGAGTATGAACATAGGGTCCCTGCACTCCTGAGCACCTGACCAGCTTCCTCCATATATATATGGAAAGGTAGTCATTCATGTATAGTGTGTGTTGGGCAAGTAGACCTGGCAGAGTCCATCCCTCTTGTCCTCCAACTTGGTTTGTCTTGGCCATTGATTCCATCAGGAGAATCTGGCACCCTGGCCATTGACTTCAGTCCAACAATGCTGCATTATCACTACACTAGCTGTGTATATAGTTATGAAGCCCAGTTTACCCATTGTGTTAGATGGGTGTTGACCCTACCAGAAGGTTCATCTGCTCTCTGTAAAGTCTTGTTTTTAATCCTGTTGGGTGTCTAGCCACCTTTCTCACCAGAAAAACCTGGTTTAATGACCAAGCAGCAGGTAATACTGGGTTATATCATGCCAGTAACACTTGTAAAGTGACCTGACACAAAACCAGTGACATGTACAGAAATAACCCTCATTAAACAGTTGGTACAATTTCCTTAATTTCTAAAACTACATTATATAATCCTTCTTAAAAATAAGTACAATTTTTTTTTTCTATGCTCTGACGATGGTGAGTGGCTTCAATCTTTCATGTTATTAGATTATTTTCTTTTCACATTTGGGATCAAAACATCTAAAGTCATAGACATTGCAAATGTTTCTTTCTGGAGTGTCTTTGTTAGTAAATACATATTTTATTAATATTGTGTAACACACCATTCTTTGAAGAATGGTCCTTTTTAAAACATTTTATTTCTATTTCAGCTTAGTTGACTGCCTCAGTAACCTATTTTGATTCTACTAAATACATCACCCTTGAAAGATTGACTTGTTTTAACAGTTTATCAACCTTTTGCAGGTTATTTAAAGTTAGAAAATATTTTTAGATTGTAACTTCTGTGATCATATGAAAACTGACGTTTTAACATGATATGGCTGTAAGCACCTCCCTTGCAAGAATAGAAGATATATTTGTGAAAGACTTCTATTCAGTTTGTTTTAGGCTATTTGGAACTTGCTTGTAGATCTTTCCTTTTCCTTTACAAATTCTTTTAGTCATCTGTTTATTTTTTTTAGCTCAATTATTGCATTGTGCCTTTTTTCTGTTTCCAATTTTATTTTTTTTCTTAGAAAATAAACTTGTTATCTAGACAGCTGTCTTACAAGTCATTATTAAGGAGAGATGTATTTATCTGCCAAGATTTTTTATTTTTTTACCTAAATTGAAGGCAGTTCAGACATAATACTATGTTTAATATTACATAAAGTTATGTTATTTTTTTTAATGCTGCACAAGATAATATTTAGATAAGAACAGCTTAAATATCAAAAGCAAAAGAATTTTGTATATAATTCAAAGTATTTTTCACATATCTTATCAAAATTCTAATATTGTGGTAAAATATATACTTTATAAGTAATAGATAAATTTAATTAACAAATTAGGTAAATAATAAACAAATTAAACTAGGAATGCACACATAAGCACTAGCAGACAATATAATAATAAATAACAAAAAATAATGAATAAATACAAAATACATTAAATAATTAATAATGAGTTAAAACTTATAAACAACACTATACAATACCTAAAAATAACTGCATTTCAGATCCACAATTATTTCTATATAATACCCTTTAAAATAATTTGAAATATAACCGTTTCCACCTACCCAACAGATATAAGGATAATACAATAAACTGAAAATATCTGATCTTGCTACCCATAATACCACATTGCCCAGCATATATAGTGAAGCCAACACACAATACACATGGTCTGAAGATTGTGCTCAAGCAGAAAACAGACTGTCACATCACCACTTTTATATTTACATATACACTATCCCTGATATTGAACACTTTTACCCATAAATATAGCATACCTTAAAATTATATATATATATATATATATGTATGTATGTATATGTATGTATGTATATTTATTAGTGGTAGGAAACAAATATATGTACACATACAAATTTTTAATTTATTGTATTTCCAACTAGTGAATAAACATACTAGTCATATAATTAACATATAATTAACTGTACACAGATGCATAATAACTAAATATGCATAGAAAACAAAAAATTGATTTAATAGAAATAAATCCTATTTGTACAATGGAAATTTCAGATTTTAAAACTTAAATTGCTTTAATACTATAGATTATTCAAAGTGGAATATTCTAGAATGTTGCAATCATGTTATAGTTTTAGCCCCCAAAATACAAACAGAAAATTCTGCAATTGATATTTGCGCAAGAAGGCTATCATCATAGCAAGATGTAAAAAATTGACAAATTTGCAAAATGAACTGATTGTTAAGCTCTGGAAAGCAAGTAAAAGTTACAGGAAAATCTCAGACAATCTGAATATCCCATTTACTACCATTAGTTCATTCATTGCAAGGTATAAAAAACTCAAAACTGTTGAAAACCAAAAAATTGGTACTCCATGGAAGATTCGTTCAAGATCTTTAAGGAAATTAATGTGTCAAATTAAGCAAAATCCGATGGTTACTCATCAAGAGTTGCAGGATGATTTACTTTCAGCCGGAATCTTTGTGACTAAATGGAAAATAATGAAATTCACAGGGACAATCTAAAGTCAGGCTCACCTCGGAAAACGCCACTGCTACTGAAAAGACAGAGATGCCAGGTTGAAAATTGTTCGTGAACATAAGGATAAGGAAAAATTGTATTGGGAAAGAGTATTAATGACAGACAAAATCAAAATTGACTCGTTTGATCATAATTCTAGAAATCGTGTATGGGTGAATGATGGAGATGCCTCCAAACAAAAGAACACAGTTCTAACAGTGAAATTTGGTGGTGGTGGCAGCATCATAGTTTGGGGATGTTTTCCTGCAAAAGGTATGGGCAACATATCAGCAATAAATGGTAGAATGAATGCCGCAGCATATCAAAATATTTTGGAAGCAAATTTAATGATTTCAGTTGAAAATCTTGAACTTCCGCCTGATTGGATCTTCAACAGGATAATGATCTAAGCACACTGCAAAAACTACAAAGAAATGGCTTGCGGAAAATGTAAATATCCTGAAGTCAGTCCCCAGATTTAAACCCAATCCAGAATCTGTGTGTTATTTGAAAATTCAAATTCAGAGCTCCAACAAACATCCCAGATCTGAAGACCATATGTGAAGAAGAATGGAACAAAATATCAACTAAAATTTTTAATTCATTAATTGAGAATTGCAAAAGGAGATTGGTTGCTGTAGATGTGAATAATGGCTATTCTACAAAGTATTAAATGAAGATTATGTATTCTTTTTTGTATTGTAGGAATACTTTTTTCATCCATTAAAATACAATAAATTTAAAATTTGTATGTGTACGAATATTTGTTTTTTGTTTCTCCCCACTGTGTGTGTGTGTGTATATATATATATATATATATATATATATATAGAGAGAGAGAGAGAGAGAGAGAAAATTTCTCAG
Organism: Acanthosepion lycidas; assembly: GCA_963932145.1. NCBI lineage: Eukaryota > Metazoa > Mollusca > Cephalopoda > Sepiida > Sepiidae > Acanthosepion > Acanthosepion lycidas. Next base: position 39,346,142 of record OZ010574.1, read on the forward strand.
AGTTAACATGTAGAAAAAGACAATATTTTATAAATATAATTGACAAAAGGAAAACTAATAGTTGCTAATGTGTTTTGTCCAATGTGGACTTTCAAGACAAAAAACAAAATGAATTTATTTAAACAAAGTAACTAATAATAACAAAAACAAAATGTCCTTAGTAACGGGAAGAATTTAAAGAATGCTATTTTCATACTGTTAACTGAAAATTACATCAATTACTGTCACGAAAATAGCATTCTCTAAATTCTTCCAGTTGCTAAGGACATTTTGTTTTTATTAGTTACTTTGTTTAAATAAATTTCGTTTTTTGCCTCGAGAAAGTCCACATTGGACGAAATATGTTGGCAACTATTACAGTTTTCGTATTGTTATATATATATATATATATATATATGTGTGTGTGTGTGTATGAAACAAACCAAATTATCTGTATGGTACAATCAATTTCATTTAAAATAATGTAATTGACTGTTCAAATATTGAAACATTTTTTTATATAAAAAGACAGAATATATTAAGTATTGAATTCATTATCTATTTCAGAAACTTTTTATTCAATACAACAGCATTATAATCACTATATTCAAAAATTGGCCAGGACAAAATAATTCTTACAGCAGAAAATTTTAATTATGAAATTCATGTAATATAGATAAGATTTTTATATCATTATGACAAGGTAGTCTATCAGTCTTTTTCTGTGAATTATAAATTTATAAAAGAATGTAAGTTTACCACAACAAACTGTACATTTTTCACTTCAAGCTGGAAATCAACAATAACAACATGGTACAAGTCAAAGAGTTGTCTGTGAATGCTTGCAACTCAGGATGAGTTTTAGAACAGTAGTTAAGCAATTTTTTGTATCTAAGTTGAGGGTACCATATATCATGGAAAAATATTTAAGACAGAAACTGTTGCTACTCTTTGAAGGTCAACAAGACTAAATCATCTCTAAGACTGAAAAGAAAAATTGTTTGTGAATGCAATAAAAACTAAATCTCAGCTGAAAGATATTGTTTCTGATTTGCCAAACAATGGAGTAAATGAATAATATATGGTCATCAGTTAACATCAGTTGCCATCCAAGAAAAAAATACCTCTGCTCAAAAGTCATTATTGCAAGGCTTTATTGGAATTGGTGAATGCCTCCTTAGAAAAAGATGGGTTTTTTTTTTTTTTTTTTTTGGAACTTGGTTTTATGACCTGATGTGACTAAAATTGAATTGTCTGGTTGGAATTAGGTACAGTGCATGCAAAGGAAAATAGAATCTGTGAACCTAAGGAACTTCATCTCTAGATTATTGTAAAAGTTACAAAATAATTTTAAAGTTTAACTCTGCTGAAAACTGAGCATACTAGTTAAATTTTAATTACATATGAAAAACTTTATCCTTTTGTAAATGACAGGTTTTAAAAATAACAAAAACATTAGATGCTAGAAGCTATTCATAGATTTTGAAACACCCTGTGTAGTATGTCATAAAAGGTTGTATTTGACAGCCAAAATTCTGTGTATTTAGGTAGCAAATATTATTAAAAATGATAGACGTTTTGTATTGATTAATTTTAATGATTCACTGAAAAATGTAAGTAATATATATATACATACACATGCAGACAGATCAACCTTGGTTTTCAGTTGAACAAAATTTTGGTTCTCAAACAATATTGCTGAACCGAGTTAACACGAACAGAATAATTTCTGGGTCATATGCTGTGTTGTACACATTCATGTGTTGTGCTGTGCTTTTCTTTTCCAATTTTATTGCACTGTGACATTTTTTTCCCTACATTGTTTCCTATTGGAAAAATAGTTTCAGTTTGCGAACATTTCTGTTTATGAACTGCATTCAGGAATGAATTAAATTCATGAACTGCGGTTCCACTATATATATATATATATATATATATATATATATATACACACACACATACCATACCTATGAATACTAATGGGTATCTCCCAATCCTCACAAATACATTAGACACTATTGTAAGTAGGGGTAATATGCTATCTAAGTAGTCCACCACTAGCAGTGGTTTACCTACTTCATGCCACAGGCAAGTATTGTATTTCGTTGATGTTATAAAGATTACCATTTCATTTCCAACCTCTGTTTTGGTTATTCCTCATTCAGTAACCCTTTCTAGGTTACAACACATGCACACACACATATTATATATATATATATATATATAAACATTGTATTTTTTAAGGAGTACTTTTCCACCTACAACCAAAACATCACCTGAAAAGAAGAGGTACTTGTTGGTTGTCTTAAATATTCTATTTTTAATTCATAAACTTAAAGACACTAGGATACTTTTTCCCTTTAATACACAATGTTTCGAAAATGATTTTACCTTGACAAACTTTTGGATATCTCTATCAGCCATTGGTAAAGTATTCCATGTGGTATGAAAGAAAATTGAAATCTTACCTGAAAAAGAGAAAAAAGAAAAATTATTATTGTTATAAGTTTGTATAACGCTCATAGTTATTGTTTAGTAAGATTGCAAGGAAAACACTGGAGTTGAGTGAAGAAGGTTTTAATCACATGAGAACAGATTGAGAATACAGTAGTTCAGTGTGACAACTGTATGATTGGAAAACACTACGCCTTTGCAACCCACTTTCAGCCACTGTTCCATGATCAGATGTTATATCAAATTAGATGATCAGATACTTATAGTAGATGGAGGAGTCCAAATTTAATAAGTGTAGAGAAGGTTAGTCAGTCTTTCTAGATAACAATTATAAAAAAAAAAAAAATAAAATAAAAAAAAACAAGAAATCATCACAGACATAAGAAATTTTATAAGTTTTTAAAACTATTTTGTAAAATATTGTTGTGCTTTTAAACTGATGAAAGTAAGAACCAGTGCAGTAATATTTTCTTAAAGCGTTAATAGATCTGACAGCCTTTCTATATGAGTACAATACTAATGTTATACTCTGCCGCAATTAGATCTCATTCTGCATGCTGGCCAGATGTGATCGCCATGAAGACAGAAGATGAAATAACAAAAGTCATTTCCTGTGCATTGAGCTCCACACACCACTTTCCGGTCTACAAAGTGAACTCTGGTGGTGGCCAATCGCAAATGTTCCCAGCAGTAAAAGAGACGTTCCTTAAAAGCAGGCTCTGAGGACAACCAGAGACAGTCATGGCTGTTGGCCGTCACACAAGGCACTGCTGCTACTACCACTGCCATGACCTAGTCACCATGACAACACAGTTGTGGCCCAGCTGCCCGCCGTCATGCAGGGCGCTGCTGACATGACCTCATCACCATGATAACAGAGTTGTGGACCAGACACTATGCAAAGCACTACTGTCGCCATCTTCACTATTCAACATGAGCACATCTCAACAACTGTTACCACTTCCTGACTTGAATTAACACCTCGGCTATCCAGTTTCTGCTCAAAACAGCTCTAACTTGACTTGTTTACAAGGCACTCCCTTCGCAGTTGACCCCAGTGACATCTGAACAGCTCTACCTTGACTCATTTACAAGGCATTCCCTTCACAGTTGACCTCTGTTCTACAGAAAAGCTCTATCTCGACTTGTTTATAAGGCCTTCCCTTTGCAGTCACCATAGTGACCTACGTTCTACAGAACTGGCTTCTCAACACTTGCTGTCACATCGGCCTACCTTGACTTGTTTACAAGGCATTCCCTTCAGTCAACACCAGCAACTGCTGCTCCACAGAACAGGGCAACCAAGACCATACTAATCCAATATCACCCCATTTCAACACAACAGGTCAACCAACCAACAAGACAACCTACAACTGTGACCTCCATCAACCAAATGTGCACAAACTATATCCTGTGACCTCGGCCACATTAGAACAAGAAATGGTTCAACTCCAGACACTACACTTACACCAGATTGCCATCCTGTACTCTTTACCAACAATAAACATTGTTTCACTCTAATCCTTGTTATTCCTTTCTCTCAGTACCATACACTTAATATAACACTAACTTTAAGAATATTTTTTTCATTTTTGAAAGGAAACATGTTCCAGTATATAAGAGTAAAAAATAATACTTCACACAATACAACTTCACTACTTTCCAATATTCATTTTGGAAGGAAACTTTTTTTTTATTAAGATATCCGACAGATTCAATGATATTTCTTAGAGACAATGAATTTTCTTTAAGTGAATTTAAAATTTGTAATTTTTTGCAGCAGCAGCAGCATCAAAAAATCCTCAAACCTAATTTTTATTGTATTATCTAATGTCAAACACATTTTGGGTTACACTGTTTATTATAAACATACATTGTAAAATTTTCTTGTTTTTCTTTGCTTTCCTTGTATTTGTGATATCAACTGAAATAGCTTCAATCAATAACTTTTCATATTTCAAAGCTAAACCAATAAATTTGTAGCCTGCACAGCTATTAACTGAAATCTGATTTGAAATGTACACCATTGAATGATGCGAATTGATAGCAATTGTGTTGAGAAATAAATGTATTTTCATCATTAGACTATAGATTGAGGTTTATTTGTGCACTTAAATCATCAATGAACAATTAAATACAGCAGAAATTTTGGTCATCTACAGCTGAGCCAAAGAGCCAAAATTACAGAAACTCCCGTTATCCACAGCTCAACCTTTTAACAAATGAATGTTTTGACTTCAGGACCATGTAATAGATATAAACATTTAATACTGAGTATCAAACATGACACCAACCAATTCTTAAAGAGGATTTAGCATGTACCTTTTTATTTCTACACTTTTAATGCTTTGGTTTTTCATTCAAGAGATGTCAATGCCGATATAAAACTAACATTACTGGCAGTGAGACAAAAATGATAGAAATTTGGAATTTAGTGAAAATATTCTTCAATCCAGAATAGTCACTGTTTTGTACATCTGTCTAGAATCACTAGTCACCACATATCCTGTGTAAGAAGACCCAAGACAAATACCTATAAGATCTCTTTAATCTCTTTCAAGTGGTCAAAAGTGAAATTTATTTTTAATAGTTAGAAATGTTATTCTTTGAAAACTCAATTGATAAGCATGTATAGAAAAAATATGAACATTTTAAAAGATATACGCTTATGGTTTTATGCTTGTATCTAGCATAATTATTCTGCTATTTTATCAGGAGTGTTTTTTTAATGAAATTATTGTTTTGACCAAAAAAATTTGTCATCTTTGTTAATTCATTCAAAAAGATCACTTCTGATTGTCAGTATCAGCAGGTTTTAAAATTGTTAAATTTAACATTTTTGTTTATTAATTCTAACAATGGAATAAGATGAAATCATTTTTCAGCATATGTTTTTATTTCAAGAAAGGTAAAAATGTGATTAAAAAAAACAAAACAAAAACAATTTGTGCATTTCGGGGAGAAGGTATATTAGTGTGAATAGTCAATGTTGAAGTCTTCATGCTGAATGATATTCTTCAGACTGGTCATGAGAAAATTCGGATCAGTTTGATGAAGTCAAATTGGCAGCTGATGTCAAGAATGACCTGCACTCATTTCTTAACTGGGGCAAAGGATGGCTTGTTAATTTAAATACCTCCCAAACTAAACTGCTTTCTATTAATCTGAGTGACCCCTTTCTGCCTCTGATCAGCATGGCTGATGCTAATTGAAGCAAAGTTTTCTATTTGATTTACACTCATCAATAATGCTGATGACTATGAGGCAAATTATTTATTTATTTATTCCTTCATTAACCCTAATAAAGAAATAAATAAGTAAATAAACAAGCCATAACGGCCAGAACAGACTACCCACAATGCACCACTGACCCATATATATATAGTCAAGAAAAAACAACACTCACAACCTGATGATTGTGTCTAGCATGAAACAGCTTGTCACCTCCAAGTGTTGACTTCAATGTTCACTTTTCTATTTACATATGCTCTATCTCTGATATTAAGCCCTTTATCCCATAAATATAGCATACCTTAAAACTATATATATATATATATATATATATAACAACAAAGTGATAAAGCCACTAAAGTGAAGGATTACTGAAGAGAAAGGACAATAGAGTGAAGAGACTGAGAAGAAAGATCAAGATTCAAGGAGACAGAAGATGGCAATTGACATTTCATTTAAATTTGTGTATATTATAGTTGACAGGAAATAAAAAAACTGGAAACTATTAGAATAAAAAAATATGGTTACATTTAGCAATTTCAACAGTAAAATGATGAGACTTAACTGCCAAACAAGTTAAATGTAAGAAAATAGAATGTGTATGACAAGGATATTTTCTCAGCAGATCTATTTAAATTGTACAAAAAGAGACAATTGTAAAAGAATTGGGGAATTTACCAGGATTAATTATTGGCAAAGTTAACACCAATGACTATACAGATAACACACTTTGATGATGGCAGATTCAGAAGATAAACTGAAAGAAATATTAAATAAGGTACTTAAGGAAAGTAAGAAGAAAGAAATAAGCACTAATATTTTAGTGTCCACTGTTCCACTAGTGGAACATATTTTAAGACTTTTTTTTATATATACCAGATGTGTATAAATTTTTATTATTTTATTGATAATATACACAAATAAGACTAAGATACAATATGTGCTTACACATTGTGTTAAAATATAATTAACGCTATTTGCTACCAAAAAATGTTTTTAAACATGTTTCACTAGGGAAATGATGAGCATTAAAAGGTTTAATTTTTCTTTAAAAAGAAGACTGATTACATGGTTATGAGCAAAGAAAAAAAAAAAAAAACACCCCAAAAAGTAGAGTTGGGAATTGGGGACATCAGAATCTGGTATGGAATTTCAACAATCTGATTAGTCTAACAGACAAATCAAAAACTGTATACGAATAGTGAAAGATGTTTTTCAGAAATTCAGTTTGTTATTAAGGGATTGAAGAATAATGGTAGAAATGAAGAAAAGTGTAGTGGATTGCATTGAATGACAATGAATTCTAGATAATTTCATTACAAAGGGATCCAGATGTGGTTCTATTGACTAGTGTTTAGAATATGATGAGCACAGCATGTGAAATTTAAAGAGAATAGAAGCTACAAGTAAACTGCTTCTAACAATCAGAAAGCAATGGCTAAAATTTTGAGGATATTACATGAAAAGAAGGCTGGGAGAATTTAACACAGACACCTCAAAGGCAAGTGAAGTAGAGGAAAACAGCAAGTAATCCACTTGACAAGTTTAAGTAAGTGGGAGGAGAAACAATTATGAGACAGACAAAGAGGGATTATAAATGAGCAAGTATTTCCGAGAGTAGCAATAGACAAGAAGCTGTGAAGAACCATGATTATCCACATTCTGAATGAACATTGGATATAGAGAGATGGCAGCACTCAGAACAAATTAATGTATATGCAAAAATACTTACAATGCTTTAACCTCAACTAAAGAGGATAAAAAAGAAGAAATCTTTAATGATGTATCACATCTCTTTAAACAAACTGTATGTAAAAATGAAGATATTGAGCCATGCAAATCCTCTTGTGAGTATTTTATTGTTTCTGCAAAGATTCATTAATAAACATTCTTTACAATCTAGTACAATACAAATCTCTACTCACTGCTTATTGTTACTTTAAATCAAATCCAGTTACTTAATCCTTTTATCACACCTTGTAAAATGCCAGCATCCTGTCACATTGACTGTAACTCACTGAACATGGAGGAAGGCAATGGAAAAAAAAGTTTTTTGGTGCCTAAAAACGTCTTTCATTAATTGTTTTTTTTTTTTTTTTTCCTCCTTTAACATTTGTTATCTCTTTTTCCTTATATTGATTTTCTATCTCTCTCCAAAATTCTTCAATTATTCCTTTATTTTGTTGCTTCTCTGTCACCCTTTTTTACTGTGTATTATTTTTCTTACTCTCTAACTGATCAATTTCTTTTTATCTCCTCCTCTTCTTCTTTCTTCTCACATCTCTCCTTCCAACACATTTTGTTCTCCAACCATATTGTTTAATGACACTTGAAGTAACACATTGATCTTTCTTCCTTTTATATTTCTTCCTGACATCATCCCACCACTCCATTCTACTAGACTACACTCACCCTACATTTTTCCCCCCTTAATTTATTGCCACCTTTTACCAAATTACATCAATAATCTTTACTGATCTTTTCAGGCAAAATGAGGAGGGCAGGATTGGGGGGATAATAACATTTTTTTATTTTTGCTTTCTTTAGCGCACACAAATTTATTTGCATAAAAATGAGCTTCATCATAGCTTTATTTGTCCTTTTCATTTTTTTTCTCCATTGTTTTATAATTTTTCTTAGCTGTTTCACTTTAAGTTTTATCCAAGATATTTTTTCTTGGCTTGCGTGAATTTGTAACATAGTTAATTTTGTTTTCCAGGCTGAGGCACTATTTCACTTGGATTCAATACATACAACAATAATGTATCTTTGAAAGTATGAATATTTTTTAAGTATTAGGTTGGTGCAAAACTAATGTCGTTTTCTCACATGTTACAATGTGAGAAAACGACATTATTTTTGCACCAACCTAATATTTAAAAATCGTGTTTCTCACAAATGGGATTTGGCGAGTCTCTCACTGCTCTATTGCTACAACCATGGAAAGTGCTCAGACGAACTAAATTCCTTGGTTCCACCGTATTCCATTGGCAAGAAGAAAGTTCCACTCAAACAGCTTCTTCCCACGAACTATTGTCCTGTAGAACAAACTCCCAAGAGGATGTTTTCCCAATCACTATAATCTTAACCTATTCAAGTCTAGAGTTATTATCCTCTCCTACATCCCATATAAACTACCCCTTAAGCTAACCCCCTACCTTGAGTGGCTCCAAGGCCTTGTACAGGGTGAACCTTACTGTTAAAAAAAAAAAAAAAAAAAAAAAAAAAATAATATGAGTGAGTAGATTCATATAGGCCTACATTGTCAGTTTTATATATTACTGGAAAAGAGTATTCATTTTTCCATAACTTGGATCACTAAATTGCTTGTAAATTTTTTCTGCTAACAACAGATTTATTTTTTCTTATTTTTAAAAATCACTAATGCTGATCAGAATGTTTTCATTCTTTTTTAGACTTGAAGTGGCAAGAGGAATGTAATAATACCCAGAGTTAGTGCAGAAAACCTGTAACTTTTAGCCAATCATGAACACACTATCATTTTTAAAATTCAGAACAGTATTAGCTTCATAGCATCTTTACTTAAAAGAGGTATTTCAGATTCTTCTATATCAGCATGAATTTCAACATTTTTTCTGATAATATACAGGGTAACTTCATTTTAAATGTTGATTTCAAGTGTTGGCCATCTCCAAATTTAAATGCAGCCTTACTATCCTCTGTTTTCATGTTTCTTTTAACTTTGGCAAAGTATCAATTATACCAAGTCAAGCCACACACTGACCTGGAGCAACCTGAGTTCAAAATCATAGCTTGTCCTATGAGTGTACTATCCCCAGAGTTATTGTGATTCATTAGTACAATATATGCTTCAAATCTTCACTTTCTTTATCAAAGGAATGTTGACAATTTTTAGTCCTAGCAGATTCACAAATAGTACATCTAGAGGCTTACCATCAGATCCAAGAGGATTTTGTTTCTTGGTTTTATTCTTTCGATAATTAGTATGGCTTTGGCTTCTTTTACTGAATCTATTGCCTCTATTCTCTACTATGATAATACTTCTGTTGATTTCTGTGGACTGAGCTATACATTATGTCCTTTGTCTGTGCATCACTATTTTCATCCAAGTGCACATCTATTGGTTCAGATTTTATTTGATAGATTAATGAGTACTCCCTTTCCAGCAAAGTCTCTGGTCTAACACCCGTTACCTTTTTTATTTGAATCTTCATATCACTGAGTGTTATGTCTTTAATGGTAGCCATTATTAGTTTTTCATTGTCTTTCCCAAGATTGGCACTCTTGAGGGCTCTGTAAGTCAATACAGCATTGGACAACTTAATATGTTGCTGAACCATATGATCAAATTCTATAATGAAATCCATGATGGTGATATTTTGTGGTTTAATATATTTTTCAAGATTTCTATACACAATGAAAGCCACTTGATTAGTATCCATCTTAAACAGAGAGTCCAACTTTTCATACAATAACTTCATTCTTTTCTCTGTATTTATCAGGGTCCATCTACAACAGTGCTTCCTGGTTTTATCATTTTGATTCAAGAACACAGTTGAAGCTCATTTCCTCACATCTTTGGTTGTTGCCATTTCCCAGAACTTTACTTCTTTTTTTCCAAGCATGGTACTTTTCTGGGATAAGAGCTAGTAGTGCTAAAAACTTAATATTTGTTGCTATTCATCTTTGTTTATGAATTACACTCTGCTACCAAACAGGATTACACTCTGCTATAAAACAGGATCTTGATCAATAAACTGAGTGATAGCACTTCACCAGACAATAGAAAAATTCAGCTTGGAGAAATTTCAGTAAACTTAATGTTAAATTGACTTTGGCAGGAAGGGAGTCAAGCCTGCTACTGCCACTGCTTAGAACGCATCCATTAATCTGAGGAGCAGGTGTCTAATATCTTCAAAAAATTGTTAGCCAAGAATGGGGTGTTCAATCCCTGGTAGCACCACAAGTCCACAAAGTTAACAATAAGTTTTCAGGGCAAATTTCCTCTGCCCTACCTGTAAAATTTCCTCCCAGTCAACTCTGATCAGAGACATCCCAGACTTGTTTCAATATACAAATCAATTTGACTCCACAAGAAAAACTGGCTTACAGCCAAATCACGTTGAAACACAGGTTCTTGTATCATCACCAAAGTTAAGCAACATCTTGCCTGGTCAGTATGTAAACTTGAATGTGTGGGTGGAGTAATGGATAAAAGCTCAGAATTGGAAATTGGAAAGGCAAGTTTTAATTACATTTGGATTTATATTCACTTCCCTGCAAATACCCTTGTAATGGGTTAATTAGTAGGCCTTGTATCAGTAAATCATTATCTTCAAAAAATTCTCACATTCTCAAAATATTGTCTGGCTTTAAATAAGCTGCAAAAGGTTGATAAGCCATAAGAAAAAAATTAAAAAAATAGCCAAAAACAAGAAAACTATCAAAAGCAAGAATATTTCTGAATTTTGTTAATCCAATATTATGGTAATGCAACAGAAATAATTACCGATTTATTAAGCTTAATTTACACAAGACCAAATGGAGCGTCTGGAAAGAATGTGCGGTGTCTGTCTCCCAAGTGATCAAAGCCTTCTAACTTTGAAAATCAGTATTTGAAATCATAGCCTTTTACCTGATCTGAAGAGATATCAACTACTCCTACCAAACAAATCTAACACAGATGTCTGTTAATCCAAGTGACCTACATAGAATTTCAAACTCTTTATTTAATCTACAAGAGTAGCTTGTTTACATTTTACTGTACGTTAAATAAAGGGCCTAGTATGAAATTCCTTGTAGATTACCCAGATTTGCCTTGAAGAAGGTATTTGTTAGAGACAACAGAATGGCCAAAACATTGTAATAATAACAAAGATGAGACAAATTGTTTCCAAAAAGATGCATTTTCCAGAGTTATTAAAAATAGATTGAAGATAATTTAATTATGAAAATCTTCAATCATATTCAATCATTATTTTGAATGAATCATTCAATGTTTTTAAAATTTTGAATTTTATAATAATTCTTAAGTTTTAGCATCATTATAAAGTGCTTCGGAGCCAAACAGGAATTTGGCAGATGTATAAATCACACTAAAATTTGATAATATACTTAATATTTGCAGACACCAATGAAAAATGGTTTGCATTTGAAAAGGTTATTTTTTTAAAACTGAAATAAGGTGCTACCAAAAAAAAAAAAAAAAAAAATCTGAGTAATTTGATCATGAAAAATAACTTACTCTAAAAACTAGTTACTAATATTTCCTTTGAAATAATTCCTTTTTGCTATTTAGCCACATTCACAAAGCGTATCAGAAAATGTCCATACTCTTAAAATTCCCTAAATCTTTTTTGGTAGCACCTCATATTTTAACAGGAGAGTTAACAAGTCTTGTCCACTTTCAGTCTCATGGTCAAAATTATTAAGTTGTCATTAAAATTCAAATGAGTTTGGTTATAAATCTTGAAAAACAAAAAAAGAAAAAAAAAAAAAATTAGAAAAAAAATAATTTCAGAATTAAATTTCCTTAAACTGAACCTGTTTCAGTTTTAGATGAAATACCTTTTTCAACACTTTTCAAAGTTACTACTGAAAAATATATTCCTTTTTATTTTTTGTGTGACATTCTAAAGTTGCTATAAATGCAATGTGACATTCAAAAATTGACTAAAAATTTACATTTGCCATCTGTTCAGAAGAATCAACCAACAAGTAATGTTTTAATTTGGAAATATCAGTCACCAATTTATTGATTATCCAGGCTGATAATTGCAATTGAGTTTTCGTAGTTTGTTGGTTAAGGTCAACATATTGATTTTTATGAACAGCTTGGGATTTGTGTAACACTTTTTTTCCCCCCCACTTCTGGTATCTTGAGTAATTTTGCTATTTCAATCAGATTTTCTATCAATTTACAAAAATTATTATGCGAGGAAATAGTCAGACATTTTAGGACTTTTGACAACTTTTCATCTCACAAACTTTTCTCAATTGACATCCTCTTGTGAGTTAATAAAAGGAAGGCAATTTTTTTTAAAAAAGGATATTCCTTGGTTTAACTTTTAAGTAATGTTTGATTTGCTCTTTCTTCCTCTATCTCATATATATATATATATATATATATATATATATATATATATATATATATATATATATATATATATCTTCAAACCTAAATTCTTTCACTCTCAGACAAAACATCCTCTAATCAACATACAAACATTACCAGACATAAATAAAAATGCCCACAAGATGCACACACATTATCAACCAAATCTCACATAGACCAATTAGAATTATGATAGACAAACACAAGAATTATGCACATGAATGCTGCTTGACTGGACAAGGTCTGCTTAACTGATGAAAAACAAACACAAAAATACCAAAATTTTCTTTTCTCCTCCATATTTCATTTTCTGATGAAGCTTAAATAAAAGTGAAACATGTTAAATTCATAAAGGTTTCCTGTTTGTTCTTTATCCTACCATTCTGTCAAATTCTAATATATACGTGTATGTGACCACAATTCAGCAGAGATTTAAAATCAGGGTTTTCCTTCCTCTAGAAGAGCTGGTGGAGGGAAATCTAAACAGAAAACCCATAGTGGAGTCCCCAAAGGTGGTTGGTAGTCAACATTCAGCATCTCCTGCAGCCAAGCCAGCCTGCATTTCTTTCAGTCTGGGCAGTGCACAGTCTCCATCTACTGTCATCCAGGTCAGTGCCCTCAAGAGGTCACTCCAGTCTCATCATCAAAAGATTTAATTTTGACCAAAAGAACATCTCTGAATGCAAAACATGAAACCTCAAAGTAGATACACTGCAACAGCAGAAGATCATGCCAAGTGCCACTCCTGTTAGATAAGAACAAAGTAACTGAGGCTACAATTTCCTAAAAGATCACAAAAATAGGACAATAGAAAATTGGAAACAAAAAAAGTTTTTTGGTCTCGTATGTTTTAATTCTTTTTTAACTAATGTTAACCCTATACAAGGCCCAAGGGCCACTCAAAGTAGGGGGTTACTGAAAGTGGTTGTGTGAGTGATAAGAATAAAGGGTGTAGTTTATGTGAATATGTAAGAAAGATAATAATTAACCCTAGAGTAGATGTTAAGATTGCAGTTGTCGGGAAAGCATCCTCTTGGGATTCTGTTCTACAAAGGAACGATTTTTTAGAAGAATCTGAGTGGAACTTACTCTTTGCTAAAGGAATATGAAGAGAATAAAGGTGGTTACAGTGTGGTGGGTATTACCTGGGAGGGTTAGAGTTGGGGGAACTAAGGAATGTAGCTTGTTTTAACATTTTCTACAGAAATAGTGGTAGAGTAGCTACCATGTTTTGTCTGTGGGAAAGGGATTGTAAGTCGGAAAATGATTCATCACTCATAAGGCTGTGGAAACACTTTTGGACTATTAAAACTGGAACGTGAATAGGCAGCACCAGCCCAGATATAGCAGCAATACTCCATTTTCTGCCTGATCTTGCTCTTGTTAAAGTAGAGCACATCAGGAGGAGTCAGGTACTTACTTGAGTGGTACAGGAAACTGACCAATTTTCCAGCATCTTTAGTGATGCATTATATGAGTTCCACTTGAGGTCTAGGGCGAGCTAAAGTCACAATAAATGGTTTCAAGACAAGAGGGCTCTTTGAGAGAACACATTTATTGTGTTTATTGGTTGGGCTAGAGTCTAGCATAAACAACATGAAAGTAAGGATCCATTCTACTTTGTATCAATGGTTCAGGCTGTTGGTGGAGGTGTAAAGGTATGGAGAATATTTTCTTGGCATATATTGAGACTGTTGGTACCATTAAAAGATTGTTTAAATGCTGCAGCCTACTTATCACATGCTTCAATTTGACAGCAGTATCTCCTGCTGACAAAACAAATAAGGAGACTTGCATAGAGTGAAACAACAGTTTGAAGATTCAACGTCTGGAAAAGATGCTATATGCAGAAGAATTTGCTATCTTATTTGCAACACAAACATGGATAGTAAAATCATTAGTTAACTTTGTTTAGAAAAAAAATTTTCTTTTCCAATATGACATACAAATGAAGCAATTAGCATTGTGCAATGACAACGTCTAAATTTCAGTAATTCATAATCAAGATTATCCTTTTATTCTCATTAAACACAAAAATTTTTCCTCAGTAGATTAATTTAGGTTGAAATGCTGAAAGCTATCCTGGATAAAGTTACAATTTTCTTTATTTTGGTTTCTTATAAATCCATTTTTCATTTCCAGTGACTATCTTATTCAAAATAACACTGAGCAAGAAAAGAAAGCAAAATATTTAAATACTGACATGTGTTTGTTTGCATAAATTCATATAAAAACTCATTTTCATTGCTTCCATATTTTTTCTTAAGTCTGTTTCAATAAACTGTTAATGAAAAAGCAATTAACAGTTGTGATTGGGCAAATACTGGTTGAAGCAAGTCTATTCAAAACAAGTTTAGTCATGAACTTTATTAACATTCTATGAATATAGATTTTCATGCCAATATGAGGTGTACTGAAATGTTTTGTCCTGACCCACTTGTCAAAATCTGAACATGGATCAGAATATTTTTTTTTTGTTTTGAAAGATCTTTTTGGTCAAGTCAAGAACTTTTCAATAACCTCATAGAATTATAAATAACTCTGTAGATCTGTACATGCTGCAGCAGTAGCAGCATCAATGTATTTCATGGGGAGCTGAAAGTGTTAGGTAAAGAGTGACATGTTAATATATAGATTAGTGTAATGCACACTTTGGCCCTCATCCAGGAATAAGACCTAATGACTTACTAACAATAGCCTTAGCACTAAGAAGCAGTTTCTTAGGCTTTTCTATTAGAGAATAAAGGGCAGGACATGTTTTAACAATTATTATTTATTATTATTATTGTTATTGTAAAACTGTTCAAAAGTCTCAAATGAATTATTATCCTTATTCGTATGTTTGGTTTGGTTATTTTTGTTTAGTGGCATATCAACCTCTATGGGTTATTTAATGCCAAAATCTAAATAATTTATACACAATTTTTTTTTTATTTTTAGTGATACAAGTCTTACTAATTAACCCATAGCTGGAGGGAAAAGAGGTTATTTACATGTAAGGGAATATAATGAACCTAACTAGAAATGAAACTCGGTTCTCCGATTAACATTTCCGAGCCATTATCCATTACACCAAACTTACAGCACCTGTTATTCCCAAGCAGTCACCCATCTAGATCCTGACCAGGCTCAACATTGCTTAACTTTGGTGAATAGTCATGTTGTCTAGACTTATATTCTTATCCTTACTGTTTATTACTGTTGTGTAGCCATAATGCATTTTGAGAAAACCCTATAGTCCTCAGAATACAGATTTATCTAGATTTCCCCATTCTAAATAATTAGAATAAAAATGGTGATATTGATACCCGAGTATCTACTTCCTATCAGCATCTGTAAAATTGTACCAAGCTTAACTAAAAGGTGAAAGTTGATTGAAAGAGATAACTGATTTCCACATTTGGAAACCATCTACTTGAATCCTTACTTTGACAATCATCTCTTGTTTCTTTAAGAGCCAGTCTTAATGATGACTACTGAAGTGTTTGGGAAAGAGGATAAAGTAGCTCATGTTTTGTTTAGAATCAGTAGACTAAACAATGTAAATAGTTTGTTTACACTATATAACCAAGCAACAAATTCATTTTAAGCTGCTTTTCTTTTAGACCTGATCAAGTATATAATATAAACAAATGTTTGTTATTTTTTCCTACAACACTAAAACATAAAACTAATGAGGTCAATTTTTTACAATGTAGATGTGCTGGGAGATGAAATATAATTTAATAATTAAAATTTACAAAAGGCAACATCAACATTTTTAGATATTTTTTTTAAAATCACTAATCCTAATAATTGCAGTCCTTGTAAAAATGAATTTTAACAGTATACATTTGCCTTTAAACATTACTTTTACACCTATTATTTTTGTATTCATGACTAATGCTACTGTTATTACTTACCCATAATACTTTACTTAACTATACTATTAATCTTGAACCAGGTTATAATTTTCAACATATTCAGAACCTAATGATACCCCCCCATGCTTTAGGGGGCTATCAACAAGGCACTAATTTGCCTGGGTTTAACTGCCACCATATTGAAATTTTGTGACTTATAGATAAAATATTTTTAAAACAGTAATCTTGAAAGATTAAATTGATCAATTAAATAATAGAGAGGCTGGAAAGAAACTCTCTATTGAAAATTACTTATAACTTTTGTTAATATCACAACATTAGCATGAAACAAAATATATTGTGATCTCTAAAGTGGTAGAATTTCATTGCTAATTTGTTTTTATTTTAGAATGTTATATGTAGCCCAGAATGTCACAACACTTGACACTGCATGAATGTACTCAGCTAGCATCTCATTATGAAGTGTTCATGGTAGAAGTGCAGAGATGGTGGTACAGTGTTCATAGAACTTGTGCTTCATTAGATGCCAAAAGCATCAGAAAATGCCATTCCAAGCTGATGAGTATGGGATCTGTGGTAGATATCCACAGAAGTGGTTGTCCTTCAACATCCAGATTGGAAGAAAATATGCAAAGATATGTTAACACTGTACTCTACTTCTACCATTAAAAAAATCAAATGTGTTTTATGAAAATTAACCAATAATTAACGAAGTTATTAATTTAAAAAAAAAAAAAAAGAGTTTTTTTTCCACTAACCCTATATACAGTTTTAATCAGAATGAGCAAACATAAAAACAATTAAATATTTTCTCAAAGAAAACCCAGTGTATATTCAACTTGGATTACCGCTTTACTTTCTTCAAACATGGAGTTAAGACTAATGTAATTTCAATTTTTTTTATTACAAAATAAAACAAAAATAAATATTTTATATCAATCCTGTAATCATAGATTGTAGATTTTACAAGTGTGTAAAATCTACACTATACTTGGTTGTATAATATTGGTAATGTTTAGATTTTGTAATTAAACTACCTAGGTAGAAAAGTTACGAGATATTTTTTTTTTATTAAATATTTTTCTTAATTCAGGTTAAGATGAGAATGAAAAGGAAAAAGCTAAATTTTTGCAAAACTCAGAATTGATATATGAAACAGGATTTTGATAAAGTCAGAAATTGTCCAGAGTATGAGATAATGGACTGTCATAGTTATGTTATATTAGGTTGGTGCAAAAGTAATGACGTAATAATGTTGTTTTTTGACGTATTTTTTAACGTCAAAAAACGACATTATTACGTCATTATTATTGCACCAACCTAATACCAGTTTCCTTAGAAGAACAGATGGCTTGAAAATACTTTTGCTTTGAGTGAATTAACAGAAGACCCAGAGAAAGTAAACAATTTTGTCAGATGAGTGATTATTGAGCTGCAGTTATTTTTCTTCCAGAGAGGTATATGCATAGTCTGAAAGCTTTTTGTGCTAAAAATTAAGGGTATTTTAGGATGTCAAGTGGTATCTCATTTTGGTTCACTGAGGAGATGTATCTGTTCTGAATTCTAAAAAACAAAATTTTGATAATAAATTGCAGATTCCAGAGATTCAGTAAAAAAAATGAACATTAGAAAATGTTAAGCAACAAGAAAATCTTTTTAGCTGAGATTCTGATTGACTGAAGATGAATATCCACATAATGTAAGACGTACAACTGGTTTTAAGGAGATGGTAAGAGAGAACAGAGCCAATGAAATTATGAGGCACCAAACATGGCAGCCTACCAAATTTGAAATGGGAAAAGATGAATTGAAAATCCAAAATCATTAATTAAAACCTTGAGGATAGTGGACTTTACTAACCCTTCTAAAATACAATTCCTTTGATTTTGTGGCTCAAATCAATAGACCCTGAAAAGGCATTTGGCCAGTAGAATAGCACAGAAAATGTAACCGAGTTTCAAACGGAGTTGAAATTAAAAAGTTGACAACTTTTTATTAAAGGTCCAATACTATAGTTTCCTGTTGTTACTAACTCTTACCTTTTGTCACACGGATTTATCCGAGTAAATAACAATCACTGAGAAGTTAGCTGACCAATTGTAGCTTAAGACAACAACACTTAAACTAGGAAGGGTTAATACAATATTGTAACTGACTGAATAAATGCTAAAGTGTTTTTATACTTTTAAACAAGTGTTTTCACATCACTTCTGAGATCACCAGTTTTTCTTTTCTTGTGAACAAGTACACTCACTTTGATGGACATTTTGACTAGCTTTGCCAATAGATTTATTCAGATCAAAAATACACAATGTAGGAAGAGAGGCTGATTAGTGAAAAATACCAGGCCAGAAAGTGGAATGAGCTGTTCTAATATTAAATTCTAGTTTTTATTTCTTGCTTTATCTTTTTTAATTTTTTTTCAGAGAAACATTGAAGACAGTTTAAAATCTTTTAAAATTGAACTCAAAAGTTACCCACAAGAAATTCATTGAATAAATACAATTCTCAGATCTAAAGACTTATTGCACTGAACAAAATCCCAATGCAAAACAATAATACATTAAAGGATGAATAAACTCAGGATCAACAGCTGGTATAATGGATATAAACACAGAACTTGTAATAGGTGAGCTGAGTTCAAATTTTTGCCTAGTCTACTTTTGGGATGCTCTTGGGAAAGACATGAATCTGTCTTTTTCTTTACCCTTCAGCTCTATGGAGATTCATAATCAGTATGTCCTGAAGTGACATGGCATTAAAAAAAAAAAAAAAAAAAACAAAAAAAAAAACACAAAAACCAAAAAATTGGAAAAAAAAAACACAAAAACCAAAAAATTGGAAAAAAAAAACACAAAAACCAAAAAATTGGAAAAAAAAAACACAAAAACCAAAAAATTGGAAAAAAAAAAAACACAAAAACCAAAAAATTGGAAAAAAAAAAACACAAAAACCAAAAAATTGGAAAAAAAAAAACACAAAAACCAAAAAATTGGAAAAAAAAAAAACACAAAAACCAAAAAATTGGAAAAAAAAAACACAAAAACCAAAAAATTGGAAAAAAAAAACACAAAAACCAAAAAATTGGAAAAAAAAAAAACACAAAAACCAAAAAATTGGAAAAACAAAAAACCAAAAACCAAAAAATTGGAAAAACAAAAAACCAAAAACCAAAAAATTGGAAAAACAAAAAACCAAAACCAAAAAATTGGAAAAACAAAAAACCAAAACCAAAAAATTGGAAAAACAAAAAACCAAAACCAAAAAATTGGAAAAACAAAAAACCAAAACCAAAAAATTGGAAAAACAAAAAACCAAAACCAAAAAATTGGAAAAACAAAAAACCAAAACCAAAAAATTGGAAAAACAAAAAACCAAAACCAAAAAATTGGAAAAACAAAAAACCAAAACCAAAAAATTGGAAAAACAAAAAACCAAAACCAAAACAAAAAACCAAAACCAAAACAAAAAAAAACCAAAACAAAAAACCAAAACCAAAACAAAAAACCAAAACCAAAACAAAAAACCAAAACCAAAACAAAAACAAAAAACCAAAACTAAAAAGCCAAAGAGAAAAAAGGTACAGAACACTTTCTTGTTATTTATATTATAAAATATAGATAATTTATGCTTAGAAACATTACTTACACGCAGGACTTTTTTTTCTTTTACTGGACAGACAAATAAAATTAATAACTTCAGTGAACAAGCAGAACTAATGTGACAAAAGTGATCTGCATGAAAATACAATAATCTAAATTATTATCAAACAATAAACTTAATATTGACAAACCAATCACATTAAAAAAATATCAAGAACCCTCAAAGAGACTGTGAAGACTGCTATATTAATACAACAAATAACTATACATTTGCCCTATTCAATATTCCCCTTGACAACAAAATACATGCTTCACATCTTATTTCAGAGAGTGAGGAATCATTTGACTAAAATAAATCCAAAATGTACAAATTTCAGTTTCTCATATATAATTACAATTTCTAAACCATGGACTTTAGTAACAAATTTACACGTTTGTAGAGCTGTAGTCTGGGTCATTATTGTACCCACCAAACAAATGCATACCTCCATCTGTCATCCCAGTTAATTCTGATGCAGTTCTTTTCAGAATAAGATTTTGAAGAGGCAAAAATTATTTTTGTGCTTTTTCCAATAAATAAAAAAAATTGCATGTGCGCATTATATATATATATATATATAAGAGAGAGAGAGAGAGAGAGAGAAGAAAGCCGGAGGAGAGAGAGAGAGAGAGAGAGAAGAAAGCCGGAGGAGAGAGAGAGAGAGAGAGAGAAGAAAGCCGGAGGAGAGAGAGAAGAAAGCCGGAGGAGAGAGAGAAGAAAGCCGGAGGAGAGAGAGAAGAAAGCCGGAGGAGAGAGAGAAGAAAGCCGGAGGAGAGAGAGAAGAAAGCCGGAGGAGAGAGAGAAGAAAGCCGGAGGAGAGAGAGAAGAAAGCCGGAGGAGAGAGAGAAGAAAGCCGGAGGAGAGAGAGAAGAAAGCCGGAGGAGAGAGAGAAGAAAGCCGGAGGAGAGAGAGAAGAAAGCCGGAGGAGAGAGAGAGAGAGAGAGAAGAAAGCCGGAGGAGAGAGAGAGAGAGAGAGAAGAAAGCCGGAGGAGAGAGAGAAGAAAGCCGGAGGAGAGAGAGAAGAAAGCCGGAGGAGAGAGAGAGAGAGAGAGAAGAAAGCCGGAGGAGAGAGAGAGAGAGAGAGAAGAAAGCCGGAGGAGAGAGAGAGAGAGAGAGAAGAAAGCCGGAGGAGAGAGAGAGAGAGAGAGAAGAAAGCCGGAGGAGAGAGAGAGAGAGAGAGAAGAAAGCCGGAGGAGAGAGAGAGAGAGAGAGAAGAAAGCCGGAGGAGAGAGAGAGAGAGAGAGAAGAAAGCCGGAGGAGAGAGAGAGAGAGAGAGAAGAAAGCCGGAGGAGAGAGAGAGAGAGAGAGAAGAAAGCCGGAGGAGAGAGAGAGAGAGAGAGAAGAAAGCCGGAGGAGAGAGAGAGAGAGAGAGAAGAAAGCCGGAGGAGAGAGAGAGAGAGAGAGAAGAAAGCCGGAGGAGAGAGAGAGAGAGAGAGAAGAAAGCCGGAGGAGAGAGAGAGAGAGAGAGAAGAAAGCCGGAGGAGAGAGAGAGAGAGAGAAGAAAGCCGGAGGAGAGAGAGAGAGAGAGAGAAGAAAGCCGGAGGAGAGAGAGAGAGAGAGAGAAGAAAGCCGGAGGAGAGAGAGAGAGAGAGAGAAGAAAGCCGGAGGAGAGAGAGAGAGAGAGAGAAGAAAGCCGGAGGAGAGAGAGAGAGAGAGAGAAGAAAGCCGGAGGAGAGAGAGAGAGAGAGAGAAGAAAGCCGGAGGAGAGAGAGAGAGAGAGAAGAAAGCCGGAGGAGAGAGAGAGAGAGAGAAGAAAGCCGGAGGAGAGAGAGAGAGAGAGAAGAAAGCCGGAGGAGAGAGAGAGAGAGAGAAGAAAGCCGGAGGAGAGAGAGAGAGAGAGAAGAAAGCCGGAGGAGAGAGAGAGAGAGAGAAGAAAGCCGGAGGAGAGAGAGAGAGAGAAGAAAGCCGGAGGAGAGAGAGAGAGAAGAAAGCCGGAGGAGAGAGAGAGAAGAAAGACGGAGGAGAGAGAGGGAAGAAAGACGGAATTAGAAAGGAGAGAAGAAGGATGGAAGAGAGAGAGGGAACCAAGCAATAACTAAAGATAAGAGAAAATATTACTATGCATTGGTAAAATACATATTAATAAACTGAAATAAAAAAAATAATGATTCATTTTGTGAACAGCTTGTTATCATGAGTGAGCTGATAGCAACAATTTTGTCATAAATTTGATTTAAAGGCAAAATATTGAATATGTTAATTAGTCAACAGCTTGCATAAAGATCTGTCTATATCTCTGAGATGAAGTATTATGATTATTTAGGTTATTCAGACTTATCCTCATATGCCTCATGGTATTGAACTCACAGCTCTTTGGGTTTAGACAGTTGATCTAATCAGTGCCTTGAGGACATCTGTGTATTAATTTTTTTGGACTTGCAACCCTAATGTCTCAATATCATTTTTTACCAGTGTTCATTTGCAATTTTTCTGTTATTATTGGATTTTTTTTTTTTTTTTTTTTTTACCAGAGTTTATATTGCAATTTTTTGTTGTTATTTGTTGCTTTTCTCTAGCACTCCTTATTACTGGTTCTCATACTGTATTCATTTCTATGCTTGTGGCCTAGCATATGTGCTGATTTCTTAAGTTTTTGTATTTTCCAGTGATGTTCTGTCTATTATTTCAACCTAATCCTACAAGAGGTGGTGATCCCTTTCCCTTCCATATGTCAGCTGATTCACCCCCCCCCAAACCCGTGTTACTGCTTTACGACGTTCTTGCAGTTTTATCTTAAGCGGGTGGCCTGTTTCTCCCTTATATTACTACAGCTGCACGGGATGGCATACACACAGTCCTTAGTATTCTTCTCCTCTATGGTGGGGTCTTACTCGGAAGAAATATCTGTGAAGTGTTGAACCACTTTTGAAGCTTGTCCTGATGTTATATGGACCACAGATCTTTTCGTATTCTCTGATAATTCCTTCACATAGGGTAAGCAGACTGAATATGTTTTATGAGCATTGTTATCCTCTTGTGCCCTTCTATCCCAGATTGGTTTCTGAGACATTAGGTTTATAAGTCCCAAAAATTCATACACAGATATCCTCAAGGACACATGGCCCAGTGGATAAAGGCATTGGTTAGATCCAGTGACTAGACCCAAAGAGCAGTGGTGAACCAAAACCTTGGAGAGTTGTGTTAAAGGGAAATAACCGAGACATCTGGAAGAGGTATGGCACTTGGGACTAGAATAATCTACACCGGTGGATGAAAGAGGGTTTGGTTCAAAAAATAAGTGGGTAATAGATTGTCTATAGAAAAAAAAGTGAATGGTTTAAAATGATATGATGCTGTATGAAATCTTGGGGTTTGACAAGTGTATAAGTGTGCAGTCACTCCCACCATCTTCACACCAAAGTTTTTTCACTGGTATGAGAATATTCACATCATTTGCCTCTCAGGAGCTGCAGGAATGCCATAAGTCCAGTCTGTTTGGATTTTGCTTGTACATGTTCCCAACAACACATTTGTGCTCAAGATTTACTTCCCTAGCCAATGTTTTGCCCATGTGTCAGTGATTTTAAAAATCCAAGTTTGATACAAAATAGTCCACATTATATATAACAGAAAATTGCAGAAGTGCAACCGTTTCTCTACCGGAAAGAAAATTCTAGGATTCATTTTTATTTAACCCTTTAGCATTCAACTTACCCAAATTTGTAAATATCAGCTGTTAAAGACTGTGTGTGTGTGTGGCTTCCTGTGTTATTTGCGATGATGTTGTCATATATTATGGCATGGGGCAGATTACAGTGAGTTGAGTATTAAGAGCTGATATTTACAGGGCAGGTTGAATGCTAAAGGGTTAATGTAATTCTACAGAACAATGGCTTCTTTATAATAGCACTGTAGTAACAAAAAAAATCAGATACTCAAGATTTTTAATTTTAATTTTTCAGTTCTGCCAACTAAAAAGCCCCACACCTTGCCTCAGATTATGGCAAGGGTGCTCAATTCTTTGAGGTATTTAACATACAAGCATACCAGTTAGATATAGCAATACTGAAGTGATGGGTAGCAGGATAGTATTGCAGACTTTACTTGTATAAGTGTTATAACTCACTCCTATCAGTTATAATGTCTTGCTTAGGCCATTCACCATGATGTCATTAGAATTCTCTCCGACTTTTACTGATTGACTTCGAGTTCTTTATTTAAGGTGTCTTGCCTAATTCATTTGTGTTACCGGGGGTGTCTTACTTACTCTACAACATCACCCACTTTGAGATTTTTTTTATTTTTATTAGTAAATATTTTATTTTATTTCTTAGTATTCACCCCCTCTTTCTGGCAAGTTTTCCTCATACTGAACTTTATATTACTTTCATTTTGGGTCAACCTCTAGTTTTTCCTGTATGTTTTCTTTTTCTGGTAATCCTACTGTGTTCAACTAATTCTTGGGGTGTTGGTACATTAAAGGTATCATACAGTACTTGCGTAAGTTCTTCCTTTCTTGTGGGCATTTCTTCAGTAAACATTTTGTTTAACTGATTAGCCTTTTGTGTTCCCATTTTTTCCTTTTACCATATATATATATATATATATATATATATATATATATCTCAAATTCGTGACCTTATTATGCCATCTTCCCACATTTCTTTTCCATTTTTATATACTCTGAAAAACACTTTCACCAATTTTGAAACATTTTGTATCCTTTTTGTTATTGGTTCTTATTCTTTTTTTTAACCTGGTAACAACTTGTCAGACATCAATTTAATTTTTCTTGTGAACATCAACTCTACTGGTAACATGCCTGTCGGTGTATTGGGATAATGGCATTATCTGTTATACTCTCAAGAATTTTTGCAGGGCTTCTTTGCTCATTTCATGACTTGCTTTTTTTTAAAACTCATACCCACAAACCATTCAGCTTGTCTGTTGACCTTGGGTGATACGGTGGAGTCGTAATATGTTCAATTGAGAACATTTTACAAAATTCTTTAAATTCATAAGTAGTGAATTGTGTACCGTTATCCAAGACTATGGCATTCAGAATGCCATAACTTGCAAACAGTTTATATGAAAAATTCACTGTAACTGTGGAATTTGGTTCTTTTGCAAGTACAAATTTCAGGCCAATTAGTAAAACTATCCGCTACCACAAGATAATATGATCCATTTATTGGACCTGTGAAATCTATATGCAGTCTTCACCAAGGAATATCTGCCTTTGGCCAAAGTTGTAATTTCATGTGAGGTAATTTTGCTGTCAGAGCACAATCTCTTTTATTAATTTTTCAATGTCTTGATCCATTTTGGTCCAGTATACATAGCTTCACAAAATAGATTTCATCCTTGAAATTCCTGGATGTACACTATGAAATTCATTTAATATCCACTTTTGTAATATGCTAGGTATTACTACTCTTTGTGCAAACATCAGTACTCTATCACATAGCAAGTAATCGTTCAAGTCTGGATTGCGTTCTAAAAATCGTCTATCTTTCTTACTTTCTTTTAATCAATTTTTTTTTTTTTTTTCAAAATAAACATGTGTTCTGCTTTTACTTTTATTTTTTCCAGGGTAATGGTAGTTTGAGTAATACTTTGCATAATATATTTTTAATTTCTATTTAACTTTTTAATGCTTCAATAACAGTGTGCTCAAATGGTTTAGTATTTTTTTGCTATCAATCTTGATAAACCATCAGCATGCCCTAATTTTTTGGACAGTTGGTATTTCACCCTCAAATCATAATTTAATAAGATGGTACCACAGCATTGTAAGCTATTTGTTGAATGCATAGGAATTCCTTTTTTTTCTTAACCATAAATTGATAATAGAGGTCTGTGGTCCATCTGTAAATAAAAACTCCTTCCATACATAAATTTATGAAATTTTTTCACTGCAATATTATTGCTAACACCTCTCTTTCAATCTGGATATAGTTTTTTATTTTCTGCTGATAGTAGCAAACGCAAAGCATGTGCAATGGCTTTCATGTTACTGTCATCATATATATGTAGAATTACTGCTCCTATACCATAGTCAATAGCATCTGAAGCCAACACAATTTCTGCTTTTGGATTGTAGTGTACTAATGATAAGTCTGATGTTAACATTTTCTTGATTTCTTCAAACACCTGACACTTAGTCCAATTCTACTTTACACCTCTTTTTTTTTTACAAAAAAGAAATTGTTCAGTGGAGCTCTCAAATTCTGCATATTAGGTATATAGATTTGATAATAGTTTGCTAGTCCTAGAAATTCTTGTAACCTAGTAATGTTTGTTGGAGGCATATTCTTAATTGCACTTGCCCACAACAGATTTGGTTGACAACCAATTTTGTCAATGATCTGTTCTAGATACTTAATTTTAGGAAAAAACAATTTGCACTTTTCCTCACCGAGTTTGAAAACACTTGTCTTTTTTCAAAAAATCTTTTCATATGCCCAATATGTTGTTCCTTAGATATACTTTTAATTAATATATCATCCAAATAAGCAACTGCAAAATCACAATCTTCAAGCATGGTATCTATAGCTTCTTGAAATATAGCTGGAGCCACTTTTATCCCAAAAGGAAGTTCCTTGAATTTATACAATTCCTTGTGCATATTAACTCTGAACATTCTTCTTCAACCTTTATTTCCAAATATGCTTCAGAAAGATCCAGCTTCAAAAATTTTTTTCCACCATTTAAATTTGCAAAAATTTTCTCTGAATTTGATAATGGGTAGTTATAAGATTCTAAAGATTTGTTTAAACCTGTCAAAAAAAATACGCACAAACACAAATTTTATCATATTTTTCTTTACATACACTACTAGTGATGCCCATTTTGAATGGTCAATCTTTTCAATTACACCTATTATTTTCAAGTGTTTAATTCTTTGTTGACACGATCCAAAACTGTGAATGGTACACTACATTTTAGTTTAAACACTGGCATCAACCCTTTTTTTCCCCACTTGAAATTTAACTTTGGAACACCAATAAAAACTCATCTGACAGAATATCTGGAAAACATTTTTTCAATTCTTCCAGTAAATTTTCACACTGCTTTTTTTTCTTTTTTTTTTAAACTGGTAGCTTGTCCATTTACATTTTTGCAATAAATATTTATAGGTAAATCCCATAACTCAAATAATACCATCCAGTCAGTACCGAATAAGTTTCTAGTATTTAAACTTAGCTTTTACACACTAGTTAAAAAATGAAACGATACAAGTCATTTCATCAATAAAAAATAATTTCTTACCTGACACGCCACATGCAATTTTCAAAGATCTTTTTGATATAGGTTTTCAGTTTACTTTCCATGTGTCTTCATTTTGTGATAATCATTACCAGTATCTAGTTGTATTTTTACATTCTCATTATTAATTTTCACATACACAAATTTTCTTTGACATCCTTTAATTATTTTTTCCATTGCAATGCTCTGTACAAAGTTTTTTTTCTGTGAGAACTTTTTCTTGCTTTAATTTTACAGTGCGACTTTTTGTCCTACTTTTCCACACTTGTAGCACTTTGAATTCTGAAAGGGACGGTAGAACACAACCTTCCACATCTGAAACAGGGATTATTTTTTTCTTTTTCCTAAATTATTCGCAACATATTTTTTTTAATGTGGATATCTTATTTTGGACCTCCCAAGCTGTTTTTGAGTGACAACAGGAAAGAGTTTAATAATGAAAGCTACCGAAAGATGAATGAAAAATTAAACATTGAAACCTGTACTACTGCTGCGGAAAGTCCATTTAGTAATGGTACTGTGAAACACCACAATCTGATAGTGGCTGAAGCAATGAAAAAAAAACCCATTAGAAAATGGGAAATGTGAGCCAGAAATAGCTTTGGCTTGTGCTGTTAGTGCCAAAAATTCACTTCAGAACCAGTCAGGACATAGTCCTAATGAACTTGTATTTGGTTTCAATGTAAACATACCATCAATTTTGACTGATAAGTTACTTGCACTGGAGACTGCAACAACCAGTGACATGGTTAGAGCATTTAGCTCTACACACAGCATGGAAAAGCTTTATGGAAGCTGAAGCAAATGAAAAAATCTGGAGAGCATTGTGATCCTATGTGAGGACTTATGTGGATGAAGATTTTTTGACTGGTGATAATGTATAGATGACAGAACTATGAAGGATAGTGTGGTCCTGCCAATGTATTGGACAAGGAAGGTCAGTGTGTGTTGATCAGGCAGGATGCATCTATGTCACATAATGAAAGTAAACAACAAAAAAAATAAAAAAACAAAAAATTGGGAAGCATGAAAAATAAAGGATATAAAAATTCATCAGATGAAATAAAGGAAATCTTGGATGAGGAAGATGAAGAACAATAGTAAAAGACTTAATGGTAATATTGGAGAATTAAAAGACAACAATGAAAAACCAAGTAGAGACTTATAAAATAAGTGGAAGTGATGAATGGAAATGAGGAAAGATTATGAGTATACAGCCAAAATCAAAATATAGCTATTGGCTGAATATAATACCAGAAGAAGGACAAGATCCTGTCTGTATTAATTGGGATCAATGGAGAGAACTACTCCAAGTCAGAGATGGAGTAAATAATCAAAATCATCAAGAACATGTAGTTTTGCTCACATCTGAGGAAGAACAAGCTAAAGATGTGGTTGATGTAAAGAATAAAGAATTAGGGAATATGAAAAATCATGAGGTATGTGAAGGTGTGCTCTATACAGGTTAGAAATGCATATCAACAAGATGGGTGATGACTGAGAAACACAAAGACAATAAAAAGATAATGAAGGTCGGTCTTGTTGCACATGGTTATGAAGAAGATTTTCATAACTTAAAAACAGACTCTCCAACATGCAGTCATGAAGCTATGCGTCTTGTGATGTTAACAGCTTGGATTGACAGATTGAGACTCTTGATTTCACCTCAGTGTTTCTGCAGGGTGATATGCTGGGAAGAGAGGTTTTTCTTAGACCACCATCTGGTGTGTGTCCAGAATGACAAGTGTGTAAAGAGATGCATCTATGGATTAAACAATGTGCCCCATGTGTGGTACAAGAAGGTTAACCAAGAATTAAACAATCTGAAAGGAATAGCAAGTGCCTATGATAATATACTATTTCTTTGGCATGATGTAACTGGTAATTTGACTGGTATTCTGGCAATGCATGTAGATGACTTTATATTCTGTTGAAATGAATCATTTAAGAAAAATGTGATCACAGAATTAAAAAAAAAAGAATATTAGGAACTCATCAAAACAGAACATTTAAATTTCTAGGATTAAATGTCAGTCAAAAAATGGAATCATTATCAATCAATATCTTTATGTATCATCCATATCACCCATAGAGATAAAGAAAGGAAAGTACTTGAGGAAAAAATGATGAGTTGAGCCATGATGAGAAAACAGAAAAAGATTTATGGGTTAAATGATGTAGATAACTACTCAAACATGACCTGACATATCATTTGATGTCTGCAGAATGAGCAATACTGGAAAACATCCTAAAGTGAAGATGCTCTTTGATGCTAATAAGTCTTTTTCAAAGTTAAAATCTAAGATAGATTCTATATCTTTTCCAGAGCTGGGAAAACTCTCAGAACTGAATGTCATTTGTTATTCTGATGCCACACAGGTTTGCCTAGAAGATGGATCTTCCCAGGGTGGTTTTATCATCTTTGTTTGTGGTAGGAAGAACAAAATGACCCCTATGTGTGAGTCGTCAAAAAAACTTGACTGAATAACAAAAAGTCCATTAGCCTCAGAGACTCTTGCACTTAGTGAAGCAGCTACAGGAGATATTTCAATTACCCAGATTGCCTGAGGTTCTTTGCAAGACTGATAATGCATCTCTGATAGAAACTATAAATTCATCAAATTTTGTGAGTAATCAAAGTCTGAGAGTTGATGTAGCTAGAGTAAAAGAAATGATGATGAAAAAAGAAACTGAATGGTTCAAGGGTCATGAACAGATTGCAGACTGCCTAACAAAGGCTGGGGCCTCATCTGAGATTCTGAGAGACTTATTCCTTTAATAACTATTTTCATATTTTATAGGACTGTAGTATTCACAAGAAGACACCAGCAATGTTTAAGTTTGAGTTGTCTAACTTTGTATCACTTTGATATGTAGTTGCATCCCTTGTTTTGTACTTATGTAGTAGTTTAGTTTTGGAATAAATATGGTGATTCACAACTATGTGTTGTCGTCTCTGTATTGTTATGAGTGAACTACACCAACACCATAGTCTTTGGTGGCAACTGGTCTAGGAGAAAGGACAACTCTGAATTCAAAACCTGTGTGGTTGGTAACTAAACCAGCTCTCCCACCAGACTCTGGTCTGGTCTGGTCTGGTGAGGAGATTAACTGGAACCCCAGCAGCAAAAAAAAAACAAAAAAAACAAAACAAGAGCTATTAAAGGGTAGATGAACAGCCAGCCATCCCAACTATGGTTTAAATAGACTGACCAACCTGCAAGTGGCCAAGTGTGGTGAGTATGGCCACACCCATGAAGACAGTCAATCAGGGAGGAGTGAGATGGCTTTTGATTTGAATATAATTTAACATCTTTTGTATCTAAAACTTAGACTTAGGTGCAATGTTGATTTATATTTAAATTATATTTAAAAATATCATATGTAAAACTCTACACTCTTCAATTTGAGACAGTAAATTTAGTTAATGTTCCTGTAAAGTCTTAAGCTTTATTATGCAAAATTATCCAAGTAAATTAATTTTTTTATATGTGTCTTAATATTAAATCTAACCATTTATTTTACCCACCACATTTAAATTCAGTCTCTTTTGGGCATGATGAGTTAATGATGCTTGTGATAGAATAGGAAAAGAACTGCCTAGCCAAAGTTATCATGTAAAAGTACACAATAAAGCTGGATCTACCTTCAAGCAAAATAAAAAGTTTGAAATAAGGGGAAGTGCAGTACAACATGGTATCTGTTCAAGTCTGGGCAGCATAAAAAAAAAAATTTGTTAGGAATAAAAACTTATTCAAGATGCTGTTGCCAATCCATCTCTAACTCTGAAAGAGTAGCAGACTTCAGTGGTTAATGTTGAAGTTAGTGTACATATTAACACAGTTTCCAGAGAACTGCACAAAACTGGTTTGAAAAGCAGAGTGGTTTAAAAAAAAAAAAAAAAAAAAAAATAGTAAAAGCCATTACCGAAAAATGAATACATTCAGATGAAATTGGTTTTTGTAAAAGCACACATCAGTCACTCAAAAGTTAGAATGGCTAAAAAGATATTGTGGTCAGACAAAACCAAGTAGAATTATTTGGCAAAAATTCAAAATGTGTAGAAAATTGGCACAATTCACCATTATCAAGGATGGGAATGAATCTGTGAAACTTTGTGGAAATTTCTTATCCAGGCAAACAGATTGTCATCATGCAGAGAACAAGGGACAATGACATATATCATCAAATTCTTGAATTTATTGCAGTCAGCCAGGAAATTCAATTTTAATTCTAATTTAGACTTTCACTTGACAAAAAAAAATAAAAAAAATACAGCTAAATGCTACTTAAAGATTTCAGATTAAAAAGAATAAAAATTCTGCAATGGTAAAGTTAAATCCCTATTACTGAAAGATCTGTGGTAAAAGTTTAAATTGTATGTATGACATAACCAAATAGTTTTGCTATGAGGACTGTCATGAAATAATTTTTGCCTGATTCTAGAATTTACATCCAACTAATGTAAGCTGACTTGTGCTACAGAATCACAAACAAAAAAGTGCATCAAATAACAGAAACAAAATCACTTGACTGCCAACAGTGGTAACAAATAAAATGGATTGTTAATATTTTCTCTTTGAGTTACATGCACAATCAAGATGGAAGGATGTAGGGAAACAACTAATATTACCACTACCAGTGTATACAATCATTGAAACACATGAGATTTCTAAGTATTGATTAAAAACAAGATTATAAACTGAGGATATGCAATGCAAGTTTTATGTAAAATTAATTTCTAAAAATATAACTTCTATCTCGCACTAAATGTTTTTGCTTTTGTCAAGAATGTTTAGCTGTAAAGTGTTACTTGATACAAAAGTTTACTCATTTAAAAAGTTTTATGAATAACAAAAATTTTGTAACCTTTTACCCCAAAGAATTTTTGCAATGCTGTATCTGCATAAAGTATCAATCCAATTTAAATCCAGGATTTAGGTCAAGTATTTTAAAAATTCAGGGGGGGGGGCACTTAATCTTGAACTAACTATAATAGCCTAATATGTATATACAAGTGTGGATCAATAAGTACATAGCCCAACAAAGTTATTATAGGTAAACTTTGAACTATGTGATTAATAATCATCAATGAATTAAGTGCATTGACAAGAAATTATATTTAATAATACAAATTTGTGGTACAAATTCTTTTATCATTAAGCTAAAGACTTCTTAATATATCTACATTTGTACAATTGTTTTTAAGTCCTAAGTGTGTTCAATTGCGTTATATATATATTTTTCTGCAAACTGCTGTGTTGATCAGAATGTTCTGAATCTTCTTCCCATTTGTCCATGCTAGAACTTTCGATAATCTCACATGGATTGGATTTTTGTATTCCTTCCTCGTTTATTAAGCAAGAAGAAATTTATTCAGAGTGTGAAGTCTTTTTTTTGCCTAGTTAGCCAAACTTCAACCTGAATCTGTTAGCAAGGTTAGTGACCTTAAAGCAAAGTTGAATGACTTGGTGCATTCCTGTACAGGTACTCCTGTTTCCTTTTGTCAATCCAAGTGGAACAAGGAACAATATTGGATTATTAAATCACTAAATCAATAAATCTTTGGTTATTACAAAACCTGATAAGGGGTTGTCATTCTTGATTATCAGGATTATGTGAACAAGATGATGACTATTCTTAAGGATCCCTCTGAATTTGTTCAGTTAAGCCTAATAGATGAGTTTGATTCCACATTATTGAGGTTAAGTTCCAAAAACACCTAGTCAAGTGGATTAAAAGTTTTGCCTACTGGCATTTCTAATTTGACTAAACCCTCTGGTTCTATTCGTCCTGTCTCTATGGTTTACCCAAAACATACAGTTGGGGTACCATAGAGACCTTTTCTGTCCATGATAGTGTTTCCTCAACATATATATATATAGCTTGCCATTATATTATAGCCAGTTTGGAAACAATAAAATTCATCTCGTATCAAAGATTCTTTTGAATTCTGATTTTATACAGAATTACCTGACAACTGACAAATTTAAAATGTTCTTTTAATATTTCCAGCTTTTTTACCTGCGTTTCTCTTACAGCTAACAACTTTGTAGGCTTCCATGAAGAAAGTTTATTATCTGATCCTAATAGACCTGACATTTATTTTCGTTATGTAGATGACACTGTCTCTTCAATAACGAGAATGAAGCTGACCTTTTTCTTATGTCCCCCAACAATATCCATCCAAGTTCACACAGGATAAAGAAACCCCTTCCTTTTCTTGATGTCCTTGTTTGTAGAACTTTGGGTTTTCTCACTTCAGTTTACCAAAAATCAATGTTTACTGACTTGTATACCTGTTGGGACTTTTTTTTTTGTTCTATAAAATGTAAATTAAATTAAGACTCCTACTCATAGGGCCTTAATGATCTGTTCTAAAACCAAGATGGATGATGAGATCAGGTTTATTACTACTACTCTCTGCAACAATGCCTATCCATTGGACATTGTTTAAGAATAAAATTTCAGAATTTAATAAAGTCAAACCTGCTTCAGTATAGAGATGCCCTGTATACTTACATATTCCTTGGCTAGGTAGTATTAGTGACAGTTATGCTAAGCTGGTTTCCAGAGCAGTTCGACAATGCTACTTTTCTACTAACACTTCTCTACTAAACCTACTCTTGCATCCCTGTGGAAAGACATTTTTCCACCTCACCATAATAGTTCCCTGATTTATTTATTTAAATGTTGTTGCAGTTTGTACTACATAGGAAGAATGACTCAAAGGCTAGATGTTAGGATTAAGCAACATGTTTCTACAATAAACTGGAACTGTAATTATTCATCATCAGATATTCTGACCAATACATATGGGTCTTCTATCGTAGAGCACCTTAGAAATAACTGCAATTTTACTGCTAATTTCAGTGTGGACTTGTTTTCTATCTAGAATAGGTCCCACTCTAATTACCACCTAAAAATATTGGAGGCCATATATATTTTATCTGTGAAACTACCTCTTTGCAAACAGAAGGATTTTGTCCTTGGCCTCCAATTGATTTCCATCTAAATCATTATTTTTTATATACTCTCCATTCCTTTTATTGATAATGTATACCTGTTTATTAACCTTGATTTAGCTCTGTTGAGCAAAGTTTGAAACTGGTTAGCAAGCTTGTTTTTCTTTTCTTTTTTTTTTTTTTTTTTAAATTGTTATCATGTGTGGCAATATGAAAAATAAATTTTTTGTCTGTTTATGGCAGTTAAGTTTTGTACCATCAATAATATATATATATATATATATATATATATATATATATATTGTGTGTGTGTGTGAATAAATGAAGAGATCCTAATAACTCTGCCAATAAATAATAAAAATGACCAGTCAGTTTTGTAGTAAAATTTAAAATGAACTTGTGCCGTAACACAATTTTTCTTCTCTCACAGCTGGGCTGATTTAAAACAATCTGAAGACTAGATACAAAAATATCATGATACACTGAACCACTATCAAAAGCAATTAAAAAAAATTCTTATTTTAATTATACAAGAAGAAAAAATAAAATTTGATACACTCATGCCTTACATTTGTATAATTTTCCTTTGACCCACAGAAAAAAAAAAAAAGCCTAAATGCTAACTTTATTTTTTATGGGGAAAAAAAAATAAATGTAGTAAAATAAATCTTCTATAAAGTATAATGAGGGCTTATAACAGATCACTTGACTGCCAACAGTGGTAGCAAATTATTTATTCTACAAGTCAGTCAAGTTGTTATACAAAGCTGAACAATGGAGAACCTGAATTTAAATACTAAATTAGGAATTCAACTGAACCTTTTGTATTTGATAGCCACCTCACAAAACATATGAAAAAACAATAGACAAATAAAATAAATCCTTATACAGGTGAGAAAAAGAAAATTTAAATTTTTCATTGCTTTTCTTCCACTAACACAGATAACAAATAAATATTTACATATAGGTTACATTTTTGTGTGTGTGTGTGTGTGTGTGTGTGTGTGTGTGTGTGTGTGTGTATTTATTGGTGTAATGAATAGCAACTTGGAATGAGAGATCAGAGAGACAAGGTCAAATTACATTCACCTATACACCAATACTCTTTGGAAAGGTATGAATATCTTTGTCTCCCTATAGCTATGGATTTAATAATAGAGCAGACTGGACACTTTAGCTTTGTTTGGCACTCAGTCTAGATGAAGGAAAACTGAATTCAAAATCTAAGAAGTGTCATTTGGAGACCTTGCAGCATACCATGTGCATTAGTTCTCTGCATTTGGCTCTTTCAAAAAGTGAGGTTGGTTCTGCACAAGTTTTCACCACTATGATCAAATCATATGTATGGGTAGTCTGGCTATTTGGTTCTGAGAACTGAGCTGTTGGACCCTTGCATGTGTAGAGGACAATGGAAGAGTTCATTTTATATTATATATTACATTTTTTGTGCTATGTTAAATTTCTGTTGATCTTAGTGCATTTAGATAAATTAAATTTACTGTGAAATAAGAATACATTTTAAAGAAACTTATCACAAAGTAGTCTTCCACCACCAAATGGAGATGTTCAATTGCAAAAAAACTGAATGAAAGACAATTGATAACAAGTAAGCACTGTCATTGGGAGAAGAAAAAAAATCCCCTCCACCTACTTCATAACTGAAATAAGAAAAAATATTAAACAGTTATATTAAAAATGTTTATTTTTGGTTGTCTCAATCTCAGCTCATCTTTTAATAATTGCATCAACTTTTGTTTACAAAAGTAGTAATGATCAGAAGCTATAACACATCTAAAATTGTATTGCCACTTCCATTCTTCAATCAACTGGATCAATTCTTTCTTAGAATTTTTGAGAATAAAATATAGTCACCTAGAAAGAAAGAAAATACACCAGAGTTGGAAAAAATAACCATACAATAATACTGATGATTAAAAAAAAGTAATAAATTGTATTGTCTTTAATCAGATGAGACATTTCTCAAAAACTAAATGTGCTGTTTATTCAATATGAAAGTGTTCTAAATCTTTAATGCGTATGATGGCAGTATTTTTCTTGCAAGAACCACCTTGTTTTAAAGGAACGAGTGCAAGAAATTAATACAACTTGTTTGAACTTGAATATATCATGAAATATTGTATTGTGAAACAAAGAAGAATGTTTTTGTGCATATGCATGAGAGCTGAGAATTAAAGGCAGTATGGACAAGAAGTGATTTGGAAAACTAATTTTATTGATAGGGAGAAAAAGAAAAAGAATTTGAATATAGTGGTTATTAATGCAAGAAAATGTATGTCAAAGAAAAAAAAGACATTAAGTCAGGGATGGCTAATGCATATTTAAGGTGAATCAGCAACTGTAGATTATAGATATTTTTTTCTGTAAGTATTCTAGATATTTACTAAGGTTTAGTAAGTCTGATGCATGGTTACAGCAGTGGAGATACTCAGGCTCATTAATAATTGCTTGTAAGAGTAACCAGCTAATTTTCACTTCATAGCAGTTGTTATAAAGTATAAGTCATTATGAAGAAAACTATTTTTAAGTATTTAAAACAATGGCTCCTATCCACCACAAAAAATCATTTTCAAGTTTTTATTCCATAAATATATATAAGTACTGACAAAGATCCACTAAAAATGAGTATACATGATGAAAAAAAATACCCCAAACTAAAAATCAAAGTTTTATCATCAAAATCTTTATATTATCAAGAGGAAAGACCAAAGGATTTTTTTAATTATTTTTAATCCTTTTTTAGAACTTTCAAAAATTTGGTTAAAAATGATTTTTTTTGTGTGTCAGCAGGTGACCATTAATTAATAAGTTTTAGCATCTTTTTGTGATGAAAAAACATTGATTTGGAAATTTTTGCAAAAAAAAAAAAAAAAAAAAAAAAAATTGTTGGATTTTAATTAAACTTTCTGGACTTATTCACAAATGAATGCAATTATTTTAGAAAATTTTTTTTTTCTTTTTGCATATTAAACACACACTTATTAAATTTTGAGAAATTAATTTTTGCACCACTTAATATTTATATTAGTTATATGCAGAAGTTCTTGGAGAATTTAAATTATCAATTACTTTTTTTTTTTGTAAAACTGAAGTTCCAGTTACCAAAAATCTGCTCTGAATTAAAAAAAAAAAATGCAGTAAAACTTAGCCATTATTTAATTGCTTTTATGAGTAAGATGTATTCTGAACATTATTGCCTTAAGAAAAAAGAATTTTTTTGATGAATTATTTTCATTTTTTAAAAATTTTAATTATAACAATTTGTAATCAGAACAAACATATGTATTAATTTATAGCAGTTAGATGATATTGTTATTAAATAAAAACTATATTTACTAATCATAAATGGAAAAGCTTACAATTTAGTGATCACCAGTATGTTAAAATGAATTTTGAATTTTTGTGTACAAATGTGCCTATTTTTTGAAAAATGGACATCCATTATGACATTATCAGAAAATGAGAGCAGTAACCAGAGTAAATTTAAAGTCAAATTACTTAAATTTTTAAGATTACTTGGCAGTTAAAAAATTATATATTAAAATGGTGCTCACATTATATTTGTGAAGTTATTTCTACAGAAACCTGTAGAAAAATTTTCACACACGAGTCTATCAAGATAGTTGTCAATACCTAATAAAAACACCCACCTCCATGTTAAAAAATGCTTTTCTACAAGATTTTAAACTAAAAAGTAATATTTGTTTCAAATCAGATTAATTAAAATTTAAATCAGCTAATATTCCTCAAAGTTAAAGTTTCAGAAAAGTACATTTTATTTTTGAAAGAGTTTTTAATAAAGAGAATTACATTGTGCTGAAAGAATTGTAAATATGGCTAAAATCAGCCATTTTAAAAAACTTCAATTTAAATTCATTTTGAAATACAACAAAGTATTTCACTTATTAGAAATTAAGTATAAAATAAAAGCTTCAATAATGTAACCCTTAGGTATCACATTTCTTTGGAGGTACTTACATGAGTGTGCATTTATTTTCCTCAAAGCCTGAATATTTGAGAAATCTTATTAAATAAAAAGATGCACAATTTGGCTTTCCTTTGTTTGCAAGACCCTTTGTGGCAGAGTTGCAAGCTTGAATCCTACTGTAAGGTGCATCTTTTCTTTAATAAAATTTCTTTAATATTTAGGCCAGTTGATGATAATACACTGTTTAATTAATAAATAGAGAATTTACTCAAACATTACTTTTAGTGGACACCCATATTTAAGTAATAAAATATGTCAGATTAATAAATAAAAAAAATCCATTATTTCTTATATATATATATATATATATATATATATAGACACACAGTGCAACCTTGGTTCTTGAATGTCTTACATGTCAAACAAATTGGTTTTCGAACAGAAAATTAGAGATAAAAATGCCTCAGTTATCAAAGAAAATTTTGGTTCTTGAACAACATTGCCGAACTGAGTTAACCCAAATGAAATAATTTCCAAGTTGACCGCTGTGTTGTATACATTTGTGTGTTATGGTATGCTTTACTTTTCCAATTTTATTGTACTATGACCTTTTTCTCTACATTGATTCCTATCAGAAAAATAGTTTTGGTTTATGAACGGCATTCACGAATGAATTAAATTCATGAACTGAGGTTCCACTGTATATATCTTAGTGTTATAAAAGTTGTATTTAATGTTTGAGTAGACTATTTTTTCTTAAAAAAAAAACAACAAAAACACCAAAACAAAAAACACCAAAACAAAAAACACCAAAACAAAAAACACCAAAACAAAAACACCAAAACAAAAAACACCAAAACAAAAAACACCAAAACAAAAAACACCAAAACAAAAAACACCAAAACAAAAAACACCAAAACAAAAAACACCAAAACAAAAAACACCAAAACAAAAAACACCAAAACAAAAAACACCAAAACAAAAAACACCAAAACAAAAAACACCAAAACAAAAAACACCAAAACAAAAAACACCAAAACAAAAACAAAAAAACAAAAAAACAAAAACAAACAAACTAATGTAATTGACTAGCTTGGGTTTTTGTGAGTTTTTAATAAAGAGAATGTGCCCTTTAGAAAACTCAAGTCGGTAGACATCAATTACATTGTTTATACAAAAAAAAAGAGATGATGTCCACTGAAATGTGTATCCACTAAATATAACATTTATAGTAATAAGAAATAACATTAGATTATAAATAATAATAATAAAAAAAAAAATATCAATGAATTCCTTATGGCTCTCCTTTTTCTTACTGATACCTTTTGGTGCTAAGCACCATACGCCCATAATAAAATGGGACCCAACACTAACATTCCTAAGGTGTGGTAATACTTCTCACTTTGAGCACTAACTGCCTATGGATAATTTACCATTATACATATAAGAGGTTTGTACGTATATCACACATACAGTGTATATATAAATATATGCAGATTTATAGATAGATAGATAGATAGATATGTAATTACAGAAACAATAGTAGAGCATTCAGTCAAGATCAATTTTGCAAGGAACTACTTGCTTATCACTATTGTAACTAGTGTCAAGAACCTTTTATTGTATACATGCATTAAGTGATGAAGTGATGTGCAGATATTGTCTGCCTTTTAATGTCATTAACCTCTTACAAGTGTTCCTTATGGCTTCATATGTGATCTCTATAAAATTATTTCTATTGGCTTATTGATTTACTGATATCTTGTGAAGTAAAAACAGCACTTTATATCACAAATATACAAGACTGATTTGATCCCAAACCATTAGTAGTTATCATGTCAGGTAACTATTTCTCTTATTCATATATTAGGGGATGCTGAAAAGTTCTTGACTCAACCCACTTCCCAAAATATGACCAAATGACAGATTTTTTGTAAAAAAGATTCTTTGATATAGAATGCCTTCATTTAACTATGTATATATTGACATTCCCTTAAAGCACATCTATAATATCTTTGCCAAGCTATGTTGCAGAATATATTAGGTTGGTGCAAAAATAATGACATAATAATATTGTTTTTTGACGTTAAAAAATACGTCAAAAAACGACATTATTACGTCATTATTTTTGCACCAACCTAATATATCACAGACTCTACTGGGTGAAGTAGGGTAATTGTTTCCCCAATAGCACAAGTGGTCATTGTTTGAATCCAATTAAAATCCAGAAATTTAAAT
The DNA here is from genome assembly GCA_963932145.1 of Acanthosepion lycidas. Taxonomy (NCBI): domain Eukaryota; kingdom Metazoa; phylum Mollusca; class Cephalopoda; order Sepiida; family Sepiidae; genus Acanthosepion; species Acanthosepion lycidas. Next base: position 39,386,765 of record OZ010574.1, read on the forward strand.
ACTAACTTTCATCTACTTCCTAATCTACTGCTGATTGGATTTGATTAATTTTTATTTGTGTGAATGGTTGCATGAATTTGTGCTGTAGTATGCCAACTTTGGCACAATACAGCATCTGTTAAACTTGATGAGGACCCAATTCACTCTCAATGGCTTTTGAGACTAGCACACTCACTTCTATGTCACCAGTACTGCTCTTTAGACAGCAACATAATAAAAAAAATTAAATAGACATCCGGAATTGATTAATACAAATAATCTATAATCATAAAGTGAAAAATATGCAAGTGTGTGTGTGTGTGTGTGTGTGTGTGTGTGTGTGTGTGTGTGCGTAAAAATAAGATCAAAGAATACATTAGAAAGAATTTAATAATAAACCAGGAAGATTATACAGAACTATGAACACACAAATTTGTAGAGTTGCAATTAGTTTGACTGATTTGTTTTTTTACAGCTTATCAACCTTTTTAAGATATTTTAAAGCCGATACATTTTTGAATTATAAAAATTCTATTGTAGATAATGATTTTCTGACACAAATCATGCTATTTAAACCAAATCTAGGATGAGAAGAGGTGGATTCATTCCTTTCCCAAGGGTATTTGCACATATAATGATTCCGAATAGAATTTGGACTTGGCTCTCCAAGCTTACAACAGCTGGTATTTCTGAGTGGTCACGCATATAGGCATTGATACAGTTTCAATGTGATATGGTTGTAAGATCAGTTGCAATTAGAAGTTGAACATTTCCATTTTATTTTGAAAGAGAAAGCTTGAAAAAAAAAAGTTCATTTTTTTTTTTTTTTTTGTTTACAGTAAATCATAAATGGTTTCATTATCTTATTGACATTTTAGGGACTGTTTCTCCATCTTTTTTCAATGAGCAGAAAATAGAAAAAGAAAAAAAATTACTTAAAAATTTATAGAAAAAAAAGAATGAACCGTAAGTATAAAACCTTCATTTATAAAAATAAATTTAAAATAGAAAAAAAGAAAGCAAAATTAAAAGCAATAATAGAAAACAAAAATTAAAACTTAAATGTAAAAAAATATAATTTAAAACATTTGAATAAAATAAACCAAATGTTAATTAAATGTGTGAATGTAGAACTTTATGACAAAATCAGGCAGTCAAACATGTATAGCATAGTCACAGGTATAACCTTTTTAAGAATGTTTGGGATTGAGTGCTTGCAGAATTAGTCTGTTTTGAGACATTTCATGAATTTCAAAAAAAAAAAATAAATAATAATTTATACATTTTGATCCTAAAGAATTTCTTTTTAATATGTTCATCATAATCAATTTTCTTATTACATGTTGCAACATATGTATGAATTTGAGAAGAAAGAAAAACTAATTTTATACTTTATATTGTTAAACACAAAAGTGATATCAACTAAGTTAAAGATCTCAGAATTTCCTTCATGTTATCCTCTTAACTAGGATACAAGCTGAAAGCTCTTATAGCAGATACTCATATATAACATCTTTATTTTACTTCCAGTTTCTGTTTATAAAGGTTTTAAAAAGGTATATTCTCTCAAGCACTACAGTATGAAGAGTCCAATTTTTAAAAAAACAAAAAAAAGCATTCTCCTACAAAAGGATGTAGGAAAGCTTTTACAGAAAGTTTGCTTGGTTCCTGTTGAAATTTTTGTGTTATATGGTCACAGACAGAGCTCACCTTTCTTAACTATCTCCATAGTGCTGAATAACAATAAATGGATACATTTGATATAAGGAAACAGCTCCTCCAGTAGACAACTATCTTTCTTTCTATGTGTTGTGTCTCAGGATGTAGGTGATCATGGCTCTCCAGCTCCCTCATTCCCTTGCAGCTCTCAACAAGTTCCTTCCCTCTGCTACCTATGCCAGACCATGTCATCTCTCAATCCCTCTATTCAACCCGTGATATCCTTAAGCATTCGTCTGTAGAACTACATCTCCGTTGCCAAGTCTACATCACACAGCCTTAACCTAATCTGACACAAGGCCATAATATTGGAATTGCTAGGGGTGTGTGACTTCACTAGCAAAAAAAAAAAAAAAAAAAAAAAAAAAGTATGTGTGTGTGTGTGGGTAATTCAAATTCTGCCTGGTTTCATTTGATATTGACAAATACTGCAATCCTTTTGAAAGCAAACTTATGCTCTTGTGCAGTGTTTCCAGAAATATTTTTGGTCATAGCTCTGAACATAGCTGTCAAGCCAAAACTATTTTATCAGGATAGAAACGCATCTTCAATATTTCTTCATTTAGTTTTATTTCAATAAAACTTCCTTTAAATCAATAAACCTCAATATTATGTAGATAGAAAAAATAAAAAGGCACAATTTCATGTAGATATTTCATGTACATATTATGCACAGGAGTTATACAAAAACAGTAATGCTAGAAGTGAGTAAGCGATGATTGCATGATTGCATCAGGTTCCAGTCATCTCGGCATTGGATGTGAACAGACCGGAATGCGTCAAAAGTTTTCATACATTTATTGATGATTTATTATTCCCAACTATTTTCAGAATCTCAACGAAGCTTTTTATTTAGAAAAGAGTTATATAAATACACAAGGTCTGTTCAAAAAGCATTGGGACTGATGCTATAAAAAGAAAGCTACAACACATATCAATTGGACATTTAATCTCCTTTGAAGTAGTCCCCACTTCTAAAGCCACACTTTATCCAGCATCATTTTCCAATGATAGAAGCACTCCTGGAGCTACTTTTTTTTTTTTGAATAGCAAACAGCTACCTCATTACCTTCACTTGGATTTCCTCAATATCTTGAAATCTTATTCCTTGTAAGTAGGATTTGATTTTTGGAAAGAGGAAATAGTTGCAAGAACCAAGATCTGAGGAATGTGGTGCTTGGCCAAAAACTGCTTCACAAATTGCACCGATGGCGTATTTTTATAGTGGAGTTGCCACTTACTGGACATGTACAATTTTGTCCTTTTTGATGAACAATATCCAAGAAATGCTGCAACATGTACTCCTTGATTACTGTTTGACCAGGTGGAGTATACTCATGATGAATATTGCCCTTGTAGTCAAAGAAAACAGTTAACAGTGTTTTCATATTGATTCAATTCATTTGTGCTATTTTCAGTCTCAGACAGTTTGGGGCCTACCACTGCAAAGATCAAGCCTTGGTTTTGGGGTCATAGCTATAGACCAACAATTCGTCACCAGTTATGACCATTTTCAAAAAGTTTTCTGTGGTGTATTGAGACGACCACACTCTACACACTTTCCTTCCAATCACTGTTATAAACAATGGAAGTGAGTGAGAACGTTATAACAGTGTGGGTGTGCAATATGAGTTCAATATTAATCTATGTTGAGTGGTTTCACACTGGGTACTTTATCTGTTACCATTGCGACAGTCCTGGTATGTTTTAATTGAATCTTATATTTACACTTTTTTTAGTTTTTAATTTTTTTTTTTTTAAATTCGGAGTTACTGCTATTTACATTATTTACACTGAGACTATTGTCTTCATCTTTGTTGTTACTGTCACAATGTTTTGGCTGTTGTGCCCTCCAGCCTTCATCAGAAGGCACAACAGCCAAAATGATGTGTTAATAACAGTAAAATTGAGGACAATAATCCAAAGTAGACAATAACTCCTCATACTCTAAAGATTATACATTTCAATAGTGTAAAGAGTAACTACTAGAAATGAAGTGTTTAGAGCCTTATTCACCAAATAATTTTAAAAACAACAATTTTGATGTCCTGGTTTAAGATTATACATTATTTACATAAATTGTTGTTTATCAAAGTTTGTGTATAAAAGTAAGTATTTCACTTATTGTAGTAGATTTATTGTTAATTGATTATTTTTTATTATGGCTTTGCAGGTTATTTAAACCCAGGAAATAATTTTAGATTGTAAAAATTGTTTTTGGAGATAATAATTTTACTAATACATGTACTACTAATTAACCCATAGCTGGAGGAAGAAGAGATGGATTCATACCTTTCCCAATGATGTTTGTGCACAAGTGAATATAATGAACCTGACTGGAATTGGAACTCAGCTCTCTGATTTCTAATTCTGAGCCATTATCCATTACACCACTTGCACACACAAGCTTACAGTATTCGGTATTTCCAAAACTGACCAAGTTCAATGTTGCTTAACTTTAGTGATTGTACAATAACCAGTGATTCAATGGGATATGGCTGTAAGCCTATTGGTAATTGGCTCAAGTTATCTGATACTATGGATCATAAAGTAAAATGAACATTGAATTAATTCTTCTAATTTAAAAAGATTCAGAAAAATTCTTCAATTTGGGAAACATCTTAAATTAGAGTAATCTGCAATTGTTTGATTTAATTAAGGATTAATGTGTCTTAATGTTTTTAGTGGTTATATATTACTGAGAAAAAAGAATGGCAGAATGAAGAGTTTGTAGGGGTTGAGATTATAAAGAAACTGCCAGTATCTGCACTGCATTGATATTCTTCACAGAAACATTGCATATTAGCACAAAAGACAGGAAAGATAAGTAATGTTAGCAAAAGGAAATGTACAGAATTAACTCTTTAATAATTCAAAGGAAATCTGTTAAGAGATAAAGAAATTCTTCCTTATTTTATTTGATATTTGTGTGGTTGTCTAATTATTTTCTAAGTTTTAGGTACATGGTTTCATTATACTTTTCTTATTAAAATGGCAGAAATTAAAAAAATTCGGGTGTGAAAATTAAAGGGTTTTACAATGACAAAAAAAAAAAAAAAAAAAAAAAGATTATAGACAGAAAAAATAAAAACAATTACTCCATTTTGATGGGTGACTTAAATGCAAAAGCAGAGACAAGATAGAGAATGCAGTATAGAAAAACTTGGAATAGGAAATAATGAAAAATGCAAAAGGATAGTTAACTTCTTAGAGATACAAACTGACAATATACATTTTTTTTAAAAGAAAAGGAGCTGTAAAAGGACTTGGAAAATCTCAAATGAGAAACAAAAATATAAAATTGATTTCATAATTACTGACAAACCTATATCTTATCTTTAAAGACAGAACTGTCAATGTGATAAAGAAAGAGTAGGATGCAAAAATCCAGGTCTTCATCCAGTTTACATGCTGCCCAAATTGCAATTCCCCTGGTAACAAACAAGAGTTTTTAAAGCATTCTACAAGACATTATTGTTTACAATTGGCTGGAAATGAAAATTTTGCATGCTTACACTTATAATCCATATTACACAGGAGTGTTTTGACTGAGGAGGTAAATTGTCATTTTCTTCACATAATGTCATTAAGAAGCTATCATAGAATGGTGGCTTGGATAGTAAAATTGATCCTAAACAAAAAAACAAGTGAACATAAAATCATAAAATTTCAGGTAGAATTCAAGATCACCCCACCCCAGGCTTTGTGGAATATTATAAACAACGTAGAAGATATGGATAGCAATTTGGCATAATAAAGAAATCAGCAGAGATAACAAGAAAAACAAATGGAAATAGCGGGGGGAACAAATGGAAATAGGGAAAAAAAAACAAAACAAATGGAAATACTTATAGTCAATAAAAGAAGTGATGAAAAAAAAGGAGAAATAATATGGTTATAAATACTGAAAGGTAAAAGTGAAAATGCAGAATTGAACTAATCAATGAAAGAATACAAGAAAAAAGAAAAAAAAAATGAACCTGAAAAAAATAGAAGCCATCGGAAAAGGAAAGAATTTGAAACATTCTTGATCTGCATTCCAGATAGATAAACAGCAAAAAGCTAAAATACAGAAATGTGAAGTTACTAAATGTAAGAACTGGATGTTAATAACTAAGGAGTACTACGCTAACCTGTATACTTCAAAATTTTTTTAAAAAATACTACAAAAAGCTAATTTAGTAGATACTATTTATGCTTCATAAATAGCAACAAGTGAACTAATATTTGCTTTTCAAAATATTAAACAAAAAAGCATCAAGCAAAATGAAATAGTAACAGACGTTAAAAATGCAGAAGATCTCCACAAAGTAATTGAATATCTATTTTCTTTTCTCAGTAGATCTAGAAAAGAAAGGGACCTCAAAACTTCAGTCTAACAATAGTAATTCTACTTAATAAAAAATGAGATAAGATATTGGCAAATATCACCTCATTATATTACTATTGTACATATATAAATTATTTTAAAAAGTACTTACAAAGAGACAAACAAAACAACCAAGATGAAAATCAGTCATGCAAACAAACAGCAGCATTTAACTCCCAATGAGAGAAAGTTATTAAAGAAAATTATTGGAAATATATATGGCAATTAAACTTTTCAAACATGGTGAAGATAAATCTCAATTTTTTTTACAGCATGCTTTGCAAATATCTTCTGGAAAATGATTATCAGAATGTAGGGATGAATTAAAAGTAATGTGAAAAGACAAAGGAAAGTCTCAAGAACTCTAACAAGCTCAGGAATACATCTACTTAGGGAAGGTGATAGAATTAAAGACAGACCATGAAAATAAGATGATTTATAACAGTGGGTTGGAAAGCATTTAACAAGAACATAATGAAAAGTTTATTGACAATATGCCTAAAACAATGTATAATGTTAACAATAGCTACCAAATATGGAAATTAACAAAATTGTTTAAAAGCAAACTTAGGAACAAGTGAAGATCCATGGAAGGAACAATTCTAGGAATAACTTAGAGAAAGAAAAAGATCAATATGTAACAAGACCAGCATAAGAGATATCATCAATGTGATTAAGCAACAAAGATGGAGGTGGTTAGGTCACATAACAAGAATAAAGGATAAAGGATAATAGAGCAAAAAAATTGGTTAATTGGTGCCCAATGGATAGCAAATGCAATGGGAAAATACCAGACAGAAGATGGAGAGATAGGTTTACTGGTAAGACATGAATAGAGAATAAAACAGTCTTGGTAATCAGATAAATACTAAATTACTATAAAGTAGTGCTGAGGCTTTTTAATCTCAGAATTTGTTGAAGAATCAAGCTCCAATTTTGCATTTATTCATATAGATTCTATTAGGCTGGTGCAAAAATAATGACATAATAATGTTGTTTTTTGACGTATTTTTAACGTCAAAAAACGACATCATTACGTCATTATTTTTGCACCAACCTAATATAAGAATTACTTAATTAGCTATTATGTCTCTCTAACTCTTCAAATGTTGAATGCACAAGTAATTCTAATTTCTATTTTCCCATCTTTACACTATATTAATTTTATCTTATAAATTGTCTCCTGTTCTGTCACCCATGAAATAAAAATAATTTTGTACAGAAAATAAGGATATGCGTATATCAAATCATCTTTAAATTAAGTGGCAGTAGAAAAATTATCGTTGAACTTTTAATGGGTAAGCTTAAACATTAATTCAATACTTAAATGTAGCAATCAATTTTGAGTTCTTCTGTAATTTATTGATGCCAATTGCATCTATTCCTTCCTGGCTATAGTGATGATGGCCAAACCAAGAGTCCTCCACAAGAGCTAGCTTAAATTCCCCCAATAGGGCAGCTTTTAAGCTAGCTGCAATTTTGGATACAAAAGGAAAAATAAGAGTTACTCTCCTTGGACCATGAAACCAATGATAATGGATAATATAATATATATTTTTACACTCACATAATCTGGCAACCCTGAATCTGAGCTCAACAAAAATTGAACCCTGCACCTAACTTTTCTAGGGCTTTTGTATTAGCTATGAATCATTGAAATCAGACCAGTGGGAGTAGAAGAGTTGCTTGGATACACACAGGCACAAACACACTGTACTTTAAATACAAGATGATTTATTTATTTATTTTTTTTAATTTAGACTTTCTTTATTTTTAATGCTTCAGTTGGTTCATCCCCTGGACTTTAGTAGAAATGTAGTCCATTACCAACTTTAATGCATTAATAGCTTTACTTGAAGCAAGTGAAAGACTCATAAAAAAAAAAAAGAAAAAGAAAAAGAGTTTTAGATAATTTCAAATTTCATTAATGAAACCTGGAAAGCTGAAGACATTTGTGCAGATTCAAAACCAATCTACAATTGTACTGAAAACAATAGTAAAAATAATGAAAATTTCAGAAGAAAACAAAATCTGAAATTTACATTTGGGGCAAAAGGTCAATCACAATTCAGATATGAGCACAATTAAATTAAGAATTTTATGAACTTGTAAAAATTGTTTATAATTCCTTCTAGAGATTTTGCCAACACTTATCACTTAGTATATAATTTATCTTTTTTTTCTTTTATCTTTTCACAGTAGCTATTATGAGATAAAGAACTAATCTATTGCTTATAAGATTACACACTTTTGCTTGGAGGAAAAACATTCAATGTTTCAAATATTATACTGAAAAGAATTAAAAAGAGCTTTCTGTTAGCCACCATATACCACCAGTTTACCAGAAACTGATGTGACACCACCTTTAGTCTGGGAAAAAAAAATTGCACTACATATAGTTATGAAGGTAAAAAACTCAAGCTTTGTTCAAACAATTAACCTCTTCCTTTATGACATTACCACACCATTTCAGCCGATTCAATTTGTAAACATTTTTAGCACATTCAGAACCGATTAAGGAGATGCTTATCTCATTATCACAAGTGGTGAGTTTTGATCTAGTTGCCCCCTTTTTATTCTTTTGTAAATAAAATAACAACAGATGATGCCTTACTCATCCTATGCAATTTGTGCCTTAAGACCCACAGAAGTATTTCCATTTTCAGCTTAATGGGGATGCTAATGCTTTCTTTAGCAATATCAAATTAATTCCTGTTTTTTTTATTGCTCTCTTTCTCATATTCTTTCACACTTAGTAACATATTGTGTCTTAGTGGCTTTATTGCTTTGCTTAGGGTTATTTACAGTCCAACTAAACCTGTTGGCCTTTTCAAGTGTCTATTGAGGGATTAATCAATTTCGCTGGGGGTGACCTTGATCAACAGATGCCTGAAGAAGACTGGAGAACACAACAGCTGAAACTGATTTTGATTGATGGATTTGTTTTCTATGGCTCATTGACCCTTTACGGGTTATTTAAAGCCAGAAAGTATTTTTAGATTGTAATAAATTTTTTTTTTTTTTTTGAGAGAAAATTATTCTATGATACAAGTCTTACTAATTAACCCATAGCTGGTGGGAGAAGAGGTAGATTCGCATCTTTCCCAAAGCTATTTGTACATGAGTGAATATAATGAACTTAATTGGAATTAGTACTCAGCTTTTCATTTAACAATTCTGAGCCATTATCTATTACACCACCTGCACATACAAGCTTACAGCCCCTAGTATTCCCAAGTGGTCACCCATCTAGGTACTAATCAGGCTTGACATTGCTTAACTTTGGTGATTGCTCAGAAACTGGTGTTTCAATGTGATGTGTCCATAAACCACCTGAAACATTGTTGTAATAATAACAACAAAGATGATGACACATCAACCTGTAGGTGAGCTAAGCAAGCCAGTAGATGCTAAAAGCACAATGTGGTTTCTTTTGCTTAGGAGGGTAAAGGTAAGAAAACACCAACAAAAGGTTGGAATGTCTCTTCTCACAGTTATAAATAATAGCAGGCAGGTTTACATGAAGGCCATAGATATTACTCTCAATTTTGTAAAATGTTATAATTTGCATATAACATTAGAAATGATTTATTAGAAAGATTCAACAGATTCAATAGAAGGTTGAATTGTTGAAAAATTGGACTATTGAATGAGACAAGTAGAATTGTAGTTTGGTGTGATTTAGTCTCTCAAACTAATGAAAGTGAATTATCTTTACCAAGTGCTCTAAAAATACAGCTCAATCTAACAAAAACCTATTGCTTTTTGTTTTTTATATAAAAAAGCAAAAAGATAAATGCTGTCTAAGATTCTCAAATGAGTCACAATCATTATTTCATTAATTGTTCAGACTAGTAATCTCATCTTTAATATTTTATTGCCAGGTTTCATCTGATAAATTATATACCTGAAGGAAGTTGAAAACTGTATTTGTTATTTAAGTGCTCCTTTTAAGGATCTAAAGATATATATTAGCAAGTACACACAGAGGCCATGAGACAAAATGTGACAAAGCCAGAAAAAAAAAAATGAGACTACTTGTCCAGGCAACTTGTAGAATAAAGGAATATATAATGGAATTCTACAGTGATTTAGTGAAGTAACTGATCACTACAATCTTAACTTCTTTAAGTATAGGGTCAACTATTACCTATCCTATATATCCTCATATGTACTTAATTTTTTTCGTTACGGCCATATCATGTTGAAACACCAGTTCTATCCAGCTAACTGAAATTATGCAACATTAAGTCTAGTCAGTACCATTATGGATGGCCGCTTGGGAATACCAGGTGTTGTAAGCTTGGATGTGCATAGGGTGTAATGGATAATGGCTCAGAATTGGAAATCAGAGTTCCCATTCCAGTTGGATTCTTTATATACACTTATACTTGGAAAAGTATCAATCCACCTCTTTTTAAATAACCTGCAAAAGGTCAATAAGCTATTTAATCATCCTTCCTTTATCCCCTTACAGAAACCTCATTCAGCACTCTCTATAATGTGAACAATAGTATTGAAAAAACTAGCAGAACTACAAAAACAGTAAAATTCATGGGCAGATCAACGATATACTTTTAAAATATTTAATTAACAAAATCTTGAAAAGAAGTTTTCCAGATTCTTTTTTTTTTTTTTTTTTTTTTTAAATCCAAGTTATTCAAAAGCTATTACATGGCCTTATGGGTGATGAATTATTACCACTCTACAACCACTTTCCGCACAAATGTTAGCCTCTACCTATTCTATAACTATTCCCATAGCAAATGTTCAAATTAATGTCAGTTCCACCAGTTCAGACATTTGCAGCTGGAATCTGCAATGCCATGTACACAGGATTAAATCATCCTCATTCCTTTCACATTTCTTTCATAAAGAAGAAGTGTCATTCTGACATGTTCTTCCCCAGAAATGTGACTGTGGAACAGACTCCAAAGAGATTACTTTTCTGGCCTCTACAATCTTAACCTCTTCAAATCTAGGATAAATCAATATCTATCCTACATATCCTCATAATATGCATTTCATCCTCCTTTCTTACACCCTTAAAATCTGTAATCTATTTAAAGTGGCTCTTGGGCCTTGTATTGAAAGAACAATAGCATTATTATATATATATATATATATATATATTCCCCCCCCTTATTTAAAAATTTTTGTTGATTTATTTGGTGACAATTAATACTTGTTATTCAGAGTTATTGATTTTGTCTTAAGTAGACATTAAAGTATAAAATATTAAAACAAATGTTAAACTAATGATTAAACAATAACCTGTGTATAGATTTTATACTAAATACATAAACTCAATGTGCCCACACTTAGATGAAAACTCATTTACTCTGAAGTTCTTTTCATAGTAGGCACTTTGCAAAGTTAAAAACACCTTTTGTGTTACTGAAGATGACAGTGCATAGATCTCCTCCTTTTAGTTACTTTTGCCCAGGTATGTAATTATACCAGAGTGGATTGTCTCACTCAGACTTCTTTGTCGAAGAGAGTAAAAAAAGTTATCATGGTAAGTTGACTGGTTATTGTATACCAAACAAGGAAAAGGATTCATGTTTTCTTAAGGGCAATTGCCTACAAGTAGCCTAAACAGTCATTTCAATTAGGATCACCAATTCTGTGGCATAACTGGTATTTATGCAATAAGTGCACTGGTCCGTATAAGTAAACCTCATTCATTCAAGGAGTATGGGGACATAACTCTCAACACTGTAAGAGTCGTTGCTGTGATTTCTATAGCAAGTAGGTTTTTAGAGCATGGAGTAGCAAACCCATACACTTACACATACAGTTTAGAATTCAGAGTTGTTGTTCTCCTAAACTAGTCATGAACTAAGGCTGAAAACTCAGTCTGCTCAATTAGTTAACCTATAGTTGAGAGGAAAAGAGATGGATTAATACCTTTCCCAAGAGTATGTGTGTGAAAGTAAATGCAACAAACTCAACTGGAATTACATTAATCACTTTAATTTTCACTTAACACATAAATGGAGAAAAAACCCAACTGAACTGTATTTCAATGTACCATTCACTAAATGTAACAAAACTGTTCAATTTTATGATAGACAATGACAAGTATATACTTTACAACAATGTGGAACAAAAGAGATAACAAGACAAATGAAATGAACCATAACAAATACTGACTTCATTTATGTTGTATATAGTGTGATAGGAAGAGAACTTCTGGAAAAAAACAAACAAACAATTGATTCAAGTAAATTCTGCTCTAAATTAGACCAATTTAAGGCAGTAATCATTGAAAAGTATTTGGAATTAGAGAAATGGTGTAATATTTAATTGAGATAATTTAGCTCATTTACTTTTTGGGGGCACCAAGCAAAAATTGTTATAGCTTGGCTAGAAATTGTTACTCATCTGCCATATTTAACAGATATTGTATCTTTAGATTTTCTTTTTTCTTTTTTTTTTTTAAAGGATTCTCTTAATGAAGAAAATTAAATTCCTTGGAATACAGCAGAAAGCACCTTGAGCAATTTTCTACTGAGAAAGATTAAAAAAAAAAAAAAAAATTCTTGGGAGATGTAATGAAGTTAGATGAAAAATGGCCTGTGGAACAAAATGGGAAATGTGTTGCTTAATAAAGTTAAAACTGAAAATAGAAAAATATGTCTTGTTTTTGCTCAAAACCAAATACACAGAAAAATATGCTAAAACCAAATAAACAAAAAAATATTGATGACATGCTGCACAGCACATTTATAAAAAAATGATTTCACAAAGAATGTCCTTGTCAAAAGAGGCAACAAAAGAATCAGATATATGGTATACAGTGGCAAAAATTTGCAACACCCTGAATATGCATTTTAATTAATTATACAGGTAATATAAGTGAATTACAGTGACGGATCAAATATACAGATCTAAGTTTTAAACTATATATATATATATATATATATATATATATATATATATATATATATCACACACACACACAGAGGGTGCAGTGGATAAATTCTCATCTAAATTACACAAAAATGAAAATAACATTGACATCTCATTTTAACATCTATAACAATATTCAAAAATAACTTGAAAGTAAATTTATTCAATAAAATCACCATTGGTTCCAACCATGTCCAGCAGCCCACTTCAGAATATCCTGCAACTCTTCTGGACAGTCTCCTTGCTTAAGTTGGTGAATGCTGCCATAATCCTTGCTGTATCTGTGATGATACAAGGAGTTTTGTTGGTCTCTTGCTCAACTGTGCCTCACAAATAATAATTGCGGGCGTTGCAGTCTAGGGAGTTAGGTGGCCAAATGTAAGGGACGATGTGGTCACAGAAATTGTCTGACTACCATGACTGGGTTCTGGTTGTATGGCATGGTGCAGCATCCTGTTGGCAGATGTAGGGTACTCCAGCAGCCACCCTCTTGACCCAGAGCATCGCTACCTCCTCAAGACCTACATGTTGAGTGAGGCCCTCATCAACAAATTTGGGAGTTCTTTTCTTATCAAATCAATCAGTTTTCAGCGCTGCAATACCTTTGTAATCACTATCAGACTCATCCAACTCTTTCTGAATCCTTTACACTCTTCTTAGAGTGACACCCAAACACCAAATGTTCATATTAGAGCTTCTGACACAAGTGCCAAGCAGTACAGCATGCTGTTTCAAAATTTCTGGTGGAGTGAATTGTGTCACAGATGGTGCCCAACTGACCCTACCATGCACAAAATTAAAATATAAAATGGTGACAATTTAACCATTGCACCGTGTGTGAGTATATATATATATATATATATATATATATATATATATATATATATATATATATACACACACAAACTTTTATCCTATACTAATATATTGTCCTTGGGTATTAATACAGGCCTGTACTATCACAGACATAGGATTATACATATGGTGAAAACCACCCTGCTATATATTATTCCATACTGTTTATACCTGTTGATGCAATACAATAAGAGTTGTAGGTGAGTTAACTGAATGAGACAAGCATTGTTCCATCATGTATATATATATATATATATATATATATATATATATATATATAATATGACATGTCTGGTGATTGTGCTAGCTAGAAAAGTTGTTAAGCATCTTGAATAGCATGTTGAGAAATATGGCCATTGTGTAAATAGCTATTATTATGGTGGAACAGCCCTCCTGTTGCAGGAATGGTAGTAGAATGGGTTGAGCAATGTTCTGGATGTACCTGGCACTGTGGCTTTCATATAGAACAAAGAGACCATCCATATATTTCTGCGTCATGAGACAGGTTTGTACTGGAGTCTTTCAACACACTGAACTTTATCACATCATATATCACCATCTAAAACTGACAAATATGGTACCTTGGCATGAGTGCCATTATGTCACAAAATGGCATCTTCCTTCAAAGTGCTACAATTTTATTTTCTGTCAGTGTATTTAACTGCTGAAAACCCACTCTCTATATTTCCAAGCCACCTTGTGATAAAATGCAGTATCTGAATGGTTTCAGGACAATGCAACAATCCTAAAACTTTGATTTTGTGATTGTTGTAGATAGGGAGAGCATTATGATTACCATTTTCATTATTATTTGATAAATGATTGTCTATGACAGAACCTGAAGATATATTTATTCTGTAAATTTCAATCTGTTACAAATACCTGTTGAGGAAAAGTTTCTCTTAATCCTGATTATATAGTATAATACCCAAGTGATAACATAGCAATAACCTCACTCCACATAAGGTACATATCATTTACTTATTAGATCAGAAAATATACAGATTCTTGTGTTATTTCAAAGAATAGATTTATATATATATATATATATATATACACACACACACACACACACATATATATGCTGATAGCTACACATCCTGTGTCAGGGCCACATAAATATCTAAAAGGATGCAGTAAAGTTGTATCCATGCATCCCAGGGACATGCATCAATTTTTTTTTCATAAAAAAAATCCCGATACATTGCAATGCACACAGCAAATCTGTCAAGGATATGAGTTCCCTGGTGAAAGTAGTATTTTTTTTGTTTCTTTTCATTTTTTTTTTTTTTTTAATTCAACACTACAATTTATTAAAAAAAAAAAAAACTTATATTTGGGACCCACAGAATTTCCTGGGGACCCATTCAAATCAAATCCATAGGTCCCAGGACTCACTAAATGAAAAAGCTATCAGTATTGATATATATATATATATATATATATATATTTATTTATTTTCAAAGTTTTATATATATATATATATATATATATATATAAACTTTGAAACAAATGTGCATTGAATAGATGATCAGACATAATACTAACACCTCTACAACATAGAATCTCAAAATATTTCGCTACAGGCAACGGAGGTAGTAAGAGTTTAAATAAAAATCATAGATAAAAGGAAATGTTTTGATACTAACCAATGTATACCAATTTTTTTTTTTTTTTTTTTTGTAATGTTAACCCCTTTAGTGCCCAAATTATTTTTTTTCTTTTTCAATGTTCACCCAATACAAGGCCCAAGAATCACTCAATGTAGAGGGTTACTGTTTGGAGTTACCGTAGCATAGGAAAGAACAAGTGTTAGGAGTATAGAGCTGAAGCAAACTTTTAGAAGGAACCGGAAACCCAATCCTAAACAGGCAACAAGGGATGAACCTCTACTCCTGTTCTGCCCTGTAAATATTAACTCTCAATATTCAATCTGCCATGACAACATCATTACAAATAACATAGGAAGTCATGCAAACAGTGAAACCCTGACTACAAACTGAACCTTTGAGAGCCAATATTAACAGGACAGGTTTGTGCGTGTAGAATGCTAAAGGGTTGATTATTATTAATTTACTTTTTATTTTCTAACTTATTATATGATGGTTAAAATTTATTAAAACATATATGCCAAAACTTTCCTTTACTGCAATGGTTATAAATATATACTATAGTGTTTAGAATACACTTCCTTTACACCAGCAAATAATTGTTTAACATAATTCCATCCAGGATATCCTTATTCCAAACCTCTTCTCCTGCTTATTAATATTCTCAAAGGGTTCCAAACTGGAAAATTCTATAATGTGTCTTCTGAAATATTCTCTAATTGCCAAAACCGAGATGAGTTTGCATTGTAATCAATGTTTCTTTTTGCATATGGACTATTTCAATTTTCTATAATTTGTATATTTGTTTGTAATATTAATACTATGTTTTAATATGGATATAAGAATAGAATGTTTTATATCTTTTTCCAATCATCCTATACTTTTTAGTATTTCTTCCAACCCCATTTTGTATTTGGGACTCAAGAATAGTGACAGCAAATTCTAGCAGCATAGGAAAAATAAATGAAACAATTATTATAATTGTCAACTGCATTAGAAACAATACTAAGCTATTTTTTTCCCTTTTTTGCTACCTTCTCAATGACTTTACTGTTATTCTACTACACACATGATTAATCTTTTATTTGCTAATAAACTATGTGTAGTGGTAGGAGAGAAGATTTGAAGATTGAACAGTTTTGTAATTCACTACCTAAAAAATAAATTATTTTTGCAAGTTTGGCACTTGATTGATAATTCACAACATTCAAAATGTTGGGGGAAAAAAAAAAAAAAAAAAAAAAAAAGATGTTTAATTGAAAATTGATACAAGCATTGCTAGCAGATATAACTGACTCATTATACATTCAATACTATTTTTAATAAAATAAATGAGAAATGCCAGAAAAAATTTTTTTAAAGGAAAATGACAAACAAGGGTTAATTTTGAGTAATAAATTCCCCCGAACCAATGTCAGGCAACAATATGTAATATTACTGAAGTGGCTGTACATACACACAAAATAGAAACACACACTGACTTGGCAAATAAAGATGCAATTATTTATCAAAGAAGAAAGAAATGATTGCTTGAAGTTTTACAATAGGAATTAAAATATAAAAATAGAATTCCTTTTTGGCTTCAGTGTCGTAAATTTTTGGCAACAAAGGCAGAAAAAAGTAAATATTTATATTGTGGCATCTGAAAAGGTGAACACATTAGGTATATATCTCCATATTGGCCCCACTGTGATATATAGAAATGCATACAAATATACAAGAAAAGAAAAATATAATTGTACATGGATAAAACTTTAATCCCATCAATTTCATACATATACATCTCTCCCTCTATCTTTCACTATTCCTATATGCATTCAAATTTCTATGTGAAACTTTCCATCTTGTCACTTACTCAGATAGTTGAATTTCTGTACCATCATGACTGATAGCTTCAATGTATAAATCACACTTTGGACTGTCTTTTGCACTCAACTATACTTACAGTTGATACTTACATATTTTATTTAATATAAATGGTGTGCATGAAAAGACAGTACACTATTTACATATTTTTTTAATTCAACATTTTTAGAACATCAAATGTTATTTTCAGAGTATATCTGTATTTCAGTAGATTCCTTTTATTTTAAACAGTATTTATTTTGCTTACTAGTCTGCATACTCGAGAAAAATTTGAATTTGTGTCCCCCTTTGCAGGAAGAACCATTGCCTGAACTGGTGTGTTTTGACCCACTTGGGTATGAAGAGTTTCACAATCAAGCTGTTTTTCTGTTTTCGCTTCTTTACAGCACAGATTTAAATGTATTGAGTGAGTGTATTTTGAAGGTAAAAATAGAACATTGCTTGATTGTGAAGGTCTTTGTAGCCAAGTATTCAAAGGACACCAGATCAGACAGTGGTTCCTTTTGAAAAAGGGGATGCTGATTTGAATCCTAC
Organism: Acanthosepion lycidas; assembly: GCA_963932145.1. NCBI lineage: Eukaryota > Metazoa > Mollusca > Cephalopoda > Sepiida > Sepiidae > Acanthosepion > Acanthosepion lycidas. The sequence continues at coordinate 39,404,612 of OZ010574.1, forward strand.
TGTAGGGTATATAGTTTTTATTAAGTTTTCTTGAATATGCAGGCTGATAGAAAAAAAGTAAATACAGTTTAAATTAAATGGAGCCTCTACTCAAATATAGGCATCTACTAAAAATAATATTTGAAGTAATTATATATATATATATATATATATATATATATATATTTTACACATACACACAAGTGCTCAAACCTGACCCACTTCCTAAAAATCTGACAAAATGACTAAACATTACAATTTGGGTAAATTCATTGTTAGTCAAGCCAAGAACATCAATTATATATATGTATGTGTGTGTGTGCACGCGAGAGAGAGAGAGACCTAAAATAAATATCATCACATGAGTTCACTATACTTTGTATCAAGTGATTTATAGATACAAACTCCACTTAACCTGGGAATATTGATTCAATCAAAATTGTAGCAATCAAGCTGTTCAGAAAATAGTTCTATTTTATGTTCATAAAAATTTGCAAAAGACAAATGTAAGATAAAAATATTAATATTAAAACACCACATACAAAATAAAAATGAACATACCTACAGACATAAAAATGTAGCATCTGATGTGGATTTTAATATTTGTGGTAAGTTACACATTAAAATATCTTTTTAGATACTCCTGTATTGTTTAGAAAAAAAACCCAAAAAACAGTTAATTTACTATCTTTTTAAAATCTTGTCACTATCATATACATGAATACTTGAAGAAAAAATATCACCTTGAAAATTTGGATATTTGTTCTTTTCAGAAAAAATTAGTTATAATTTAAATAATTTCAAACTTAAATTGATGTCTATATTAATAGTTTATTTTTAATAAGTGAAAATTCAGTAAATCCAGAGAAAAAGTAACAAAGCCTTCAAAATACATATTCCTACAACTTTCAGTTTCCTATGTGTAAAACAGGCTTGTAACATACATACATATACTTGTATATGTACACATAAGTATGCCATGAAGTATATGTACACATAAGTATGCCATGAAGTATATGTACACATAAGTATGCCATGAAGTATATGTACACATAAGTATGCCATGAAGTATATGTACACATAAGTATGCCATGAAGTATATGTACACATAAGTATGCCATGAAGTATATGTACACATAAGTATGCCATGAAGTATATGTACACATAAGTATGCCATGAAGTATATGTACACATAAGTATGCCATGAAGTATATGTACACATAAGTATGCCATGAAGTATATGTACACATAAGTATGCCATGAAGTATATGTACACATAAGTATGCCATGAAGTATATGTACACATAAGTATGCCATGAAGTATATGTACACATAAGTATGCCATGAAGTATATGTACACATAAGTATGCCATGAAGTATATGTACACATAAGTATGCCATGAAGTATATGTACACATAAGTATGCCATGAAGTATATGTACACATAAGTATGCCATGAAGTATATGTACACATAAGTATGCCATGAAGTATATGTACACATAAGTATGCCATGAAGTATATGTACACATAAGTATGCCATGAAGTATATGTACACATAAGTATGCCATGAAGTATATGTACACATAAGTATGCCATGAAGTATATGTACACATAAGTATGCCATGAAGTATATGTACACATAAGTATGCCATGAAGTATATGTACACATAAGTATGCCATGAAGTATATGTACACATAAGTATGCCATGAAGTATATGTACACATAAGTATGCCATGAAGTATATATCTTACTGAGAAAAAACTAATTTATTTTATACAAATATTTAATTTTCAAAGTTACCATCTTGCCAGTATACTTAACCCAATGCATTCCTATTAATTACATAGATTGAGCATTATATAGTGAAAATTTCAGATCAAAATTCATCTTAGAACTGTATTAGGCAGTGGGCTTATTGATCTACCCTAGCCTTGTGTGTGTACACACACCTGACTCAATAGTATTTGTTGAGGTATGTAAGGAGCATATCAGGTCAAATTTTGGCATGAAACATGAACTCTGTGTGTGTGCGTGTGTGTTTATATTTTGTCTATCACCCTGTGTACTCAAGAAAACTTAAAATATGCCCTCCAGCAGGACACAAACATGCATCCCCCAAAGAGTACATTTTCTTTAAGTTTTCTTTTATATTCAGGCCAATAGCCAAAATAAATACTATTTAAAATAGTGTCTACTTAAATACAGATATCCACTAAAAATAACTTTTGAAGTAATAAAAATGTCTTATTACATATATCTCAAAAATGTTTTATATATGTCAATGCAGTTTATATCTATAATAATATCTAACAAACCATTGCAAGTGAATACCATTATGAACTAATGCTACATGAAACTAGTTGTGTTCCAGAGTTGACTTTTTCAATGAATAGCTTAGACATGCATACCTACTTTGTCATATGTCTGTAAACTGCAGATAGGCTTTGTGGGTGTTGAAGAAGCTGAGCAGGCATCTGCAATGGGAATTACCTAGCCATCCTAGTAGACTGGCATCCTTAGATACGAGTGGCCAGCCATTATATATACAGACAGATAGGTAGGTAGGTAGGTAGGTAGGTTCTCTTTCATATTATGTATATTTTTGATATGAATTCATACTTAACTTTGAATATTTTACTGTGCTAATTCAACAGATTTTTTTTCTTATTGATATCAATTTCAGCCCAGGTGTCTTTCTTCATAATCAACAGAATGGGTACAACAGGAAAAAAAAAATTATCTTTCCTTACTGATACTGACCCCGCCCTCACACCACCAGCATGCCCACCAAGCTCCAATCATCTCCACCTGCCAGTCAGTTGGTGCCAGGAAAATATTTGGCAAAAGAACACCGACTAATAAAAATGCTTGGTTGGCAATAGTATTTATTCCTCTATGTATTTATAGAACAATTATATTTACAGTTCAATAGTATTAATATCTAGCAAGGTTACAAGAAAATACACCATCCAGTTCAATTGCATACCCACACCACTACTGGATATACTTAGGGAGGAAAGTGACTATTGCTGCTATGACACACACATTTTTCACTTGGGTTTACTAGAACACCTGTTCAATATATATAAGAATTCATGCTATTTTTCTTTATAAAAGGTACCTAAAAAAAAAAAAAAAAAAAAAGTGATACCTAAGGTTTAAAATGCATTTTAGAAATGAAAATCTGCCTTGAAGTTTTTATTCCACACTAATAGATTAAATTTAATATTTCCAATAAGCAAAATAATTTGCTGTATTTCAAACAGAATTTAAATTGATTGGAATAATTGTTTTGTGTGTCTTATAATTTGAATCTGTTTAATTTGTTTATCAAATCTTAATTTACATAAATTTTTATTATTTTTTAATTTTTTCTTTTTTTTTTACAAACATTGCAAGTTAATATTATTCAATTAATTTGTTATTAGGGGAAAAGTAAGTGAATTTATACCTACAAATGCAAACTTTTGAGACTTGCAAGATAGCCAATTGCGATTCTCTTATAGCAAGTGTTAAATTAAACAGGATAGTAAGACTCCTACTGCTACTCCCTCATAGCCAATAGCAATCATGTATCTGCTATAATCATTCTTCTCCAATGTATTTAAAAAAAAAAATTATTTTATGAAAAACAGTCTTTAAATGTTGATGTTTTTAACAATGGCAGAAAAGAAAGCAAGGTCTATTTTAACATCAACATATATTTCAAACTCTTCAAAAGATTTTGGGCATAATCTCAATCTCCTCAGTCCATTAAATACATTTTTGGAAAACAAAAATCAATAATAAATCAAGGTGGGGGTAGCTATTTTAAAAGTGTGCCCATTTTCCCAACCATCCTATATTTTTGTGCCTCCTGCTGTTAAAAGTGTTTGCGAATATCGTTTTTGTGATTGGAATTTATTTTTTAATTTATTTCCTCCAAAACTGAAAATGTAGTTGCAAAAGTAGCAAAGGTCAACATGTACATGTAGTGTATTTGATGTACTAAAACATTCTTTTAGATCTTGTTACTAAGTAAGAATGTTATTGTCAAAAAAAAAAAAAAAAAAAAAAAAATGTCTAGGCATATTCCTAAATTGAAAATTAACCAAGTTTGAAAATTTAACAAAATTACATTGAAAATGAATGGTTTGCTGTTCTCATGTACAATGATTTAGGCACATTTATTTTCAAATTATCTTTGGAATGATCTCTTACTGATGTAATAATTTGTCTAACACAAATAAAAAAAATACAAACAAAAAACAAAAATAAACTTATTAGAAAATCACTTGTATACAGTAATATCACTCAAAGATCTGAGTAAAGCAAGAATTAGTCATATATTGGATAATAAAAATAGAATTTTTATGTCAATCAACATAACCAGTTTGTTAAAAAAAAAAAAAAAAAAAAAAAATTGGGGGAATCATGAAGTGTTACATTGACACAGCATGTTACTTAGTAAAACAGTGTAACCATTTAGGTGATAATTAGGCCACTGATTCAATAAATGTAGGTAACTACATTGAATTTATTGATGTGCTAAGCAAATACAATAAAGTTGTTTCCTTGACAATATTCCAACTGGAATGTCACATGTTATGCCACATAAAATTAAAAGTAAAAAAAGTAGTAGTAGTAGCTATGCTAGATAAACCATTGACATTATCAATTTATATCAGTTGTCACTCTTGGATAACAAAATGTACAAACTGTTCTTGGAGTTTGAAAATGTCTGTCAAGAGAGTAGAGCAAAAAAAAAAAAAAAAAGACTTGTTACAAATCTTGTACAAAAACATCAGTGTGAATGCAATATAGTTACTCACAATGTTTCTGCTGTCATTGGTGGAGAGTTGAAAGTGTCAGTTATTCGTTGGAATTATGCATTAAGAACAATTAATGCTTTTATGAAATCTGAAAAATTTCAAAATAATGTCTCATCTCAAGAGATAAGAAATTCTTTACTGCAGAAGTATGGTTGCTAGCAAACTGGTATTGTTGTTTGAAATCCTATCAGCTACCTGGGTAATGAACAGAGTTTCCTTAGTTTGAGTTCCACTAATGGATATTTTAAAAAGGTTAATTTAATCCTTGTCTGACTATTGATGTATGAATATAAAGACGAGCTTTTACAATTCCATCAGGATTCAGCAGCTACAAGTTTTAATTTTCATTGCTTAAAAAAAAAAAAAAAAAAAAAAAAAAAAAAAAAATTTTCAAAAGTTAGAAAATGTGTTACATTTTAGAATATGAAAGAATTCCTTTCCAATCTAATTATTTCATCTTCCAATAATATTTCTTTTGCTAATTAGCATTGATAATATTGACTATGAGGATAACAGCATTTTTTTTTCTGCTACAGCCAAAACAAGTAAAATAATTATAGACAGTAGTTTATCCAAGTGATCACACACTCAACAATTATGGCATGCCAGTGAGGAGATATTTTGTCAAGGGCAGGAGTATAAAGTGCCATACCACTAAAATTTTACCATATATTTTCAATGCTAGAAATAGATCAACACATAACGGCAAAGAGAGGGTCAACAGAGTCACATGAATTCTTTACACATTCGAATGTGTAAACAGCACGTGATTAGAAGGATGTTGTAATGGAGCAATCAAATCACACAAATTTACTTCTCAGAACTCCTAATCTTGACCTGTAATTAGAGGATAAAAATCTGAAGTCAGTAACTCAAAGCCAGTAGTTACTCTCACTTTGGAAAGATTGGTCCACTGTTTGCCGACAATCAAAGAAATACCATTCCACATTACTCAATTTTTACCAGCATACTGACTCCTTCCCAAAGAGACAGATAAGAAATTTATTGCCTCCTCCTTTCACTATGTATACATTCAATCTATATCACACATTATACACAGAAATCAAATTTAGATATCTGGAAAGTGTATTACTCGAGGATGGAAAGTGCAACATGGAAATCTGAAGATGCATTGGGATAGTGAAAGATGTCTTCAAAAAAAAAAAAATAAAGTATTAAGAAACAGAAAATATTGTGAGAAACTAAGCAAAGAGTATTGAATTGTTAGAGTTGAAGCTGCAGCAATATGGTTCTACAGACAATAACAACAAAAAGGACATTTATACTTAACATCAGGAAGAGATAGTTGAAATTTCTAGGGCACATACTGAGGAAAGAGTGCTTGGAAAATTTGACACTCACAGACATAGAAGGAAATTAGCTAATAACATACCTAACTAAATTATGTTAGCAAAACAGAAACTGGAGGGATAGTAAAAAGACAAACATTGCTAAAAGCTACAAAGGATGCAAAGTTGTGGAGAACTATGTTTGCTCATATCAAATAGAAAAAGAATTTATTCACAAATTACTGCATCTGCTCTTGTATTCTTTTAATGTTTCTTGTATTTCAATTGCTTGAATATATACATTCATTGTTGCCACTTCACCTCATTTTTGTCTTTCATTCCAAACATGCATGTATGTATATTGTTTAATCGAACTAACAAGCCACTATTTTTTTTTTTTTAAGCATTACGCCCCGAGCAAGGCGTGAAGCCACTAGAATGCAGGGGGTTGCAAAAGGTTTGGAGCAAGAGCAGATAGGAATGATAGAAGAAAGGATGAGGAGAGGGATAGTGGGTAGATCAAGGTAACTGGAGATGTCGGTTGACATTACATTTGAATAGTTGGAGATTATAGCTCTCAGGGAAACAGTAATTGGGAAGGGTCTTCCACAGGTGAGAGGTGTGAGGTATGAAGCTATTGGAGTAGAAGAGATGGCTACATGTAGTAGTTTCTACAGTGTAAGGGTGAGAGCGAGATGCCATCCTCGTAGGGCGCTTGAATTCATGGAGTCTGGGAACCAGTGAAAGCAGCTCATTGGAGCAATTACCATGAAAGTATTTGTAGAAAAGACAGAAAGAGGCGACGCCATGTCTGTGAGAGAGTGAGTGTAAACAAGATGCCAGATCAGGGCCAATTATATTACATATCTGTCTCTGGATCTTGTCAAGAACTCTGAGGTAAACAGAAGGTGCTCCAAACCATATATGGCAGCAATACTCCATGCAAGAGTGAATGGTTGATTTGTATATTTGAAGTATCGATTCCGGGGAGAAAATTTCCTGGCGCGGCACAGAGAGCCAACTTTCCTCGTGGTGGACGATGCAATTGACTCAATGTATACAACAGAAATGAACCGCTTCAGTTGGAATTTGAAATTCTTTTGTTGAGTTTTTTCCCTACTGATAACAATTACTTAATCTTACTTCTTCATTTTCTAATAAGTCTAAAACTAAAAACTTAAAAGGTCAATCTTGATTAATATTCATAGAAGTAATTTTATTTCTTTTGAGTTAATTTGTCAGTGAAACTATGAAAGTGAATTTATATTACTTTTAATGAGAAAAAAGAAAGAAAAAAGAAAGAGAGATAAAAGAAAGAGAGATAAAAGAAAGAGAGAAAAGAGGAAAAGAGAAAAAAGAGGAAAAGGAGAAAAAAGAGGAAAAGGAGAAAAAAGAGGAAAAGGAGAAAAAAGAGGAAAAGGAGAAAAAAAAGAGAAAAAAAAGAGAAAAAAAAGAGAGAAAAAAAAAAAGAGAAAAAAAAAAAGAGAAAAAAAAGAGAAAAAAAAGAGAAAAAAAAGAGAAAAAAAAGAGAAAAAAAAGAGAAAAAAAAGAGAAAAAAAAGAGAAAAAAAAAAAAAAGAGAAAAAAAAGAGAAAAAAAAGAGAAAAAAAAGAGAAAAAAAAGAGAAAAAAAAGAGAAAAAAAAGAGAAAAAAAAGAGAAAAAAAAGAGAAAAAAAAGAGAAAAAAAAGAGAAAAAAAAGAGAAAAAAAAGAGAAAAAAAAGAGAAAAAAAAGAGAAAAAAAAGAGAAAAAAAAGAGAAAAAAAAGAGAAAAAAAAGAGAAAAAAAAGAGAAAAAAAAGAGAAAAAAAGAGAGAAAAAAAAGAGAAAAAAAAGAGAAAAAAAAAGAGAAAAAAAAGAGAAAAAAAAGAGAGAAAAAAAGAGAGAAAAAAAGAGAGAGAAAAAAAGAGAAGAGAAAAAAAAAGAGAAGAGAAAAAAAAAGAGAAGAGAAAAAAAAAGAGAAGAGAAAAAAAAAGAGAAGAGAAAAAAAAAGAGAAGAGAAAAAAAAAGAGAAGAGAAAAAAAAAGAGAAGAGAAAAAAAAAGAGAAGAGAAAAAAAAAAGAGAAGAGAAAAAAAAAAGAGAAGAGAAAAAAAAAGAGAAGAGAAAAAAAAAGAGAAGAGAAAAAAAAAGAGAAGAGAAAAAAAAAGAGAAGAGAAAAAAAAAGAGAAGAGAAAAAAAAAGAGAAGAGAAAAAAAAAGAGAAGAGAAAAAAAAAGAGAAGAGAAAAAAAAAGAGAAGAGAAAAAAAAAGAGAAGAGAAAAAAAAAGAGAAGAGAAAAAAAAAGAGAAGAGAAAAAAAAGAGAAGAGAAAAAAAAGAGAAGAGAAAAAAAGAGAAGAGAAAAAAAGAGAAGAGAAAAAAAGAGAAGAGAAAAAAAGAGAAGAGAAAAAAAGAGAAGAGAAAAAAAGAGAAGAGAAAAAAAGAGAAGAGAAAAAAAGAGAAGAGAAAAAAAGAGAAGAGAAAAAAAGAGAAGAGAAAAAAAGAGAAGAGAAAAAAAGAGAAGAGAAAAAAAGAGAAGAGAAAAAAAGAGAAGAGAAAAAAAGAGAAGAGAAAAAAAGAGAAGAGAAAAAAAGAGAAGAGAAAAAAAGAGAAGAGAAAAAAAAGAGAAGAGAAAAAAAGAGAAGAGAAAAAAAGAGAAGAGAAAAAAAGAGAAGAGAAAAAAAAGAGAAGAGAAAAAAAGAGAAGAGAAAAAAAGAGAAGAGAAAAAAAGAGAAGAGAAAAAAAGAGAAGAGAAAAAAAGAGAAGAGAAAAAAAGAGAAGAGAAAAAAAGAGAAGAGAAAAAAAGAGAAGAGAAAAAAAGAGAAGAGAAAAAAGAGAAGAGAAAAAAAGAGAAGAGAAAAAAGAGAAGAGAAAAAAAGAGAAGAGAAAAAAAGAGAAGAGAAAAAAAGAGAAGAGAAAAAACAGAGAGAAAAAACAGAGAGAAAAAACAGAGAGAAAAAACAGAGAGAAAAAACAGAGAGAAAAAACAGAGAAAAAACAGAGAGAAAAAACAGAGAGAAAAAACAGAGAGAAAAAACAGAGAAAAAAGAGAAAATGTTTAAACATTTTTTAATAAAAAGTTTGATGTTAAATAAATAGGTTTTTCTTTGAAGTTTTGCTAGCAAAAAATAAAATCTAGCATAAAATAAAAATGTAGATACAGTAAGCTAAATTTACTACAGCTAAAAGCATAAAAGTAGTTTAACTTCATTGTAATACTGGATGTTTACAAATGGTGCGTTCGGAAATTTTTTCCCTTAGAGGATTAGGTTATTTAGCAGTGGAGCAAAATCATTGTCATAATTTATTGCCTGATGTTTTAATTTATTACCATTGTCATTATTTCATGAATTATTTGAACTAATATCCTCATCTTTGTTGTTTCAGTCACTATACTACAAGGAATGCATTCCCCAGTATTTTCCCAATGTATAGTGCATCCAGTAATCTTTGTGTATTGTCTCATTTTCCATCCCACCACCCATCATCTCCAGTTAATCGTCCACTATACCCATAATTCAGATCCAAATGAAAGAAAAAAACAAAACTGTTGAAATAAATTTAACAATTTTGCTATGATTTCCAAAGAAACAAACAGTTTAGCTTTATCCTTATTAAATATTATGCCTTTTCCCTGTACTAACTCCAAACATTTTTCATAGATTGTCATAGACAATTGTTCTAATTGAAAGCAATAGCTATTTGTATAATCTTTTGATTCTGTAGAACAAGCTTATAATAAAAGACACTACTACCAATCTCAGTATATAAATATCATCACTGGATAAAAATCTGCTTTAGTGTTCGTTCATTTCAGTGTCTCTTGTATTCTATGTCAATATAAAGTATTCACTTTTCTTTCATCATCCAATTTGTTAAATTTTTTTTTAAATCCTAGCAAATGTCACACACACACACACACACACACACACACATTTAAATATGGTCCAGGCAGTTTTTATTTTCTGCTTAAAGTAATAATTAATAAAATAAGTTGCATCTATAACTTCCTTAAAATAAGCAACATACCATATTCAATTTCCATAAACAGAAAATCTTTAAAATAATGTCTGCATATGTAGCAGCTACTGCACTACAATCAAAAGCAAACTTTTTGATTTGAGTAAAGTTAAAATTAAATGTTTCTAAATGTCTACTGATAAAAACTTTTTTTTAGACAAGCTAATAAATGATTTACAGTGCATTTCATACACTGTCCCTTTATTATAAATAATTTCTGCAAGACTTCTACAGTAAAAAGGTCTATTTATAAGAGAACAGACTTCAAACTAAAAATTGATTTACTATCTGAGATCAGCAAAATTTATACATGTTTGAGGTGGATGAACAAGCTACGATACTTGTTGCAAGAAATTTGATTACTATTAAGATAAATTTTAAAAATAATATACTCTAAGTTTATAAGAGTATATAGACTTTTAGTTAAAATACTGAACTTTTGAGCTTGTGCTATGATTTTAAAATTAAACAACCACTAGGATCCTTTAGTGCTTAATACCTATCACAATGGCATATACTTCAAAAGTTTCTCCAGTGCAAACATTTCAGAAGAAACTTATGTACCATGCAATAATGGGCAGTTAACTGAAGAAATAAACACACAATTTGGATCTGCTGCCAGAAAATGTAACTGGAATGTTCTCTGCCAACCAAGAAAAATCTGGTTTACAATACCTTATCCATAAACTGCACAATTCTTGGTTTTTAGCATTCAATTCAGTTTTTTTACCTTTAACATTAAAATTTAGCATGCACTTAAGTGGTATTCACAAGAACTGAAATTCCATTTCTTTTGCCAAGTTGCTCATTTGTACTTCTAAAATCTGTGATACACAATTTTTCTAAGTATCAGAAACAGAATTGATTTATGAATAATTTTTATAAATACAAAGATTTGAAACACACATACTTTTATATACGAGTAGAAATGCTTTTATATTTTATTGAATAAATTTGGAAATTTGTTCTTTTGAACAAGGGAAATTTTGTAATTTTTTTTTTTAATTCAGTTTTTTGCATGTCCCTACAATTTTTTTTTTATGAGAGCTACATACAATTTCTAGACACTCTTAGCCCTCACAAAAACAATAAGGATACTAGAAAAACTAAATAAAAAAAAAAAAAAACTCAAAATTTTATTTGTCCATATTCAATAAAACACACCTGCATACAAGACAACCAGTATTCTAAGATCTTATTACAAAATTACTTTAAATGACTTGAAATGCGTGCAACTTCTAATTAGTTATGTTTCTAGTTGTTGCTTTTCCTTTTGTAAGTTGTTTAATTTATTTTTATACAGTTAACCTCATGAGAAGGTTTTAAGTAAGAAATGATTATCAGTAGTGAAGTAAAAAAATAAACTCCAGTCTATATTTTTAAAAGGAATTGAAAAGAAATAGACCATGGTGAATTTGCGCTTAAATTCTGTAGCAATTATGAAATTTGTTCATTAACTTGTAATATGAATAAGTAAAGAATGAATAGTTAATCATAAAACAGCATTACTGAATTAGGAATTAATATCAGTTTTTATAGGAAAATCCATTATTAGAAATTCTATTTTTTTGCCCATTTAAAAAGAAAGTTTTTTTTTTTTTTCAGTTATATAAATGAGAAAATAGTAGCAAAGAGAAAATTCAAAATGTTACAGCAATGCTTTCTTACTGTGAATGTTTTGAATTTTCTGCTTATCCAAAGATACCTTCTCTTCCTATACTAATAGCACACCTGAGGATAGACAGAACAGATTGGATGAAAAGGTGGAAACATCATAAATAATAAAAAATATGTTCAATAACTCAAAATGGTAATCACCTCTCAAAATAATAGACAATTATTTAACTATAGTTCTGGGAAATCATTAATCTAAGTCTTTTGACCTAGTTAACAGAAAAATTTATAGTGTACTTTTAAAAAAATAAAAAATAAAATTTTTTTTTTTTTTTTTTTGAACCATTTTTCTGGTCTGTGGGGAGAATTTGAACATAAATTATCTTCTGAGTACTTTCAGCTTTCCTAAGAAAGCTATTTTTGTGTCGATGGGGTTGTCTGTGTGTGTATGAATGACAATAAGTTAGACCAAGTGCATGTATTGTTGATGGCAATATACACCGTTATGAATAAAGACAAAAAAAGGAAAACTTTTCTTTACTGATGCGTTTTATCCTGAAGGGTTTCCTTCTGTCTTTATTCATATTGTCTTTTTACAGATATATTTTATTTATATCTGAAGTTTTACATATACTGTTTATATATTTTGGCAATTTTACTGCATTGATTAATTGATTTATTCAATCACTACAGCTTATCAAAACTTTACAGATTATTTAAAGTCAGAAAATATTTTTAGATTGTAAGAATTTTTTTTTAAGATAATAATGATTTTAGTGACATAAGTCTTATTAATTAAACCATAGGGAAGAATAAATGGATTCATACATTTTCCAAGGGTATTAGCATGTAAGTGAATATAAGAAACCCAATGGGAATTGGAACTTGGCTCTCCGATTAACAATTCTGAGCCATTATCAATTACACCACGTATATATATTATATATATATAATATATATATATATATATATATATATATATATATATATATATATATATATATATATATATATATATATATATTATATATATATATATATATATATATATATATATATATATATATATATATATATATATATATATATATATATATATATATATATATATATATATATATATATATATATATTATATATATATATATATATATATATATATATATATATAGATGTGTGTGTGATACAGAGGGGATTAATCTCTGTAGGTAACTCACAATTTGTAGTTAGATTTAAAACTGGTAAAATGTACAAATAAATTTAATGTATTAATCATCTTTTTATTCCATTGCTGTAAAGAAAAGAAAAAAAAAGACATTCTCACCAATAATAATACTTACTGATAATTATTTCTCTAAAATTAAGGACAAGCTCATTTTCATACACTATGGTAAATTTAAAGTTGTTTTTTGAAGTTACTCTGCTCCAAATAGATATAAATTTTACATGAAATTTGTGACAGACACACTTGATTAGGTTCAGTGATATAACTTATTTTAAGTAACACAGAAATTCATATGAGGTGAAGTCATCTAAACATTACCACAGGTATACAGTATCTGCTCCAAAATTATTTCATGTTACTTTAAATAGAAATTGTATAGGAATTAACTTAGTAATTCAAGGTACCAAAAAATGTAATTTCAGAATGAAAATATGTGTAAAGAATACAATCACGTGTGTGTGTGTGTATGTTTATAATGGCTAAAAGTATAGCCAAATACACTCAGAATTACAGAACATTTGGATAGTTTCTAACATACACTGTGTCCAGAAAAGAAAACACTTGTTCAAACATGAAAAATTAAGTAAAAAGCTTAATTGCAGTGCCTTGTCTGTCATCTTTAATGAAACATGTATAAATGAAGGATTGCTGCTTAAATACACAATATATATATATATATATATATATATATATATATATATATATATATAATAGCACACAGTGCTGGTGGTAATAAAACAGTGTGAACTGTGTGTGTGTATATATATATATTTTATGTATACAAACAAATAAACACAAACGTTTTGTATCACTTAAGATATACAATAAATAAAAAAAAAAAAAAAAATTATAAATGAAGCTTGAACACAATCCATTTGCTATTATCAGATTCTGATTCCAGCATTTTGTATGTTCTGGACTAATGTCTCCAGATAAGATTTCATCTTTAAATTTCTCTTTATCACTGGCCATTGTCAGTTGCAATTAAGAATAGAATTTTGACAAATACCCAAGAATGTGTCCTTTCTAATAAACAAAACATGGCACTGCAAGCATAATATTTTTTTTAACACTCAGGTGAAAATTTAGCCCTGTTCCAAATTTTTTTTTTTTTTTTTTTAGTGCAAACTTACTTTTTACTTTGTAATAAATTAATCAAAATTCCTATAAAAAGTTGAGAAATCTAAATTTAAACATGAAAAAAAATATTAAGAAAATAATATACCCAGAGGAATGAATTAAACAGTAGACACATTATTCAGGCTAAGTTGGTGTGATTAATTACTTTTGCAAAGAGGCAAATTATATTGAAGCATAACTTTGTACAACCACAAACATTTTGTAACCAGATTTTTTTCAAGATCTTTCAGATGAATGTGTTTTGTGTACAACAGTCATCAATGTTTAGGCCAGTGATTCCAAATATGGAATATGACAATTTAGAATTTTGAGAAGAGGAGCAAAAATCATTCTAAGGTCGAGAAGTTGTAATTAAGATATAAGTGATTAAATCTAAAAATCTTTAGATGTATTCAGATTTTTAATTTTGTAGCTGTTAAGGTGGGAGTCATATACAGTAGAAGTGCCTCATATCTGAACATGATTTTGATGTGTATATTTGAACTATTTGGATGATATGTAACAAATTTGAAATTTCTGTTTCTCAGGAAATTTACTTTGGATAATTGCTTGTATTGGTACAAAAGACGATGAAAATAAGAGGAAAAGAACAACTTTGGAGTTATTGCAAAAAGTGGAAATAACTAAATGTTAAGCCTGATTTCAGTTCTTTTATTTTAATCTAAATAAAACTCATCATATCCGGACTTTGTAACCAATCCCTCATATCCAGAAGGCCTTCTTAGTCTGGTTGTCAGGGATTCTACTGTAGTTAAAAAAGAAAAAAAAAAAAGAAAGCAGGTTAGGAACGACTGATTTAGATGGAACAAAAACCATAAAAGACAAGCTAAACAAAACATGATTTTTAGTTATCATTCTGTGATTGATTTTTGACTTTCTAAGAATATATCACTGCATATTTTTCATTTATGTAATTTTTTTTTTTTTTTTTTTATAATTCATCCCAAGCAAGGTGATAATGCCACTAAGACACAAGGGGCTACTGGGAATGAAAGAACAAAGCTACTTTAGAAGGAACCGGAAACCTAATCCTAAATGAGAAACAATGAATAAACCTCTACTCCAGTTCAAAAGACCAGGCCTAGGGAGTGTGAACCAGACAATAGACAAACTTATCTAGTCCTATTGAGGAAAGTTTTAGGGTTTAGGTGGAGATGTTAGAAGTAGACTTTAGAAGGAACTGTTGCATGAAAGTATATCACCAATATTCCAGTAACTATTGACTCACCATCTCTTAGTCAAATCTACGAAAGAATATTTGAAATAGCTTTAGCCAACAGACTAATTTACATGGTGGGCATGAATGCCAATGTAATCTCTTAATTTTTTTTATTTAACCTTTGAAATAGCTTCTAAGATGTAAATGCTAATAATAATGCAAAGCATAAACTCAGGTTTGTATTGAACCAAGAGAGGGATTAACGACAGTAAAAAATGATCTTTGTGAGTAAGCTGTGTAATATAGGATATTGTTACCTTAATAGTTATGAGAGGGAAAATAAAATGACAAAGCATTGGAATTCTATATATGAGGCTAGATCAATAGTCATCAATCTGATATATTAACTAAATTTTCATCTAAAATTTTCACTTTAATGTTTGATCCATGTAACCAATGCTCACTCTGGAATTAAATGCATTAATAAAGAAGATTATGTTGAAAAATATGTGCTATGTAAAATAAATGCTCTTGCGTCATTAGGTTACAAACATTGATTTACTTAATAATTCCCAAAATGAAACAAACAGTAGAAAGGCAAGGAAATAAAATAAGAGATATTGAACATAATGAAGTGATGATAAAATGGTAGATGAAAAAATTATAGAATTAGAATTAAAATTTACTTTATTTAGTTGGTAAAGAAAACTGGTGCTACTTAATTATGTGATCTACATTCTGAGTATAATCTACAAGCTGAGAAAATTCTCTACATTAAAATATACATTAAAAATAGATATATATGGAATAAGAAATTATTATTTTAACTAATACTATCACTGACTGTAAAAAGTTTGAACATCATTCAGAAATGCAATAAATAAATTTTGGGCATTAGATTGCATAATTTTCCAGCAAATGAAATCTAGATGACATTGTAATGCTTGGACAAGTACACTTCACAATTTTTTAAGAATGCAAATTTTGTCATCTTTCGATACACTGAGTATGGGTTCCATCTTGAGGGTTTACATAATTTTACATAGGGGTTACTTCAGTACATGTAGATAATTTTTATTAAGGTAGATTACATATTTAAGAATCATAAAAATAGATCATATACTTAAGTAGTAACAGAAAACCTGTTAATCTTGCAAGGCCTTTAAAACCACTGGCATTAGAAAATAGATGATTATATGTATGTGTATTTTAATCATTTCACCACAAGCATGGTAATAAAGCCACTGAGACACAGGGGGTAATTGAGTGTGAAAGAATATACACAAAAGAAAACATTGAGGAGAAAGAACAAAAAAACTGAAATAAAAAACTCCACATAAAGAGGTGTCTTTATTCAGTCATGGTTTGTGCAGCATTGAAATAAAACTAAGTTGATCAGTGTATTCATTAGGTCAAATAAAACCAGTTTGAATTGTTTTTTTTGTTTCATTTTTGTGAAACCAACAATGCAAATAGCCTAGGTGTAATTTGAATATGCAAAGGACAATTGCTCACTTGTTTTTAACCAGGTCAGAAAGGCACACTCCTAACAGGTGTAAGCTGATGAGTAGTGAGAGGTAAATAAGGCTTGTTAGCTGAAGGTAGTAAATAAAGAAAGAAATGAACTGTGACCAAACTAAACAGTTATATAAATCAAAATACCACTTGTTGAAAAATTATGAAAAATTAAACATTGTTTTACCAGTTATACAGAAAAAAATAAAACTGCAACATATTTTTTGGAAATCATTTTTTCTCTTTGTCAACAAAATGATTTCAGTATTATACAGGCAAATCTCTAACATAAAGGAAGTTAATGAGTTCTGTTATTTTTAGAATAGAGAAAAAAAATTCCTACTCTTATAGACCCCAGACCAAGTCTAGTATATCCGGTTATAAAGCCACTGAATAATAAGTAAATTGTAAATAATGAAAAGCAAAAGTGTAAATAATAATAAAGCGTAACTAGAGAATTTTATTCAACAAACACACTACTCATATAGGTACTTTTAATCAGTCCACAGAGAGCCTAGCATAAAAAAAAAAAACAAAAAAAAAACTCACTAATTTGGCGCAACAAATATTTATTTCTGAACAATCTCATTTGTTGACGCATTTAATCCAGTGGTGAATATTAAACATATAAATCAAACATTATACAGTGAAAATTTCAGAATCCAACTAATAATTGTCAGCTACAGGCTTACTAATCCATCTTTGTAAGCATTTAAATCAGGATATTTGGATTTACTTTTGAATGAGATTTCTAAACCAACTCACCTGACACCAGAGATGGTATTTGTTCATTTGTCTTAAAAGTCAGGGTGGTCTTTTATAACTAATTTTATTAAAGTGTCAAATTTCTATCTCTTTATTTTTATTTTTTTTAATTTGTTCATGAAAGGAAAAACTAAGTTATATTCATTCCAGTCTAGCAGATGGAAATACTTTAACTATAAAAAATTAATGAACTAGACAATTATGTAAAGCATTTATTTATGTGGCAGTTTTCCTTGGAAAAAATAAGGAAACTAATGCCACTAGTTGAAAGAGGGTTGACCTCAATTTCTTCAAAAGTCTCCAAACCTAAACAGTCAAACAAAAAGAAAAAAAAAATGACAATATGAATGAGAGTACATAATTGCAAAAGGGAAATTTGTTGCAACCTTTTTTTGTGGGTGGGAAGTGTTGGCATCCAAGTTTGAACAAAAAGAGGTCTTGTAATATAGAAGATTACTCTCATAAATACTTAGTAGAAAAAAGTGGAAAAGCACTCAGTTTAGTAATGAAAAGGAATAGAGAGTAAAATACTCAAAGTAATATTAGTGGAAATAAAAATCCAACCAAGAAGATATTCAGGAGGAAAAAAAAATAGTAAGTAGGAAATGCAAAGTGGGTAAATTTCAAGTAAAATCAACTGATAAAAAAAAAAAAAAAAAATTCAAATAAAAAGAATGAAAGAGAACTGATTTTTCTCTAGCAAATACATTACACCTGATTGGTTAATAATAAAAATTAAGTCTTAACCCTACTTAGTTCAATCTGACTTAAGATTAAGGTGAATAATTTATTTTTAAATTTTTCTAACATTTAAAAATGTACAACCACCTTATAACTTTCCCATAATATAGATAGTAATCATCCCAATGCATAAAAGAAAATCACAGCTACAGACAGCTCTATCAGTTATACTTTGAGCAAAGTGAACACATTGAACACAAAAATTAAAGGTATGTAATCTATAAGCGTTGTTTCCCAAGTATTAGAAGTTGAACATCTTATTCAATCTGTTTATTTATCTGTCAAGTTGTTCAGTATTTTCTGTCTCAATATATATTTCACACATGCCTTTCACCCACCTAGAAATAAAGAACACCATTCCCTAATAATTATTATTTTTGGGAAAGGTGTTTTGTGTCTTAAGTTCCTCAAACATTTATATAACACCTAAGTATGGACAACACTTCGCAGATATCTCTCCTGAGTAAGAACCCCCTCCATAGAGGAGAACATGACTAAAGGCTGTGTGTATGCTATCACATGCAGCTGCGGAAAGAAATATAAAGGGGAGACAGGCCGCACCCCCCTTCAAGAACACCAGAAAGCTGTAACACGAGGGGAAGTGGAAAAATCAGGCACGGCTGACCACATATGGAGAGAAAAGGGAAATCACTCCCCTCTGTGGGATCAGGTTGAGATCATAGACAAAGAACATCATTGGAAAATTCGTAAACTTAAGGAATCAGCACATATGCTAGGCCACAAAAATCTCCTGAGCCGACCAAGCATAGAAATGAATACAATATGGGAACCAGTAATAAAGAGTGCCAGAGAAAAGTGATAACAAAAATTGCAATATGAGCTCTGGTAAAAAGGTTGCGGAGACGTTAGGTTTATAATACCCAGAAATTCATACACAGATGTCCTCAAGAACACATGGCACAGTGGATAAAGGCATTAGATCCAGTGACAGGACCAAAAGTGTGTTAGTTCAATAACCGGTTAAGGCAGTGGAGAACTTGGAGAGAGGAATTAACAGGAGATAACTCATAACTGACATCCATTAAACATGGCATGTGGAACTAAGACAGAAATAAAAGGTTCAGTTCGACATTCCAACTACCTGAAGAAGCATATAAACATGGTGACTAAGATGAGGACAATAGTCCGAATAATGTAAATAGCGCACCTAAGTATATACAATATACAAACATATAAACACCACTACACTGGACTTCCTTTCACTTAAGATGTATATAAAACATTATACTTTCCCAAGTGCTGAAGGATACATACACTAATAAGGATTTCCTGTACAAAATTTTACAAAAAAAAAAAACAAAAAAAAAAAACAACACAGCTTCCTTCTAGCTGTTTTTTCATTTTGGTTATGTTTAAAAAAAAAAAAAAAAAAAAAAAAAAAAAAATAGTCCCACTAGTTTTCAATTTCTGAGAATTATGGTGGATTTTATTTAAAGTTAATTCTTGCAGTTCCATATTAATTTTGAAGTATACAAATCACTAACTACTTAAACTTACTTTGTTCAGTTGCAAAAAAAAAAAAAAAAAAAAAAAAAAAAAAAAAAAAAAAAATCAATTTGCTTTGATAGAATCAAATGAAAAAAAAACCCAAATGAAATAGACCAGTCATTTAAAAATTCTTGCTTACAGCAACAGAATATAAATTATTTATTCTTATTTTTTTCCAGTTAATTTTCACCAGAGCTGAAGATGGGATATAAATGAAAGAATAATCACAAATGAAAATCAATGGAGCATCAACAGCATCAAAGATGCAATTGCCATTATAATGATTAAGACCTAATCAATAAGGCATCATATAAAAGTCATTATGTTATGTGATTTTTATCTTGACTACAGTATGTTAACAGCTGTTTCATTTGACTTCTACATATTGACCATCTGATAATAATTGAAGAGTAAAGATAATGAAAAATATACTATCATTTCTTTCAATAAAAAACTGAAGTAATTTAAATTCTGCTTTAAGCCATCTTCAAGTTACAAAGCTTTATAGAATGACACAAAATAAACTTGTCTTGACTCAGACTCTACCAAATATTGTAGTTGTGAAAGCAAACTAATAACACATAAAATGAGTTATTTTTTTCTTATCAAGAGTGAGTCCATCTGTTCAACTAAGATCACTACTCATTTTTGTAGCCTAAATTTCTTTCTTAGTTGTATTTTATCTTTTGCTTTTAAGGTAATTATTGACAAAAATTAAAAGTAGCATTTAAAAACAAAATAAAAATGAAAGAATTTAGCAACAGTTAGAATTCATTTTCTACTTCTTTTCTATTCAGTCAAAATGAAAATTAGAAATTTCCAAGATTAAAAAAATAAAAGCTTGATACTCCAAAGATCAATGTGTTTTCAGAATACCATAATTAAGAATATGTTAAGCCATTCAATGATGAATATCATTAAAGAGTGATATTGGAGATTTGTACCACAGGTCTTCAGGTGGGTTTCATTCACATGGAAATATTAATCCTAAACTAAAGTCTTAAAAATGAGTAAAAGACAAATTTCAGAATATATGGAAAGCAAAATATAACTTTTATTGAATACGTATGTATGAAACATTCTTAATCTGAATTGATAAATCATTATTTTAATGATCAATCATCATAATGCTGATGTTTGATTATTCAAATAAAAGTTTTTAGCTAGAAAAAGATGGTAATCAAAAATAATATGGTCATCTGGTTAGATTTTGAAAAGTTGAATAAGTCAATAACTTTTTAGCACCTGCTCATTTCACTTAAAATACACAATGGGGTCACAGGAATCAACACTATATGGTTACTGTCAGTTTCACTCCCCTAGAAATTTTCAAACAGTATTCATACTACTTATACACTGATATATCAAGATTCATAGGATAGCAGTATGTAAAAGTAATGGTAGTTGGTGCTACTGTACTTTGTGCCCAAAGTATACAGTAGTCTGACAGCTGATGAATCTGTGTGAAAACTGGCTAAGCAAAGGTGACATGAATTATTGGAGTTCAATTGAAGCATGATAGTTGGGGTGTCAGATGGACAGGACATGCTATTTCTCAAATTGTGGAGTCATCTTACATCTATGGTGTCATGTGTGTGCCTGATGACAGGATCACTACAGCACACTGGCTGACTACCATGGAGTTTTAATTGTAACCAGGAGCATATGGCTAGAATTGTCAGACAAGCAACACAAGCTCAAAATCTACCTAGACTATGCAAGAGGTACCAGATGCATATCCAGCAGACCAGTTCAGCATTCTTTAACTTCAATGGAAGCCCCTGTTAATATCATAACACTGGACACAGCACATTATCTGGATATATGAAGTTGCTAATTGGATCAAAGAAGACTGGCAATATGTGGCATAGTCCAATGAATCATAGTTCCAAGCTGATAGTGGGTTTGGTTCTGATGCTTGGTTTGAGAAGCATTCTGAAGTCTAGTATGGTTATCATATTCACCGGACATGAGTCCAGCTGAGCAGTTAGAGGACATAGTAGCGGTCTATTTGCTTGCAACATCCTGCACCTGCAAATATCTGGGAACTGGGGATAGCTATCAAGATGGTATTTCCTAACATCTCTCCAGAGTGGAATTAGTGCCATGTGGAGTTACCACATTTCACTGGGCTAGAGGGAGTTCTATGTCATACTAGGCACCTATTCCATAACTTTTTTGTTAATTCACCCCAAGCAAAGTGAAAACACCACTAAACTAAAAAGGGGCTACTGAAAGTGAAAAAGAAGACTTTAGAAGGAACCAGAAACCCAATAATAGTATAAATTTCAAAGCTTAGGCAGAGATGTTAGAAGTATACAGTTGAAGTAGAATTTAGAAGGAATCAGAAACCCAATCCTAAACAGGAAATAAAAAAATAAACCTCTACTCCTGTTCAAAAGACTAGAGATGAGTGTGAACCAGACAATGTTACAGAAAAGATGTATAGAATTTATATTGAAGAATGAAAGATTGCAATGTCTGATTCAAACTTACAAAATATTGCTGTAAAGAGGGATATTGTTTCCTGAGAACCAAAACTAGTTTAGGCTAAAAGAAAACTCAATTTTGCATTTTATTGATGTTTCTGCATACCAGTCATGCCTGTTTGCACAATTTTACTATTACCAGACAGTTGCATGCTAAAAATGCTAATAGTTGACTGAGTCATTGTTAGTACAATAGGGTGTTTCAAGAGAAAAATCCTTTTTTTTCTTAAAAAGGTATCAGAAAGAAGGTATGTAAAACAATAACTTACATGATGAAATCTTAAAAACAATCTAATTTTCATAAGTATAAGAATTTTTCTTGCTATCTTAATTTTCCTCACACTGCAATTAACAAGCCTCAGCCAGTAACAAAGGATGAATTGTATTGCCTCAACATATCAAACTGGTTATCATCCCAAAGTATTTTGAATGATAAAAACATCTAACATTTCTTTCATTTTTTTTGGCGGGGAGGGGTCTTTGATTTGCAAGCACAGTGATTTTAAGTTCATAGAAGGAAATGCAAATTATTGAAGCTAAACTTGAAATCCTGATCAAAATCCTATTTTCACTATATATATATATTTATTAAAAAAAAAAAAAAAAAAGATTCATTGCTAAGCCTACTCTATAAACACATACAAAAATTGACGAAATATTCAAGCAGATTTTCAGTAAATGGCATTTCTGTTTGACAAAAACAAATTGATTTAAATTCTCCAAGGAGTCCTGCTTTTAAATAATATAAATACAAAGAGGGTGGAATTTTAATTTCTTGAAATTTCATAAAATTAAGCAAGTGGAGATAACAGATGTTAAAAAAAAAAAAAAAAAAAAAATTCAATCATTTGTGAAGAAGTCCTGAAAGTTTCATAAAAATCTGACATCTTGCAAGAATTTCTAAAATGTGTTTTTTTTTAACAACAAAAAAAGACATTTCCCATACTAATCTTTAGCCCACCCACTAGTGCAAGAAAAACAAGATTTTTAACCAAAATTTCAAACAAGCTAGAAAGGATTAAGAACTTTAATAAAATAACCAAAAAATTCTTTAGTTGTTTCTCTTAATAATAACAAACATTTTGATGATAAAACTTTGTTTTTATCAAGTTTGGGGCCTTTTACATCATGGTATGCTCTTTTTTTTAGTGAATTTTTGGCGGTACCAAGTTTTATATGATAGTGAATATTGAACTGTCTTCCCACAGATGAGGAAAAAACTAGAGGCAGCAGAAATGTGGTTCTACAAAAGAATACTGAAAATTCCATGGATATAGTGAGTAGGCAACTAGGAAGTCTTAAAGAAAATGACAACAGAAAGAAAGCTGAAATTCCTTGGACACATAATGAGGAAAACTTAACCTT
Source organism: Acanthosepion lycidas (assembly GCA_963932145.1). Lineage (NCBI taxonomy): Eukaryota > Metazoa > Mollusca > Cephalopoda > Sepiida > Sepiidae > Acanthosepion > Acanthosepion lycidas. The sequence goes on from OZ010574.1 coordinate 39,428,208, forward strand.
CACTGGGCATATTGAAGGTAAGAGAGATTGGAGAAAGCAGCGAGCCAATTACTTGACAAGAAGCTTGTGTGAATAGATGGCAGAATAGTGGGAGGAGGCCTTAGCAAAGGGAGAAAAACTGCTAATAGCCATATGAGATAGGAAGTTGTGGAGAACAATGATCGCCTATCTTATGAAGAGACATGGCACATAGAAGTAGAATCTAAAATTGGAGTGAGGGGAACAAAAAGAAAAAAAGAAAAATGGAAGTTAAAAGTTCAGTCCAATTCTTTTCTCAAAATCTGACTAAATGATCAAACATCAGAATTTTTAGAATCCCTTCATGGCCAGGTTGACAATTTTTCAGTATCCACTCTCAAATAATAAATAAAAAAAGATTTAGCAAGAGGCCACAATCCCAAAATAAAATTAACTGTGATATCACACAATCAAAATGCAAAGACTGGTTAACTCAAAGCTTATCCTAAAAACAAACAAACAAAAAAAAAAAAATCTTAGGATTGAGATTCTTCTAGTAAATATTAAATCCCAAAAATGAAAAAGAATCTAGTCAACAAAGCACTTAAAAAAAAAAAAAAATGTCACAAAAGGATTCAGTTTGACAGAAAGCACCAGGTCACAACAACACAAACTGCAGATTAGATTACAAGAATAAATGACCAACAGATTGATACAAAATAAAAAAAAATCCTCAGAACATACAAGGACCCCCCCCCAAAAAAAAAAAAAACATTGTAAATAGATAAATAAAGGGGAAAAAAAATGAAATGGTGTAGCTCAGTTATATTATTTCAAAATAGCTTTCCTAAGATCCATATTAAAGAATTGAAGCCTGGATTGAAAAAACAAATTCACTGACAAGTAGAAGGCTGATGCAAAAGAAAAAAAGTGAGGCATGACAAAAGCAATTTTGTAACTGTAAAGTGAAAAATCAATACAACATCAATTTATTTTCACTAATGTAGCAGTTATATTTTGCTTACAAGGAATATCTTGGCGGTGTATTTTATTGGTAAACAGCTTAGTTTTTAATATACACCACCTTCTAGTATATCAGAATTCACTTTTCAGGAAAAAGGTGTCATGTTGAATTCAGTCAGCAAATAACAATTTAATGTGTCTCAAAAATTATGCTCATTATAATTTCTTGAACATTAGCTGCTATAAACATAAAATTTTCAGATTTATTGACAAGATTTTTTTTCACTATGACAACTGTCGTAATGGAATGTCCCATATACTCTATCACATATGTGGACTGACTATATCAGCAGATATATATATAGTAAGCATAGGATCTACCTGGTGGACTTGGTTTGGGAATTACTAACTTGCTAACCAATTACCTGTCTTTCAGTAGCGTATTCTCTTTTATAATAAACCTCTCTCTTTCATCTATGCCTGTGTTTCTGTTTCTTTCACTAGAGTACCACCTTTGTCCCCTTCTTTGAGGATATAACAACAAAATTTAAAAATGCATGACTGTGTACATGTATTTTTAAGAAAAGTGAGGATAAAAGTTGGAAGTTATAGACAAAAAATGACTAATTGGTTTCAAACTTTTTTTTTTTTTTTTTACACTTCCATGACATCACAAATCCTGTAATTCAGGGTGATAGGTACACCAACTCTACTGTAGCTATAGCAACAGCGGTGTGCCCAGGGTAAGGTAGCCTAAAGAAGCCCATCCCTCTTCAGGTTGGTTTTGAATTCAGTTTGCCTTCTATGTTGGCAGTCAATAGTCAAGGTAGGAGAGCCCATAGCTGGAGAGGGAAAAAGAGATGGATTCAGGCCTTTCTCAAGGATATTTGTGTGAAAGTGAATGCAATGGACTATTGAAATTCAAACTTGTCTCTCTTGCTAACCATTACACTACCTGCACATCCAATTTTTATGAGCAACTTCCCTTTTATCAATTTATGGAATCTTAACACAACACACTTGAAAATCTCTACCAACCGAGATATATTTATTCTATATATTTAGGTATTCAGGCATACATTGTGGTGTCATGGATCTTGTCTCAGCAACATGATGATAAACAGCAGCAAAGGTTGGATGACTGGTCTGCAAATGCAATCTGATACAGCCGTAGAGCTTCATGTCCATTAGCCGTATGTAAAAATCATAACTGACTGAATATCCTGCCATAGTTAAATGGAACACTTCTCAGTTAACTCACTACTACACATGTTAAATGCCAAAGAGAGACTGGTCAGAAATGTACATGAATGACAAATATAATCTAGTCTATATGGCAACACCGCACCATCTACCATAAACTTTCTTTAAATTTAATAACTGAAAAATGAAGGATTTGTAGATATCTGTTTATGTGGACTTTTGTCCTTGCTTTGGTGTGAGGAACACACCCCCAAAGTTTGTAAAAGTATTTTTGATACATCCCTGTGTGTATATATATATATATATATATATATATATATATATGTGTCTCGGATGGTACCTGGATTTTACCAAAAACAATAATTTCCATGCCTGAAGATGATTGAATGTACAGTCAAAAGTACTTGCATATTTAAGAAAGACCTTATACAGCTTATAATTTTAAAAAACAAGGATAACAACATTCATTGAGTGATTAGTAGGTTAATGCATCTTTAAAATTTTGTTTTTATATCATTAACTTTACTAATTTACTTTTTGTATGAATGATTCATTGTTAATATATATATATATATATATATATATATATATATATATATATATATATATATGTGTGTGTGTGTGTGTTTGTTTTTTAAAAATTGTGCTATTTCTGGGGAAAGTGCTTAATATTGGGTATAGAGCATATATAAACAATATGAACATAAACCAACACTTTATGGTAAATGGTAGTTTCATGCCATAACCAGCCATCAGACCATATAGTACTTTCTCCAATAAACTTCCTTTAAAAGTAAATACCAAACTTTAAAGTCAAGAAAATATGCAAAGAAAAAAATGTATAAAATAAATTAAAAAAATGAACCCAAAAAGTTAATTTAAACAAATTCAAAGTTAGAAATGCAAATAAAAAAAAAAAAAAAAATGATTTCTCTTCCACAACTTCCCATGAGACCCAGTGGCATATACATATAATTTAATTATATATGTAGTAAGTTAACATCAACTGTTTTGGGGAGAAAAAAAAATTGGTAGTTAAATTGTTTGATAATAATTAGAGCTTGTAAAAAAATTAATTATAACCATAACTACTTAAGTTTCACCTGGGAAACAGGTATCTTTTGGCTGAGTTAATATATTATTTTGAAATGACACATGGGATTTGGCATAATCAAAATTCCAACTTTTCTTCCTGGTACAATCTACAAATTTTCATTCTCCCTATGTAACTTCTATTTTCTTTATAATTGAGCTCAAATTTTTCTCTTTCACATCTAAAACATTTAGATACAGCAATGTTGTTGTGATAATTGCCTAACTTCAAATGTGTTTTATGTACCACTAGTCCCTTTTTCACATTCTCCTACAGAAGGTAGTGACGAAGAGTGTGAAGAAGGGACTACGTGTAAACTAGAAGAAAACAGAATGCATGGTCATCAGTAAAAGGATGAGCCCAAAATGCAATTTGCAGGTCAGGAAAACTAGAATGAAGCAGAGTTGAAAGTTTAAATATCTGGGAAGCATTCTGAAAGAGGATGGTAAATGTGATACTGAGATCCGTAACATATTAGGATGGCCAAGTGCACATTTCAAATCCTGGGCAGAGTATTGCAAGACAGGAGGATTTCTTTGGTAACAAAAAAAAAAAGAATACTGAGCTGTTGTGTGACATCTGTCCTTTACAGCAGTGAATGTTAGACGATTTCCTCAACGATGAAAAAGAGACTTGAGACAATAGAGATGTGGTTCTACAAAAGGATGCTAAGGATATCATGGACCGAGTGTGAGCAATGATGAGGTCTTAGAGAGGATGCAAACAAGGAAGAGGCTTATATTTAACACCAGGAAGAGGCTGATGAAGTTCCTGGAACACATGAGGAAGGAGGGCCTGGAGAATCTGATACTCACGGGTCAAATAGAGAGAGAGAGAGAGAGAAGGGAAAAACAACGCATGACATACATAGCGGCCTTAAGCAAGTGGATGACAGAATGTGGTCTGGGGGAGGTGACAGAGGGAACAAACTTGTTGAGAGCTGCAAGGGATAACGAGAGATGGAGAGCCATGATCGCTTATGTCCTGAAAGGACAGCACATAGAAAGAAACAACTTAAACCTGCTTATAAAATGGAAGAAATATTAGGTTGGTGCAAAAATAATTTCGTTTTCTCAGATAGTAACATATGTTAGAAAACGAAATTATTTTTGCACCAACCTAATATTACATTAAGAACCATATTAAACAAGCATTCATGGTTCTGGTCATGTGGTAAACTTTTCAGTGTAAAAAAGTAGATGGATTCATACTGAAATATAATGTAGATAGGGTTTTAAGTTAAAAAAAAAAAAAAAATATCAAAAGATAACAAGTTTCATGAGCAGGACTAAGTGATGTTGGAATGCAAAGTCAAAGATATTAGTGAATTAATATTTGCTTGATTTTTGTTGCATTGGTAAGATCACTAATCTTGTAAGTCTTTGAAACCACAAATCCAACAAAATCAATGGTGAGCTTTAATTCAAATGCATGTCCTTGAAAAGTTTTAAGCCAAGACTCAAGTCTTGTGCTTGTTTCAGTCTTGAGATTATAACCGACTGTTCAGTGAGAGTATAGATGATTAGTGATAAGAAACGAAAATAAGAAAGAAAAAAAAAGTCAGATTTTATTATGAAAGTCAATATTTGTACAATAATATTGGTATTCTTTTATATGTTGCAATCATTCAGGGTATGAACTCTCCAGAGTTTCCTATTCCCTGTTCAGCTATACCGATTACATAAGCTTGTTAGGTAGGCTAATCAGTGTTTTCCCTCTGACCCTCTTGCATTCAATATGCCCTACAAGTGTCAAACACTCTTTCCTCATTATATATCCCAGAAAATTCAACTCTTTCTTATTCTAAGTATGCTTTTTAGCTGTTATTGATAAGATTTTCAAGACACATGATAAATACACTGTGAAATATAGCACAAGAGTTATCTGTCATTGTAATATATTTAATAATAAAGTTGAAATATTTTAATTTTACATATACAGATTGCCAAAGATGACAAGAAAGAAATAACCTTAAAAGTGAAACAAGATATTGTAAATCTATTGAAAAAGTTGAATAGCAGTCATAGAACAATCAAAAAAGAACTCTAAAACATTGGACAAGAAAAAAGAAAGTAGCTTTAAGAATGTCATAAAAAGATATTTGAGAAAAATAGGTAATAAACAAGAAAAGTGAATTGACCAGCAAGAAAAGATTGAAAGAAAAAAAACAAAAAAAAAAACAATATGATAGAGAAAGAAAGAAATGGTGGAGAATGAGAAACAGACAAATAAAAGAGAAAGAAGGAAATAGCAGAGAATGAGAAATAGACAAATAAAAGAGAAAGAAGGAAATGGTAGAGAATGATAAACAAATAAAAGAAAGAAAAAGTGAGACTAGATGCAACTAGTATAAAATAGATGAGAAAGTGGGGTGAAGGGAGGAATTACTTTTATTCTTCTCTCAGAATGGTTTACAAGTATTTTGTCAGCAACTCAAAATCTGAAGTCAAATTCACCTTGCAACAAAAATCTATTTCACAAAATCAATGTCAAACAAAAAGGTCACATAATTTAAATAACTGCAAAACATTTCTGCAGCAACATTCTATGACTCTTGGGTCTTTTTTTTTTTGCTTTTTTTTAATGAATAAAATTTAATCTTTAGTTCATACATAAATCAAGTGTAGAAAAAATACTTGACAGAAGGAAAATAACTGATATGTTACAAGTTACTTTTTGTTTTTTTGTAAGATAGGTAACTAAAAATGTTTCTTCTAATAGATAGCAATAGAATGGAAATTAGATTATTGCAGCATCTAAAATAAAAAGGCTGATAAATATTTATCACTTGTGACAGCTGAAGAGTTTGCAATGAAATGAATATATAAAAAAAAGAATGCTTAAATCATGCTCAATAGGGAGGATTTAAAATTTTACAATATCATCTTTCAAAAAAAAAAAAAAAAAAAAAAAAAAAAAAAAAAAAAAACAGACATAATTGAGTGAGAAATATTAATCTGTAAAAGTAATTTCTGAAATAGAAGTTAAATCCAGAGATGGCATTAGATCTGTTGTGTTTTGATTTTAATAGTAACAATCAAAGAACTATGTTGTGAAAATAGTTTGGTAATATTGGATTTGTTACTATTGGGCTGTTTAATCAAGTAAATTTCTGTATTTCTCTGATGACTGCTTCCATAAATTTAAAAAAAAAAAAAAAAATATTGTTAATATTATCAAGAGTTTTTAAAGAAAACTTTCGTAAGGTGGTAACAATTAAAAAATTACTTTTTGTTTCTTTAATTTTTTTTGCTTAGATTATTTAAAAGAAAAATACAAATGTATAAAAATATTGAAAATTGGAGAAAAAACTAATTGTGAAAAAATGGTCATGAAAAACATTAAAAAAAAAAACAAAAAATAAAAATAAGCAGATTCTACACTTTTTATGTTGGGTGAATTTCTTGAAAAATCAATAAGAATCATATATGAATAGTAATTTTGATAATTTTCTTTGAAGATATATATTTCCTAACCTAAAACAAAAAAAAAAAACAAAAAAATCTAAAGTAATTGACTGAGATCAATGAATTTGTCAATGCATGTTTGTTTTATTAGTTCTTGCTACAAATAACTGATTTTTTCTCCATTTCCAGGATTGACTTTTTTTTTTTGTTTCTTTACAGATTCTCAACCCTTTGTGGGCTATTTAAATCAGAGTTCCTGGCATTCCCGAGCAGTCCTCTATCTTGCTTAACTTTAGTAATCAAATAAGAGCCTGTGTTTTCAGTGTGATTTGGCCATAGGGTTTCAGTTCTAGGAAGTAGATGTCATCAGGATTATAATTGTTGAAATGCATATATGTTCTGTTTGAATTTCAGGAATATCATTATTTACACACAGATTAATGTTGCAGTTTTTGCTGTTATATTTTAACCATTGTCACCTCCAACCATAATCAAGTGCTTGTTGAGCCAGTAACCTTCTGGGAATTCTGAAATGAATCCTTTAAGCTACAGGGATAAATTGTTTAATAATGCTCAGTTATTGCTCATTCTGTTTCCATCAAGTACACACGCTTCCATTGAAAATACATTAATTTCACTGCCCCACCAATTGAATATCTTTGTGTTCCTTTATATTGTAATGTTCCCAAATACCTGATGGCATATATAACATAGAAGTATGCATATACTAGTCTTTCACTTCTGATATATTGTTTTCCTCACATACATCTATATACAAATATCTACCCAAACTCTCTCATTAGTACAGGCAGACATCTATGTAAGAAGTGTATATCATAATTTATGCCTGTGGAAATTAAAAATTTTCTATAATACTTGCCAGTATTGTGGAAAATTTTAAAATTTCCACAAATGGCAAGACACTGGCAAGTGCCTTGCCAACTGGAATTGGTTTATCATGGCTTCATATCAAGTGTCTAAAATTTCAACCAGCCCATATTTCAACATTTGTATTTTTTTTAACAGCTATGTATATTATCCACTTAAGAGAGTGTGCATATGCATAAACACACACACACATATATATATATATATATATATATATATATATATATATATGTGTGTGTGTGTATAAATTTATATTTGAAAGACCAATGGTGCAACCCATATAAAGAAAGAAAAAACACTTCATTCAAAAATCATATTTAGCTATTATTTAATTATCTGATGTTCCTAAAGCTAATTGTTGTCATCTTTTTTCGTGTTGAAACAATCACGTATGCTTTCTTCAAGCTTGCAAGAAATATCAAATCCTCTTAAAGCTTCAAAGAAAATGCTCATTTGCTATGATAAGAATTAGCCAATGATTTTAAGAAAGAACAAATAATCATAAGAAAGCAAGGTTCCAGGAAACCTAAATCAATCACACTAGGCACTAAAAGACAAGCTTTAAGGAATTGAATGTATCTAACTAAAGTATTTAATACCGTCACAAACTGTTCTGTACCTCACTGGACATTGGGTAAAAGATTATTTGAGCAATGTTTATAATCTAAATTTTTGAGAAGTCATATACTAAAATATGGACACTGCTTGTGTTTACCAAGTGATTTTTTTTAGTAAAGAAAGCAGATTTGGGTTTGTTAGTGATGCTCTTGAAAGGTATCATAGCAGCTCCAGTGAAAAAACATCATTGTCAGTCTGACTCTCAAACAGAGGGAACTTTTTTTTTTTTTTTTAATCAAAGGTGGTCTCCTAACTCACTAGGTGAAAAACAAAATAACATTGCATAACAATAGCAGGATATTATTCTTTGCAGGTTGCTTTCAAATTTACAGAAATTCTAATCTGATGGAAAAGCTCTACTAGTAGAACAATGTTCCTTACCATTCTGCAAGATACACCACAAACAGAAAACAGCTTGGAAATCCTACTGACTTGGTCACTTGACAACATTGAGAATTTTATACAATCAATATCAGATAGGAAGTGCTATATGAATGTTTGCGAAAGGCCATCCAAGAACAGTATAATTCTCTACCTGTTGATTTTTTTTTTTTGGAAGTTGAGTGATTTAATGAGTACCAGAATTAACCAAGTGCAGATTTCTGAAATACGTCATATAAGAACTAATCTATTTTGTCTTATGCTGCTTAAACTTCACATTTATATTATTATTGGTACATTAGTTACCAAGTTATAAGCAAAAATTAATGTAAACTGTCTTGCCCCCCTTTTTTTTTCAGGTTTGAAGATTGTACCAATTCATGAAACTGACAGTCACCATGCAGTGTTGATATCTATGCCCATACAATTTATAAATGCTCTATCTGATATTGAGAACTAATCCCTTATTAATAGAGCAAATTTTAAACTTGTGTGTGTGTGTGTGTGTGTTGGGCCAGATGTTTGTGAACACATCTTTAAAATGCCATAAATGGAAGATGACCTAATATGTCATATGGTATGTGCCAAATTAATAGTTCTCATTTCTTTTTCATATGTATGAAGAGCATTAGCATGTCAGCTTCTGGTCTGATACAGGAAATTAAAAGGCACATCAACACTAGCTATCAACCACAGAGACTTGAAGATAGCAAACTTCTTGAACATAGCTAGGTGAATACTGAGAACAACTGATGGCTCTGCACAGGCTTTACAGAGGTACCTATGGTGATGCACACTAAACTGTGATGTTTCTGTGGGTAACAATCAATTAGAGCAATTTCATATCTCTTCTACATCCAACAGGATATCAATTTCAATTTGAAAGTTATCACTTACATTGAGGTACTGAACACTGTATTCATGACCCATGTAACCTGGTAGTGGCTAATCGAGAATGTTCACAATTATGTCACAGCAATATATAATTTCCTAGTTCTCCTGATTTGAGTTCCCTTGGTATCTGGACTACATCTTTGAGCATCATCAAGGAGACAAACCAGCAGCCCAACAATATCCAGAACTTGAAGACTGCAATCCTGGATTTGATGGCTGGTATGAATGGGAAGTGATCCAGGTATTCAGTTGTATTAAGGCAGTCTTCAAGGCTGAGGGTAGTTTTATTGAATAAACTTTGTTTTTCTATTAAACATTGGTACAGGGTGCAACAAAAATACCTCCCACATAATGGTAAGATATTAGTGGCAATAGCATCTTCATCTAGCTAATGTCTTACCATTATGTGGGGGATATTTCTGCAGCACCCTGTATAAAGTTTTTGAAAATATAATTTTTTCTATTGAATATCTATCTTTATTCTTTATAATATATTCTCAATTAACACACTCTCAAGTTTCATAGAGCCCCTAGGGACAGAGCTCTAAGCATGCTAAACATTGCTGCTGTGGTTTCCATAACAAGTGGTAAGTTTTTACAGGATGAAGTTGCTAGCCCCATGCTCAGCTAGTTTTGAATTCAAAGTTGTCCTCCAAGATTGGTTACCAAACACAGCTAGTGAATCCAGTCTGTCCTACTATTTAACCCATAGCTGTGGAGAAGAGATGGATCTATACTATTCCCAAGAGTATTTGTGTGTAAGTGAATTGAATGAATTCAAACCCAGCTCTCAGATTTCTCATTCTGAGCTGCTATCCATTATACCACATGCACAATTATCTGGCGCATACTATATATTATCAACAATTTACTGTTTTATAATGCACAAAATATCTCAGGCTATGTTTGTGTTCAAATCTAAGCGTGTAGATCAGATAGATCTATATTTTGCATAGATAATTCATATTCATATAAAATGGTATAATTTGTATATTGTTCAACAAGATCAGTACCAAAAATACATCAAATTAGAGGAGACTTTTCTTTTTTTTTTAAATGAAGATTTTAAATATGCTGTAATAATTTAATATTCTTTAAAATTTTACTTTTGATTTCAATTTGAAGCAAATACATCATGTTCATAATTTTGCATAATTAAAACAGGTTTTAGACTTATTGAATTATTGTTTTTTTCTCAATTTTGGTCATCCAAAATGAGTACTGATTATACCAGGATTGATGTCTGTTGACCGAAAAATTTAAATCCAGTAAAATCTTCTCAAAATAAAGCAGCCATTATAAAAAAAATTGGATTTGATGAAAATGAGTAAATTTAATGATTACTCAACTGAATTTTGAAAATATGATTTCCATTTGACTTTAAATATAGAGAAAGATAAATTTGTATCTGATACTAGTCAAATCATTTCAAAGGTCAAGTGGGTATTTAGTCAGCTTTCATATCCTATATGTGATGAAACCCATTTAAATTTATAAGTATCACATAGAACAGCTGAAACAGACAAGACCAAAGATGTTATTACCTACAATGGAAAAAGTCTATTCTCAACATTAAAACATCAAATAATGGGCAATGCTCTTGTCTTGTATGATATCCCATATGTTCATATGTACATCTAGTACATTTTAGAAACTAAGTGCGGTATCTGACTAATTCCCAGTCATTCTGAACTGGAATCAATTATACTTTCTGACAAAGAAACATAACCTAGAAGGAATTAGGAAGATGAGAAGAGGAAAGGAGGAAAAGTTAGGTGGTAAGAAAAAAAGAAAAGAAAAGCAGGTGAAAAGCAAAATACGCATACACAGAATGAGGAAGGGATGGAAATGAAATCGAGAGAGATGCTTGTTGATTGGATATAAAAAGACAATGAGCCAAAGATTGGAAGACAGATAGGGATAGAAATGTACAAGAATTGCAATACAATCAAATTCTTTAGAGAGAATAAGATAAAGAACTAAATATTAAACACACAATCAAAGGACACCTGAACAGTATGAAAGGTGTGTGTGTGTGTGTATATATATATATATATATATATATATATAAAATGTGTTTGTGTGTGTATAAAAATATGAACAATTTACATATGTTTGTTATATATCATCAGGGCTTTGTGAACAAAGATTTTGGAAGTTTTTCCACAAATATTACTGGTCCTTTGATACTGGTTGCATGCGAATATCCATTAGGTCTGTGCACTGTTTTAAAGTGGAGATCAGTGTGCACATTATCAACTCTATCCTTTAAATTGGGGGTTTATGAGCCATTTGCAAATGAGGTGAGATACTGTCAGTAATACTTCCAGGATTGTAGTTTTTTTTTTTTTTTTTTTTTTTTTTACTCTTCTCCTAAACCATACTTGTTCAAAATCTGACCCAAGGGCCAATTACAGCCCACAGTCAAATATCATATAGCCCCATTCTCTGTCATAGAATGTATCACTTATGTCCCACCAGTATTGTCAATCAAAGTATGTAAGGTGCACACCTAAGAAATGGAATTTCATGGCTTACCAAAAGATGGCAGCAGCGCTGTGTAGCTGCCCTCTGGTAGTATGACCCTGACCTTGATCTTTTCCAACTAATTTCTAAGATCACTGCCTTTGAACTAGACCTGGCCTTCATACTGCAGTCCAGGTCTTAATATCACTCTTCATATTAGTGCAGGCAAGTTATTAGGTTGGTGCAAAAATAATGGCGTTTTCTCACATAGTAACATATGTTAGAAGACAACATTACTTTTGCACCAATCTAATATTTATTTTGATTATCTGCAATGAATAAATTCTTAAATCTTAGTGAATTAAATCTGTGTTAGTCAAAATTAGTTATAATTATATTTGGACACTTGGACCTGTCACTTTGATTTCTACTACTTAAAAAGATGAATGCTGGTGTTATGTTGCTTTTCAGATATTTTTAACTAAGAAGTTGACAGGCAATATTAATTACCAATAACATGTCAAGTTTATTAACCTGAGATATAATATAGCTTTCTGGAATTTTTTTTTCTCAGATATTTTACTTCATCTTATATGGGCTTCAGATATGGCAAGATGAATGATTTTGGTAAGACCTGTTTAAATTTATTTGTCATCCATGTGAAGAAATGAAAATATGCCATTTGCAATAAGATTTTCATAAAAGAGTTCATTTGCATTTAATTTTAATGGTTCAATCAGAATGGTTGGTCCTCATACATATTCACCTAACCAAATCTGGCCCACTTTGAAAAAAGTTTGGACACCCCTGTCCTAAACAGATGTGTTACCCTTCAAAGAAAATAAAAAAAAAGAAGCCCTGCAAGGCTGAACAAAGTAAATTGAAGCTCTGGTCTTGGTCTCATCACAAAGGATTGTAATTTATTTATTCTTACTATTAATTTGTACAAGTCACACAATCCTTTTTATCTTGTGACTACCTTTCTAAAATTTCCCATGTTTGCTTTGCCAGTTGTATATATTATAGTTACAAAATATTTAGCAATTAATAGCAGTAATAAAATTGAAAAATTATTATAGAAAACTTATACTTTATGGTATGAAGTGTGTGTGTGTATATATATATAATTTATTCAAAAATTATAACAATTATTTTCTTTCAACACTTCTGGTGTCTTATCAAGTGACGGTGTTGAATGTAGAAGAAAGTGTTTTAAAAGGTTCTAATCAACCATACACCACTCAATAGAGAAAATGCTGTTACATAAGCTGCAATGACCAATCAAAATACAAGTATCTGTCTATATTTCTGAGATGAGGTGTTATGTACACTATTTACATTATTTGGACTATTGTCCTCATCTTTGTTGCGATATTTATCACAACATTTTGGCCATTGTACGCTCAGGTTAGAATGCCAAACTGAACCCTTTATTTCGCTCACTGGGGTAGACTGTTCTAGTTCCACGTGCCATGTCTAATGGATGTCAGTTATGAGTTATCTCCTGTTAATTCTCTGCAAGTTCACCACTGCCTTAACCAGATATTGAACTCACAACTCTTTGGGTCCTGCTACTAGATCTAACTAACGCCTTTATCCACTGTGCCTTTATCCTTGTGTATGAATTTCTGGGTATTATAAACCTAATGTCTTCAGCAACCATTTTTACCAGTGCTCATATTGCAATTTTTTGCTGTTATCATTGCATATTTTAACCAGAGCTCATATTGCAATTTTTGTTGTTCTGGCACTCCTTATTACTGGTTTCCATAATATATTCATTTCTATGCTTGGTCAGCTCAGGAGATTTTTGTAGCCTAGCATATGTGTTGATTCCTTAAGTTTACAAATTTTCCATTGATGTTGTCTATGATTTCAACCTGATCCCACAGAGGTGGCCTTGAACTTACCTCAGGCTCATGAACCAAGGTGGAGGGTGTGACAAACCTTGGAGAAGGCCAAGCCACCCAAATCAAACATCATGAAACTGGGGAGGTTGGCAATTGGATCCCTACAGAGGAATGAAAACAGCATCATACTAATATTGCTGACAAAAGCAACACAACTGTAGTGATGAACAAATCAGATTATACAAGAAAGCTGGAAGACCTCATTAGAAATGGTAGCTACAGCAAAGTAAAAAAGAATGCTACTATGAAAACAGAATGCAAACTGTCACAGATACTAATCAAGAACAAGGATCACTTTGCACCTAAGATGTGTAGGCAGTTGTCGCAGCATTACACCAAGCTAATTCACATATACAGTCTCCCTAAGATTCACAAAGACAGTATTCTACTCAGGCTGATTGTTAGTTGCCAAGGCTTTGTGTGCCATACTGAGTCACTTCCTTGTAGATATAATTGACCCATTGATCATATATATAAGTCACCTTCATATGTCCAAAACTCCGCACACTTCATGGAAATAATCAAAGATGCCTCCATCCTATCCAACCAAGTGGTCAGCTTGGATGTGGTGAGTTTTTTCACCAAAGTACCCATGGAGGAGGCACCCTCAGTAGTCAGAGACAGATTGACTAATCCCTATAAGAACAGACCAGTATTCCAATAGATAATCTGATGGAGATGTTGACTTTCTGTACGCAAACAACACTTCGGAATGGGATCACACATATATCGACAGGATGAGGGCTTAGCAATGGACTCACAATTATCACCAGCAATGGTGAATATATACATGGAATACTTTGAGGAAATGGCATTAGAATCTATATCTCTAAAGCCAACTCTATGGTTAAGGTATGTAGATGACACCTTCATACTCTGGCCACACCAGGAAGATGTTCAGATTTTACTGGACCAGTGAACTCAATAAGACCTTCAATACAGTTCACAATGGAGAAAGAGAGTAACAGCACACTCCCATTCCTGGATTTTCTAATATCTCAAACAGAGCATGGGCTCAAGACATCCGTATACCGTAAACTGACATTCACTGGACAGTACCTCAATTTCAACTCCCACCATCCATACAGCATAAAGAAAAGGATTGTCCACTGCTTACAACACCAAACAAAAATCATAAGTGGCAAGTCAGAGACAGATAAAGAATTGGTCAGTATAAGTAGTACCCTACAACATAACAACTACCCTGGGTACATGGCAGCAGCCCCAATAAATTGGGATAGGCGGGTACAACAAGAGGAGGACAACAACACTCAGAAAGCAGTCTGCCTGCCTTATGTTAAGGGGTTATCAGAGAAAATGCAAAGGATCTGTGGTCCATATTGTAGAATAACAAGACAATAAACAGCACTTACCGGTGTAAGAGTCCCAGCTAGCGTCCAGCTGGCAGACAAAAATAAAGGAGGTTGTAACTTAATACAAACCCTGCAAACTAACTGAATCAAGCTGGTATTTATATAGAAATACCTCCACTCAGGTACCAGCAGCCAATCACAGCCCAAGCAATGGACTGTCCCACTTTAGCACAATGAGATGCTCCATTGCACCATAAATAGCTCTCTTCCTCAAGGTTGGATTACTCTTTACCTCAGCTTGCTCCACAACTGAGTGTTTATCTTGATCACGTGATTGTTCGACATGGCGCTGTGAACAGGATACGGGTTGTCTGGGTGGTGGATTCCTTAGCCTGCTTGATGATACACAGGGCTTCTCCAATTAAAGTGACTCCCAGCTCCTTAAGCATAGATCGATCCAGCATTTGAAGGCTCTCGATTGTCAGCTTCTCATCCGCAAACCTTGTTGCATGAGTTTTGGCTGAGTCAGTGGATATGCCGGGCTAAGAAACTAGCTCAAGCGGTCAGGAAAAGCCCAGAGGCTAATGAAGCTGCCATGGACACACTTATTGCCCACATCACATTCAATCAAACGACAGGCACGTATACATCTAAAGACACATGCCAGGTAAGGGAAATTGATGCGTATGTTGTTCCGTTCTCACCAAAACCGGATCCCAGACAAGTTAAGAATATCCCCAGAAATCACAGCACTAGGATGACGATCTTTCCTGACAGTGGGGCCACCATATGTCTCGGGGGACTTAAGCACCTTCTGAATATGGGGCTCACTATCAACAACCTCATTCCATCAAAAAAAGTCGTTCGAGCTGTGGGAGGCTTTACACTTGTCTGTCAGGGTTGGCTCCCTGTGGAATTCATCGTCCAAGGAAGAACAACTAAACAAGCCCTATACATATGCAAAAAGATTCAGCGGCTATACTTCAGCAAAGCAGCCTGCATTGATGTAGGGATACTGTCCAAAGACTTTCCTAAGCCGACGACTACAATATTACCCCAAACAGCAATGCAACACCTGCCCTTGACAAGCACACATAAAAAATCGGACGCAAGCACTAAACAATGCAAAGTCGAGGGACAACTTCCAACGCGTCCCAAAAAAATCCCTTTTTCCCCAACAGAACAGAACATTGATAGACTCAAGAATTGGCTATTGAATCAATTCGCCGAAACGGCGTTCAAGAACAATGGTGAATTCCCACCAATGTCTGGCCCCAATGCACATATACACCTCAAAGAAGGAGCAGTCCCCAAAGCCAGACATAACCCAATTCCTGTGCCTTTTCACTTCAAAGAGCCCGTAAGACAGGCCCTTTGGGAAGATGTGAAAAGGGGCATCATAACCCCAGTACCCGTCGGCATGCCCACTGATTGGTGTAGCACTATGGTAATTACTGCCAAGAAAAATGGCAAACCACGAAGAACCATAGACTACCAACACCTGAATTCACAGTGCAAACGGGAAACACACCATACAGGGTCACCATTTCAGCTAGCACTGCAAGTGCCACCTAAACAAAAGAAAACGGTGTTGGATGCTGTTGATGGATATCACTCCATCCCCTTAGATAAAGAGTCCCAGCCACTCACCACCTTCATTACAGAATGGGGAAGGTTCATGTACCTGAGGATGCCACAAGGTTACCTAGCATCTGGAGATGCCTACACCCGAAGGTATGATGAAGTAATAAAAGACATCCCCCGCAAAGTAAAAATCGTAGATGACACCCTACTCTATGACTCTGACATTGAAGGAGCCTTTTTTCACACCTTCGATTTCCTCCTTCATTGTGCAAAAAACGGCATCATACTAAATACGGAAAAATTCCAATTTTGCCAAGACACAGTGCAGTTTGGTGGCCTCCAGATAACATCCTCTGGTGTAACCCCTTCTAAATCCATGCTGGAGGCAATATTAAGCTTCCCAATACCAAAAACGCTCACCGATGCCAGATCATGGTTTGGTCTGGTCAACCAAGTCGCTTGGGCAT
Source organism: Acanthosepion lycidas (assembly GCA_963932145.1). NCBI lineage: Eukaryota > Metazoa > Mollusca > Cephalopoda > Sepiida > Sepiidae > Acanthosepion > Acanthosepion lycidas. Next base: position 39,445,353 of record OZ010574.1, read on the forward strand.
ACTCACTGAGCCCAGTCATGCTTCCATTTCGTGATCTTGTAAAACGAGACTCTCACTTTACATGGAATAAAAGCCTCGAGGATGCATTTCAGCAGTCAAAGAAGGTAATAGTTGACTTAGTCCGAAAAGGCATTGCAACATTTCAAAAAGAACGAATAACCTGCCTTGCCCCAGATTGGAGCAAAGAAGGAATGGGCTTCCTACTTCTACAGAAGTATTGCTCATGCACCACTGACAAAGCTCCAGTTTGCTGCCCTGAAGGTTGGCGCCTGATATTTGCTGGTAGCAGATTCTGCATTGATGCTGAACGCAGATATGCACCTATTGAAGGCGAGGCAGCAGCAATTGCATGGGCATTGGAAAAGTGTCGCATTTTTGTAATGGGTTGCCCGAATCTCATAGTGGTTACAGATCATGAACCACTAAAAGGATTATTCGGAGATAGAGACCTTAGTAAAATCCAAAACCCCCGATTATTCAGGTTAAAGGAGAAAACACTCAGGTACAGATTCACCATTCAGTACTGCCCTGGGAAATGGCACAGAGCCTCTGATGCTGTCTCACGTAACCCAGCAGACATATCACAAGCACTCCTAAATGTATTCACTGCTGAACCCTCTCAATCAGACATCATAGAGTCTGACAACATGGATGACTGGGTCAAATCAACAACCCTATTAGCAACATTCGGTGCAAACGACAACCTGGAGCTCATCTCACCAAACGTTATCCGTGCGGCGGGACACAGCGACCCGCAGTACAAAAAATTAATTGAAGTAATACAAAATGGATTCCAAAGGACGCGCATCCTCACTGCACCTGAAATCCGTGAATACTGGGAAGTGAGGCACCGCCTAAGTGTTGACGACGGATTAGTGCTCTTAGATCAAAGAATTGTTATCCCCACCTCACAACGCGCAAAAGTATTACATAGCCTACATTCTGCACACCAAGGTGAAGTTGGCATGAAGGCACGTGCCAATGAATCTGTTTATTGGCCCGGGATGAATGCTTCAATTCGTAACATTAGAGCAGGTTGTACGTTTTGCTCAAAAAATGCCCCGAGTCAACCAAAAGAGCCAATCAATCTGACACCATCTCCTGATTGGCCATTTCAGCAAATCGTTATGGACATCTTCCATGTTGGGAACCATGGTTACTTAGCATGCGCTGACAGGTTAACAGGCTGGCTGAATCTATACCACTTGAGCCACGGAGAAGCAACTGCCTCAAGAATTATTTCGATTTGCCGGGACATATTTCAAACCTACGGCGCTCCTGAGGAACTCAGCAGTGATGGTGGGCCACCCTTCACATCTCTTCCATTCAAGCAATTTTTAAAAGACTGGGCTGTTAAACACAGGTTATCATCTGCTGGTTACCCACAATCCAATGGTCGTGCAGAGCTCGCTGTCAAAACGGCCAAGAGAATCGTAAATGGCAACACAGGAGCACAAGGATCATTGGACAATAACCGTGCAGCAAGAGCCATCCTCCAATACAGGAATACGCCCATTCAAAACATTGGGCTATCCCCTGCTCAACTACTACTCCACCGCCGACTACGTGACTACATACCATCCCACCCCACACTCTATAAGCCACACGCGAATTGGATAACCGCAGCCCAAAATCGCGAGTTAAGTCTGTCCCGGCGGAACGCTCGTCTCATAGAGCAATACAACAGAACAGCACACACCTTAAATCCCCTTCAAAAAGGACAAATAGTGGCACTACAACGACCAACAACCCGCCGATGGGACACAACAGGTCAGGTCATTGAAACCCTCCCCAACCACCAATACCGTATCAGAATTGACGGATCAGGTAGAATTACCTTACGAAATCGCCGATTTCTCAGGAAACTGGATACACCAACAATCCCAGTTCCAAGACCTAGTGCCTTACCCGATACCCCTACACCAGTGCCACAAACATTCGACGCTGGAATAACATCAAACACTGCACAGCCGTCTACAATAACACGGACAAAACCTCCTCGGGCATTGTCCAGACTACTTCCACACAACCAGCCAGGTTTAAAGGAACTCATCCCTCCCCAAAGGCCACTACCGACACGCGATGGGGGGGAAGGAGATGTAGAATAACAAGACAATAAACAGCACTTACCGGTGTAAGAGTCCCAGCTAGCGTCCAGCTGGCAGACAAAAATAAAGGAGGTTGTAACTTAATACAAACCCTGCAAACTAACTGAATCAAGCTGGTATTTATATAGAAATACCTCCACTCAGGTACCAGCAGCCAATCACAGCCCAAGCAATGGACTGTCCCACTTTAGCACAATGAGATGCTCCATTGCACCATAAATAGCTCTCTTCCTCAAGGTTGGATTACTCTTTACCTCAGCTTGCTCCACAACTGAGTGTTTATCTTGATCACGTGATTGTTCGACACATATAACATCAGTACAACCTTCAAAAGCTGGACAAAATTCGCAGATATCTCTCCCAAGTAAGGTCCCCACCCAGAGGAGAACATGACTAAAAACTGTGTGTACACCATCCTGTGCAGCTGTAGAAAGAAATATAAAGGGCAGACAGGCCACCCCCTTAAGGTAAGGCTTCAAGAACACCAGAAAGTGGTAACACGAGAAGTGGAAAAATCAGGAGAGAAAAGGAGATCATTGCCCTCCATGAGATCAGGTTGAAATCATAGATAAAGAACAACATTTGAAAATTCGTAAACTTAAGGAATCAGCACATATGCTCGGCCACAAAAATCTCCTGAGCCAACCAAGCATAGAAATTAATATGGGAACCAGTAATAATGAGTGCCAGAGAAAAGCAATAATAACAACAAAAATTGCAATATGAGCTCTGGTAAAAATGGTTGCTGATGACATTGGGTTTATAATACTCAGAAATTCATATACAGATGTCCTCAAGGACACATGGTACAGTGGATAAAGGCATTAGTTAGATCCAGTGACAGGAGTTGTGAGTTCAATACCTGGTTAAGGCAGTGGAGAGGGGATTAGCACAAGATAACTGATAACTGATGTCCCATGTACTAATGGATCTCAGTTATCAGTCTACCCCAGCAAGTGAAATAAAGGGCTCTGTTCAACATTCCATTGCTGGCCAAAACGTTGTGATTAATATGGCAACAAAGATGAGGAAAATAGTCTGAATAATGTAAATAGTGCAAAATACAAGTATATGAGAATTTAAAAAACCCTGACAACGAACCTTGGTTGTAATTATTAATGCCTTAATGTTAGGGATAGACTAAAATAGAAATCATTAATCTGATTAATTAATATTAAATTTTACAATAAAATTAAAAAATAACGAATTTTAAATTTAATCTGTATTAAGTTTATAATATTAGGGCTGTTTGGTCGATTTGAACCTTTTAAAACTCTTTATTCTACATTCAACACCATCACTTGATAAGACACCAGAAGTGTTGAAAAAAAATGGCTATTTTTGTAGTGATTTTATAACATTCGTGTGTGTGTGTGTGTGTGTGTGTGTGTGTGTGTGTGTGTGTGTGTGTGTGTGTGAATAAAGATAAAAGGAAAACTTTTCTTTAGAAAAATATTCTGAATATACCTAAACAAGTAAATAAAAAATTCCAACATTTACTCACTTTGATTTATTAATGTATTAAATTACATTACTTAGTATCCTCCATAGTTTACCTTTACTTTCACTGTTAGCCATAGGACATTTTTAACCTTTCTTAAATTTAGAATTTTTTTTACTTCTGTTTATAAATACTTGTTGCAAAATAAAATTCATACATTTACCTGCATAAAGTCCATCAGAGGATGAAATGCATTGATAAAGAAAATTTTTGACATTGTTGTTAGAGTAGGCCAATACTAAAATGTCTTCTCAAAAAGCATGAGGTGGGAAAGGTAAATGATGATAATGCCTCAAGTTCTGTGCATTACCACCATGATATTCCAATATAAAGATGGGTTAGAAACCACATACTAGCTCCTCTGAATATGTCCTCATGTGACCCCAAACCTAGGATAATATTCAGTGTAGAATGTGAAATGCCATATCTGCTGCAAATTCAGCTTCCATTTCAAGCCAAAGCTAGAGCAGCAGAATGGTGAAAAGACCATTTCAGCTCTGAATTGGAATCCTGTCTTGCGACTACCAAATGCCCAAAGATCATTTCTCTTGATGCTCTCTGGAATCACATTAAATCAACCATTCTAGGAACCACAGAAATTATAGATCTACTAGTCAAAGAAGAGAGTATACCTCACTCAAATCATCATGCCAATGAAAGAAAATCATTTTCCACCAAAAATGTCAGACCTTCAAATGTGACCACAGTATAAGGCAAATTTAGTGGGGAGAAACTTTGTGCTGATATTAATGACCTCAAGGATTTTATCAAACCCTAGAAGAGAGTATAAGACCACAGGTGCTAGGCCCAAATATAATTAGGCAGCTCAGTACACCATATCAATAGAGATTCCATCAGAAATAGCTAGTCTGAGTACTTCTATATGGTCTTTATCAAAACATTGGAGTTTGCAATTAAATGCAACCAGCAGCAACCATTCAAACTGGAGCCAGATAAGGTGAGAAAGTAATCAAGCAGTAAAAACACAGCAAAGTTGGAGGTGTTAATGAGCTATCAGTTAGTTGGAAGCTAAGCAGCCTTACCTACAGGAAAGGCTCTACAAAGTCTTTGTCAGGTGTTGATACCAAAATTTCAATAAAAGTCATAACCCTTTACAAAAATAAATGGTAGTGATAATGTTAGCTGTTTTCTTATAAAGAAACATTTAGCATTCATTGACCAAGCAACTAAGGCTACCATCAGTTGAAATTTATAAAATTTTTCTATTAGAGCAATTTTTCATGGAAATAGCTTTCTTATGTTCAGTAGATGCTGTCATTCTTTCCAGTATTCATGGGAGTTTCCTTCCTCACCTTTTGCTTGAGATAATGTGGACCATCAGCATCTTGATTATGTCATCATTCTCTCCAGGTTACATGAGCTATCCATTTTAGTTGTTGCTCCTTTTGAAAGTCCTCAAGTAATATTTGTCATTTTGTACAGTTCTTTGTTATTCTATAGCACCAGTACACAAGGTTTCAATAATGATGATCCTCACTGCATTCTTTATTCATTCAAAGCCATTTTTAACCATTAATCTGAGAAGTTGTATACAGCTGACAGCTTAGATGTTTCTGAACGAGTTTGATACCATGCATGACATCCATATGAAAATCTTGATCTGACAAGGGTGATTTAAGAACATGACTTGAATTTTATGTTAATATTTTGGCTTTGCCACAATTTGCAGTATTGGGCAAAACTACCCTTAGTCCAGTCCTGTCTATATTAATTTCCTTATCTCTGATATTAAATTTTTTTATAACTGGTCTATGTCACGGTATTTGACGCGATTTGTCTTTAATCATTTCTCATCTTGAATTTATATGTAAGGATAAGTCAGATGGCTCAAATTACTGGAGAATCATTGCAGGCATAATCCTCACAAGAATACTACTAAGTAACCAAAATCACTGAGGACTATCTTGAGAATTAATGCAGTTTCAGATTAAAGACATGACCATCAGTCTCTGCCTGAAGGCACATTCAAGAGAAATAATGAAAATAAAATAAAAAGGGTTGTACATTACTTTTGTTGACTTGACAAAGGTGCTCAGTATGATAGGGCAGGTCAATCCCATAGCTAACCATAGAAAAATTGCCTATCAAAATTTTTCATAATCATCCAATTCGATGGAAGCACAGCTTAGATAAGTTTAATGAGAAATTGATTAATTCATCAATTTTCATTTTCTATGGTTTATCAAACCTTTGCAGGTTATTTAAAACAAGAAAATATTTTTAGATTGTAACAATTTTTATTTCTTGGAGATAATGGTTCTAAATTATACAAGTCATACTAACCTATAGCTAGGTAAAGAAGGGCTGGTTCATATCTTCCCCAAGGGTATTTGTGCGTGAGTGAATATAACAAACCTAATGGGAATTGGAACACGGTTCTCTCAGACTAAAAATTCTGTACCATTATACATTACACCACCTGCACATTCAAACTTACAGCACACAGAGTTCTCCATCTACCAGGCTCAATGTTGCTTAACTTCAGTGATCATATTTATACCAGAGTCAACAATTACAATGACTTTTTATAATGCACACTATGAAGAACTTCTTGAAATAAAAAAGCTTGATCTACATGAAAAAAAATATACAAATTAACCTGAATAGCAATAAGAATTTAAGTGGGAAAGGACATAACTCCTGGTGCTTACTGCACCACATGCAACCACCTTGGAGTCTCTTATCACATTGACCCAATTCTCTGTTACACTACGGTAATTTTACATGCCCATCTGCCTAAAATGAAATCCTCAGTCTGACCAATTTCCCAGAATCTAACCAAATGACTAATCATCAGAACATTTTTGGGAATCTTTTCTTAATTGGTCAAAGAACTTTTAATATTCTCTTGTGTGTGTGTGCGCGTGTTACAGAGGTTCAGTCAAAAAACGGTAATGCTTATTCTAAGTATTAGATATAAACCATAAAATGTGTAGATGCCCAAAGGAAAAATTTGAGGAATGGCTTTCTTTTCTGAATGATAATCTTTTTTTCAAAATGACTGTTTCTCTGGACACATATAGAAAGCAAAGAGGTGACAGAAAATTTCTACTTTTTAAAAAGAAAAATGGGATGCAAGCATTTACAGGTCAGTGAATTTTTATGAAAAAGTTATATTCAATATAAGTAAAGAGATGAGTAAATTCAATCCTAGAGAGAAAAGTAAAAACTGGCTGCTTGGGACCAGAAGCAAGTTATACTATTATTTATGCCAAATGGTACCACTGTCAGTTCAAACTCCTATGTAAAAGAAGATTTCCTCTATCTTTGAGAATCATGTGCTTTTGCAACATGCCAATGCAAGAGCTTACAGCATCTTAAAAGCTAGACAAGCAATCATAGCATACAGCCATATAACCTTGCCTCACCCAACCAAGAGTCCTGACTTTCATCTGTTTACAGCCAATGAAAGAGACAAAGAACAGAAGTTCTCCAATGATGCTGAATCAAAAGAGGCAACTTGCACATGCCTAAGAAAGTAGAAAGCTTCTAGAAAGTGTATGCGTGTGTGTGTATATATATATATAATATATATATATATATATAATTATGAAGGAATAAGAGACTATATTAACTAAATTTAGAATCCTAAGATTGTGTTCATTTTGGTGCATTTTATGTTCTTTAATTAGATCTGCTATAATTAAAAAAACAAACATTACTTTTTGACCAACTGTGTCTGTGTGCATGTGTGTGTATAGCTAACTCATTTCTAGGGTCTGTCTTTGAAAACAAACTGTCAGATGGCTAAGTGAAGTATATATTTAATAGACCTGTGATTTTAATTCTTTGCAATCTTTAAGTGAAAGTTGGGTTTTTTTTTTGCGTCTTTTCAAACAGTTTAGCATCAGGTTCCTTGTCACCCTCTTTCCACACAGAGGTATACAGCAACTTAATTCAAGTATCTAAAACAGGTGCAGAACAAGTACAGTATAGCAACATAAATAAGTCATGCCTTCTCTCTCTTTAAAAAAAAAAAAAATCCCCCAAAAAAACTCTACTGTGGCTTTCTTTATCTATACAACTCAAAGCTGGAAAAAAATAACTTACATAATTCCAGGCACATGCATTTGAGCATTGGTTCTGGAGATGAAGTTACAAGCAAAGAAGGATGTAACAAGACAAGAAAGTGTAACTGCCAAACAACATTGCCATAACAAAACATCTCCTCCCCTTTCCTCAAATATCAAATCATTTACAGGAAAGGAAAAAGAGGTTAGGGTGCTAGTGGGAAAGGCTAACATGAGGGTGAAAAAGGAAGCAATGAACATCCAGCAAGTATGTTCCCCCCTCTCTCTCACACACACAGACATTTTAGTCAGTAATCAATTTAAAAAAAAAAAAAATTTTTTTTATAAATTTTTTCATCCACAATAGTTGATGTAATGTAATATGCAGATGCACCCACTGACATTATATCAGTATGTATGTTTTATGAGTATGCACATATCCAAGAATCCAATGCTAGACAGAGGCATTCCCCAACTCTTTCCATCACCACTATGCTATTCTCTGCCAAGTCTCACTAGAAAATTACTCAATTTCCTCTCTCCATCTTCCAAATGGTCTTTTCCTACTGCATTTGATATCTATTGTACACTAATCAAGCAACCTTTTACTCCATCACTTATCATTTCTTGTAGTTATATAACCTGCTCAAATTAATTTGTTAGTCTGTTCTTTGATACATGTTAACTGCTTTCTCTAAGAATATATCTCAAGATTTCTATTAAACTTTATGCATTTATAATTTGTTTTGCATTCTTTCATCATACCATTCATATATTCATTATACACTTAGTTTTAAGCCTACTGACAAAAGAATTTCCAACTGATCATGCTACTTTATTCCATTTTCATTGTCTTTCCTTAATCTTAGCACCTCTCCAAAGTCAATGCATTCTTGGATACATTCCATTTCTACACACACACACACACACACACACACACACACACACGCACACACAATTGAAAAGAAATAATCAACCATTTCAATATATTATAGAATCTGTTACACTAACCTTGTGGGATTATTTCAATAACAGAACCTTCCTGGATCTATGACATTCTTGGTCAGGCCATGTGCCACAAAAAGCTGTCTCTTAACATAGCAGCAAAAGTTAAAAGTACACAAAGGAGTCAAGGGATTTGATTGGGTGCAAATACATTAGCCTATCTGTAACAGCTAAGCGAAATATTAGGCATCTGGTAACAATATTGTGGGCAGAGCAAAAAATAAAGCCAATCAAACTGGTTGTCAGTAGATAAATTTAAATAGTTAATCTTAATAACATTTGTCTATATTTCTGAGATGAGGTATTGTAATTATTTACATTGTTCGGACTGTTGCCCTCATCTTTATTGTCATGTTCATGACATTTTGGCCATTGTATGCCCCAGCCTTCTTCATGTGATTGGAATTTTGAATCTGTGGTCCGTATAACATGAGGATGACCTTCAAAAGTGGTTTGACACTTTGCAGACACCTCTTCCTAGAGGAGAACATGACTAAAGACTGTGTGTATGCCATCCCGTGCAGCTGTGGCAAGAAATACAAAAGAGAAACAGGCCCCGTTGTGGTGTCTTCCCTCTAATGAGTTTTTTGTGGACTCTTCCACTTACTATAAAGTAGTAGGAAAGTAAGCCTCAGGGGAAAACAGATAGACTGAACGCTGGTCAACCAATACACACTGCCAACTCATGTAACAACACACTTCTGCTGTATTTACTGTTCAATACACTATTTATCTGCAATCTCTTGGTTTTGTTATTTCTTAACCATTTACTTGGTCAAAACAGTCCGTAACATGAGGAGAAATAGAAAAATCAGGTTTAGCTGACCACATATGTAGGGAAAAGGGGCGATCACTACCTCTTGTGGGATTAGGTTGAAATAATAGACAGAGAACATCACTAGGCCACAAAAATTTAAGATGACCAAGCATAGAAATGAATACATTATAGAAACCAGTAATATGGAGTGCTAGAGAAAAGCAACAAAATTTTAAAAAATTGATTACTGAGACATTAAGTTTATAAGTCTCAAAAATTCATACATGGATGTCCTAAAGGCCCACTGGATAAAAGCATTTGTTGAATCCAGTGACTTGACCCAAAGAGTTGCGAGTTCAATGGTGAACAAAAACTTGTAGAGTTGGATTAAAGAGAGATAACTGAGACATCCGGAAGAGTTCCATGGCACAAGAACTAGAACAATTTACTCCGGATGATGAAATAAAGGGTTCAGTTCAGAATTTCAGTTTGAAATTCCAATCACATGAAGGCCAGAGCATACAATGGCCAAAACGTTGTGAACATGACAATAAAAATAAGGACAACAGTCTGAACAATGTAAATAATCTTAATAAAATACCAAACTATAACAATGTTATTAACATTTTTGTATGTAAGCGGCCAATTCTTTTGAACCAAGAATATTCAGAGCACTGGATTTTTCTCTTTTTTTGTTTCAAAAATTTTCTCTTGTATTTAAAAAAACATTTTACTATTAGAAACTGAAACAAATTCATACATTAAAACAAAATATTACTCCAATAATCTAAATTTTAAAAAATGATTAAAAACATAAAAAATACTCAAAATTAGAAATTTTAATGATTTGTTGAAAATCCTTAAAACCTAATCACTAGTTCAAAATGATATCAAATTCATTAGAATAAAATACAACTGGATGATACTGCAAGTTTAATGACATATTTAACCTGTAAACATATGAAAGCTTGAAAAAGAAGTGGTAGTGTGTAGAAAGAAAAAAAAAAAAAAAAAAAAAATTGTAAAACCTAGAGTGACATTAGCTAGTTACATGTAGGCCAGGCTTTGCAACTTCAGGACTAGGCTTGTAGCTATGATGTTTGTGACTATCCCAAGCACAATGAAGAGAGAAAAAAAACACTAAATTTCAAATAAGTCAACTAATGGATGAGAAATGAACCAGTGTGTTGCTTTATGCACAAAACATGTCATGATACATGCTTAACTTTTCTTACTCATATAAAATGAAAACCTACTGAAATTTATAAACATCTCATGAGACAAAAAATTATGGATAGCCAAAAATGACAAAGCCTGATATTATCCACAATGGTCAAGGTATTTTTTAAAAAAATCATTTCACCTCAAGCAAGTCATTAAAGCCATCTAAATACAGGAGGTTACTGAGTGTTAGAGTTTATGTGAAAAAAAATAGGAAAATAGTATCAAGAAAAGAGAATAACAAAAGAACAAGAATTAAAAGACAGAAGATAATAATTGACACTAGATTAAAATTTTTGAAGGTCAAAGTTGACTGGGAAGCTAGAAGCAATTTCCACTAGCGAGAAGTCAGATAGAAAAAACTGTTAGCATAGTTAGTTACAGCAAGCCATTTTGATTGTAAAATGATGAGACCTTGCCACCAACCTAGTACTGTGCTTAAATTCATAGTCTAGAGGAAAGTTGGTCAGAACAACTACTATGAAAGTATTTATAGAAAAGGCACAGGAAAGCTATATTACAGTGGTGTGAAAGTTATTGAAGGCAAGATGCCAGGTCAGGATCATGTATAGCTTGGGCACCTGATCATATATGACTACAATATTCAAGGGATCAACAAATAATAGACTTATACATTTGTAAGATAGATTCGAGAAAAATTGTCTAGCACAACACAGTGAACAAACTTTCCTAGCAGCAGACTTAGCAATTGATTCAATATAATCTTTCCACTTCACGTCAGCATGAAATGTGTCACTTTCCTGGAGGTTAGCATCAGCCATGCTTATGAAAGGCAGAAAGAGATCTCTCAGATGATTGATAGAGAGCAGTTTCATTTTGGAAGTGTTAAAATTAACAAGTCATTCCTTACCCCAGTTAACAGATTGTAGGTCATTGTTTATTTAGCTGCCAATTTTACATTATTTACCTGATCAGACTTAATATTAATACAGGAGTAAATAGTTGTATCATTAGCATAGATATAGAGTTGAGAACTGACGTCACCAGAAAGGTCATTGATAAAAATTAGGGATAGTATAGTTTCAAAGAGAGCCAGGGGGGGACACCTGCATTACTGCAAAAAGACCTATTTCTAACATTGAAATACTTTCATATGGACAGCACTATTAAATTAAAAAAAGTAGTTCTATTTTTGAATAAAGTTGTAGGAATACAAAAAAAATAGTTAAAATATAAGATGATACTATGTTCAGAGCAAGTAAAAACTGCAAAATGAAATTTTCTTAAATATATCATGAAAATAATTATAATAGGGTTTTTGTTTCTGTCACATTTGGTTGGTCAATTTTTCAGCATTCTTTTCTATGACAGCCGGTAGTTTGACACATCCCTAATATTGTGGTATTTTAAAGAAAATTAAAAGATTGGTGATACTGTAAACAATTATTTAACACTGATTACCAATGTAGCACATTTGTAATCAGTCTAAAGAAAGCTGAAGAAATGACCAACCAAAGAAGTGGTAAAAGTAACACATAAAATCATTTTTTTTCAGATGAAATAAAAATTCATGATACAGTGTATAAGAGAGTTGTCGGGACCGGAGAAGAAGTCTCTTATACCCGGGTTTCTCTTATAACCGGGTTTGGTCTATTTTGTTTAGGTAAGTAAGGCTCTAATTTGGGACAAGATAAAATCCCTCTTATATCTGGGTTACACTGTACTTAAATATCCATGCAAAACCCCAAAAGCCAATTATATTGCAGAAAAAAAATTAAAGTTACAACTTTATAATCTTTCAGCAATTAGTTCATTCTTTTAAACTCTTCAAACATGACAACATAGTATCAAGTGAACATCCAAAAATGTCTAATTTTTGTGAATAACATGTTTATTTAATCACACACCCTATCATTTGTATCATTATCAATTATGAAAAATTGATAAGGATAAAATTCTTAGTTTTATAACTTAATCTAAAAGTTTTTAAAAATATATATTTTTATATTTAAGAAAGTATCTAAATAAAATTTAAATATAGAAACAATTACAGCTTAGGTAAATCTACTGATAGTTAATGGACGTGATTAGATCCTCTGTTAATTATCTGATTAGAATTAAAGTTCAAGTAGTAGCTATTTTTTTTTTAATGTGATATCCCTTCAGGATATAATCAATCATGGCCATCCATAGATTCCTTTTTCTCTTAACTGAATTACTACAACTTTTGGGGAAAGATAGTGGATTTCACATTGCATTCTCTATGATTTTAAATTTAGAGTAGTGATTTTTTTTTTTTTTATGCTAATTGTCACTCAAGGTAAGAGAACCCAGTCTAAAACTGTTATTTCACCCATAGCTGAGTAGAGAAGTGATGGATTCATATCTTTCCCAAGGGTATTTGTGCTTAAGTGAACTTTTGTTTATAATCTAATTTGGATTCAATTTCCAATAGTAGCTAAAGTGTTTGGGATATGTTTATTTATTTAGTAAACTTAGCCAGGTACAAAGCCACTAGCATACAGTAAAGATCAAGGTCAACAAGAGAAAAGGTTAGTCAATGAGTTTGTTTACTGTGACACTAAATCTAATGAAGAATATTTATAAATCAATGGTTAATGCACTAAACTTACAAACTATCATTAATGTGACTGTTCTTCACTAGTTACTCCTTAACTGGTTGTGTAGGAAAACTGGCTTTGTCAAGCAACCAGAACTTCTTTACTCATGTGTCATCATTTGAGTAAAGTGTAGGGTACCTACATGATTTTGTATGAGAATTGGTATTTCATCAGCTGTGTGCTCTGTAACCATATGTCTCTTAGTGCAATCATGTGTTAACTAGCATCCACATTTCCAGAAACCAGGTTTCTATATTTTATTCTTTTTGGTATCCAGTCACAAATGGCAATGTTAGGAATTCTAAAATTGGAGTAGGTCAACACAAATGACTGTGCCAAAGTTGCTTTTACTCAGTAAATATCTTTATCAATTCATTAATATTAAGAAAATGATTTTGTTCTTTTGACCTGTGTGTGTGTGTGTGTGTGTGTGTATATTTGTTGGAAGATAGCATGCGTGCAAAACTAAAGTCACAACTAGAGCTGTCCTTTTAATGGATTTAATGTTGGTAAGCGTTCTTGGCTTGGTATAGACAATCTAGGCTTTGGGCACTTTACGAAGTGGGTAAGTTTGCTTTCAGGCCTTCTTTCTCTTTCTTTTTTTCAGTTTTGTTGTTTTTATTTGAGACTACATCTGGATAAGAGCTTAGGTTTTGGCAAGCTGTCTGTTGGTTGCACCAATGTTTTTTTTTGTTTTTCTTATATATATATATATATATATATACATATACACACACACACACACACACGTGTGTGTGTGTGGAGTTTTCTCCTCTCCCAAGTACATAATACTGTGAGTGAAATTCTACTAAAAACTTCATAGAGCTAAAGGTGACTAACTTGTTTCCTCAAAGAGAAAAGGAAAGAAAGAATAAAGTTCATTATTTTCTGGTGGATTGATTTTTGAGATGTATGAAATGTTCAGTAAGACAGAAAATGCCGAGTAATTTTCACAGTTGAATAGATTGATCAATTTGTTCCAATTTCTTCAATTTTGAGGGAATACCTAAATGGAGAGAGAGAACATTTTCAGTAGACCTTTACATTTTTGTGTCATTATTGTCTTGGTTGAATTGATTTAAAAGGAAAATGAAAAAAAAAAAAAAAAAAAAAAAAGAAAAAAAAAGAGATAAGGCAGGGAGATGGGAGGGAGTGAGAGACAGACAGACAAAGGGGAAAGAGAGTGAGAGGAGGAAAGAGAGAAAGAAAGAGGGAGAGAGGAATACATCTTCATAGACTTTTAAACTTCACTTTGCTAAAAATAGTCTTTCAGTGCATAAAAAGGTGTTTAGTATACTAACCAGCTTTTAAATAACTAAAATCTACTACCTAAATATTTTCAATTTCATGTACCAGAATTAAATAGCACTAAAACATTTAAAATGTAAGGAAACATGATTAACTGAATGGTATACACTCAGGTGAGAATATAGTTGATCCAGATATTCTCCTTTGGGAAATAAGTGTGGGAATATATCATCAGAGAAAGAGAATACTGTTAATAACTGAAACATCATATGAAGATGAATGATTGATTTGTTTTTTACTGGTTATTTAAAGCCAGAAAATATCAGATTTTAAGAATTTTTGTGAAGATAATGATTTTACTGATTTAAGTCCTTAATTAACTCATTGCTGCGGGAGAAGAAGTGGATTTCTACCTTTCCCAAATTAAGTGAATATAACAAACCTGATTGGAATTGGAACCCAGTTCTCCAATTCCGAGCTGTTATCCATTACACCAACCCCACATGCAAGCTTACAGCACCTGGTATTCTCAAGTGGTTACCCATCTAGGTACTGATCAGGCTCAACATTGCTTAATTCCAGTGATCATATGAAGACTGGTGTTTCAACATGGTATGGCTGCAAGCCAATATGAAGCTGAAAACAACAACCATGTATAACTTTGAAAAGAGTCGTTGACATTCCAAATTTGGACAAATTAACTTTTTCCAAACAAAATTTGGAACAGCCACATTGAGAACATTAATTTAACCTTTTAGCATTCAACCTGCCCAAACCCACCACATAAATATTGGCTCTCAATGTTCTACCTACCCCATATATACTCTGGCATAATATACGACATCATCATCATCATAAATAATGCAGAAAGTCATGCAAACAATGAGACTATCATGCCGGAGAGTGAGACTTTGAGAGCCAATATTATGGGGTTGTGTTGAATGTTAAAGGGTTACTTTATAGCTAAAATTAAAATATAGTATTTAATAAAATCTTGTGATCTTCCAAAAGCTAATGATTAAGTCTGCAGAAAATACAACTGTTTGGGATGAGAAGCCTCACTTTTAGACCAAGAATGTGGAATGAGCATAGAAAGTTTGTTTAACCATTTCCAATCAAACAGAAAAACAGGGGGAAAGGCTCTGAGCAACAATTTACTCTTGATATTTGTTGTTTTTTTAAATTATGTAGTTTTGACTGTTTTTATATATATATATATATATATATATATATATATAAACAGTCAAAACTAGGATCGATAACATATATAGTCCTAAATTTCCCATAGTAGACACATTTGGAGAGTTTCTGCAGGTAGACCAAGATGACCAAGTGAAGACTTTGCCCACAACGCTGAGTAGCAAGATGCCTCTGTAGTTGTTGCAGTCACTTCGCTCACCCTTGTTCTTGTAGAGGGTGATGATCTTGGCATCTCTCATGTCCTGAGGTACAGCCCCTTCTTTCCAGCACTGGTACAGGACCTCATGCAAAGTGGTTGTAACAATTGTGACTCATAATTGCACGATTGTGAAGTCACTCATTAATAGTTTGGAACACTGAAGTATTGTGTAACCCATGCAAATGGCTGCAG
Source organism: Acanthosepion lycidas (assembly GCA_963932145.1). Lineage (NCBI taxonomy): Eukaryota > Metazoa > Mollusca > Cephalopoda > Sepiida > Sepiidae > Acanthosepion > Acanthosepion lycidas. Next base: position 39,461,397 of record OZ010574.1, read on the forward strand.
TTTATTTACACTTGTGTAGAAACTTACAGTTATTACCCAATGCATGCATATAACTGCCATCATTCTGTGAAAATTGTTAAATTGCAACATGTAAATTCTTATTTAATTCTTATGATGTTGTTTCATAACCAGAGTAAATGGATTTTACATCTTGATCTGAGCAATGCTTATATCCCACAGCACAAATAACACAATTTGGGAACCTTAAACCTAATGTATATTCTTTCCTGATTAAAAGCTCTTGTATGTGGTTCAGTTTTATGCAGGGTCGACTGAGGAGATTATTACAACCTAACATGTGCACTGATTCTTTCAATCACTTTATTCTCCACTGTTGCTCTATTGTGCTGACTGTTTTTATTGTTGGTAACTCCTTTTTCTTTCAATACATATTCAAAATATACCTAACTTCATAGTCTATAGCTTTTTGATGTGTTTCCAGTTTTACTTTTAGAGAGTATCTTGTCTTTATATTCCCTGTAACAGCATAAAATGCAATACACATAGTAGATTGGCTATGACCAGTTACCTCTGAAGGATAAAACTTGCAGAATCTATGAAAATTTTAGAGTGCATCTTTCATTTTAGTAACATGAATTCACATATTTTAATAATATAGAAAAATCATTATTTGGAGTTGGCTTGCCATATACAAATTTAAAATTTTTACTAACTCTTTAAAATTTTAAGAAACCCAATATGTCTTAAAATATTCTTTATTCAGTTATAAACATTTGCATTTTGAAATGCTCTGATTAAAGAAAAAAAAAGATTTTGGTTGGTTTGATACTAGTTTCAGCAAGTATATGTTAAACATGTTATAGTATATTTAGAAAGTAGCAATTTGATTAACAGGTGTGGTTAATTTTGCTAATGTTTCAGTGTTCACATCAATATGAACTCAGTTTATTGATTAGATTTGCCAGATGTCAGTCAATGCAATGAGGATATTGTGTGTGTGTGTGTATATATATATATATATATATATATAAATAAAAATTTCTACAGGGACAATGGTCTCATAATCTTAAGAAACTGTAACAAACAAAACACAGACAAAACTAGAAAAGCAATAATAAAGATTTTTAAAAATAACGGATTCGACAGATATAAAAACTAACCTAAACGAAGTAGATTTTCTAGATGTTACCTTCAACCTAAGAGAAGGCACACATAAACCATATAGAAAACCTAATGACAAACCACTCTACATACACACATCTTCCAACCATCAACCTTCTATAATCAAACAGATACCAAAATCGATTAACCGCAGGCTCTCTGACAATTCCTCCAATGAATCCCTATTTAACAAAACTAAGAAAGACTATGAAACAGCCCTAAAAGATAGCAGATTCCCAGAAACACACATACTCACCACAGAATACAAAAAAGGCCAACAGAAGAAGAAATATCATATGGTTCAACCCACCGTACAGCAAGAACGTAAAAACAAACGTAGGGAAAATATTCTTCAAACTCTTACACAAACACTTCCCAGAATCAAGCACCTTACACAAGATATTCAACAAAAACACTGTAAAAATCAGCTACAGCTGCACCAAGAGCATGGCACAAATAATAAAAAAGCACAATAGGAAAATTATCAACAAACCACACGAACAAATTAAACCCACGTGCAACTGCAGAATAAAGAACGAATGTCCCTTAAATGAAAATTGTTTACAAAACAATGTAATATACCAAGCCACGATAAAATCACCAGATAATGAAGAAAAAGTATACATAGGAGTAACTGAAGGACCCTGGAAACAAAGAAATTATACACACAAAACATCTTTCACAAATAGTAAATATGCAAACAGTACAATGCTTTCTAAGTATATCTGGGAAATTAAAAACAAAACGAACATCACACCAAAAATATCTTGGAAGATAAGGAAAAAATCATCAGCCTACAATAACCAATCAAAAACTTGCAAACTTTGCTCGGAGGAAAAAATAGCTATCATTACTTTTCCCGACCAAAATAAATTATTAAACAAAAGATCCGAACTCATCTCAAAATGCAGACATGAAAATAAATTTTTACTACGTAACCTAAAAAATTAAAAACAGAAAAAATAAAATAAAAACAAATAAATATACTAATAAGCAAAAATAACAACAAAAAAAAAAAAAAAAAAATAGAAATAAAACATAAAAAAATACTATGTTACTTAAAAATCGAAAACCGAAAAGAGAAAATATACAAGTAAAATAAATTAACCTAAATTCATCCAAGTAAATAAATAAACAAACCAATCCCAAATAAAGATAATCAATTAAAAACTGTTCCCGCCAAAATAATACTTAGAATGAACTACAACAATCAACCCCAAAACTGAACAAATAGCTTTAATTAAATTCCCAAACTGTTAAATAAGTGATATAAACAAATTTTTACTACGTTAATAAATAAATAAATAAAATAAGAAACAAAAATAAAAACAAGCAATATAATTTGACCTAAATAGATAAACGACTTCCGGTGAAATAACCGCCATAATAGAATATCCACAATGCACCACTAACCCGTATATATATAAATAGCCGAGAAAAATAACAGCACACGTGGCCTGACGATTGCATATAGCATGAAACAGACTGTCGCCTCCAAGTGTTGACTTCTATGTTCACTTTTATATTTACACACGCTCTATCTCTGATATTGAGCACTTTATTCCATAAATATAGCACACCTTAAGACTATATTTCTTATATATATATATATATATATATATATATATATATATATATCTCATCTGAAGATCATGGTTAGTGTGAATTACATTTTTGGATTAGTCCCTAAATGGATTCTTGAAGGTGGTTATATAAAATAAATGGCTGGCTTTTAGTTTCCAAGTATGCCTGTCTTAGGTGAGGTTTATTTAATTCTTGTTGCAGATGCCAGATCAAGCACATTTTTTGTTTCTTCACCCACAGAACCGACCTGTGGTTTAAACTGCAACTATGCTGAGCAGTTACAATTTCTGAAGAGTGCACAAAATCTGATGTGATCAGTAGTTGAACAAACTCAATTCTTATTCACACCAGTACCTTGTGCTAGAACAACCATCAATAGCTTCCAAACAGTTCTATCTATTCAATTTCACTCACAAGGCTTGGATCAACCCATGGTGTGGTTTTCAGGCATTTCCCAATGGTGCTGCACATGATCATCTCACCAGGTTGATATTATCAATGAGTCACCATCTTGACAAATTGATCCTGGTGAGATTTGAATGAAGGTGTCATGGTTGGAATGACAACATTTTAAACACAGCTACATGCCCATACATATTTGTATATTCCTTTTCTTACCTATATAGTAGCATCTAATTTTAGATACTTAAAAAAAAAAAAAAAAAAAAAAAAAAAAAAAAAGAAAGAAAGAAAGAAAAAAAAAAAGAAAAAAATAAAAGAGGTTTTTAATATATGTAAAACTCTTATTAATTTAAGCATTTGCAGCCTATTTCCTGCATAATAATTTTTTCCAATTTATCTTGGATGCTCCCAAGATGTATCATTCTTTTCACATTTTTCAAAAGGGGTGTGTCAAATTACAAACTGTTTGAAATTTTGTTCCTTCTGTTTATTAAACCATTCACATTCCATGATTTTTAGTTTCTCCTCCATACATAGAAACAAAAACAAATTGCAATCTATTAGATAACATTCTATTAATGGTGTTTTCTCTTTCATTTTAGTTTCCACATATATTTTGATGTTTTTATATCTTTTGTATTTGAATGATAGCAAATGGTTTGCATATCCTACTTCAAATTCTTTCCCAGTTCCACCAATGTAAATCATCCTGATTTTTCCATTGTTTTCACTAATGTCCAAGATAAACAAATACCCATTTTTAAAAATTGCTATGCATGAAACAGGCGATAAGTGGGTAACTGTTTTATATGAGTCATTCCATGTCAAATAAACAAGGGTCTGACCATCACCGACAGATTTTTTTCAAATTTGGTATACTTATAGAGATTCCTGATAGATTTTAAATGGTACCTATTTTACATCTCTAGGTCAAAGGGATTCCAAGATATGACTCTTGCCAAAAAGGTGAATTTTAGAAAGTAGTCACAAAATTTAAATATCTATCTCAGTTGCCCCAACCTCCACAAAGCTAAATTATATACCATTTTAAAGTACTTGGATAGATCTAAAAGGTGATGTATTTATTCTTTTGTTTAAAGGTCAAATAAGATAATTCCAGCTTAATCTTTAATTTCTCAAAAAGAGTATCTTTAATTTTTTTTAAATTTGACAACAAATTTGTCTGCCTTATGGCAAGATATGTACAAAATTTTGTGGTAGACTTTTGACTGTGGCCTGAGTTACAATTGTTTTACTGAGTTGGGCCAAATTCAAAATGGTGGATTTTGATATTTGCCACTATATGCTAACATTTTCATATCTCCCAATAAGGTCAAGTATTAATATCTTTAGAAATCTCTTTGAATGCTGATTAATATTCACACAAGAACTATGATCATAAAATCAACAGAGTTCAGTGGAAAATAAACCTTATTTTTGATTTTATTTACATTATACAACAAATATATTTTTATATGAAAAAGTGATAATGAAAATTATTTAAAAAGTGTCATGAACTAATGTTAATACAACATAAAATAATATAAAAAATATACAACAAATGATCCTAACGCTTAACAAATTTTTGTTGATATTTGACATGTTGCATCTAATGCATGAAACAATCAAATTTTCATGGTTTTTTTATATTCAAAATATCAGGTTGGTGCAAAAACAATGTCGTTTTCTCACAAAGTTGAACATCAAAACGACATTATTTTTGCACCAACCTATTATTAAGTTTTGATCTGAAAAAGTGAAATGAATATTTAAAATAGGTTCTTAACATTTACAAAGAGATTAACAAGCAAACTTATTTTTCTTGTTGGGATATATGTTTAAACAGAAAATAAAAATTTGGATATGCAAACTACTTTTTCACTCAAATTTTTTGTGATGATCAACCTTGATTGTATCTTTAAGGTTATGTCAAGAAATTCTTTCCTAAAATATTTAAAGCATTTTCCATCTCAACTTTTGAAAGTTTATAAGTTCTTCCAGTGTCAGTTATTGGATCAACTAAACTAAAAATATTAAAATAATTTAAATTAATATATCTGGATGTAATGGATAACAGAAAGATGGGGAAGGGTTGTTCAGTTGTAAAAGTGTCAGTTTTACCTCTTCATTATCAAGATTTTTTTTTTTTTTTTAGAATTTTTTTTACTATATATAAAACAAAATCTTCCACCAAATTGCTTCAAGTTGAGCAGTCACCCAAGTAGCAGTTAGAGGTTACTTTATTGCATGTAACAGCAGCTATGCATTGGTGGTAATCTGTTAAATGATATTGTTCATCTTGAGTCAGTGTACCAAGATGAGCCCCACAATCATCAAATTCATATTTTGATGTATTGTGCAAACACAGTGTTCCAGCACCCCTGTTAGGATATATTCATTTTTTTCCTTCAAGAATATTGTTTGGATTGGGGTATAAGATGGATGTTTGTGTTATACATCTTCAAAGGCTGAAATGATGGATTTAGCCATTTTCTTTTGTTTTTTCAACATGATGAAAAAGAAAGTAAAGAGAAAAAAAATTCTTTTTGAGGATGCTAAATGACGTAATGTAACATCTAATACCTAAACATTTCAGTTAACCTGACAAATATTCATGAGCGTCTTTAAATTTAAAAATTTTGAGTAACTTACTTGTTGCAAAATAAAATCATTTACCTTGATAAAGTCCATCAGATGACGAAACGAAACCAGCTAAGGCTAAGTATAGTTTCCCTCTTGTCTTTTTAATTCATTTTGTCTCTTTTACAGATACACACCATCTGAGAATATTTACATATGTGAAAGAAAGAGAGATAATAATGGACTCTCCACTCGGTTTCAACATGAGTGTCCAGCAGCTTATAAGTTAGTCAATCAATGTTTATGTTGAATATGACACCTCAGTTTGGCAAGAGACTTACAGAAAACTTCAATACTTTTTATAAACATTGACAAAAAAAAAAAAAAAAAAAAAAAACTATTTAATCAGATTGATTTTACCAGATGACTTATAAGCAATACCCCATAAGAAATAATTAAGGCAGTCTAAAAAATAACAGAAATTATGGAATTTCCCAAACTACATAGATTGATGTGGACCAGACAGGTAAAACTGAGGAAAAAATCAATTTGTATTCTTCTAAAAGAACACTGATAGGGAGATTATATATATTTCCTGATCTCCTAAGACCTGACTCTCAGGCAACATCTCCCCTTTATGCTAAAGGTTAGAGTTAGGAGTATGCCTTGACAGCTATGATAAAAGGTAATGGACCAATTATTTTCTTCATACACCCATTGTACAAAATTATATGGGTGACCACATCAAATTTTGCCCTTGTGTAAGTAGGTATAGTAAGCAAATATTTCTAGGCAAAACTCACCTTTTAGAATATTCATAACACTAAATTTTCCAAATTTTGGCAGGTATTTTTTTTTTTTTTTAATTTCACAAGCACACTTGGAAATCTTTTTTTTGAAGACCTATCAGTTTCTATTTGAAATAATTATTTTTTAATTCTGGAAATTGTGATTAACATCTGCATGTGCCAAACAAGAGAATTATATTTTTTTGACTTGAAAAGTACTGTATAATGTAAAATACATGCCATCATGCAACTGATGAAAAATACATGTCATCATGAAACTGCTTTCCATACAACTATGCACAGCAAAACAGGGATTATTGAATATTTCAACATAAAGCTGTTGTTTTGATCCTGGGCGAAATCCTTCTCTAGACTCCACTAATACCTTACTAAAATTATCATATTTAAATAGCTAATAAAAAACAAAAACAGATATAAGAATAAGAACTGGACAAACTTTGGTTTTTCATTCTCAAAGTTTTATTACCAAATGCTATTCATGAAATCCTCTATTTTTAAATTTTAGGGTACACTAAATTCTTTATAGAATGTTAAGCTAAAGAACATGGACAAATGCCAAGTTGGTAAAAACCCAGTGTAAAAAATATATTACAAATTAGATTTAGTCTCATATGAATGTCATGCATGGTGTTAAACCCATTCAGAAATGTCTAGATTATCAGCTACATACAACTGTTTTCTCAGATCAATGATTAAAAAATGGCTTCAAACAAATGAACCCTGTAGGTCTTAAAGAAGAGTATCCATCATCAGATCTCATAAACTGATGCTGTGGAATCACAAAGAGCATTACCAAATAACAAAAACCACATCACTTGAAGACTTTCAACAGCAGCAACAACTAAAATGTATAGTACATTTAAATTGAAGAGAAAATAATGTGATAATCAAGATGTTCAATTTCCATGCTAATTTAAACAAAAGGTTAAGTAGGATGACATAATCTATTACTAGAAAGAGCAATACTTGAGAAACCTATTTTCCTGAAAAACTGTATTAAGAGAAAGAGTATATGAATTTCAACTGACAGTACTACTGCTCGGTCAATGAATACCAAAGGTTTCCTTATAATGAAACAGCTAACCTCACCATTACCATCTTCATTAGGAAGTGATATTTTTCAGAGTAATGAAGTTTGTGTACATGAATATGAAATTTGAAGTAAAGGGTCAATTTGAAATTTGTTAATGAATAATTTATGAAATTTTGAAATATACAGAGTACATTATATTTATTATGAATTTTTTTTGTAAACTATACAATATATGTATTCCTTCTAAAGTTACCTTGATTGAGGGATTTATAGATCCACAGTCTGACCTTCACTATGAAGAATGCAGAATAATTCTGAGTCATATTTTGGAGAAGACGAAAAAAAATTATGCATTTAATATGCATCAAAATTTAGCTGTTTTAGCCTCAGTCCAGACATCAATATTTCAAAGAGCAAATTTCATGCATTTGTAAAGTCAAACGAAATAAATGTTTTAAAGCATATTTGACTAGTGCTGGCTAAAAAGAAAAAAGGTATAAAACCTGAAAAAAAATACTTAGCTGATGTGAAATTTCATATTAAAAAAAGGGAAGTGATGTCTTGCTGTAAAAAGCTTAAATCCAACTTTAAGCTAACTTAGCAAATTAGCAGATCTGAGATAAGGGAAAAATAAAAAAATTGTTTTTGTCTTTTGCCCACTCCTCTCATAATATAAGCAACAAGGATTAATTCATGATGATGATGATGATAATAAAGCCTCTTGTTTTTTTTTTTTAAGATAGTTATATTTCAGATAAAGAATAAATAAAAATATTAAACAGATTAATATATATATATATATATATATATATATATATATATATATATAGATATATATAGATCAAAGGTAAAGAATTACCTCTGGGTATAGATTCAATTTTAATTATAAACTTGGTCACTGAAGTTTTGGAAACCATCCCAGATGAAAGTTGAAAAGTTTCCCTAGGAGAATTATAGCTTTATCATATATATATATGTGTGTGTGTGTGTGTGTGTGTGTATATATATATATATATATATATATATATTTATTTTCAAGCACATTTTATTAACATTGACTGATAATGTTTCATTTTCATTACATTCTTCCAGTTTGCATAGAAGATATACATCCTGATCAAATTTAAAGATTAAACAGTTTGTGTTTTTTTTTTCTAGTACTTTCCCAATAATGACTACAAATGGTCAGGCAAAAATATGAAGAAATTTCTCCATATGTAGACACTTTCTATATAAATGTGATCTGGATATGTGATAGCTTATATGGAAAAGTGTAACGAAAAATGAAACTGATCAACTTTGTCTGCCTATTTTAATGAAATGTTTGAACAAATCTTATATTGTATTTAACACACACACACAAAATTATGAGACTAATGACATGCAACAAGAATGAGTGCTACTGTCTCATAACTGTAAATATTAAGTTCAGAGGCATATAAGCCAGTGCTTTATTTTTGATGTATTGAATGCTGCAGTTATAAGAAAGATTTGAGTGATTTTGATAAAGACTAAATTGTTATGGTCAGAAAACTAAGCTGAAAAATTTCCAAAAGAGTACAATTTATAGGATGCTCACATTCAATTGTGGCAAGTACCTATCTGAGAATGGAAATATCAACAAAACACTGGGTGGCCAAAATTTACTGATATAAGTGAATAGAGTTTTTATATCAAATATTACTCAACAGAAGGGCTACTGTGACTTAAGTTACAGATCGCTTTTCAAGAAGAAATACATTACAACAAAGTACATCAATCTTTGTTAGATATAAAGATTGCATAGTCAAAAGCCAGTCAGAGTGCCTTATATCAATGGAAGAAGGTTGCCTATTTTGACAAGATTCATTTTCTCCTAAATAAGGTGGATAACAGAGAATGCGTGCTTTATTATCCTTAGTAAGCAAGTTGTGCTGCAAGGCAATAATCTGTTGGGTAACACTTGGTCCCATTATTCATGGGAAAGGAACTTTATCACATACCACCTTCAACATAATAAAAATGAGATGTCAGCATTATTTTCATTTTTGCGTAATTTAGATGACAATTTATCCATTGCACCCTGTATTTTTATTGCAAATGTGAACTTACCACTACAATTATACACAGATTCTTTGAGATAGATTTTCTTGTCTAATCTCCAACTTTCCTCAGGTGTTGTTTATATCCGATAACCTGGGAATAGTTTTAGAATCACCAAGTCTTATAAGATCTTTCATTTGCCTCTAACCTAAGTGCATGGACATCCCAACCCACGGGCAAAAATGTAGTCCACTTAATATTTTAATGTGGCCCACTGCACCTAAAAATCTTTAGGTATATTTTCATTTACTTTAGTAATGTATGTCAAGAAAATTATTCTCAGATTGTGCTAGTAGGCTCACTTCCCTAATCGACCTTATTCGTGTCTAGCCCAGCTACCATTACTGGCATTGTTTACATACGTTTGTCTCATGTAGTAATGCACAGAAGCTTACTTAACAGCCTTTTTACTGAACTTATTGGTCATGATTACTGTGCTATTTGTGAAATTTAAAGTTTGCACAGTAATCAAGACAAGTGAAGCTTCCCCATATTACTATTCGAGGCAAACATATTTAAACAAAGCCAGTAATGGTGGCCTGGCTGTAACCACAATGCGAATGAAGCCAAAGTTATACAGTCAATAACTCGTAAATGGTTTTCTTCTGCAAACTTTTGTTATTTTCAAAATAAGCATGAAAATTTATATCAGAATGGAAATTTTCATTACAATTGGTTTCTGGGGCTTCATCTGTAAATTTACCTAATTTTTTTTTTTTTTTTACTGTCAATACAGTATTTTTGTAATTATATATGTATTTGTTAATAAAATTTGATATTCACAACATTTTGAACTTTTTAAGTAAAGTTCTTTCGTGGCCCGGTGAATATACTTAAATTTCTAATTTGGCTCATTAGGAAAAAAGGTTGTACAACCCTGCCTAAGAGTATATTTCTACATAACCTAATTTAGGGAGTGAACTTTCAGAGAAGTAACACTTTTTATCCTCCACTCAGTTATGTTTGCCTCTTACAGTGTCTCTTCTAATAAAGATTAATTAGAATTATCATTGATTTCCAATCATAACATTTATATACTGTTTTTGCTTTACTCTGATAAAGAGAAACCAGCTTTGCAGACAATGACAATGTGGCATTGCCAGTTTTATATCTTTTTTTTATAAAAATGTAATATTAACAAAAATAGCAAACTATGATTTTATCATTTACACTATTCTTTGGACAGTTGTCCATCTTTTTTGCCATATTCACAATGTTTCAGCCATTGTACATTTTGGCCTTTTTCAGGTGATTGAAATTTCTGGATGTCTCAGTTTAACTCAACTCTCCAGGCATTGAACACACAACTCTAAAGTCACTGGATCCAACCAATGCTTTTATCCACTGGGTCGTGTGGACTTGAGGACATCAGTGTATGAACTTTTGGGACTTAGAAACTTAATGTCTCAGTAAGCCTCCCTGGAAAATATGAAAACTTAAGGAATCAACACAGATATGATTTTATCATCCATATTTTTTTTAAATCATTTAATTAATTATCTGTTTATATTTCTGAGATGAGATATTGTAATTATTTACACTATTTACATTCTTTGTACTGTTGTCCTCATCTTCATTCCCATATTAACAATGTTTTGGCTGTTGTATGTTTCAGCCTTCTTTAGGTGATTGTAATTTCAAATTGAACCCTTTATTTTGACCACTTTTAGTTTCATGTGCCATGCCTCTTCTCAATATTAGCTATCTCCCTTTAACTCAACTCACCAATTTTTTTTTTTTTTTATTCTGTAACTCTTTGGGCCAAGTCTCTGGATTATTTCAACCAATGCTTTTATCCAATGGGCCAGTCTATGAATTTTTTGAGCTTATAAACTTAATATCTTAATTATCTTTTTACCAGAGTTCATATTACAATTTTGTTATTATTGTTTTTCTCTAGTACTCTGTATTACTGTTTCCCATATTGTATTCATTTCTATGCTTGGCCAGTTTAGGAGATTTTTGTGGCCTAGTATATGTGTTGACTCCTTAAGGTTTTATATTTTCCATTTTCGCTATTATTTCAACCTCATCCCACAGGGGGCAGTGATCACCCTTTTCCCTCCATATGGGGTCAGCTATACCTGATTTTTCTATTTCCTGTCATGTTGTGGCTTTACAAAGTTCCTGCAGTCTTATCTTAAGGGATCAGCCTGTTTCTCCTTTATATTTCTTACCAAAACTGCATGAGATGGTGTACAGTCCTTAATCACGTTCTTCAACAATCAACAAAACAGAACAAAAACTGTTGCAGATCCTAATCCAGAACAAGGACCACTTTTCATCTAAGACATACAGGCAGTTGTCACAATGTTAGTGCAAACTACCTCATATACAGCCTCCCCAAAATTCACAAAGACTGTATTCCACTCAGGTCATTTGTTAGCTGTGAAAAGGCTCTGTTGCTTCCTTGTAGATATAATTGACCCATTAATAGAAAAGAAACGGAAATAATCAAAGATGCTCCCATCCAATCCAGCTAGATGGTGAGCCTGGACGTGGTGAGTTTGTTCACTAAAGTACCCATGGTATCGATACAGTTCACAATGGAGAGAGAAAACAACTAGCATTCCTGTATGTACTAATATCTGGGTTCAAGACATCCGTATAACGCAAACCAACATTCACTGGACAATACTTCAACTCCCCCCATCCACACAGTGTAAAGAAAGGGATTGTCTGCTGCTTACAGCATTAAGCAAAAGCCATGTGGCAACCCAGACACATATGAATAAGCAATATTCAGTATAAGCAGTACCTTACAATGTAACAACTACCCTGGGTACATGGCAGCAGCTCTGACAAAATGGAATTGAAGAGTGCAAGAGTATAACAACACTTAGATTGATCTGCCTACCTTACATGAGGGAATTATTGGAAAAAAAAATCTGTGGTCCACATAACATCAAGACAACCTTAAAAAGTGGTTCAACACTTCACAGAAACCACTTCTGAGTAAGACCTTCCATAGAGGAGAACATGATTAAGGACTGTGTGTATGCCATCCTATGCAGCTGTGGTAAGTAACATAAAGGAGAAATGGGCTGTTCCCTTAAGATAAGGCTGCAGGAACACTGTAAAGCCATAACATGAAGAGAAATAGAAGTTCCCTCCTCTTGTAACCGCCTATCCCAGTTTTGGGGGGCTGCTGCCATGTACCCAGGGTAGTTGTTACGTTGTAGGGTACTACTTATACTGACCAATTCTTTATCTAACGTCTCTGGGTCGCCACTTATGACTTTTGCTCGGTGTTGTAAGCAACGGACGATCCTTTTCTTTACGCTGTATGGATGGTGGGAGTAACAGCGTAAAGAAAGGGATCGTCCGTTGCTTCCAACACTGAGCTAGGCCGGAGCGTACAACGGCCGAAACGTTGTGACAAATATGGCGACAAAAAGATGAGGACAATGGTCCGCATAATGTAAATACTGTACATAATACCTCATCTCAGAAATATAGACAAATTATTTACTAATATTAATTTAATAACTTTTCATTTGCAGTGGCCTAACAAGTTTCACCATATATTCTCACACATGTTATATTTTAAATGGAAAGTACTCCAGTTTTAGGAGACTCAATCCAATTATTTAGGTAAATTTAGATTAGAATGAGAAAATATTTTTTTATAGAAAATACAATAACCAAAGTAACAAACAAAAAGTATAAATTAAAACCGGTATCAAAACCGGTAACCGGTATCTAGCTGCAGTACAAACAAAACTATGATAACTTTGAGAAAAATAAATCATATTACTAGTGAGTAGAGAGAGAGAGAGCGGGGAACTGTAGATAGAGTGCAAGAAAAAGAAAAACAGGGGAGAGAGAACTGCGGAGAGAAAGAGAGAGAAAAACTGTAGAGAAAGAGGGAGAAAAACTATTCATTATTGTCACTGTCAAGTGAAGTCTATAAATATATATATAAATATTTCACAGTTAACTTTAAACTCTTTTTTCTTTTGACAAAAAAATAAAATAAAATAAAATAAATAAATAATCACATTTGGAATTGGTTGACATTAAGGAGAATTGTGCATTTCCGTTGTTTTGTTTTTCACAGAATTAACTTTTTTTTTTTAATGAGAAAGAACATAAACCTTGACTACAGTTACATATTTTTGGTCCAGAAGTTAAGAAAATAACTCCAAAATCCAAAGCAATAGCGAGTTTAACTCTTACTTCGATAGTCAAAGAATGTTAAAAAAAAAAAAAAAAAAAAAAAAAATCCGGCATATTATATCATATGATTAGAAATTTTTTATTTATTCACTTAAGGAAGGGTGTTTGCTTTCCAAAGATTTGGAACGCCCCTATGGAGATTTGTTGAATTGTAGAACTTAAGAACCAGATTGTTCGCCATCGTAAGAGAAAGCTCGCCTGTTTTCACAAACACCACAATAAAATCTATGGATTCCAATCTTTTTCTTATTTTCATCTTTGGGGCTGGAATGATGGAGTTTGTCAGAATAAGGTAATGGGTAAGCAGGGGCAGGACACTAAACTGTAGGGTAATCGGATTGCAGCTTTTAAGTGTGCGGCAAGCGGTGTCTTTCAAAGTGAGGGAGAGATAGAGAGAGAGAGAAAATCGACAACCACAACACATTCCAACAATCGAACTGAACCGGCGGAAATTTTGAAGTAATACCATAATAAAAGCTAATTTCCCATCGATTTAACTAGAAATGCTGTCCGACTTCCGATTATTATTATCATTATGCTGAAGAAAAAAAAAATTGCGGATTATTAAAGAACTAAGTAGGAAACCGTATCGGGGAAAATGGAAAATCGATGAAAGAAATCACCTTTTAAATAATTCATTCATTTTCGCATATAATGACTAAATGAGCGATTCTTTCCGGGGAAAATTTCCGTTGAAATGATGATATAGATTAAATAAAAAAAAAGAAAAAAAAAAGAGAGTTAATTAAAATAAAGAAAAAGAAAATAGCGAAAGAAACGAGAAAAAAAAATACAGGCGATTATTTTGTTCCATTCAGGAAGAAAAGGAAGTAGTAACAGGACAGAAAATAAGGGAAGAAAGTTTTTTTTTTTTTTTTTCATCTCTCGAAATTGTAATTCGTTTATTTATTTTTTTATACTGACTGATGAAATTTAAAAAAATATTTAAAACTAGCAAAAATCAAATTAATAAAAAAAAAAATGTTTAATGAATGGTTAAAAAAAAATATTCGTAAAACGTCAAACGGTGTTTTTTTTTTTGTTTTTTTTACTCGATGTGTTATTTTTTCTTTTTGCGTGATATTTTTAACCAAATTCCTAAACAGATTTTTTTTTTTTTTTTTTTTAGAAACTATTTTTGGTCATCGAAGAAAACTAGATATTGCCTATTGTAAAAATACAAAAAAAAAAAAAAAAAAAAAAAAAAAAAAAAAAGGAAAAGTTGATAGAACAAACTGCAAGTGTAAAAAATAAAAATTAATAATGGTGTGAGAATGTGACTTGATGTTTCAGTTTTTAAAGTTCATCTTTTTTTGTAACTGTTTGTGTATTGTAGTTTGTTTTTTGTTTTTATTTATTCGAGTTTCATTTTTAAGAAATTACCCACTATTCGACATTTTTACTTAAAAATAAAAATGTACTTGGTTTGTTGTGGCCTTGATAAAAACTAAAACAAAATGTAATGTGGGATATCCGACTCGATTTTCCCACGCTGTCAAAGGTGACATAAATGTTAGTTGGTAGTTGATTTCAATTATAAATTAAACATTACTTCATTTCCTTGTTTAAGTTCAACTTCATCTTTTCTTTTTTTATTTAAGGATTCGACTTAAAAACAGTGTCCCAAAGATTCTGACAATGACGAACGAAAGACACTAGTAACGACACCTATTTTTAACAACTCATAATCTTTTTGTTCAATAACTGTTTGTTGCAGAAAAAAGTAGTCTACACGCCTTCTTAAGCTGTTTTTCTTTTTTACAATACACCTGTGGAATTCATAAAGTCTAAGTACTGCACTTTTTATTTGCATTTCCTTGGCATGTAAAATTCAATAAGTTTCTGTTTAGTTTACAAATCCGCAATTTCTCTCCAATTACACTACACTTAAAATTTTAAAAATAACAATTATTGTTATTTTTAAACTGTCAAATTACATTACAAGATCATTCCGCCAAATATTAAAATTTAAACAAATTGCATTCTATTGAAAAAAAAAAAAAAAGAAAATTTCATTAAATACTAAAAACGCAACCGTAACAGATTTTTAAACAAGAGAAGAAAAATCGAATTTTCAACATTCACCTAAATTTCTAAATAGCTATGCTAATAAAACAACGGTTACAAAACAATATAATAGTAGTAATATTATTTATGAAAGGCACATGACAAAATCGACACAAAATAAATAATAATATACAAGCTGACCTCACGTGAGCCTTGGCAATGAGAAATGATCGTTTCTCTTCCTCAGCAGTGAATTAGAGATGCATAGTGGGTTGTTATTATTATTATTCTGTATTTGGTAAATCTTTCATCAATGAATAAAAATGAATATGTCAACCAGCATAAAACATTTCTAATATAGTGCATCTGTAATTATTGTGTGTAGTGTATATATTTATTTGGTTATATTTTTCTACAGAGAATATTACGAAAAAAATCTATGCTGTATCTGTACAGTAAAAGGAGCAACAAGAAGACTACATCATTTAACATGTTTTAAATTTGATTTGACATAACAGTAACACATCATTATGATTTTAAGTGTTACTTTAAGTAAGTACACATTGTTTTTTATTTTATTTTCCTCGAATAGGTCATTTATTTAAATTAAGTAAATCATAGAAAAATGTTTGGTTTTCTTTTTCAATTCATTTTGTTGAATAGTTTTTTGTTTTTTTTTTTAAAATAAAAAATAAAAATTCATATCAATTTTTTTAGACATGAGAAAAAGGAATTTTTAAAAATTTAAAGCGATAAAAAATTCAAAACCTGGAAAATGCATCTTTCTTTCACCGAGTTATATTTTTAAGGGTAAATTTGATACTTGTTGCAAAAAAACTAAGCAAACAAAGTCACGAGACTAAGAGTTTTTTGGGGGGTTTTTTTCGTGTGCACTGGACATTCGGTGCTACACGGACTATCAATCACACAAAGAGTGAATGTTCTACCAACCAAACGATCCATAATCTGGCACATGTCGTAGGAGCTGAAAATAATATCAGCTCAAGCCCCCACCCCCAGGGGCATAGCCCCACCACCACCACAAGCAGTACCTCTCCTTCGGGAGGGGGCTGGGTTCAATAACCGGCGTCCCCAAAAGAGGAAGTGCCGAGGAGATATGAGCAATTTTTATTCGGAGTTTCCGAAATCTCACATTTAAACTCCGACCTTGTGTCATATTCTGTTGCGAAGTCGGCGCACGGATAAATACCTACAATATGCCATATTGAATATGGCTAGCCGCTAGAGAGTGTAAGTAATAAAATAAAAAGCATGGTCTCTAAAAAGAAAAAAAAAAAAAGAGGCGTAAATCGATATTTTACGAATAACGCTGGCATTTTTTTTTCATTAAGAATATTTTCTACGCCTTAATTAGCTGAACCAGATTTTTACGCAAACAACAAAATCAAGGAGAAATTCATTTCTTAATCCGAAATTACTATCGTCAAATAATATATTGACTATTACTTTTTTAGGAAGAAGTTAAATAAAAACGTCAACAATGGTTTTTTAGAGTCCTTAATAAACTCTAAATGTTTTAATAATCTTTCATCGATCCACTAGGTCTCTTAGAGTTGGCTAATTCGAGCTAACAGAACATTAACAGCTAAAAAGTAAAATTAAAAACTATCCTTCACTTTCAGAAACACAAATCTTCTTGACTTATTATTACAAACAATTTAAAAAAAAAACTAATAAATGTTGAGATGGATCATATTTAAATATAATTTAAGAAAACAATGCTTTTTTTTTGGTTCTTACTTTTACAAACTTGTTTCCGGAGATTCAACATATAAAAAAAAAAAATTATATGCTACTTGTTAAACCGAAAAGAGAAAGAAAAAAACTTTCTTACTCTTTACAACATTGGATCGACAGATACACATTAGGCTTTAAACATGAAAATATTTGAAACAACGCATGGCTAACTTAATAAGAATTATTTATGAACACAGCTTCAATTTGTAAAAATATGTTAGCCACATGAATTAAAAAAATAAATTGCCATATCAAGCTTACAAAACTTTTACAAACCATAAGTTTTAAAAAATCGTTCCTATGATCAATATCATAATAAAATTGTTCTTCTTTGCTGAGGTCTTCACTTAAGTTTTCGAAACGATATTTAAGATAAACTTATACACTTAAAAAAATATCAATGTCAAATTATTTATTGACGATTACATGTCATTTCAATTGAATCACTACAAATAATGTCCATTCATTTATGGTCCAATATAATGAGTGAATCGTATATTTTCTACCATTGTTTGACAATACAACTGACAGCCCTACCTTAGTTTTTGTTTTTCAAACATAAAAAAACTAAAAGGAAAATTTTTTAAAAATCCTAGGAACGTTTAACTTTAATATTTAACGTAAAATAGCGATTCACATGAATGATTCAGAAAAACATTCTTTTAGTAACTTTAAATTTAATTAGAATAAAAATAGGTAACCATTTTTTAAATTTAATTCTCTAGAGAGAGAGTAAATAAAACAAAAAAGATTTTCCAGATTAAAAAAATCGGTCACGCGAAATAAAATTTTTATAAAGTATGGTTTAAAAAAAAAAAAAAAAAAAAATTAAATTTTTTTTATTTATTTATTTATTTTTTTTTAGCACTTACCTTGAATTTTTGGTTAAGAATCCTTCTCTGTAGTAATCATAGCTGCAGTGTGTAAGTCTTAAGTTAAAAAAGGGAGGAAGGAACAAAAATAAATCAAATAAAAAAAACAGAAGACCCGGGCCTGTTTGATAGATGCGTACTTCAAAGGAACAAAATGTGTGAATGAGGAAGGAAACGAGTAAAATTAAGAAGAAGCAAGAAGTTGAAATTGCTGTGGCCACCACTGGGTTTCCTCTAGATTAGAAGTACGACTGTTGTTAACATATCGTTGCAACGAAACTCATTATTATTACCCTCTCTCTAGTCTTCAACGCAATGGATGGATGGAGTGATGAAGAAAAGCTTTTTTGGTCAGTGAGAGAGAAAGAAAACTGGGGTTATCTACGTGGTAAATGGGAGGAAAACGGAGTTAGGAGCACGTAGATTTGGTAGTACGTGATGATGTGTACCGAAATGAAGAGAGGAAAGAAAAGAACAAAAACAAAAAAAGAGGAGGAAAAAATCGGTTTAAGTAGGGTCATCTAGACAGACGACGTAAGGCATAAGGGAAATAACGAAGAGGCTTCATAAATACACTGAATAGAGGAAAAATAAAAATGGTTAGTGCTATCTGTAGTGTAAAATTATGATTTAGCTGGGGGTCATCTAGGGTAAACTGTGGGCAGTGTGAGAAAGGCCTTAAAGTAAAGCAGTGACAGAAAAAGGGTAAGATTGAAGAGCGGGTGATTGAAAGTAAAAGGGATATGCCACTGATGAGGCGTAGACCAGTTCCAACACAAAAGCTTCTTCCTTCTTCCCACCAAAAAATAAACCAACTGTAGAAGAGTTTAACCGGTTAACTAAAAAAGAGAAATTCTTCTAACTCTAACACTTCAATTTTTTACGTACAATGACGAATGTAGGGGTGTTTTTTCCTCAATCGTTAATAGTTAGTAAGGACACAGTCATGATTTCTGTTGCTATATTGATTATTTAAAGTGGCACGATTAAACTACTTTTAACAACATCGCACAATAAAGAAGGATTTAAAAATCAACAAGGAAGGAATATAATCATCCAATACACCTTTCTTCTCTCCCTCTCTAATTCTTGCTACAGTAGTAGTAGCAATAACAGTCGTGTTTGTAACTAACCTACATCTGTGTAAAAGTGTACAGCAAGCATCTAAAGTCCGCGCTATCTTCTCTTAAACCACTACTACTCTACAGTACACCATGACTACCGACACTTGCAGCCTGCCGGAAGTGCCGTAGACGTCATGGAGCTAACATGTTTTCACGGAAAGTGCCGAAATTAGCCGAACTATAACAACTAATTTGAGCAGCAGCAGTAATACTATTCATTCAGAATTATTCTTAACTCCATTCATTCATATCACTTGCTTGTATAGCGCTAGTGATGCAACAGAGAAGGTAGTCTATGTTTGATGATCTCGATAATGCCAGCTTTTTTGGCTTTGACAAAAAAATCTACGATGGAGAAGAAAAGTAACTTCAATTCAGTGAAAAATTATCTTACCATTTGCGAACCAGTGTGAAATAAATTTGCGCTTGTAAATTTAAGTGGTTGAACAACTAGAGTTGTAGTATTTTTATTTAAAAGTTTTTTTTACTATGCAAATTTAATTTAGGAAGGCTCATTAGTGTATTATTGGAAGCACTGAGAGCTTTATTTACAGTTTATTTGTAGGAATTCATTTTTTTTTATTTTTTATTTAATTGTGTCAGTAAATTCTGGATTACTTTTTTTTTCTGTTTCTTTGCTTTATGGTAATGGACAAGGACAAGAAGAGAGTCGATAAAAGGCAGAAAGGATAAGTTCTAAAAGCAAAAGGGGCAGTTTAAGTTGAACGTTACATATTGGGGTAGGTACCGCCAAAAATTTTCTAAAAAAGGGCATACTATGAACTTGGAGTTTTATCGTCAAAATTTAAAACTAAAAGTATTTTTTTTATTATTTTAAATTTGTTATTCCTCTTTGTAGCACATTCGAACTTTTGATTAAAAAATCTATTTTTTCTTGTGTCAACGGGTGGGCCAATGGTAATTTTTTAGCCGAATGCCTTTTTTTTTGGCTTTAAAAACAGTTTCGGAGAATTCTTGCAAAAATCAAATAATTGTCTGATTTTAATAAAATATTCACGACTTATTTACAAATTAATTAAAATCAATTTAAATTTTTTTTTTTTTTTTTTTTTTTTAGAAAAGCTTGCTAAAAAAAACGGTTACAGTTTTTTCAGTAAGAAACAAGGATTCAATAACAAAAAAGATTACACCTTTTAAAAATGAAAAAAAAGAGGGAAAACTGAGTAAACAAAAATTGCACTAGGCAGAAAATACAAAAAAAGTGTACCCATCTAATTTCTTCAACTGAATATTGAATAGGAATATCTTAGCACAAAGGAGTTTAAAATTTTCAACAGGTTGTTGTCTCGAGGACTTTATGTAGTCCTTTACTGGAAAGTTAAACTTGAGTGTTTGTTTTGTTTAAATTCTTTGAAAGATGTTGAAAGAAATTTATCTTCTGGGGTTTGAATCTGCCTATATTGTTGTCAGCTATTCTTTGTTCTGCTCCCCTCCCCCATGATGATTTAATATCCCTTTGGCTGGACTAATCCTTGAAGTGTGGGTGCTTCAATGCTTCCTCCTTGACAATTAATTGCTTTCTGAAACCATCTGCTAACCACAGTCCTTTTATTCAACAAAAAAGGATCACACTGGTTCCATCCAGGTTTTCACAGGGGCTTGAAAGTATGTCTCTCATTGGCCAGTATATATGAAAACTTATTTCTCCATAATGCAACAATTCATAAAGAAATAATTTTGGTGGTTCTTTAACTGCTAATTCTAAAATAGATTTTCATGCAACTGTAACAATTTCCTTTCACAACCTGCCTGGCACAAAAACACACCTTTCTCAAAGGTAAATGTAAAAAAAACCCACCTAAACAATTAAACATTTATTTACTATACTAAAGACTAAATTATTTTTTGCAATATTAAGGACAATAATGTGTTAAGAAAAAAATTATAAGGTCATGAATTTTGAGCTCTTTTATTCTATAAACATTTTTATAACAAGAATTTAAGAAGCTCATTATTAAATAAATTGGAATTGTTAGAGATACATAACTGGAGGGAGGATAGGAGGATTCATACCTTTCCTAAGTATATTTGCAAGTAAGTGAATATAACAAACCCAATGGGAACTGGAACATAGTTCTCCGATTAACAATTCCAAACCATTATCCATTACACCACCCGCACATCCATGCTACATAAACATATACATAAAGGAGGGCTTGTATCACAAAAATACTGATTCTTGCTTGCAGCACCTGGAATTCTCAAATGAGTTGATTGGTCTTGTTGAACTTTGTTGCTCAAGAATGACTATTATTATTTATTGCTTATGATTACAAGAAAACAAATGAAAATAACAAAGTACAGCTGGTAAGATGGGAAGAAAAGGAGACAAGATATGTTAAAATAAAATTCTTTGTATTGATGATATAAAGGATCAAGGCAGATTGTCTCATTGTGGGTTAGGGATGCGACTTGGAGGATGGGAGAGTTGGTAGGGCCTAGCATTGAAGCTTGTGATGGTTGACTGAGGCCCTGGGTGGTGTTGGTGACAGCCTGCCTACTTGTCTGCAACTGTAGAATCGTGAATGGGTCCTTTTAAGCAGTCAGCATGGATACGTGTTTTTTTGTCATGCTTTTGCTTTAGTGGCAATGTTTGTGATTGGTTCCTTTTGTATTTTATATTGGGGGGGTTGTTTTGTGAGCTGGATGTGATGCTCAAAGCCCCTGTATACAGAGTGACATTTTATTTTTAATTTTGCTTTCATATCATTCACATCGACCTACACATTTTGATGTGGAGTGAATCAGAAAAAGATCTAATTTGAAGCAAAGTATAACACAATACATATTCTGGTTTGACATTAGTCAAACCAGAATATTTTAATAATGATATAAAAATAATTTTTCCTTAAATCTGATCAAGTGACCAAACATGAAAATTTTATTTTTTAATCCTTTTTTGGTCAAAAACTTTTCAGTATCCCTTTGTATTACTTTTGCTTGGAGATACATATTCTTACTTTGCACCTAAGTGAAACTAAATAATCACCACTCTATGGTAAGTGCCTCTAGATATTTAAAAAGCTTAGATCAAGCTCACATTTGTAGGAGATCTAATGAGAATTGAAATTAGCAATGGAAGACTAATTTGTGAACCATCACCTTATGGCAGATGTCATTACACATAAATATACCATATAAGACTCCAAATTTACATTTAGTATAACAGTATCATATAATAAGGTACAAGTACTCATATAGTGACTAACTAAACAATCAACTTACCAAATATATAAACTTCACATATAAGACCTGGGAAGGTGGGGAACTGGGTATTATATGCCATTAAATATAGAAATTAAATTACTTCTCTAGAAACAAGTAAAAATGTTCTGTGTTTAAGGTAAATTGCTAATTGTATTTGTTTTGATAATGAATAACAAGCTGAATAAAGTAGTCCTGCTAACAATTTTATGGCTTTCAGTAAGAGATAATGATTGTGTAAAGAGAAAATATCAGTAAAAAGTCCTTGCCAAAAAGGTTTCACCATATCTAATAGTTACTTTTTAATATAATATAATGGCTGGCCACTCGTATCCAAATATGCCTGTCTACTAGGGTAGTTAGCCAATCCCTGTTACAGATGCCTGCTCAGAGACATTTGTGTTTGTTCAACACCCACAGAGCCTACCTGTGGTTTATACTGCAACTATGCAGAGTAGTCCTTAGTTACAGTTCCTGAGAGAGAGAGCATGTAATCTGGCATGAACAACAGTCTGAACAAGACCAGTACACTCACATCCTCAGTTGATGGCTCCCAAATAGTTCCATCTACCTAATTTAACTCAAAAGGCTTGGGTCAACCTGCAGTATAATTTTCAAACACTTTCCAAAGGTGCTGCTTGCTGGGATTGCCTCCTCAGGCCAATGACATCAAGAAATCACCATCCTGACAAATCAACCATGGTGAGATCTGAACTTGGGTTTCACGGTCGGAAAGTGAACATTCTAACAATTCATTCACATGCACTAATATAATAGTATACTTTAATAAAAAGCTTAAATATTGCAGCAAATAGGCTTGCTTACATTCACAGATATTTTTGATTGTGATTACTTTGATGTCTGATTTTTAAGGTAAATGGAAACAATTTCTATCTGAATTTCAGGGACAAAGAGTTATCATTTACATAATTTGGAGTGAGCTTCTCTTCTTTGTTATTACTATACAACATTTTAGCTGTTGTTGTCTCCAGTTTTCTTTAGTTGTTTGGCAATCCAAATAACACCAAGGGAATACAACTGAAACTTTTATTTAATCAATGGAGATATACAGTGGAATGAAAGCAATCTATGTTCAGGGATATCTTGTTTTGTTCTTTTCATTATTGCTTAGTTATTGCTCACAATTTCCACTCAGAATTTGAGTCTGTACTAAAGAGACTTGAGGCAATGGAGATATGGTACTACGGAAGGATGCTCAGGATATCATGGACCGAGTGTGTGAGCAACGATGAGGTCTTAGAGAGGATGCAAACAAGGAGGAGGCTTATACCTTACATCAGAAGAGGCAGCTGAAGTTCCTGAGACACAATGAGGAAGGATGGCCTGGAGAATCTGATACTCACAGGTCAAATAGAGGGAAAGAGAGACAAGGGAAAACAATGCATGACATACCTAGCAGCCTTAAGTGGATGATAAATGCTGTCTGGGGGAGGTGGCAGAGGGAAGGAATTTGTTGAGAGCTGCAAAGGATAGAGGTGGGATGGAGCTATGATCACCTACGTACTGAAAGGACACTGCATATAGAAAGAAAAGAACTACCCTGTCTAGGGATTGAACTTACAATTATTATGCCATTAAATTAAAAAACAAATGCTTTAATTCACTAGTCTATTGTCCAATGGGCCAATGGCTGAAATGTGGTAATAACAGCAAAGATGAGAGCATTGGTCTGAATATAAATAATGTAAATGGTAATAGGTTTAGATATTGTTTAAGGTTTTCAATGCCTTAAACTATCAGAATAAAGCCAAACATTCTGACTTAAAATATTAAAAACAAAGAAAATATTGAAGAACATTTTAAAATTCTATACCTTAGAAAATTTTAATATAACTATAAGACAATCAGAAAAATTACCTGAATACTATGTATCTAATCAACTAGAAAATTGTAAAATAAATAATATAAAAATAAAGAGATTACTTTAGATAACCCTTCAGATTTGGAAAGTGTTTCGATATCTTTAAGTTTTTATGTTTTAAATATCAAATATTTTTGGCTTACCTTTATCTCTTTCTAAAACTTTCTGAGTGTTCCATTCTCTACCTTTCTTTTATAAATAGGATATAAATAAGAAATAAAGGCATTTAAGACATTTCACCAGGTAACACAATCATCTGAAGAAGGCAAGGGAAGAGACTGGTAAATATTTCTTATTACTAATTTGTCTATTTCTGTCTGTCAGTCAGTCAGTCTATCTATCTATCTATCTATCTATCTATCTATCTATCTATCTATCTATCTATCTATTTCTGTCAATCTGTCTGACTATCTATATGCCTCCCTCTGACTGTTTATCTATTTTTCTCTGTCTATTTCTCTGTGCTTTGCAGCACATTAGGGCTCAATAGAACATATCCACTCTGCTCTGACTGAAAGCTGTTGTTTGTACCTAACCCCAGGATTGCCAACTTATTGCTTCCCTCTCCTACTCCGTAGTCTTTTGTTGTCCTTCTTGATCTTTCCCTTTCCTTTTTCTTTTGGTGGGACCCAGGACAGTGCAGTCATTGTTTGGGTCATCATAAAATATGGCCAACTTTTCTTTGCTGTACCTTGATACTAAGAGGTTCAAAAGAGGTACACTGGAGCAGTCCCACCTTTTTCACATCTAATCTTGAGGATCCTTTTTTAGCTGTTGTTATGAAATCGTACAATAAGCATGTCATCTATTTTCTTATTACTGTAAATGTTATTTTTATTCAGTTCATGTGTTTTTGTTGACATTCCTGCTTTTTTTTTCATAAACAGCAAAATTAATGTTAATGTATAGATTGAGAAATCATACAAAAGAAAAATAGGAGTGGATTCCCTGATGGAAAAAAGGGATACAGGTTTGATTTCTGCCGAGGATACATTTTCAGGTTGGTTGACATTAATTTCACCATTGAAGAAAATAAAAACCAGACCAGAAAAATACATAACCTCCTTCCTCAAGTTGTGATGAGCCAGGAAGATGGGTTTCACCTAGAGCAGGTTATCAATGTATTTCTTCAGCTCAAGAGAAACTAATGCTGTTTTTTGTTCTGGTGCCGAGCCACTGTCTTGGAGTACATTCCAAGAGACAAAGTCCAATTTTTTACATTTCTTCTTGTCGGACTGTAATACTCTATAACCAAACATCTGCAACTGGCTGTCAAGTTGAGATTGTGAGCAAGCAATGTTTAGTGATCCTGTTCTCACCCACTTCTCAGATTGGGGAAAGCAGTGCTGTTTCTGAATAGACATGCTTTGTCACCACTGGAGGACATGAACAGCACAATTGCTCACAGGTTTGTGCTCGAATGCCCATCACCCTGTGGTCGCCACTGTGTAGAGCTCCAGTAATACCTCTGTCCCTATCATCCCCACTTTCTTGCCAGAGGACTTGATGCAAGTAAATATAGAACTGAGATAATGAAAGTTGTCAGAAAACTTACACAGAGATTTTGATTATAGTGGTGAAGGTGTGTGCAGGACTATTCACACTTTCTGGAACTACAGATAACATGTAATTGGTGCAAATGATTGCCACAGAAACAGTGAACAGTAGACCTCAGGTTTTATTAGTCTTGAAGTTGAACCACTAACAACTCAGTACAGCACCTTTTGATGGACAATACTGAAGTCAGCAAGGTTTTAATACCATTAGTTTTCCTTCTCAAACATTGAGAGAAGGTGGCTTGGATGCACCCTTGATTTACTTGCTCAGGTCTATCCAGACCCCCACACTCCAAATACACACACACACACATGTATACATACATTTTTTTTCAATGAAGAAAACTATCAGCATATTAGCCTTCTAACTCTTTTTGGGAAACTCCTAGAGGGTCTAATGCTGAATTGGTTCACCAACTCACATCACAGGGCCTTTTCTCAGATGACCAATATGGCTTTTGTTTCTACAGGTAAACTGCTGATGTACTGATGATAATTGAAGAAAGAGTCTATCTGGTAAAAACAGTGAAGCCCAGGTTGTAACATCTCAAAAGCCTTTGACAGGGTCTGGCATTCAGGTTGTCTCCACAAGCTGAAAAGTTATGGTATCTCCAGACACATTTTTGAGCTGATCCAGTTTTTTCAGTCAAATTGTGAAATAAAAATTATCCTGAATGCCCAATCATTTAGATCTTTTTGTACAAATGTGGATGTCACCCAATGCTCTATCCTTGGTCCTACACAGTTTTTCAT
>OZ010574.1:39493364-39503364 GCA_963932145.1 Acanthosepion lycidas
TATGCCTATCTTTTGATGTATCCGTTATTAGCTACGTTTTGTTAGGGGGTAGGGATGTATTCTTCAATGAAATCTGACATCCGTTAAATTCATTTCATCTGGATTTTTAATTTAATTACAAAATTAAATTCGAACTTTCCATTTTTGAAACATGGTTAGAACTGTGTAGCGGAAAAAACATATTTTAAATCAATTAATTTGTAATATATATATATATATATATATATATATATATATATATATATATATATATATTTCTTATTACTATAAACATTATTTTTAGTAGGTACATATGTTTGAGTTACTGTCCTGTATTTTTTTTAAATGCAGAATTGAGGCATTGTTTTCCTTTAGTAGGACTTCTTGATAATTTCTGGTTGTTATTAATTTCACTGTTTAATAAAATAAAAAAAAACAGTGATAGCAACTCAAACATGTGTTTCTTGCAATAGGTAATTCAAATCTGTTTTGTCAGTTGGGTCAAATTGGTAGTGGCAAACTTTGGCTAAAAAAGTGGTTTCTGCTGATTGAAAAAAGGGATGCACATTCAATTTATGTTGGAGGCACAATTTTTCTTTAATAGGGTTTCTCAATTTAGACTAGTTGTTATTAATTTCACTGTTTAATAAAATAAAAAACAGCAATAGAAACTCAAGCACATGGACCCATAAAAATAATGTTTATTGTAATAATAAATAATGACAGATAAAAAATACTTTTAAAAAATTATTAATATATATATATATATATATATATATATATATATATATATATATATATATATATTATGGTTAATTTGTCAAGGGGGTGACCTCTTGATAATATCAATATAGTAAAACGAATTGAAAAACCCCACCATGTGTTGACTTAAGCCTTGTATTAGGAATTTAAAAAAACAAAACAGTTTGGAGACTGTTGATGTTATAGTACAAAGTCAGAGTCATTGTGACCGAGGATTTCAGTGTATTGCTTTTGTTCAACTACTGATCATACCAAGTTGTATGTTCTTTCTCAGAAACTAATGAAATCTGCTCAGCATAGTTGAAGTTTAAACCACAGGTTGACTCTGTGAATGTTAAAGAACTGCAAATGTGCCTGATTGGACATCTGAAACAGGGATTTGATAGTCATCCTAACAGATGGGAATATTTGGAACTAAGCAGACAATCAATATATATATATATATATATGTGTGTGTGTGAGAAGAGATAGAGAGAAACATGTCCATTAGGTAATTGAGAACAAATTAAAATATAAGGAAAAATAAAGATATTCAAAAGAAAAATCAGTATATTAAAAAAAAAAAAAAAAAAGATACACATATTCAACTTAGAAATTCAGAAAGTAACTCCATGCTGGACCAGTTGATTTTCTCTTGTATTGATCATAGCATCCATAATAGTGATCTTCATTGAGTACTTGATATTGTGGAACTACTACTTTATCTTTCTGTCAACAACACTTCAAATGTTATCCAGGGAGCTAGTTGGTTACATGTTGCAAATGAAAATTTTCAGCTAGCCACTTTTGAGTCAGATGTGGAGAGAGTATAGTTTTGTATGAATATATATATAATCATACCCTGGATTTGAGACTTAAACAACTCCAGGTACGTGATGGCATATACTCTGAGGGAGCCCAGGAAAAGACAGGTGGTATGACATAGCCATCAGATATGTAGCATGATGTAAACTTGATGTGCATCACTGTATTTATTCATTTTTAGGCTTCTGCTCCATTGATTCTTTTGAAGTTGACAAACTCTGAGGTGCAATGATTGGTAGTGAGTGTCATTGAGCAAGACATGACCTTTCATATATATATAGATATAGATATAAATTTTAAATCCCAGCTTGAAGCAATCGCATATCGAGCAACACTGATGAGCTGTGATACAGCGAAACAGTCTATCTGTGGATGACTATATATATATATGTGTGTGTGCGTGTGTCTATATATATATATATATATATATATATATATATATATATATATATATATATATATACATATCTCTGTGTGTGTATATATATATATATATATATATATATATATACATATCTGTGTGTGTATATATATATATATATATATATATATATATATACATATCTGTGTGTGTGTATATATATATATATATCTATGTGTGTATATATATCTATATATACATATCTATATGTGTGTGTGTGTGTATATATATATATATATATATATATATATATATATATATATATATGTATATATATTAATATATTTTATTGTTATATGTTATTTATAAAGACACAAATATTTAAGTAAATGCTCTCTTTATAATAAACAGTATTAACAATGTTTACCGGCCTATATCTACATACATATCTATATATAACTGATACAACAAAATACAGTGATAATGAACACACAACCACCCTTTGTCTGGATGAATGGATTTCTCTGTATCCTTGAAAACATGAATTATGAATTTTTGTAGTGCTTTTAAAACCCAGTAATTTTAAAAATATGTTTCTCCAAAATTCGCTTGAGGATGAAATGGAACTAATGTCTTTAATTTAATTACAAAATTAAATTCGAAGCTTTTAGCTTCGATTTTTGAAACATGTTTAGAACTCTGTAGCAAAAAAAACATATTTTAAATAAATTAATTTATAATATTAATTCTCTGTAAATTTACATTGAGCACTATTTTGTAAAAATAAAAATATCTATAAGAATACCGGATTATATATCTTACTGTTCTTTCTCTTTATTTATATATATATATGTGTATATATATATATATATATATATATATATATATATATATATATATATATATATATATATATATGTTATAATATTTTTATTATAAGTGATTATAATAAAAATATTTTGAAATTGCTACACAAAAGCTTTCATGTTTCAATACTATTATGTTATCCTGTTCAATCCTCTCAGCTGATTGTTTTAGCCCAAATCTTGTCTCACCCCACAGTATGATAATTGGTTCTGAATGATTGACTGGAATTGATGACTTGGTTTGATCCAGTCAGAGTAAAGTCATACAAAAGAAAAAAAAATAAATCGGATAAAAGAAAGAAGTATCTATATACAATTCCTTGATATAAAGTTGATGCTGCAGTTATTGATGGCTTAAGCAGGCTTATATTCTACATGCAATAATTATTGCCCCTTACTGACCATTGTAACACACTGTTGTTATGGTTTTGAACGAGACTTTAAGTCAGAGGTTTTTCTTCCGGGTGGCAAATCACATGGGATCAGATAGTGATGGTTCTCATATCTCTGTTTGGGCTCATGTTTTGTTTTGGCGTTCTGTTTTTATGGACTTCTGTGCAAGGGCTGGGGTGAGGCATGATGTGCTCTGGGAATGCCAGCATTCCCCAAACAACCAATCAGGGCTCTCCCTGCAAATGTCCAAATATGGGGGAGCCTTTCTTCCCTCCTTGGAATTCTACCTGGGCCTTCTCCTTCTTTTGGTCACCTGATCTAACCCGTCACCTTGCTTTGTGTGAGTACCTCTATCACTGCCCGAGGGGTGTGGAAAGTCATCTCCCTTCCCTGAAATTCCACCTTGGCCTTTTCCTCTTTGGTCACTTGATCAAACCCATCTCTCAAGGGCTAGGTGTGGTCTAGACCAAGAAGCCAAATTTTAATTATTGTTCAAAATTCTTTCTTATTTTGCTTTTGTATGTGTTGTTTTTGCATCTGGGATTTATCATTTTTTTATCCTCTTGTCAACCCTTTGGTCAAAAAGTAACAAAATAGGGGAAAATCTTTTGATTTGGGAAGTTTTATCACATTTCGGCAAGTGAAAAATTTAATTACCATTCTTTACCTTTTGGGAACTTTTCTGCTTTTAAAAATTAATTCTTATCAATCGACTGAATTTGCAGTCAGATGTCTGTCTTCCTCTCCATAACTCAATGGTTGTTCAACCTGTTTGGGTAAAGAACACTGCATGACACTCCCTCCTCAAACCATTGCCAATTCCTCAGAGCACCATCAGCCAATTTCCCCCATACCTTTTTAGTTTACATATTGCCATCACCATAGCAGCAATAATTATCAAAGTACCTATCAATGCTGACCAGTTTATTATGATCCTTTTATTATCCTCCCAAACTATACTCTCTTTTCCAAAAACATTTAACTTGTCTTTTAATTGATTCCGACTAATCCTTTATATTGGCTATAATTAGTTCAAGTATGCACAATCTGTGATTACTCGTCACATATGTAGGACCTAGTGAGGTACACGTTTCCAGAGCATTAACCCTATACTTGCTTTTACTGTCATCAGCATCATAAATTTTGTCCCAGCTGAATTCAAACCTACATAATCCATCACAATTTGGTATCTTTCAACCGCTCCTAAGCACTGATCTACTCAGGGGTAAGGAATAGGTAAATTTATAATTTGATATATTTCAAAAATACTTTCTCTGTCCAACAGTGGAATGAATGTACATCGAGACCAACAACTTCTTATTGTCTAACAAGGTAACATAACCTAGTCCATTGTAGTATTTCCATAATTCCTAAGTAGGGTTCACCGGCAACCTCAAATGATGAGGTAACTCAGCCTATATCTTTAATAGCAACACCATCAGGTGTCACAACAATAGCATGTCAAGTTGACCTCTCACATGCTCCATCAAAATTGTTAGGGTCTGGTTACTTTGTTGTACCTTGTTAACAATGCTTATTAGCTGAAAGTACTGCTGTAGGAACCCACTTAATTTTTGTAAGTCAGTTGTCATCACCTCTGAACTATTAGCTGTCTCCTGTCTTCGTTCTCATAGGTTATTTAATAACTGATTGATACTTGCCCTATTCCTTACCAGTTCTAAGCTTGTCACATTCAGTATTGATACACTCTCTCTTGCCACCTGGGCTCATATTCTTTGATCCTTTTCCATTTCCTCCAGTTTTCTCCTTATAACCTTGACATCATCTTCAGTCACTGTTCTGAATAGCACACTCAGCGCTTTTCCAACAATAGGGACTACTGCTGTCTTTCTTCTCGTTTATAGCAGTTCAATTCCTTTCAGGTAATTCCTCATATCTTTCCACTGGGCTTCCATTATAGCTGTCTCCAATTCCAGGGAGTACAACAGTCTAAGATACCTCCCTTCCCTGGGATATTTTTTGTGCTAACTTCACCCTGGCTATACCCAGCCTTCTTATTTCACTCTCCAATTTGTTCAATAGTAACTCATAAGTGTTCAAATCTATCACAAAGGTGATCAACCATTTATTATTATTTTGCTTGTTTTCTTGAAAACTGTATTTTGGCTGTGTTTCCAGGCTCCTGTCATCATCATCATCATCATCATCATCATCATCATCATCATCATCATCCTCAGTAGTATCAGTTCCCTCATACCAGCCATGCAGGGGTAACAAGATTTCCTTGTTTTTACTCCTCTAACCACTCATTGTTTGTCTAATTTCATACTCATTTGTTCTGGAGCACTTCCACTACTTCCTTCTCTTAGTTTCCCAACTTTAACCTTTCATCTTTTAACCAACCTTTGGTATGCTGGTTAGATTTAGACAGGTATGTGGCTCTTTTGTCCAAAGGTTAGTCTCATTGATACCACCCCCAGATATACATGGGCCCTTGTGCAGACCAACGACAGCACCAACAAATAATTCTTCTGCCCTCTGTGATGCACCATCCATTATCTGCTATACACATCGCTATCCTTTCCAACCTATTCCTACTATTATTCTATTGGATGGCTTATTTTAAGGAATCCAATGCCGTCAGACACCGAATCTAACCCATCCCATCCTCCTTACTTTCAGTTAGCACTGTTAACTATCAATATAATTCAATCTTCCCTTCATTGTGCATTGTGATCATTTCCATGACACTCAGTCACTTTAAATTTCATGGCTCATTCATTAGAGCCAAACATCTACTTTATTAATAGTAAGCAATTATTACTAAAATATTCCTCATTTTAAATCCACAATATCAAACTGATATTTCCTTTCTTCTGTTTCAAAAACACCTCACATTGTGACGACGTTACAGGCTAGAACTACATCATCTCCACACCCAGTAACAGGGCAGTCCATGTCTAAAATTAATCTCACCAGTGACATTAAGTTCAAATCTATCTGACAATTAACCAACAATCTATACCAAAACCTCATAGCCCAATAAAATAATTCCCTGATCATAATTCCAAGCTCTGTTCAAGCAACAACAGAAGAAAAAAAATTACTACTGCCTTTTTAATTTCTTTTAAAATGCCTAAAAAAAAAGGTTTCGTTTTTCCCTTCTTTTTTTTCTTTACTTCAACAGGTGGCTCCTAAAATCTGATTTCAATTTAACTTTCCCTAAAAAGAACATTTTGATTGTTCCTCTTAATAATAGGAAAGACTCTTGACAATAAAATCTCTCTGTCATTAAGTTAAGCCTGATTTTCCCCTTCCTAACAGCAGAAAACAGTAAGCTTACTCTCTAAGTCTATTGCCCCCTTCCTCTTCCATTGCAACTAAGCAGTTACTACTGTAAGAGATTTCTTTTCAGGGGATATCGCTTTGTTCTTTTAATTGATTCTGTTCTCTACTTCTTTCTTCATTGAATTTCATCTGTTGTATGGACCTTAACGGTAGAGTCTTTCCTACCTCTTCTTCCTTCTTTACCTTCATTGTCTTGTTGGCCTGATTGGCCAACATAATAGGTACTACTTCTGCCACACCCACCATGGACTCACACAAGGCTGCTTCACCTTTTTCGGGGCTATATTCCTCTACTGGGATCAGTTGAAAAACTCCTCCCACTCCTTCCTTTGTCACCATCCTACCTCTACCTTATACAGCTGTCCTTGGGGGTAACTTTATGTCATCGTCAACCACTACTGATGCTGACCTATCAGGGGTACTCCCTAATGGCATCTTCACGCCATTGAAATTCAACATTGTGTGGTTGAACTCCAGTTGTGCCCATGTTGGTGCAACCAATCTCCACCAAGGGTCATCTCCCGACAGAAATCTAGGACCACATAGAATTTGTGGACACTATTTGTCCCTTCTACCTTCACCGGGAGTCTTACCATTTCCATTATCTTCATTGGTTTCCCGTCCATCTGACCAATTTCTATATTGGGTCTTCTTAACCAACCCTGCAGCTTCAGGCTTTTGTACTGATCCTCTTCTATTTAGGACACCAATTTCCCTGTGTCTATCAAGGTCCTCATTAACTTTTCATTTACCACTGCCTTGCAGGAAAGTTCTTCCTATTGTGTCAGCAAGGAAAACACCCTGGCTACCCTCCATCTGGGGTGATGTTCACTTGTGCATTCAGACATGGGTTCTGGCAACAATGACTCCTCATCATTGCTGTAGCATGGGGTCCATGACTGTTTTCTTCTATGCTGTGGTACACCCAGGCAACTCTGCTGAGGTTCGCCCTTCCTATTTCTATAGTTGGCTGCAAAATCACTGACATGGCCACATGCCCAACATTGCACCCTTCTCCTGTAGGGACAATTTCTCTTCAGGTGTCTTGGTTCATTACAGAACCAGTACCTTCTTCCAGGGCAGTTGGTGGCAAAATGACCAACTGGGTCACACGTCCAGCATTGCATTACTCTTTTATTTATTTGGGCCATCCTCACTCTGGGCACACTGTACTGGGGCAGCTCTTTGATGTTCCCATACTTCTATTTTCCAGGAGTGGGTTCTTGTAATGGGAAACTCTGGCAATTCTTTTTTTATCCTACACCACCTTGTCTTGTGTCCACAATGACCACATCTGGTGCATCCCTGCTCATTGCAATCCAGAGTCGATGCCCACCTTATTGGACCGTCTATTGCTCTTCAAGACAACAGGTTCAACATGTCCGCCTCAACCAGCCTGGTGTGGGTTTGTAAATCCCATGCCCCTGCATTGATGCCTTTCTATTAGGAACCTCTTGGTCAACCTCCTCCCACTTCACCTTCCTATCCCATGTGAGGGGTCTCCTATCCCCAATCTTCCTGCCTACCTCCCAACTCTGTGCCACTGCTCCCTTTCTCCTAACCTTTTTCTAAGGCAATAGCCACTAAGAATTTGGCTGAAGCTCCTTTTATTACATCATGCCTGATGCATTTGTTATGCTCTGCTTACACATACAGGTCGACTAACTGGTAGCATTGTCCCTGATTTTTTTGTGTGAAAGCTAGGGAAGTCAATTTTTTGGTCCTCACTCCCAAATCTCTGGAAGACTCCCTCTTCATCTGGGCTAGCTTCATGGTGCTTCTCATCACCTCAATTGTACTGCCTCCATCTGCAAGTTCATTGATCAACAGACTCTCTAGGTCTGTCAATGTCAACTGTGAGTTCCCCATCAAGCAACCTCTTATAAACTCTGAGACTTTTCCCTCCACTGCATTGTACACTAGGTAGAGTGTCTCACTTTCAGACAGATCATATATGAGCTGGCCCTTCCCTATTGACACCAGCCAGTCCTTTAGTTCCCTTGGGTACCCACTAAAGTTCAGAACTCTGGGTGCTCCCAACATGCCCCTCAGGCCAGTTGTAATCCAATGTCCAGGCATCCATCTTTCTTCTTCCACCCTTTTAGATATCTTTGACCTGTGGTCATTCATTCTAACTTAATTAACAATTGAAATTGGTGAAAATAAAAACAAATCTGGCAAACTTCAGCAATAAATCAAAAAGGGAAAACTGAAAAGTGTCTTACCTGTTTCTTGCTGTCTGGTCAACTGTGGCCTCTAGATTGTTTTCTCCATTTTTTTTTTTTTTTTCTTAAATGGAGATCAATAGAACCATACGATCAAAAAAAAAAGAAAAAAAATTGACCAAAAAGTCTCTTGGTTCTATTTCACTCTGTTGATTCCTTTGGACTGGTCATGGTGACTTCTAGGTCGATCCTTTTGTAATGGCACCCATTATGACGTCTACCCTGGC
Source organism: Acanthosepion lycidas (assembly GCA_963932145.1). Classification (NCBI taxonomy): domain Eukaryota; kingdom Metazoa; phylum Mollusca; class Cephalopoda; order Sepiida; family Sepiidae; genus Acanthosepion; species Acanthosepion lycidas. Next base: position 39,502,291 of record OZ010574.1, read on the forward strand.
CGCTCAGCTGATCATAGCGCTGATTGCAAGACTGGCTTGGTCCAAATGGTCAATTGGAATTGATGACTTGGTTTGATCTAGTCAGAGTAAAGTCAAACGAAAGAAAAAAATAATCATATAAAAGAAAAAAGTATTTATATACTATTCCTTGATACAAAGTTGATGGTACAGTTATTGATGGCTTAAGCAGGCCCATATTCTGCATGCAATAACTATTAACCCTTCCTAACGATTGTGACAAACTGTTTGTTGTTATGGCTTTGAACAAGACTTCTGGAAGTCTTTAAGTCGGAGGTTTTTTCTTCACGGTAGCAAATGACATGAGATCAGTCAAAGTGGTGGTTTTTGTCTCTCTGTTTGGTCTCATCTCTGCAATCTCTCTGCAGTGTCTATGCTGTGTCTCCCCGGAGTTCTGCTTTTATGGACTCCTGTGCAAGGGCTGGGGTGGGACATGATGATGTCTAGGAATGCCAGCGTTTCCCAAACAACCAATCAGGGCTCTCTCTGCATATGTCCAAATATGGGGGAGCCCTTCCTCCCTCCTTGGAATTCTCTTTGAGCCTTGTCCTTCTTTTGGTCACCTGATCAAACCCATCTCCTTCTTGTTTTGTGTGAGTGCCTCTCACCATCACTGCCTGAGGGGGAGTGGAAAATTATCTGCCTTCCCTGAAATTCCACCTGGGCCTTTTCTTCTTTGGTTACGTGATCAAACCCATACCACAAAGGCTAGGTGTGATCTAGTACAAATTTTAATTATCATCCAAAATTCTTTCTTATTGTGCTTTTGTGCGTGGTCATTTTTGCATCTAGAATTCATCTTCTTCTTATACACTCATCAACCCCTTTTGTCAACAAGTGACAAAAAATTTACTGCGTTATGGCAGACAAAAAAATTTAATTACTATTCTTTACATTTTGGGAACTTTTTTGCTTTTAAAAATTAATCCTTATCAAATGACTGAATTCACGGTCAAAGCTCTACCTCTCTGTGACTCAATGGTTGTAAAAAGTATTATCTATTGCTTTCCAGGAGCTTATTGGACCTCGAAGAATATGCCATCACTCAGTCCCGAC
>OZ010574.1:39508364-39644966 GCA_963932145.1 Acanthosepion lycidas
TCCACAATAGTGATCCATATTTTTTTAATACAATCTAAGCTTTCGGTTTACTTACGCCATTATCAAAGATGTCAATTACAACATATTGAGCAATATACGAACACGACAGTGATGATAGTCTGTTAATGTTTACATAGATGATTTCTAAGCAACGATAAACATGCGCATGTAAGACGCTAGAAGCGAAAATCGCACCGCATCTCATGATGTCACACATGACCACACGAGAGTGAATTGTAGAAGTATGAATCGAAAGCCATTGGTATAAACCAATGGCTTCTGTTACCAATTATAGACATTTATTTGTAGAGATACCATAATTGATTTTGTTTAGGCTGGGTTTCAATTCTTTGATGTATAATGCTTCAAGGATTTTTATTTTTGTCTATTGTTTTCATGTCGAAGTATAATTGTGTTTTCGACAAGTATTTTACGGAATTGTGTATGCGGGCAGGCATGTTGTTTTAAATGCCTAAAAATGTTTTCATTCAAATGTAGTGTCAAGCGTCGGGAAAGCGAGTTTGTGGTGTGACCAACATAAATATTATTTAATTCGTTGGAGATACACTCTCCCAAAGGGCACTTGAAACCGGGGGGGGGGGGTGGAGAAGAATTATTGCGAAGAATTAAGTTGGATATACTAGATTTAGTGTAGTATATGATTAATTTAATTTTTTTGCTAGGATCTGTAGTTGATATATTAGAATATACTAAATTTTTTAGTATATTTTCATCTTGTTTATAATTAGTATGCATTTGATTACAATATAGGAGATTTATATGTTTGATATCAGTAGAAGCAGTATTATGTACAATTTTCTTAGTATTGATATTTGTAAGAAAGCATCTTATTTGTTCATCAACTATATAGTTTGGAAAGCTATTATTAATAAGTGTCTGTTTTATATTCTTTAGTTCACTGTAAAAAATCTGTTTTGTGGATGAATTAGTTTCTGCACGATGTATTAGATTCTTTATAATTGCTATTTTGTAGTAATATGGGGATTCGCTCTTGTAGTTAAGTTAAGTGTACATGAATTTATGCTTGTAGGTTTTTTGTATGGCGAAATAGTAAATTTGTTATTATTTGTGTTTATCAATAGGTCAAGGAAGGAATATATATATATTCACACACACAAATATATCTCTAAGACTAAAATAGAAATCATTCTAATTAATATTAAATTTTACTATAAAATTGAAAATTAAAAATTACCAATTTTAAATTTAATCAGTATTAAGTTTAAATAAAATATAAAATTATTTAAAGAAGAAACAAAGCAAAATATACATATATTTTATTATTTATTTTGTTTATGTCTTTTTACTTTGCTTTGTTCATTGATGAATATTTGCTTTTCTATTCTTCCCCTCTTAAATCTTATCTATTGAATCCTCTTTTTATTTATATATCTTTGCCCATGTAAGTAATATTTTAATAGTCTGTTTGAATTCGTTTACCAACACTTTCAAATTTGAATATTTGTAGGTGTGTATATATGTGTTTCTTTATTAATGTATGTGTGTATGATTGCTTATATATACCTTTCATTGTATGTATATGTTGTCTATTTTTTTTTAGGGTCATGGACGTCTATTTCCTGTTTCATTCGTGTTTTTGTGTGTTTATATATCTAAATATGTCTACGTGTTTGTGTAATCTGATTGTGTATATATTGTCTTTTAGTTTTGCAAGATTTCTTCCTCCCCTGCCTATATCACCACTTCAAATGTATCTAAGTTGTAATGAGGTGTTACAGTCCCATTAGATTAACGTTTATTCTAAGTTTTTGGCCTTTCAATTAAAACAAAATAAATAATAAAATATATGTATTTTTCACTTAGTTTCTTCTTTAAATAATTTTATTATATTTTAAACTTAATACTGATTAAATTTAATATCTAAATTTGGTAATTTTTAATTTTCAATTTTATAGTAAAATTTAATATTAATTAATTAGAATGATTTCTATTTTAGTCTAACCCTAACATTAAGGCATTAATAAATGTATATCAATTGTGTATTTGACAGCCAATAACTCAGTGTGAACACTGCCTAGGCTATTCATGGTAAAATGACAGGAAACTTGTTTGTCAGCTAAAAAACCTCACCACCATGCATAAACAATATATCAGTTTTGAGGAAGTGAATCCAAGAATTTTTAATTTCCCTCCTATATTTTAAACTTAATACAGGTTAAGTTTAAAATTGGTAATTTTTATTTTTAATTTTATATTAAAATTTAAAATTAATCAGAATGATTTCTATTTTAATCTAACATTAACATTAAGGCATTAATTATTATAACCAAGATTCATTGTCAAATTTTTTGAATTCTCATATACTTGTATTTTGATTGGTCATTGCAGCTTATGTAACAGCATTTCTCCTATTGAGAGGTGTTTGGTTGATTTGAACCTTTTAAAACTCTTTATTCTACATTGAACACTGTCACTTGATAAGATACCAGAAGTGTCAAAACAAATGTTATAACATGTTTATTTTTAATTTTATATTAAAATTTAAAATTAATCAGAATGATTTCTATTTTAATCTAACATTAACATTAAGGCATTAATTATTATAACCAAGATTCATTGTCAAATTTTTTGAATTCTCATATACTTGTATTTTGATTGGTCATTGCAGCTTATGTAACAGCATTTCTCCTATTGAGAGGTGTTTGGTTGATTTGAACCTTTTAAAACTCTTTATTCTACCCTCAACACTATCACTTGATAAGATACCAGAAGTGTTGAAACAAAATAGCTATTTTTGTAGTGATTTTATAACATATTTGTTATAATTTTCGAATATATCATATTTGCTCTACTCTGTAGTGAACACTCTTTTAAGAATAGTATTTTTTGGTTATTGGAATTTATTCCGTATACACCAATCCTATACTTGGTATGTGTGTGTGTGTGTGTATGTGTGTATGTATACATATAATCCAAGGACATATACCTAATGTAATCAAGTGTCTCCATAATTTCTGAAAACACTCCACTCCTTCAAGTCAGTACCTCTTGGCAGACAATGTTCTTAGTAACAGTTCGCCCTCTTCTCATTCCTTGTCTGTCTATCTCCATCACCTTAACCCTTACATCTGAGAGTTTGCGAACTCTAGAGTATGCCACATATAATTGCCTATGACTGAACACTGGCTAGGGTAAGAACAATCCCACCTTCTCAAATGTCTGCCCCTTTGACTTGTTAATAGTCATGGCATATGACAAACGAACAGGAAACTAGGTTCTCTCCAAAGCGAATGGCAAGTTAGAATCTCTTGGAGCCAGCTTTATTCTAGGGATGTGGACATGTCTGCCAATTAGTGAGCCGCTAATCAAGGAAGCCTCAATTGAATGTTAATGCATGGCCACCACTTCTAGTCTTGTACCATTGCCGAGTCCATTTTGAATAGAAATGTTACACAGAAGCATAACTATTCAAGCATAACTATTGAATTTATGAGGAGGCATCCTGATGGTGTCAAAGAGTTTAGAAATTCAAGTGGGTAGCATTCAGCTTCAGCAGGATCATGTGTCAAAACTTTATCTGTACTATATTAGGAGGCAGTCTGAATGATTTGGTAAAAGAATTACTCTGCTCCTTCTCTCTTCGTCAGATGTATTGTTGAACATATAATTCACCAGAAAGCCATCAACACATGAAATATGAGGCACTTCTATGTCATCAATAGCAAGATTAGGATCTTGTAAAGCTGCTGATATTCTATTGCCAAAATGCAAAAGCCATGCTGCAAATTCCCTTTGATCTGCTGTTGTCCTTATGTTTTGGCTTAATCTATATTGGATGAAAATCAGCCATAGTGGAGAATTTTTAATACAGATTTAAATGATTGACTCATGATTGCCTCTTGGCAATATGGGTAGGACTTGCCTAAAGTCTCCCACCAAAAGCACAGCTTTACCACCAAAAACAGCAGCAATACCAATGATATCTGGCAAGACTTTATCAATAGCATGAAAATCAAATGAAGGGATTATAGAAGCCTCATCCAAGATGGTTAAATTCAGGTTTTGTAAATAATTTGCATGGTCTGAAGTGACTGGTAGATTACAAACACTGGCCTACGTGAGTGGGACAGGCAATTTGAATAAAATATGGATAGTTTTTTCACCTGACAGTTGTGTAGAGGCAATGCCTGTCCAAGCACCACTGCACATGTTGCAGTTGTTCCTTTGCAGATAAGAAATTATGGTATTAAACATATAAGTTTTACCACAACCTCCTGCTGCATTTACATAGAAACAGGAGTGGTTGGTCATTTCTCCTCTACAGATTCAAGCACAGCATTAGCGATCAGTCTATGTTCATCAGTAAGTTTTGTAATATTTAAGTGATTGAGGTCTTCATGATAGTCAAGCTGCAATACTCCAATAGGTTCAGGTAGCCTGTTTGCTAAACAATGAATACCATTCTCTATCAGAATTGCATCAGTTGAGTGCAGTGCCATGTTTTCTGCATGGTCTGCATTAAAACCTTGGTGCAAGAAATCTTCAATCATGGATTCCTTGTGAGTGGTCTACAGGTGAAGAGCATTTGCAGGGTTCATATACGTGCACAGGGCAACATGCAACTGTAAGGGCATCTGACAGGTAACAGCTTCTAGAATTGCATGTTGCAGTGTGTCATCATTTGAGAGAAAATCATATCTCAGGCATGCTGCCTTAAATGTTGGCAAGATTTCTTCTTTTATGTTGATTCTGCTCATGATCTGCCGCTGGGTTGTATTTTACTTCAAAAGAAGGACAGTCATGTCCCTTGTACATATATTTGAAGATATATTTAATGCTTTTCACTGATGAACCAATTTTCGAGGCTGTTGAGACCCGATGAAACAAGGAGATGAAATGAAAGAATTACAGTCCCAAAAAGTTGAGTGGGTTTTCCCAGTTAGGGGAAGACTACCCTTAGAGCACATGACCTTTTAATGATAATGTCATTTAGAGGCTAATCCCTTTAACAGGAAAGGTGATAAATGTAGCTTATGTCTTTCTAAGAAGTTAATGATCCTAAAAAATATGAGCAACCCAATATGTTAAACAAAAGAAGTGAGTTAATGAGCACCTGCTTACACAGAAGTAAATTCATACTCAAACACACTGACCTAGATTAATATAGTTTTCGCAGCCTTGGGAACCACAGATACTGATTTTGATGTCATTATTATTATTTTTTATTTTTATCTACTTTTACTATATAACCATTATTTTTATTTTTGTTCTTATCTTATGTCTTATTATTTTCAATATTATCTTTATTATTATGATTTTTATTATTATTATTTATTTTACTTTTATTATCATTTTATCACTACAAATCTTTATTTTCATTAATTTTTATTAATTAATCATTATTTTTTAAGCAAAAAAAGAGTTACTCCCTTTATCCACAAACTTATTTTAATAACAGCATCTATTTTTAATGAAAATTAAAAATTAGAATTAGAATTTCTAATAATTATTATTTTCAATCTTAAATTTAAGTTTGAGCCTAAATTCAAATTCAAGATTAGATTATAGTGCAATTAAATATTTATCTATAATTATAGTCCCCCTAAACAACAACTTATCTTGCAAGACCCAGAAATATTATCTCAATGGTGTAAATTCAAATCAGTACCTGATGATTGCATTGAGTATGGTTGTGCTATCAGTATAGGGTATCATGTATATTTATTAATGTATATCTAGCTATATATACATATATCTATCTCTCTATATCTGTGTGTGTGTATATATATATATATATATATATATATATATATATATATATATATATATATATCCCTCACCACTAGCATGACTGAATTTCATGCATGACACAATCTTCAGGTGTTGAGTATGAGCTGAACATTATGCAATTTGAATTATAATATATCTAGTTATCACAATTTTAGCATGGTTTTAAAAATTTTTAATTAAAGGGAGATTACTTGTTCTTATTTAAGCAAAAAATAAATTTATATTCAAAATAAATAAATAGTAATTTACATTAAAAATTAGAAAATTAATCTGGATCAAGATGCCATCATTCTTTAATTCCCAGAAATATTTGGAGAGAGCAGTGTTGATTTTATATTTTAAATTACTTAAAGTCATTTGATGATGGTAAAGACAAAATTTCCAAGGATTTTCCATGGAACCAAAATAAAATTTAACATTGTTACCAGAATGTATACGTGCTCTGTATACAATATTATTGGTCATACAATAGAACAGGTCATATTTTTTCGGCTGTTGCATTTATTTTTAGAAGAATTTATGTTATGTTTCTTTAATATAATGCTTTTATGATGGGAGATGGATGTGTCTATATTACTAATGCAGCTATAGCTGATCTTAACATTGTTTTCATTAAAAATATTTTGTTGGTGAATGGTTAAAGTTTATGAATCAAATTTTTGAAAAATATTAGTTTTGGCATTACAGTTAAAAGGTATTCCCAAGTAGTCACCCATCTAGATACTGACCAGCTTTGATGTTAACTTCAGTGATCGTACGAGAACTGGTGTTTTAACATATGACCACAAGCCTTTGTAAAAGGTAAATAATAAATATTTCATTGTACTTAGGAATCAAAAGTGTAGATAATAATAGTGGAGTCAATCGAATAACTGTCCTTTTGCCACACCATTTTTTGTGAGCATGAAGGTTAAACATTGACCATAATTTTATTGTAGAGAAAGAAATCAAATGTATGAGCAAACACATAAAAAAAAAAAGAAAAAGTTATTATTTAGTAATTTATCAGGTCATCCCATAAGTTCTGTCCGAAATTTAAAGAGTATTTTATAATGTCTAATGGAGCTGAACATTATTTTTATGTTTAGATGCATTTAAACTGATCAGATTTTATTTCAGGGAACAATAAAATTAAATTTTGTTTGATTAAAACCCTGCTAACATGGAAGTACCCAAAAATCATTTGAGGCACATAATGCTTTATGAGTTCAAGAAAGGAAACTCAGCAGCCGAAGCGGCTAGAAACATTCACTCAGTTTATGGAGAGGAATGTGTGAATGAAAGAACTTGCAGAAGATGGTTTGCAAAATTCAGAGGTGGAGATTTCACCCTTGAAGATGAAGATCGAACTAGACATCCAGTTGAGTTTGATGAAAAGCTTCTTGAAGCAGCCCTTGAAGAAAATCCTGCTTTATCAGTTGAGGAATTTGCAGTGGTTCTCAGTTCAAACCATACAACTGTACATCGTCATATTCAACAACTTGGAAAAGTTCCTAAACTTGGAAAATGGGTGCCTCATGAATTCTGAAAACAACCTCAAATCCCAAGTTGACATCTGCTCTTCTCTTCATTCTCGCCAACTTGTTTCACCTTTTTTGGATAGACTTGTGACTGGCGATGAAAAATGGATCTTTTATCGAAATGTTAAGCATCATAGACAGTGGCTTGGTAAAGGGGAAGGACCCCAGCCACAGCCAAGAAGGGGACTTCATGGGCAAAAGGTTCTTCTTTCAATCTGGTGGGATTGCCAAGGAATAATCCACTTTGAATTCTCACCACCTAATGCAACAATTAATGCTCAAATATACTCTCAACAATTAGAGTATTTGAACTGAGCTTTAAAGAAAAAAAGACTTGCTCTAGTGAGTTGAAAAGGGGTGATGTTTCATCAGGACAATGCGTGACCCCACACAGCGAGAATCATGTCACAAAAGATCGAAGAACTTGGTTGGGAGAAAATTCCTCATCCACCTTATTCTCCCAATCTTGCTCCTTCAGACTACCATTTGTTTTGTAGCTTACAGAATCATTTGGAAGAAACAGCTTTTGTAACACAGGAAGAGGTTAAAACTGACATTTGTGAGTTCTTCGAATAAAAGCCAAAAGAATTTTACAGTAATGGAATTAGTAAGCTTGTTAATAGATGGAAGGAAGTCATAGATAATCAGGGAAAATACATTGTTGATTGAATCTGTAATTAAATGTAACATTTGGTCACATATTTTCTTTATTCAAAATTCGGACAGAACTTATGGGATGACCTGATATATCAGTTGTGGAGGGAAGAGATATCACATATTTTAATAAAGTTAACTTTTTATATTTCTCAGTGAATATAACAAGGCCATCATCATCATCAGTTCCCTGACTCAGTGGTCATAGGGTTCCTGTTTGACTTGAGCACCTGACCATCTCTTTCCACATGTCTAGGTAGGCAAAGTTGACCCGTGAACCCGTCCTACTTCAAGTCAGATCACAGTCAGGCTGAAATTGATCATGTGGACTTTTGGTGCAACTCTCTGTCCTGGCTGTTGATTTTCAGAACCCTCTGTCCAGAGTTTCTATATCATCACTATACTGACAATAGTTCAGTCCAATATACAGATTTATCCTGCAGTCAGTTGAATCAATTATATATAATAAAACTGCAAAAATGACTAATGGAATTCAGAGCAGCATGAATCTATCCAGCCTCTATCTTAAATAACAACTTAAAAGAGACAGTTTGACCAACACAAGGACTCACCAAAATTTACAATAAAAAAAAATAAAAAAACGCATGAAAACTACAGCTAAAGTTCATTTTCTTCATCAAGTCATTCATTCCTGTAGTTCACTGCTACTAAAAAGCAGAATTTTTTTTCTCTCCTGATGATGGTAATACTGTCCAAAACTAGTAAAATAAATCTAATTTAAATAATAAAACAAAAAAAATTTTAATATACAACCAAGTGTACACTATTTACATTATTCAGACTATTGTCTTCATCTTTGTTGCCATATTTATCACAACGTTTCAGCCTTCTTCAGGTAGTTGGAAGGCTGAAACATTGTGATAAATATGGCAAATATAGGACCTCTTTGATCAAAATGAAATATACTTATTCTAAGTACCTTTCGAGTCATTCCCTTGTTCAAATTTAGATTTAATATAAATCAAAGGGAAAAAATTTTCAGTGGGGGTTTTGTGCCCCTGGGGGATCCCCTTTGATCAAAATGATCTTGCTGATGTGACCTCTATCTTCTGACTTTCTCTTTCTATATTTTGGATAGGAGCCGTTCAAATTTAAATTGAATTTATATCAAAGGGAGAAAAAATTTCAGTGGCGGAGCGGGGGGGGGTGCCCCCTGGGGACTCCTTTGATCAAAATGAAATATACTTATCCTAGTACCCTGGGTCATGTAGTTTCAGAATATATATGGTTATGGGGATCTATCTCCAAAACCTTAGGAGGAGTTCGATAAACAAAGACAGACAGAGACTACAATTTTATGCTATGAAATGGATATAATTAAAAATAAGCATATCAGACTAAATTCAATATTTCTGTTATGATTGGCACAAACTTTATGAGCTTCAATGTTAATGTTGGATTCATTTTATTCAAATTTCAAAAACCCTATTTTTATTATTATCCTTCTGATAATTATAGTGTTTTTTTAACCCTGCATTAATCAAATGGGGTGTACCCCCAAATTTTCCTCATAATTTCTAGTTGGCAACATGTTTCTTTTGCACCCTCCCACTACTCTCCTGACTTAATGAGGGTGTGCAGCATGTGGTGTGGTGCAATTGTAGCTCAGTTGTCATGGGAGACTTTGTCTTCTTTGATATGCCTAACTAGCAAAGGTAAGTTTTCATGATTTATATATATTGAAGCCAACTAGCCACACTGATGAGTTGTGAGGCAGCAAAACAGTCTGTCTGTGGATGACTATATATATATATATATATATATATATATATATATATATATATAATTACTATGTCAGCTCTGTAATTATTGGTTTAGCTAATGTTCGGTTCATGGTATTTTCAACATCCTTCTATAGAACCACATTTCTGTTGCTTCAAGTTTCTTCTTCAGCTATGATTATCCAGCATTCACTGCCATATAGGAGGGCTAATATTATGTAACAGTTAAGGACTCTTTTCTTTATTTCTAATGAAGTTTTCCTGTTTTTTAATACCTTGCTTAGCTTTTGGAAGGCAACTTTCAAATTTCAGTGTTGTACTTTCCATCCTCTGTTAAAACACTTCTCAAATGTTTACATTGTCATTTTTTGATTTTGGCATCCTTTTGCTAACAGCCATGTATTCTGTAGATTCCTTAATTATGTTGTTGATAAATAAAATTAGAATTTGATAATGATAATAATATAGCAGGATAAATTATAGCAATTACAATAAAAATAGAAAAAAAAATCCTATTATAACCAAATGGACTAGAATTATAAACCAGATGAAATTACTATCAAGAATATTATATATAGGTAGACATCACCAGTTGAAAAAAATAAGTGTGGGTGTGGGTATGTTCACATACATTGTCCTTCAAACTATTTGAAAGCATAAAGGATGAATGTAACTGATAATATTTGCTGATATTGATGCAAATAAACATTGAAACATCTACAAAAATTACCTTTGATTCTAGTTAGTAAATACTAATAATCTCAAACTCTGTATTTTGGTGTTTCCTTCAACTTTTTGTATTTCTTTTTGAACAAATGAGATCATTTCATTTATGAAAAATATGATATTAAAATATACACTGCTAATGGAACTTGAGTCTTAGTAGCTTTATTGCCTTGCTTGAAGTGAAATGATAAAAAAAAGATTCTTTGCTTAATTTTTTCTCACACTTGCACATCTTTTCAATGCATCGTACAAGATTTCAGTTGAATCCAGGATTCTGTAAAAGCAAAGGTAAAACTTTTTATATTTTTTCCCTTTTGGACTAATTCAGAAGTATGTTTTGGATTTCTCACATGGATAAAGCTCCAATCAGGTTTCACATTCATGTTTCTAACAGACACTTTGAAGTCAACATCCAATATTTCATTATAATCCTCTTTTTTCATTATATCATTGATTATTATCAAACTTCCTTGCTCATTCTGAAGACAAATATCTACAAAAGCATGATACTCTCTTCTCATTGTTATGTTGTAGGGATTTGGACTGAAAGCCTCACTCTGACATCTCCAAATAAATTTCTTATCATCATACCACAAAAGTTCTAGTTTTGTTTCATCTAATAATGCTATATTTCTCCCAGAATGAGACAACAATGAAAAATTAATGCAGGTTTGCTAACACATTAGCGGTTGCCAAATGCAAATGTTGAACTAACACAAATCCTACCATGAGCCCATTTGCCACTCTGCAGAGCCCACAAATGAACTGAGGAACTCTTTCGTTTTCAGCTTAAATATAGCAAAGTTATTTGGCAGAGGGACAGATACTTGTTGGCTAATTCTACCGCAATAAACACTTGCAAATCATATTTGTTTTTCATTACTATAGTTCATTTGCAAATGCTAAACAAGATTTAAAATGACTTGCCTTTAGAGAAGAGGTCTTGCAAGGTCAGCATACAAGAGTTGCTGAGAGAAGGCGTTGTTTGACTGCCGTGAAAAGAATTTGCATGGCAACATGCAGTGTTTGTAGATGTAAGCAGAATTGATTTTGGTGCAATTTTAATCTGAGCCTCGCATTAACCAGTTGAGGTTAATTTATCCAAGTAGAGCGAATGCACAATAGACAAGCCAGGATGTTGGGAAAGTGATGCAATTTGCATATTTATATGCAAATTTAATCCAAGCACCTGGATTGAGTACTTTGTGATACAATAAAAGAATGAATGAGATTGATGTTGGGGAGTCAGGAGAAAGGTATTCTTAACAGTGTTTCTAAGAACAGCCAGTGGGAGCAAAAAATTGAGACGATTGACTGTGGTTCTTTCTTTTTGTCTTTTACTTCACTTTCTTTTTATTTCAAGCTATTTTGGCAGTGCTTCTTATTTATTGACTTCCCCAAAATGGCAAAGGTGAAACTCAGCAGTGGTGTAATGAAGCCCTTTCATGGTGACAGAGATGTAGTGGCATGGCTCAAGAAGAAGTGGCTGGTGGTGAGACTCCAGAAAATAGATGTGGCAAGTCTTTTACCTTTATACTTGGAGGGAGATGTGTTCCAACTTTATATGGATGAGGAGCAGCAGATAAACATTGACCTGATTGAAGCCTGATCGATGGAGGCTTTTTCAGACAGGGCATTCTCTGCTTACACAAAGCTTAAACTGGTTAGGTGGACAGGAGAGTGTGTGGATGTTTACGCCAACAAAATATGACAACTTGCAGGAATGGCAGGGTTTACTGGGTGTGGTCTTGAGATGGTGATAGAGCTAGCATTTGTGACAGAGTTCCCCAACAACATCTTAATGGCATTGCAACAAGCACTGGTCATTGAAACATTAACCATGGGAGATTTGCTGACACAGGCAAGGGTGCTGACAAGAGATATAGCTGAAGATACGGTTGAAACTGTGCAGCTAGCTTGAAGTGAGGTTGGATTTTCACCAGAGATGAATCCCCAAACAGGCATCACCTGATACAGGTGCAGAGGCCAGGGCTGCATGGACAGAGACTGTCAGATTAATGAGATGGCCCAATGGGACGAGTATCTGGAGATTGTACCAAGAGATATAATGCTTCAAGTGCAATAAGATAGGTCACTTTGCATCAGAATGCCAGGGAAATGGCTTGAGAGAAAAGACATCAGCACCAGTTTTCTCCCAATAAAACATACATTATATTTAGCCAAATGGAAGTATGGGTATACATCTTTGATCCCAGTGTGCCTATGAACCGGTGGGAAGCAGTATAGCTGAGAGAAGACACAGAAGTGTAAAACCCATTGTGGCTAGGAAATGATGTTCCATACCAGAGGCACTCTCCTGGTATAACATCATGTCAAAGGACGGCATCTTAACCTCCACAGCACTGGGCAATGTCATATATACCTGGATAATGTCTGGATAAAAGATGTTGATCCAGTAGCCACCCCTGAACAGCAAGATGTCCAGAGAGAGTTCTGGGTGGGGGATACAGTATGGTTCAGAATTCCACACAGCAGGTGTATGAGCATATTCAGGATAGGCTGGGTGACTGGAATCAACAATCCCCCCTTGTTGAATGGAACCCTTCATCACATAAAAAACTTGTGCCCTTTTTTGGGAGTACATGTGCCATTCAGGAACACCAGTGGCTTGCTAGAAGAAAGCAAACTCTTGGAAAGGCTAAGGTCGGTATTGCTAGACGATACCTCTGACACCAGCAGCTTGGAAACTGCTGACGATAATGACAAAGTGCCTGATGACTGTCATGGATGTAGTTCATTCCAGGAAGAAGCCAGAGCTCTCCCACTCCAAAGGAGTGCCTGGATAAAGAGGTGTGCACCCAGCTGCACATTTTGTGATGAGGACATCGGGGAGAATGCAACAAAGGAATTGCAGAGAGAAGGTGTCATTCACCAACCACAAAAAGAATTCACATGACGACATGCATTGTTTGTAGACCATAATCAGAATTGATTTTGGTGTGATTTGAACCTGAGCCTCTCATTAACCAGATGAGGTTAATTTATCCAAGTAGAGTGAATGCACAGTAGACAAGGCAGAATGCTGGGAAAGTGATATGATTTGCATATTCATATATAAATTTAATGCAAGCACCCGGATCAAGTACTTTGCAATACAGTAAAAGCATGAATGAGATCACCACTGGGGAGTCGGGATAAAAGCATTCTTAATGGTGTTTCTAAGGACAGCCAAGGAAAGCAAGAAACTGAGATGAGCATCCATGTTTCTTTCCTTTTGTCTTTCACTTCACTTTCTTTTTACTTTGTATACTTATAACTCTGTTACATGCAGGGCTCTATTAATACTATTCCTTGTTACTTTCATTACAATAGCTTCCAATTTATTCCCAAGATCCTTATTTGTAATATTTTAATTTTTTTCATAAGTTCTTATGTTACATTCTGCATTGGTTGTGAGTGTTTTTTTCTTTCTACTATGTTCAGGTTTATTTGCCACAGTATTTTCTCTTGAACTTTAGGAGTTTTTGAACAGTTGATTTATGTAGAGTAAATTGTTTACAAATAACATCTTTTATGCTTATTTACACTATTTACATTCTTTGGACTATTATACTCATCTTTTTTGACATATTCACAATGTTTTGGTTGTTGTACACTCTGGCCTTCTTCAGGTGATTGGAATTTCAAACTGAACCCTTTATTTTGTCCTCCACTCCCTTTAACTCAAGTTTTTGTTCACCACTGTAGTAGCCAGAACTCACAACTGTTTCGGTCAAATCACTGGATACAACCAATGCTTTTACCTATTGGGCCATGTGTCCTTGAGTACATTGGTGTATGAGTTTTTGGGGACTTATAAACTTTATATCTCATAACCATTTTTTACCAGAGTTCATATTACAATTTTTGTTGCTGTTGTTATTGCTTTTCTCTAACACTCTTTATTATTGGTTCCTGTATTGTATTCATTTTTATGCTTGGTCAGCTTAGTAGATTTTTGTGGTCTAGTATATGTGTTGATTCCTTAAGTTTTTGTATTTTCAGTGATGTTTTCTGTCTTTATTTCAACCTCATCCCACACGGTGTGGTGATCTCCCTCTTCCCTCCATATGTGGTAAATTATGCCTGATTTTTCTATTTCCCCCCATGTTATAGCATTATGATATTCTTGCAGTCTTATCTTATGGGGGTGGCCTGTTTCTCCTTTATACTTCTTACCACAACTGCATGGAATGGTGTACACACAGTCCCTCATCCTGTTTCCCTCATGAGGGGTGCTTACTCAGAAGAGGTGTTTGTGAAGTATTGAACCACTTTTGAAGGTCATTTTGATGTTATATGGACCACAGATCTTTTGTATTTTCTCTGATAATCCCTTCATATAGGGTAGGTAGATCAAAGCTGTTTTCTGAGTGTTTATATCTTTTTGTTTCCTTCTGTCCTGGTTTGATGGAGTGTACAATGGCTGAAATGTGATAATGGCAAAAAAGATGATGACAACAGTCATGCAAACAGTGTAAATAATACCTCATCTCAGAAATACAGACATCTTTAATGCTGTTTAAATTGTAAATTATGTTCAAATGTCTTCACTGTTACCTGGAATAAGGATGTGTAATTTTGGGATGTGCAGTAATGTGACAGTTATTGATCGAGAAAGTGTGATCAACTTGCCAAGTTCAAGTTCCACAGTCTAATCTATTGCATTCAACTTTGCTTGTTAGTAGCAGGTAAAATAATATCTGAACAAATATGAAAAAAAAAATGGGACAAAGTGGAAAAGCTATTTTAATGACAACACTTTGTGTGCTAGATTGGCATCTTTAGATCAGAATGAAAGACAAAATTGGGCAGGGGAGAAAAGGTCAATTCATACCTTTCCGAAGGGTATTAGTGTGTAAGTGAATATAAAGAACCTGACTGGAATTGGAACTTGGCTCTCCAATTTCCAATTACAAACTATTATCCATTATACCACTTACACATTTAAACTTACAGCACCTGATATTCCCAAGTGATCATCCATCTAGGCACAACCATATAGGAGCTTATATATTACATAGCAAGCAAGCACTCATCTAGGTACTGACCAGACTAAACATTGCTTAAATTTGGTGATTAGATATGATATGCACATAAGTCTTTAACACCTAGAATATAAAATTCTATTGTCAGAAAACTACTAATATTTTATATTTAAACTTTCAAACTGTCATGCATTTGATAAAATTTTCATTCCTAACACACAAAAAATTATCTCAGATTAAATGTTTTTGAACCATATTTGAAGCATAATAGTGCTTGTAAAAATATTTTCAGGAACAGGGTTTGGATCCATTCTGCAGGCCAAACTCATTTGAGTAATGTCTCAGAAAATTATTGCTAAATTTTGGTAATTTGACAAGAATTGGTACAGCCTAACTAAAAGACACACAAGTACCTTAGACGTCTTTAGATAAAATTAATCCAAGTAACTAGATGTATTGATTTAGTGATTTTATAAGTTGTGAATAACGCCCAGGAAAATAATCTTATTAAGCAGATTATTGTGAAAAGATTTTGGGTTTATCAGTCTTCAAAATATTACCAAGAAATTCTCCAGAGGCACCAGAATTTGTATTATTATTTACAGACTTATCAGAGAAGAAAGAGTTTTTATATGTCATCAGAAAATGTGAAGAGAGAAGCTCGGGAAATATTTAGATTAATGTCATATTCACAAATGCAAATTTTTTATGTATATAAATTTATACGTATGTGTGTGTGTATATATATATATATATATATATATATATATATATATATAGTGTGTATCTATGTCTATATTCATGCATATGTGTACTGATCTCTCTATATATATACATATATACACACTCTTTCTCTATATCTATCTGTGTGTACTCTATATATACAGATGTTTACTCTCTATGTATATATATATATGTGTGTGTATACATGTGTATATATATGTATATATGTTTGTATATATATATGTGTATATATATGTATATATGTGTGTATATGTATATATATATGTATATGTGTGTGTATATGTATATATATATATGTGTGTATGTGTATATGTGTGTATGTGCATATATATGGGTATATATATGAGTATATATATGTATATATATATATATATATGGGTATGTATATATATGTATATATATATGTATATATACATGTATATATGTATGTATATACGTATATATATATATGTATATATATATATGTATGTATATATGTATGTATATATATATATGTATATATATATATATATATGTATATATATATATGTACATATGTATGTATATATGTATATATATGGATATATATGTGTATATATATATGTGTGTGTGTATATATATATATATATATATATATATATATTCGTTATAGTCCCCCTTTTCCTACCATTATAGCAGCAGTAGGAGTTACCATAACTTATAAAAATGCAAATTTCTTTTCCCAATTGACCAAACATGGCCAAGCTGAATGGAATTGAGGACCAAACACAGTAGGCGACAAATGACAGAAGGCAAGATATAGAGACAACAAGCCAATAGTTTATCATTAAAATATACAATGGAGAGAAAGTAAAAGATCGGATAAAACAAAAACAAAAAGACAAAATATAATATTGTGGGACAAAATAGTGGGTGTGGACTTATCTTCTCACAAAGGTAAACAGTTGGTAACAAACGATCTTGTGCCAAACTTGCATGTAATCACAAAACATGAAAAGATACGATGTACAACAGGGGAAACATGTAAAAGAAACAATGGGCTTATCTGGTAGCTATAAAAGTCCTTTTTTTTTCCTTTTTATCTTCTTTTTTCTTAATGTGTGTTATATGTGTTTCTTCTCTTCTTTTCTTATATTTCTTTTATATTTCTTTTTTCTCTTTTGTTTGTTCTCTTCTCCTTGTGGACAAAAGGTTGGTTTGTGAAACTTAGTCTCTATTGGTTTCTTTTCTCTCTTTCTCTTTTCATCTTGTCTAGGAGTTGAGTGATGAAATATGTATCTTTCTTTTGTTCTGATGTATTTGCTTTACTAGCCCAACGAAGTTTGATTTCTTGAATTAAATATTTGCTGAATCTTTTCAACTTGGAAACCTTATTAGATTTCTATATTTTCTGCACACCTGACCTTGTATCAGATTGTAGCAATGATAGCTAGATGTCCATTCAGTTTAGATTCTGAAGAGGGACTGTTTTTGGCTTAGAAATCCTATTAGATTTCTATATTTTCCTCATACCTGAATTTATAGCTGATTATAGCATTTACAGTTGACCGTCCGTTCAGTTTGGATTCTGAAGAGGAACTAACTTTTTGATGATCCTTTTCTTGAGCCTTGATTTCAGCATGTAACCCATGATTTCCAAATATGTGTAGGCGAAAAAGGGTCATTAACCCTTTTCTTCCTTCTGCCGTATTTCAGAGAGTTCAAGATTGTTTCACTGTCTGGATTATGATATGCTGGTGTGGTCGCCATGAGAGAAAGTTCAAAAGGCAAAAGTGGTCACAGTACGGGGCTTTGGTGGCCACAAGCCTGGTCCTGGTATGGCTGACTGTCTTTAGTGAGTTCATGTGTCATTGTTGTGGTACATGAGTGAAGTGAACATCAGCGTCTGTTGATTTTCAAAATTTTATAAAAATTAAAAAAAAAAATTCTGTGATTAAATAAAACCATTTCATTCTTATTTTATTAACCTCCCAGATGTATTGAAACAGTTTTGCTTGCTTCTACTATGAAATTGTAGGGAAAAGCAAAATATGAAATAGAGTCAATGACTATATTGCTAGGAAGTTCAATTAATGTCATGGTCAGCAAGTTTATGCAAAACCGTGGTATGCTTTATGTTCTTACTGCTGTGTGTGTCCTTTCTCTTTTTTTTTTTCTTGCTTACCTGTTCTCCCAATCTAACTTTCGTTGATCATTCATCATTCGTCTTGTTCTTTCTGTTTCTGCTGCAGTGTCCTGCCGTCTTAGCCATTTTCATCATTGTCCATCATGTTTTGTGCATGCAGACAAGGTGTCGTCATTCACTCAGGCTTGCCTGTTCCACTGTGCTCATTGTTGTTGTCCTCATCATCATTTTTGTCAGAGTTAGCTTTCTTCAGAGAATAGTTATCTGTGAAAGCTTCAAAAGTCGCTCGCAAGACCTCTAGTAGTTGTCGGACATTCTTCTCCGAGAAAAAACCCTTGGCTCACTCCCTTGTCACCTCTGTCTGCTTTAGATGTCCCCTTTACCAATCATAATGTAGAGAGGAATCATGTTTTGGCAGGCAGAAGTGAAGACAGTGCTGCCACCGTTGGTTCTTTGGTTGGTTCGGTTGATGGAGACAAATTGAGGAGTATTTTTTGTTTTCTCATGTCCTGTTGAATCACTTACTTTAGTGATTGATACTTGCACCAGCTCTTGCGACTTGTGATCTCCTGCCTGTTCTGTCATAACACTTCATTTGCTATCACCAATATCCATTCCCCTGTTCTTCATCCGGCTAAAGCAGTGAAAACCCAAGATGTTGAATGATTAGCTACTTCACATTGTTTGTCGCTCACTTTTGCAGGCTGCTACCACCTCCTCTGCTACTTTTGTTTCCTCATGGGTTTATTCTCTATGAAAATCTTGTCCATTCAGAGGCAATGGATAACTGTGGCAATTCTAGAGCTAATACACATGATACAGGCTACAATTGGTCAGTGTACTGTTGATCTCTTCATGCCATCATGTGCATAGTCACACATGTCAACTGTTTCAGGTCATGGCGCTACATATTAGACTGAGATCAATGCATGTAATTCTGTTCTCTCACCATTGTCATTGCCTTTCATGGCACACACATGCATGGTGTGCAGTGGCTGAGCTAAAGTGTAGCACACTCTGCTTTGGTGACTCTAGATAACTCCCTGGTCAATTGCGCTATCAACTGCCGGTTAAGTGTGTATGAGGTTACTATGAGTAATGGGGAATCAGAGTTTGATTCCAAAAAGGGAGCATGCAGAACACATCCAAGGAAGGCAGCAGGCACACAAATTACCCGCCCCCAGTATGGGGAGGTAGTAATGAAAAATAACAACACGGGACACTGTCTAGGCCTTGTGTTAGGAATGTGCACACTTCAAATAAGGGCCAATTGGAGGTAAAGTCTGATGTCAGCAGCCATGGTAATTCCAACTCTGTTAGCATATATTAATGTTGCAGCCCGAACTTCAGTTCATGGTCACATATGTGGCCCCAACGCCATTGTCCAAAGTTGACTTTGGTTGTCCATACACATTCCCAGTCCTTTCTGCTGGTGTCAACTGATTTTATATCTGCCATGCAGCCCTGCTGGTGAAATTACACAGGGGAATTGTAGTAAGTGTCTGCTGCATTGCTGAGGCCTTCACAACTGTACCTACCTCTGCATCCGTTTTGCATGTGTGCATCGTTGGTAGTTTTTTCTCCATAGCCAGTAGGTTTACTTTGAAAAAATTAGAGTGCTCAGAGCGGACTGTTCAAGCTTGCATAGGATAAGCATGGAATGTTGGAAAAGGGCCTCCTTTATGTCTGCAGTCAGTCTCTATCTACGGTGAAGCAATGATTGAATTGGGCAGTTGGGGACCACTTGTATTGTGACATTAGAGGTGAGATTCATGGATTGTCACAAGACAAACTACAGATGGTGCATGGCAAGCATGTTTTCCTCAATCAAGAGCAAAAGTTGGAGGTTTGAAGATGATCAGATGCCATTGTAGTTCTGACCATAAATGATGCTGATTGGGTATCTGCTTCCATAACCCAGGGGGTAGCCTGCGGGAAACCAGAGTTCAGTTCTGTGGGGAGTATGGTTGCAAAGCTGAAACTTAAAGGAATTGACAGAGGGGCACCACCAGGAGTGGAGCCTGTGGCTTAATTTGACTCAAGACAGGAAAACTTACCCAGTCTGGACTCTGGAAGGATTGACACAATACATATGCTGATATATCTGATGTATTTAGTATTTACTAATTCAATATCCTGAATTTTATGATGGATACAGAGTAGGTGCCATAACTGCTTTCATTTCAATTTCAGATCATAGTTTCTGTTTTGGAAAGGTTTATCTTGGGTCCTATTTCTTAGAACACTTGATAGAGGCTGTTGATTTTCTGTTAAAGATCATTCTTATTCCAACTATGTATGTCTATGTCACCAGCATAGACCCCCTCATCATTAATACATTGACCTCGGTAGGGAAAGCAGGATTGTTATCTTTTATTGCAGACTTGTTTGGGATGTGGTATGGAATGCTTAAATGGTTGTTGTCCATCTCATCATCTGTGCTTGTAAATGCATAGAGTATAATCTAGGAAGAGATTAAATAAACTGGGACTTTCATTTCCTCATTGTCATACTACTGATGAGGTCTGAAATGTTTCTGTATTGGGATCCTCGCCAGACATGTAAGATTCTGTAGATTGTTACGTTCAAAGCTTGGAAGGTGCTTTCTAATGGACGAGAAGAGGAAGTCTCTATTGATGTGGTCATATACTGCTGTGAGGTTGACAAAGCATGTACACAGTTTCCTATTAGAGAGGTAAGCAATTTTTTGGAGTTGTTTGATGACAAATATGCCATCCCTTACCAGAACAAAAACCAAACTGGTTTGTGAGGAGTTGACTTTCATAAAACAATAAGAGCCAAGTTAATATAATGTTCATTAAAACTTTCAACATGATAGATCCAATTGAGATAGTAGCATGTTATATACATGTCTATATTTGCAAAATTTCTTTATAATTGTATCTTCTTCACATTAACAGCTGCTCTGTGGAACTGACTACCAAGAGGATGTTTCCCAAATCACTACAATCTTAATATGTTCAAGTCTAGGGTCTGTCATCTTCACCCACATAACTCTATAAACCATGTCTTTTATTCTGTAACCCTCTACCTCAAGTGCCTCTTGGGCATTGTAAAGAGTGAACATTGTTAAAAAATTAAAATCTTTAGATATCTTTTTATTCACAGAAATCACAAATAGCTAATATCAGTATATATTTTTCTATATTATGTTAAAAATAAGCCTACAGAATAAGATTATTCTATAATTAGGAATGATAATGAGAAAACCCTTTTCCCTGCTAAACAGATCACGTAATTTTATCAGTTAAATATATGAAGAAATGTCAAATAAATAACAAATTGGGGAGATCTGATTAATCTGCTCCCTGATTGAAGTCAAGCATAGCATTCATTTGGTTATAAGTAATCTGACTTGTAAGTTTGATTTTGGTAAAGTGTTACCACAGGTATTGATCTGCAAAATAATTGTTACATCTTCCTATACAGTCATCTAATCTTGGCTTTAATGTTTTGTAGGCCACAACAGATCTTAATAGCTTGTATGACCTTTTGGTCTCAGAAGAAATATAAAAACTAATAATCTTGACCTTATCTCAAAGTATCTTATTAAAAAGAACAAAAATTTTGAACATAGCAAAAAGTGGTCAACCTGAGCATGGATAGTGTGTGTGTGTGTGTGTGTGTGTAAATGATAAAATGGTTATCAGGTAAACTATATTCATAGGGTAAAAGTGATCAATATTCAGATAGGGTGTATGTAAATATAAGCAGTGTGGACACAGTGTAACACTGAATGGTAGGTACCTCAACAAAAATGGGATGCTTAATGAAGTTTTAATAATAAAAAATATTTCTTGAGGCTTTTATTTTAGCTTTAATTTCAAGCTGAGAGATTAAATTTAATATTTCCAATAAACAAAATACTACACTGTATTTCAAAACTAATTTAAATTGATTGGAAGGAAAATTATTTAAAAAATTTTAAAAATATTTTTTAATTTAGTGGCATTTTTAGTAGTGTTATAAAAAGGTAAATCTCTTTATTAAAAAAAAATCATGTGAAAATAAACTATATACATTTCTGAAACTTCAAAGAATATTAGCTGATTTAAAGTATAATTAATCTGATTTGAAACAACTATTATTTTTTTTACGTTTAAAATATTGCAGAAGTGCAATTTTCAACATGAAGGAAGTTTGTTTATTTATGTTGACAACTTTTTAACATCCCTGTGACAACTGCATGACAGATAGATTGTTATTTAATGTTGTTTTAAGGATGCTTTTACCTTAAAATAAATAATTAAAAATGAGTGCCTTGTAAGTACTTGGTAATCTGAAAAATCTTAAAAATATTCTCCATAATCTAATGTTTTGATGAATTTTAGAGAATTTAGGCACTAAATTTACTATAGTTGGTGCTCTTATTTTCTGATAGTGTTGTGGTATGGGTGGCTGTATCTTTAAAATTTGGCACGTTTTTACACATACAAAAACAATTCAAAATGTAAAGAAAATATATCTGGAGGTGTCAGATTGTAATAAGTTTCAAAATGTAGTTTTATTTAATAACAATCTTTACACCATTGAAACTGAATTTTAAAAGATTTAAAAAATATTACAAATTATTCTAATTAAAATCTAAAAAAAAGAAAATAAATCTTGTAAAAATTCATTTTTCATCAAAATTTTTTTTTCTTAAGGCAATATTGATCTTCATATATATTATTCATAAAAGCAATTAAAAGCTTTTCTAATTAAAAATATGTATTTTTATTGTTTCTTTTACTTTGATTCTTTTTTAGAAAGACCAGGTCTAATTTTGAAAAAAAAAAACAAACAAATCAGTGTTTTAAATTCTCCAAAGAATTCTACTTTTAACTAATATAGTCACTAAAAATTATCATGTTGAATTTCTCAAGCTTTCATAAAATTAAGATAGGGAAACACATGTAAAAAAAAATATTTTTATCAAGATTTTCTAATAGGAAACATTTCTAAAATAATTTCAATCATTTGTGAATAAGTCCTGAAAATTTCATTAAAATCTGACAGTTATTTGATTTTTGCAAAAATTTCCAAATTAATGTGTCTGTCACTGCAAAAAAAAAACCCACTAAAATATAGTACATCTGCTGACACAAGAAAAACAAGACATTTTAATGAAAATTTTGAATGTTCTAAAAAGGAGTAAAAAATTTAATTAAATATTCAAAAAATACTTTTTCTCTTAATAATAACAAAAATTTTGATGATATTGTAGACTACGGAAAACTTCAACCAATTAAAACCGTACTAGACGAACCAACAAATCTCATTGGTCAATGTCACTATAATCTGAATGTTTCACGTGCAAAACGAAATTGCGCCAAAACTTAAGTGAGCCTATTTCAGACTTTCAGAACTTATAAAAGAAGACGCCAACTGACCCAAGCAGTCAGTGACGAACACCCAAAGAGAAATTGCCAACATACTCCACGTCACTCAAAATCACGATTTTACCGCGCAAAGGTACATCAACGCTGACTCACTCACAATTAAAACTCAACCTACTCTGTGGACATCGATTCTCAAACATTGCTTAACCAAAGTGAATTATATTCACTACCTATTAAGTAAACATCAATGTGCGAACGACCTTAAAAACATTACAGTCAAAGGTAGATCACTCCTTAAGCACTCCTACTAAAAAGACACTTAATATTGATAATTCTAATACCAACACAAATCTAAAACGGACTGCAAATGAACGAACGATTACAAAGAGAGACATTCTGAAACCTAAAACATCATACACATTTTGCCAACATAACATATACCAATTATCCTGCTTGTATATTGTTTTGAATTGTATATAAATGTTTTATTAGTTTCTAATTGAATATGTCTTGTTCTTAATTATATTTAAATTTCGTTTATTTATTTGTTGTGGATGCAGAAAGTCACGCAACCTACACAAATTCCTTCTGATTCTTTCAAGCATAATTAATAAATTCTGCACATCCCCAACAATATAACTATGTTTTAATTATATTTTCATCACAGTATGCTGATTTTTTAGTGATTTCGTGGTGGTACCTACTGAATGTTGATAATCTGCTAATGCTCAAGTGCAATGTTTTTCACTAAGTTGCTCCATCGTGAGCATTAGAATCTGAGTATAAATTTTTCGAGATTTGAATAATTTATCATAATAATTCATTGAGTCTAGAACAAGTATCATTAACAGAATGCAGAAAGCACTTGATGGAAGTTTGTCTTTTTTGAGACTCATCAGCAGTGTGCATCAACTACCAAGAATTGAACCTGGATAGTTACAATGCAATGCAAGCATCATACCACTGGGCTAGCAGGCCTTGGTAACAAAGAGGAAATTTAACTAGCTAGTCCTGATACTCCTGAAAGAAGACGTTGCTACTGGGGCCAGTTCCAGTGGGTTATGTATGCTTGGATGAGTATCACCACCGGAATTAGGAGTAGCTGTGCTATACAGAGTCTAGTTGATTTCCTCTTTGTCAGTAAGGCCCACTGACCCAGTGGTATGATGCTTGTATTATATCAGAACAGTCCGTGTGTGCATGTGTATAAGATTCCGAAGAGTTCTCCATCTGAACAACAAAGGATAAAAAACAAAAAAATATAATCCTAAGTCATATTTTTGGAAATGGATTGTGCTGAGAACTTTTCAGTGTACCTTCATATATGATAAGCTGATAAAAAAAATAATTTCAACACTTAACACAATCTGTTTGTATCTTTTATATATCAGAGTAGTGAAATAATTAAATTAATAGTCTTATTTTAACTCAACTGTCAAAATGATATTTTCAGTCAAGATATAACTAGTGTACCCATGCCATCAAAAATGATGGCACTTGTAAGAAAATTTGTAGTGGACCCCTTGAGCGCCCCCATATCACAAAAGGGTGATGAGGTCACAAGAGGCTCACTAACATTTTGACGTTAAATCTGACAAGGTGAAACAACATAGATGACAGAACGAGGATATAAGATATAAGCTAATTTATTCTAGAAAAGTAATAAAGAAATAAAGGTGGTTGGAACGGTAGAGATGCAGACGTTCCGGTGCAGGCATTGATGGTCCAAGTTGGTCGTTACAGGTGATCGCAGCTGGTCGCTGCCAGATGATCGCTGTTGGTCGTTGCAGGTGATCGCTGTAGTTGAAGTTGATGTTGGTCATTGCCGGGATGCCAACTTGACGTGTTGGGAAGGAAAGAGGAGCTGGCGTCGCGATGTTGTTCGGGCATGTCAAAAGTCCAGTGCAGGCATTGCGTGTCTGCCGGTCAAGTCCGATATTAGTAACCTCCCGTATTAATTACAAATGTAGTGTACGGGAAAGGTTATGGACGACGTGCAGGCAGCCAGTAGGGATGGAATGCCGAGAATTGGCAAGGAGCCAGAAGTAAGAAGCAAATTAGAGAGAGAAAGCAAAGTTTCCAACTATCGTCAAGTTGGCAGACAAAAAGAAATGGGAGTGTAACTTAATACACAGCCTGGTGATCGACGTCCTGGACACGGAGGCCAGGGGCCTGCGTATCAACGGTTTCAGTTGCCGACCCTAAATTTAGCAAGAAGCCACTATCTTGTGGTAAGGGAGACTAGCAAGAGAATTGATAAGATAACACAGTAAAGTCTATCTAAAAAATGAGGAGAGCTTAGCTAAAAGAAAACCAAGGCCTAAAAATGCCTAGAAGTATATTATGACTAGGTTCATAATATAACTAAACTGAAAAGGTAACTTGCTAGTCTCTACCTCGGGTTAGCAGCGTGTAGGGAGCACAACCGAAAGGTAAAGGTCGAAATGACCTGTTCTCTTCCGGTTTAAGGAGCCAAGGAGGAGCTAACTCCGACAAGTTTTAATAATGAGATGCAATGAAGCAATGTATTAAAATTCCATCAAGATAAAGAATTCACAACTAAAATAGAGGCCAATGAACCATTTAATTAACCTATTCTCTTTATATTTTTTAGATAAATCCATTGATACTATTGAACAGTTCATTGCTTTCATTCTGTTTATATTTCTTCTTCCTTTAATATTACTGTTGATTTTTCATTTCTTTTTTTGCTTTTCCTTTTGAATGAAATTTCATTCTTTTGTTCTCCCTTTTTTCTTTTTATATCCTCTCCAGTCTTTCTTTTACAAAAAAAAAAAATACTTTCATTACTTTCTTTTTCAATCACTCAATCTTTTGGCCTTTTAACTCTTCATTAACTTTAATTTACTTATTCCTTCTTTTATCTTTTTTATTTATTTATTATTTATCCTTTTTGTTTCTTTTATCTTTTTCATTTTTGCCCATTCTTTTTTAATGTTTGTTACCTCTCACTCACTACAATGCCTTTTTTCTTTTTCTCTTAATTAATTATTCACCACCCCCTCACCAACCTACTTAAAAACTAATGTTTGTAAAACTGAATATGTTATTTCACATTGTAAAATATTTATTAAAATCTGCTTTGTTACAAAAAATTATATATCTTGTTTTTACTTCTAGAAGATTTAAAGATTATTGATAAGCATATATAGAAAACTAAATCTGACATGAAGTCTTTTTTTATGTTATTTTATTAATGTTCACCAAATACGCGGCCCAAGAGACATTTAAGGTAGAAGGTTAGTGTGTGGTGTTGTATGAACATAAGAAAAGGCAAGATGTGCAAAACATGAGGGTATGTAGGAAAGATAAGTGTTGAGACTTGAAGACATTAAGACTGTAGTGAATGGGAAAAAAATTCTTTCAGGAGTAGGTCCTACAAAGCAGCAATTATTGGGAAGGAGCTGTTTGATGAAAAGTTTGTACTTCAAGTTTAAAAAGGGAAAGGTTGCTTCTTTATATTGTATTTAAAATGTGCAACACTATAAGAATCATAAAATTAAAAATTATTTTAATTATAATGTCTATAATTAAGGAAGCGTCGTTATCATTCCAAGAGTTGTTTGGACTATTCTATCTAATCCATTCTTTAAGTTGCTTTTATTGTCACCAAATTTTGACTGTTTTATCAGATTTTATTCTCATTATATATTTGCATTTTCAAAGATAACTGATTCTTAAAAAGGACTGCAGTTATATCACTTGTAAAATGCATTACGGTAAATATCAGCCATTTGAATGAAAGTTTCGAGACAGGAAAATTACAGAAATCTTTTAGTTTAAATTTTCACATTATCCAACTTACTGATGTAATTCTATAGCTTTTATTCAAAATGTATTAGGCTAACACCAGAACCTTGTTTAACCCTGACTTTGCACCCTTATTACCTCTGCAACAATTATGTTCAAATGGCAGGCTATAAGTTTGTAATTCACATTCTTCAAGATTTGGGGACATCAAAAATTAAGACAATGAATGGAAAGAAATTGTATATCGAACTTAAAAAACAACTTATTCTGGATGGCAAATCAATTGTATAATGGATTTGCAATTAGAAACTTGTTAATTAGACATGTCATAAGGAACCATAATTACACTTTATGTGTGGGCCAAACAATTGGTTGAGTCAAAGTTGGTGTGTCAGCTGAAAAAAAAATCTTAATAAAAAAAGACAAAAAAAAATTAATCTCATGACTTTCTACAGAAATAATATTTCATGTTTTCATTATGCATCCAATACACTGTCATTGTAAAAAATAGTAGCAGTCAAGTATACATTTGATGAAAATGTTTTAAGAAAACTTTGAATAGCTTAGTTTGAAAAATACAAATTCTTTTTTTTATAAAAGTTTCTTTGCACTTTTATCAAGAGACCTCACTTTGTCAACCATCCTGAGTAATTATAATTTAATATTTGTCACATAATTCAATGAATACATTTTATGGTTACAATTATTCTTTTTGGAAAAAGTATTTTTTATCAAGTAATGTTTGCCCATTGTCTGGTTCACACACTTCCCTGGTCTTTTGAACAGGAGTAGAGGTTTATTCCTTGTTTCCTGATTAGGATTGTGTTTTCAATTCCTAAAATCTTTTCATTCTCTTTTGCTCTAAGTAATCCCTTGTGTCTTAATGGCATTATTGTCTTGCTTGGGGCAAAGTGATTATATATGTGATAAAATAAAGAACAAATAGGAAATGTATATCAATCTAACATGTTTCACTCTTATTAAAGCTTTGTCAGAGATTGAGGAAAAACAGACAAAAACTCTGGTATTTTCAATTCTGTTTGGGTTAGTTCCCATTGGTCAGTCATGTATCACATGCATTAAAAACTGTAGATAATTCTATATGTATGTAAATTTGTGAAGTTTCTTGTATGTCTAAGACAAACGATCGCTCTCATATTGTATAGAAACAATTCTGGACATAACTGATTTCACTAATGCCATCATAATTAAAAAAAAAGACCATAATTCTTTAAGGAGCAAATACTTTGAAAAATTAATAACATTATTATTAACTATAAGCACATGCCTAAAACATTACATTGGCATCTTTCTTTGAATCCATTCTTAAAGAATCTAACTTATATCTATCTAATACAAAGAATACATGCTTAAAAAGATCTGCCCCAGATTACAAGGAAGTGCTACCCTGCTGTGCTGGCTGACCGTATAAAGGTGAAAGCATTATATTACCCACTACCCTGGTGCTCTGGTCTAAAACCTGGTCAGCAGATGCTGGTTGTTCAATCCACAGCCTCCCTGCCACATTATGATTTTTGATCTCATGGCAACATAGATTGAATTTCACAGGAACTAGTGGTATTGAATCACCATGGTGCTGGTCACACAAATGAAAATAATTCAATTTCAACAATTTTATATAAATTTAGAATACAAATAGAGTCCAATACTTCCCGTATAAACCTATTAGTGACTTGTTACCTTTTATTTTGCTGAAAATAATCTATCTATAAGTCAGGTAAGTTTTCATAGTAAAGTACTTGCTGGCACTTTTTCTCCAGTCTTGTAATTTTCAGCAGCGAAGCAATTGTTGGCACATGTTCTCCAGTCTTACCACAGACTGGCTCTAGATCTGGGTTCCAACTGTTCAAAATGCCCCAAGTGTCTTACTTTTATGGATCCTGGCTCCAAGCTGGAGTAGGGTGGGGTTTTATAGTGTTTTCTCCAAGTATCTTAATTAATCCAGTTCTAACAAGGTTTCTTTGTTTAGAATTTTCTTGTGAGGTATTATGATTTTCAAATTTGGAAATTAACTTGCTCTGCAGGGACTGGGCACAGGATTCTCTCCTCCCTGTGGCTCCCACTTCCTCAAAGTTATATTTCCCACCAGTAGTTTGGTCAGGTGGAGACAATTATCTTTCACCTGAGACCATCCCTTTGGGCCTCCTTATATCTGCGACTTCCATTGAGCTGTTGCTTACACCACCACCTGACTGGGTGGAGTTAACTCTTTCTTCACTTAACCTTCCAAGCCATGTTTCAGTAGTCATCTGTCATTTTAAAGACTGTCAACAATTTCACATCTGTGATTTTTATTGTTTGGAAAATCTTCAAAATTTTTGTCTTTCCCAGCAAAAGTGAAAATTTTAATTTTGGGGTTTATTTACACATACTTTCAACAATCTCACATCTATATTTATTGGTTGAAGAAATCTTTAAAATTTCTCTTTATTTTCATAGTGTGACCTCTTTTGACACTAGGCAGATGTATAATTCCTTTTTCTTTAACAACTTTTTGTCTGTGCTGTCCCTAAAATAACTGAAGTATATTTCCCAGAGCCTATCCAAAATTCCATCGTCCATTGGCATCTCTCCCTGACTGGTCATTAATCAAATCCTTAACTTATCTTTGGACTTTTATCTTGAGAAATCATAAATAATTCTGTATACTTTTCAACTCAAGCCAAGTGGAAATTATCCAGGTGGCTATCATAAAAAGAAATATCATCATTCACTTATTTATTGGCTGTCCTTACTTCCAAGAAGAAAGAAAAAATAGTTTTTTTCTTTTAGATTACAATCCATATTTGATCAGCATTTGATCTTTAACTAATATATATATATATGCACACACACACACACACACACATGGTGTAACAGCAAAATTGTCCACTATTGGACTCTACTTTGAGCAATAAGAATGTATAATTACTCTTCAAGCTTAACAGAAGAATCATGATGAAATCAATCATAAACGAAAACGACATGTTCACAATTAATTAATCATAGCTAAGGACTGGAAATACATGAAGGATTGAAATAAAGTTCAAGTTAAAGTTCTCTAACCTTCTAACTTTCTGTTCTGGAGTAACAAGGTGCCTCACAGGTTTCATGTATAATTTCATTTTCATGTCTTTTTTCAATGCTTTTTGGTCTGTCATAGGTGAAACTCCTCTCTCACATGCCAAACGTCTTATGGATTCAGTTGGATCTTTTGTACTTGATCGCTTTAGCGTTAAGTTAAAATGGTGATCCCTTTTCTTGTTATTACCGCCTGTTCCAGTTTTCCTCTCTACTTTTTCCTCTTCTTTAAACTTATTCATATTCACTTGATGGTTCTTGAATGGATTTAAAGATGGAAGCCAGAGTATGAAAGTTGGTACCATTACTGAAGGCCTGAATGATGTTTTTCCTCTCACCATTTGATCATCAGAAAATTCCTCCTCATCTAAAACTGATTTGATTTTAGAGTGGCAAGGTGCATTGTCAATGACAAGAAGGACAGATTGATCATACTTTTCCTTGGCTACACACAGGGCCTTTTTAATGGAATAACATGCCAATTTACTTGTGTATGATCCCTGTCTGACTTCACTGTAAATTAGGCCCAAATTGTTGATACAGCCTATTACATGTATGTTGGTACCTATCGATGCTGCTGCAATTGTGCTACTCCTGGTACCTTTTCAAGATTGCCCTTCACTGCTTGAAATATAGATAATGAAGTTCAATATCCATAAAAATTTTTGTCTTTTTCTTTATTCTCTAATATGTTTGCTCTTTCTGGCTCAAATCTGATACGCTTGCAAAGTCTATAAAAGCATGTCCAAGTGATGATGTCAAATCTGCTTGGACATTTTTAAATTGAATTTATGGTAAATGGCATCAACTAGCTCATTAAGTATTATTCCGGGGTTTTCTTCAATTTTGTTCCGCAATAAGATCTTTGTGCTCATTTGACACTTTTCTGAACCTTTGTCCACCTCTTGAGTTTTCCTTCTCACCTTGGGATGCCCACCTGTAAACAGTTGCCCAAAGGACTCCAATTTGTTGAGCTTTTGACATCCAATCTCCATCTGATTCATAGACAGCCAGAATTTGAGTTTTCTTCATTTTCAGTCTTCTTCTTGTATGCTCTCAACATAATATTGAATTTTAAGAAACACTTTAGTCAGTTGAATATAGTTTTCAAGTTTTATATATTATTCAAAAAATAGATTACAAACTTTACAAGTTTTGCATTCAGTTCATATAAATTTAAATTCATAGGATTTGGGGTAAAGTATTTCATTATATTTGAAGATCCTTAAGTGTTTTATCAAATTAAATTCAGTTTTTAAAAACAATTTTAACTTTGAAATTTAAATATATAAAAAAATATAAATTTGATTGGTTAATTTTCCATTATTTTTTTACTCAAAATAAATCATTCTATTTTGAAAGTTATTGCTTTCAAATTGAAAGTGACAATTCCATTTTGAAAGTTACTATTCTCAAATTGAAAGTGAAAAGGTATAGAATAACAGACAAGATTATTTGTGAACATAATATCACATAAGAATATCTTAATTCTAAGCAGTGATAAGCTCATAGACAACTGCTTGAAGTATAAGAACTTTTTATTTTCCTGTTCCAAGATGCATGTTAAATTGAAAAAAATCAATTCTTTTTCATTACTGATTTTCAGTAGTGTAATACATTTTTAATGCAATGTGGTTCTTTTAAAAAAATGTTAATATTTACTTGAAACTTACCATGAAATTTAAATAAATCAGGTTAAATTCATTTTTAAAATGTCAATTTTATTAATAACGATTTAAAAGGCAATTAAAGAAGTTTAAATGCAAAGACAATATATTAAAAAATGAAATCAGAAAGCCAAATTTCTAAACATTTTCTCTTTAAAAAAAATTAATAGGGTTTCACACAAATTAAAAATATTCAGAATTATATTCTTTTAGATATGGTAAAATAGTCTCCATTTTAGTAATGTCAAACAACCTTTATCAAAATGTACTGATAGGATTTAAAAATAGGATTGATTTGTAGCAATGTTATAAACTTATAAAATATACAGTGAAAATATAACTGCACATCCACAAATGTAGTAATTATATATTTAATTTAAAGTTGTCAATTATAAAATAGAAACCAAATTTTCACTGAAGATAGACAAGAAATCATTTTCTTACCTTATTTTGGTTTGGATGTAAATCTAGTCAATTTCTTCAACAATCCTGACATTTTTTTAGCTAGTACTCTTTCATGTTTCCAGGAATAGAAGTTGTATAATTATCTGCAGTTTGCTTGCCTACTAGCCTTTTAAGTAGGCCTCTTTAATTCCATCTCCTTTGTTCGTTTAGGATGTTGATAATTATTGTGCAGTGCCTGGTTTATATACTAGCGGATTAGAACAATCCTAAATGTGAACAGTCAAAACAAGAAAATGAATTTAGGAATGTTTTAAAATTTTCTTTGTCCATTATTGTTTTATATCAGCCGTTTTCAATCAGGTGGTATTTTATTTGCTGGTTAAGGCAATTAAATTGATGAAAACTTCCAACAAGTTCTAACCTGTATTTATAAATCACATATTGGTTAGGCAAATATTTGTAAGCAGACAATTCATTTCTCATGGGTTTAACTTTAGTAGAAGAGGAAAAAAAAACAAAAAAAGTTCTGTCTAAATTAGTTATTTAAGTTTGATTCCTCCACAATAAACCTCTAAACTAAAACGGAAGTATTCATGAAACAGAATAGAGAAAAAAATTGTCAATAGCTTGCAAGACTTGCTGTTGGCTTCCCAATAAAATGAGAATGTATATTTATTTTTGTAAATTTACAAAAATTGTGGCGCAACACCAAAGGGGAAATGGGGAAAGGCTGGTCTTCACTGACTATCCTAGTCCTAGTTAATCACAATCATGACCCATTCATTCAATACAATATGCTCAATCA
This sequence comes from Acanthosepion lycidas, assembly GCA_963932145.1. Classification (NCBI taxonomy): domain Eukaryota; kingdom Metazoa; phylum Mollusca; class Cephalopoda; order Sepiida; family Sepiidae; genus Acanthosepion; species Acanthosepion lycidas. Next base: position 39,541,686 of record OZ010574.1, read on the forward strand.
CCACAAGAACTTTTTCATCACCTCTCAATCCTACACATACCACAATACCACATATTCACAAGGGAATTTTTTTGATACTTTTTCTTTTTCTTTTTTTTACAAAAATATATAAAAATTTCTTATGTAAATGATGGGGAAGGGAATGGACCTGAAAACAAAACTAAACCCATTCACCACTCAAAATAATAAGAGTAACAACTATATTCTGCTGTTTAACAGAATCAAGCAACACACTCACTAATGGATTGGGGAAGGATAAATTAAACGTTGGAGTGGAGAAAAACAAAGTCTGATCTAGCTGAGATCAAAAAAGGGACAAAAACAAACTGGGGAGGTTGGGAATCTAGACATGGATGATAACAAAAGAGAGTGCTGGGAACAACACTTATTCACATTAACTAGGAAAACATAAAAATCTTACTTAGCTAGAGGAGGGTCCACTTCGACTGTACTTTGGACCAATTCTTCTTCAGCTGGAGACTGGGCCTGAACCACACTCCAAGAATGTGGATGGATCTGTCTATCCAACTGAAGGTCCTTGGAAGCATGATCCCCTTTCAGGCACCTGACTGCAAGCCAGATGACTTGTCAGGATTAACTGTGGTCCTCGTCACCTTCTCGTGCTGCTCAAGTGCCTTCTGTACTACCTCAATGTCGCTATGGCATGGCATGAAAATAGACGCATCATTGGCGTATGTGGAAACCCTGAATTGACCTCCAGGGATGGCGATTCTGCATAGGGCTGGACTGCATGCTCTGTCCCTTAGCCAGTGTAGGAGGAGCTCCAATACCAAAGTGTAAAGTAAGGGTGACAGTGGACAACCCTGATGAACCAACCGCTTTCTGTTCACCTGTACCACAGCACTGGGGGAATGATACAGGAGGCAGATTCACTTGTAGAAGTTGGGTTCAAATCAGCCTGCAGGACAGCCACCAGGTACCGATGATCAACCCTATCAAATGCCTTGAACTAATCTAAGTTGATCAGTGTGACTTTGTCATCCTCTTCTATACCCTCTATGATCATGCAGACCAGATGCAGGTTGCTTTGAATTGTTCATCCACTCACAGCACAAGTCTACTTGGGTCCCAACAAGCTTGTGACAACTGACTGCAAATGCTGTCAGGATCCTGGCCAAAATCTTTAACTTTGTGTTTAGCAGAGTTATGGGCCTATAATAATCTAATTCCTGCCCAACACCCTTGCCCTTTTTCAACAGCGTCATCACACTCCTGGAGATCCAATCAGGGATGGACCCCTGTCAAAACCAGTTGTTGAACACCAGTATCAAAATCGGAACAAAGATGTGACAGCTTCAAGCACAATTTGTAGGGCAGACCATCAAGACCATGGAGACTTGCTACTGCTGACCCTCTTCAATGCCAAGTGAACTTCACCCTCTGTGATTTCACCCTCACAGCTAGCTGCTTCAGTTGACAAAGTCAAATAGTTGCAAAACCCATCACCACTGAGACCAGGCTCCTTGGTAAACTGTCTCTTGAAATGCCACAAAAATGCCTCACACATGCCCTTGGTTGACCTCAGGGTATACCCCTCCGGGGTATTGACCTGATGAATGTATCAATCGAAACCTCAATGGACCTCTTCCTGGCACAATTCTGCGCCCATATTCACAGCTTCATTAGATAGCTTGTTTAACCTATGTCTAATTACCTGACACTTATAGTGCTTGCTATTCTCATGCTCTAGAGCCTGTCTAGCTAGTACCTTCTCTAAGGAATCCCTACCCCCGAGCCTTCACCCGAGACAGACTATCCTTTAGAGTCTTCACCATCTTAGACCTGTCTAAAGTGAGTCATTGGCTATATTCTGTGGTGAAAGACCTAATGCAATCCTTAAGCCTCTCCCACCACTTATTCCCAATAACTGCCCCCATTAGTCTCTGCTGCACTAATCTAGTCAACTATTGCTGAAAGTCCTACATGTCCAGTAAGGACAGATTAAACTTCCAGTGTCCAGTCATTCTAATCCTAGCACCTAACACCATCTGAGCACAGGAAAGTCTATGATCTGAATAGTCTAAATGGTGGAATGTGGGACAGTCTAGTAAATCTAGATTGACCCTTCTAATTAATATTCTATCCACGTAGCTGGCTACCTGGAAAGATGGCCACTTAAGAGCCCATATCTACATCTCCCACCCTGGATGATTGACCCAGTATCTATTGATGAGCCCAAACTCGCCAATCAGATCAACCAAGTTACAATTGCCCAATGACCTCTTGCTAGCTTCCCATCCCTTGTCTATCTTGAGGCCCAGGATGGCATTCCAGTCTCCCATTAAGACTAAGCACAATGAATCAACCAGGAATGGTCCCAACTGACAAAAAATGTTGACGCACTCCCCCTGGTCATTGGGCACATAAACTGCAACGACCCAAAACAAACGACTGCTCACAGCAATATCAGCCATGATCACCCCCACCCCCACCCCTAAAAAAATGTTGATATGAACAAGGTCCACCTTTGCATCCAAGGAACATTTAACTAACAAAGAAACACCTCTGGCCAGCTGGTTCCCATATACTGAATAAACAAGAAAGTTGCTAGACAGCACACAAGCATCAATGTCGCAAAAAAAAGTGTGTCTCCTGGATTGCAGCTACATCTATGCCAAAGGACAAGAGATTACAAAGAAGTCTGGCAGCCTTACTCTGATCTCTCAAGCCACTCACATTTAAGCTGACTATCTTGATAGACAATTTTAAACAAGACTAGACAGAAATCTGCGGGGTCAAGAACCAGATGGATTGTCCTAGACTATCAGTACCTACACTGGATGTAATTCATTGTTCTGTGATAATGCCACCAATGTCTGTTGGGAATGTAAGTTTTAAAGCCCTAAATAAAGAGGGATGGAGAATGACTGGGACCCTTCCCGAGCAAAACTTCGGGTAAGCCTTCTTGGCCCCCCGGCAAGTGGCCTTAGACTTTCAGGTTTCCACCCATATTGTGAATTAGGGTGACCACTCCGGGGGCATTTGGGAAATTGTTCAGATTTTCCATTGATAATCCATCCATGGTGGTACATTTAAAAAGCGGTCTCAACAGGACCCTTCTCTGGGTTGAAATATAATTCTTGAGAGCCTCTCTATCCACACAAAAGATTTTGCCTCCTCCTCAGACACAGCTGTATGTCCCACATGGTGTTGCTCCTTCTTGCCAAAACCTTTACTTCAATATTAAGGCTCTTTAAGGCCTCTTCCATTCCTTCCCTGCTGATACCAAAAAACCTCCTTGACTTCGTGTCAGTTGTCAGCAGGGTGATGATCCTGGTGTTGACAGCTTCCATCACTGAGGGCATCACCAACAGCTCATTATCAACAATGAATTCTTGGTATTCTTCCTTGAGATCCTCATAGTAGTTTGAGCTCTTTTTTGGTCTGTTTGCTGCCCACGCTGTAGTAATGGCAGGGGGTGGTTCTTGTGGCTGCTGTGAAGACACCTCTATAATGGTGGTTGTCCCACAACAGCAAAATGTAAAAACAAATCACAAGACAAATGAAAAAGTGATACCACAAAAACAGATAATAATCAATAATGAAAAAAAAGAAAAAAAAGGAGTTAGACAAAAAACAAATGTAGGTGAAAATGTGTTACTTCCCAATTTGTATTGGAATGATTCAAAGTGAGCCAAACTGTCAATAAAATGTGAATGATTGCAAAATTTTTCCACCTCCCCATTTTATAGTCAGAAGGACACAATATATGCTGGGATATTTTCTTAGCCAGTTTGCATTTTGACATGACTCAGTCAAGAGCTGCCATTTCAGGTGTTTCTGGCTGACTTGTCGAACTCTCTGCCTTTGGGCAGAGAGGAATCCAGATGAGACTATGCCAAAGGGCAGAGTCACATCTGGGGAGGTAGACAAGACCGACCCTGTGTATGAAGAGTCTACGAGTAATTTTTGCCCAAGCCTATGGACTTGGAATTGCCCAATGTAAAAAATGACCTTGTGCCACATCCTGCCTTGTGGGGAGGCTAAGGTAAATAACCTCAGTTCAGATCTGCCTTGACTACTAGACAGACATATTGTGTTTGCTTAGTTGAACTTGCTTTTGTGTACAAACACCAATTCACAATTTGTGAATTCTTTTTGTTTTCTTACCAATTTTGATTTGCTTTAACTATATTATTTTGTTTGCTTACTTTCATGATTGTTGCTGTTTTGTCTTTTTGACCTTTTTCTTTTTATTGCAAATTTTATTAATTCTGATTGCGTTATTTATCTTGCACTTTAACAATGGCTCCTAACTTATCACTTACATTTCACTGAATTGATAGAGATAGTTTCTGAACCAAAACAGAAGTTGTTGAGATGAAAGAAATTTAAACGACCTCATTGAATGATTCCAGTCTTTTCTTGAACAAAATGTATGTCCTCGTTTTTAATTTAATATTCTTTTTTCTTGATCATCTGCAACATCTCTGTTCATTTCCTTTATAACATTTTAATATGTTTGTACTAATTGGGATAACTCAGTTAATTTTTGAATGGTTTTGTATCATTCTTTTGATTTCTTCTGTTTTCTAACTACTAGTGCATGTCTCCTGGTAGAGTTGGTAATCTTCTCTTCTCACTTCCTATCCCTTAGTGAAATAGAGGAAGTTAGAAATGAAGCTGTTTGCACCCCCTCCCCCCCAAACAAAAGGAAAAAAAGGGGGAGTAATATTGGACTACCAACTTTACAGTGTGAAGATTTGTCCTTCTGATTTTAACTAAGTTAAAATTAAATATATATTTTTTTAATTGGAGTAGATAGGCCTTCCTATCATCTGGTACATACTCCTCTCTCTTCTCTTGTTCAGCAGTAGAGGCCCATCTCTTGTTCCCCATTTGGGAAGAGGCTCCTGGTTACTTCCCTTTTCTCTGGCCTTAATAGTGGTGCTTTCTAGGATTACTTATGATGTGCATAGTTGGCAGCAATGTCTCTTCATTCTGAGGGGTTGGCAGTTTTCTGGTTGCTGTTCCTGACTGGAAGTTAGGAGCCCAAACTCTTGCATAGGATCTTGAGAGGCTGCTCTGATCAACATTTGCATAATATCAGTGTTCTTGCAGTGCCATATCATGCTTGGATGAGTGTTCCTGTAAGTGTATCTGGTGGGCAACCCTGAGGTCACACAATATTGCAGTCTGCACTAGTTTCCTTCTGCACATGTTACATCTTACAGTTACTAATACACTAGGCCTTTCCTTACCAAAATAACACATCATGACTATAAACAACCAAAGTTATAAACCTAAACCAGCTCAACAAAAATCACCTAAACCCCTTAACCTATCCTTCTCCAACACGTGTTATATTCGTACCAACTTCTACGGTGTGGAATCATTCCTCTTCAAAAAGTCTCTGGATATCCTAGCTCTCCGTGAAACTAATTGTAACTCATCAATCCCTTTCTCTGGTTTCTTGATTCCTGGCTACCTTCCTCTAAAGTCCATATGAATGGCCTGGGAATTCCTGTCTGTGAACATCTCCCGCTATCTAGAGAACTCTCTCTTGAATCTCCTGACCATTCATACATGTCTCCATCTCTCTACTTAATTCAGTCAGCTATCTATCATTCTTCTTCCTCTCAACATTGTTGTGTGCTAGATAGTACTTCTGATAATATAGACAAGGCCATCTCCCTACATCTGTTTGCAAACATATTTGTGTTTGGTGACTTTAATGCCCCCTATACCAGGTGGCTTGAACACTCTGTCACTGACCTCACTGGTATCCAAACCCTGAACTTTTCAATCACTCAATCCCTCACACAAGTGGTTAACTTTCTTGTGCATTTCCCCAATAACCTTGATAGAAACATTTCACTTCTCAATCTTTTTTTTTCCTCTATCCCTGACACTAATTGTGTGATGTAGCACAGCTGCCTTAGCAACTCTGATAATGCGATAGTTTCTGTAAACGTTTCTTTCCACTTCCCCACCAGAACCTCCCACCAACATAATATCTTTCTGGTATCAATGTGCAGACTGGGACTGGTTCCGTGATTTCCTTCTTGACATCTCTTGGAATCAAGTTTTCAAACATCCCATTCAAAAATGTGCATCCAAGGTCTCCTCCTGTGTGAAAGCTGGTATTGAAGCTTTCATTCCATCTAGGAAATACAAAGTAAAACTGTGTTCATTTACTTGGCTCTCGCCTGCTATAGCCCACAAGAATCACTTCTTCCGACTGTACCAGAGTAATATGTCTGATTGCAGCAGACATCTCTTTGTCTCTGCTCATAATGAGTGCAAGTGTGTCCCCAAGGAAGCAAAGTTACTATTTGCAGATACAATGAAACAATGTATAGCATTTCACAAGTTCGTTTCTAGAGATTATTGGTGGCTTTGCAAGAGAGTGCTGAACAACAGCAAATCCTCAATCCCTCCTCCATTCAATCAATTTGAAGTCCTAACACCTACATCATATAAGGCTGAATGCTTTGCTTGTAAATTCTCTGCCAACTCAGCACTTGACTCATCTGAAGTGCCTCCATTTGACTTCCCCCTAGGATTGAGTGATATATACATCACCTGATTTTTGGCAAAGTCTTTGAGGCTTTAATCAATGCTGAAGTGGTTAAGCGTCTTACCTCTCATGATCTACTCTCTGACAAGCAATAGGGATTCTGTTTTGCCTGGTCTACTGCTGTCGTGCTAATGGCCATCACTAAATATATATATATCAAGCACTCAATAATAATGGCAAAGCTCGAGTTGTGGCTCTAGATATCTTAAAAGGCATTTGACAGGGTTTGGCATGCTGGTCTTCTATGTAAACTTCAGGGTTACAGTATTACAGTACATTTATTTGATTTAATCCAATCATTCCTATCTAATCGGGAAATGAAGGCCATCCTGAATGGGCTCTCTTCAAGTTCCTTTCATACTAATGTGGGTGTTCCCCAAGGCTCTATCCTGGGTCCTACACTGTTCCTGATCTTTGTCTATGATCTCCCTGATGTCATCAGTTCCCAAGTAGGCATCTATGCCTGATGACACTACCATTTATTCCTGTCTCAAAAGTAAGCCCGGCAGCACTGAGAAAGTTAACCTGGCCACTGCTCTTGAAAAGGACTTCCAATCGGTGGTTGACTGCGGCAGGAAATGGCATGTAAATTTTAATGTCTCTGAAACTAAACTGCTATCATTTAACCACCATTGTCCTTGCCTCCCATCAGCATGGTTGATGCTTGTCTCCATGAAAGCATGTCACTGCACCTTCTAGGCCTGACTTGAAGTGGAACAACTATATTGAATCAATAGCTTCATCTACTGCAAAGAAAGTTGGTTCCCTGTGTCATGCCAGAACGTCTTTCTTATCGGAGTCCATCTTAAACACCTACAAATCTGCCATTTATCCTTGCATTGAATACTGTTGTCATATCTGGTCTGGTACCCTTGCTGTTATTCTTGAGGTTCTTGACAAAATCCAAAGAAGAACTGCAATGTAATTGGCCCTGAATTGGCTTCTTGACTTCAAACACTTTCTTACAGATGTGATGTGGCTTCCCTCTGTCTTTTCTACAAATATTTTCATGGCTACTGTTCTGACAAGTACCCCCACCCCGATGCCCTGACTACATGAATGTAAGCATGCTACTAATTTGGCATCTAGGTCCCACCCTTTTACTGTTGAAATAGCTAAATGTATCCATCACTTCTACTCCAACATTCTACTCCAACAGTTTCTTTCCCCACACTTGCTTCCCTGATAACTACAACCTTCAAAAATTTAAATGGAACATCAATTGCCATTTTCTGTTGCCTTGATCCCTGTCCTTTTTCCCTTTCCTCAATCCCCTCTACACCCACTCTTTTCTTTCTCTCACTTTCACTCTCCATGCTAGTGGTACTCCTGCCTTGCTTGGGATGATATGCTAAAAAAAAAAAAAAGAAAAAAAAAGTTCACTGAGCACTCCATGAAGAATGAAGTCATTAATAATGGATTGTAAACTTATATTACTATAACACAAACACTGACAATACTACTTGATTAGATGCAATATAAGTTCATTCTATTTACCAAATACAAATCTAACGATTCCTGAATTGGACACTGGCTCTGACCACCCCCCAAAAAAAAATAACAATTGGGATATAATAATTTCAAACCTCAGAGCTTTCATACCATTGGTCAGTGCTGATATAGCTAGGAAAACAAGAACCATCATTTTGGTTCATAGTGTCATGCACAAGAAACACCAAGTATTTGACTTCTGAAGGATTATAACTGAATGAGGAACTGAATACACCATCACACCTTTACTTTGTAACCAGATGGTGGGTAAGTGATTGTAAAGTATATGCTGCTGTTAAGAAGAGTTACAATATTTGCCAAGTTTGGGGGAGGAGAGTGTAGATAGTTGATCCTTGGGAAGCTCTCAAAGTTGAACCAAGAAATGAATCACTGTTGATAGTGGGCATTGTTAGCTCATCACATTTATAGCCATAAATTCACAAACTCAGATTTAGACCTGTGAACAAAAAACATTTAAAAAGATCCTACTTCAGAACTGAATTAAAAAAAAGAAAAATCTGAAGTCCTCATTCTTTATTGCCTAAATGATATAGTAGTCGCTAATTTGTGGTGGCCTGAATTAGTAACCACAAGTCACAAATTTTGGGGTGGTCAAACTATTGTCCAGACAGGACAATAGTTTGGCTTGGTATGTTTTATGGCACATCAACTTCAGTGCATTATTTAATGCTGACAACATTTTTAGGATATGTTCGTACGAACAGAATATGTATTCTTTGTAAGAAATCAGTTTGTAGATCAGGTTTCATTGACGTATTTTTGTAAAGAGGTTTTTGTTGAGTCTGGTAATATTTTTTTGCCCAATGATGTATTACTGGTAATTTTCTTCCAAAATTTATTGCTGGTACTAATTTTTTTTCACAAATGTATTGCTGGTAATAATTTGGTTTCTTTTCTGCCTCAATGATTCAACTGTATAATTTTTGCATCATGCTTATGTATTAGAGTATTATGAGTTTTTGTTTGTCCGGTTTACTTTTAGTAGGTGAAATATCCATGAATTCTATGTTCTCTGGTCTGTTATTGCTTTTTTTCTTGTCATGTTTTGTTCTTCAGAGGTCTTTTATTTTTGCTTGTTTGTATGGTCTTATTTCATTTGTTTTTCCATTAGATTCTTTTGCCGATCTTTGGATGATAACCATTCCCTTATTTGAGGTGAGATAGAGATTTATTCATCTATGTCCATTTCTCTTGGTTCTTCAGTAATGTACTGGATTGTGTTATTTCTTTTATGAAACTTTTGTTTCTCTTGTGAATGTTTGAAGGTTTCTATTTCTTGAAGGATTTTTGTACTTTGGATTGAGGCTTTCAGAGTTATTTGCTTTGTACTTATGGATTCTTTTTTGTTTGAGGTTGACAGGATAGGATTTGTTTTGACCATGGGTGTTTGGTTTACATGTGGTATACTAAATTTTAGTAGTTCTATTAGTTTTTTTTATTCATTTATTAGACTTGTAAGGTTATGGTTTCTTATTGTGTTGTTCTCTTATATGTCATTTTGGTGATTTATTATTTTATTAGTATTTGCATATGATGTTGGAAGTGGGTGTCAACTTGTTTTCTAGCTTCTTGGAATGATATGTTTTGTGTGTATTTTATTCTTATTATTTGCTTTTCCTTTTTCCAGGTGTTACACTCATTAGAATCTGGTGAGTGGTTTTGTTTGTATTTTGGGCATAAAGGAAACACACAGAGTGACTCTTCGTGATCAGTCTCATTCTCCACATCTTCGACAGACTGGTATTCTTGTACATTGATTTTGTAGGTGACCAAATTTCTGACATTTGTGACATCTACAGGGATTAGGGATATATGGCTCTACCTTGGTTATTGTGTATCCTATTTTTATTTCTTTTGGTTGGGTAGGTTCATTGAATGTCAAAATGTATACGTTTGTGTTTATTGATGTGCCATTTTTTTTTTCTTTTATTTGTATTTTTTTGACATCTGTTACGCTTTGTTTTTTTAGGCTGTCATCATTTTCAATTTTATTTCAGTGAGCAGATTAACAGTTCTGGGCATTTTATTACTTCCTTAGATGAGTTAAGAAATTGGTGGGAATAAGCCTATACTTTTATGTCGATTATTTGATTGATTTTTTTAGTATGTTTTCTGCGTCTTTTTTGGTTTTTACTAGAATTAGAAGTATTGTGTTTTTTTTTGTTTTTTTTTACTGATTTACAAAAGGTGACACTTTTGTTATTTCACCCTCTAATGATTCTATGACTATGAAAATTGGAAATTGTCTTTTTCCTGATATTTCATTGTCACTTTCAGAGTTTTCATACTGCCTCTTGGAGCATTTATAAGAGTTACTCATAATTTTGTTTTTGCATTTGTTGTCAGTGCTCCCCACATGCCTTGGAGTTCCTTCTTAAGGGATGCTATCATGAGGACTAATTCCACCAGGGCTACACTGTGCTGAAGTGGTGTGTTGTGGAAACTTCTGGCCATTTTATTCCAGGTCAGGAATCACTCAGTCACCAGGACTTCATCGCCAGGCATCACTGGTTGCCACCCATGGCAAAAAGGTAATCCCATTGAAGGGGATTTGTAGTTTTTGGGAATCAGTTTTTATAAGTGTGTGCTTTATATATAAGTATTTTTGTATGAACAGGGAAGTTTAGGCATAGCATTTTGGGTAAACAGATAGTTTGTTTATTATGATTTTTGTTGGTAGTTAAAAGGTGTCCTTTTTTTTTTAATAGATTGTTTGTATGGCGAAATTATATTTTTTTCTGAAGGCACTATTTTAGTCATAAATGGATAGGTAGTAGGCTTATCGAATAAGCTGATGGCATGTAGGTGAAGTTTTCATCATAAAAATAATTAGTTTCTAATCCATCTTGCTTCCTATACTACATCTTGTAGTAGTTTAATGCCCTACCCAGAACATATGTGATCTTGTTTTGTGGAAAAGAAAAACATGATTGCAGTTTAGTTTCGTGCCCTGGATGTGGATGCAATTTAACATTGTTGTGGGGCTGATAAGGATGTTGCCCCCACATGCTCTTTGGTTTTCAAAGAAAGGTGGGAACAGCCAAGACAAAGGCAGAGGTTTTAAAATAACAAACGTTGATTTTTATTTTTACAAGATGTACAAGTGTGTACTGTCAGGAGAAAATTCCTGGATCGGTATCGGGTCCAGGGTGACCGGTTCACTCAGGAGAACTTGATCGGTTGTATTGGTGGCAGTTGCTGGGTGTAGAGTTGTTGGCGGCAGTAGCTGGTTGATTGATGAGGTTGAAGGGTTGTTGAGGCAATTAGGACGAGTCAATGAGATGATACATTTTCCAGGGTAGATCAACCGTGGAGGTAGGATTGTGCCAAAGGTTATCACTCAATGAAGCTGGAATCCCTAAACAGGGGCGAGTCAGTGAGGTGACATGTTTTCCAGGGCGGATCAACCGTGGAGGTGGGATGACCGGTTCGGTCAGAAGAACTTGATCAGTTGTATCAGTGGCAGTTGCCAGGTGTAGAGTTGTTGGCGGCGGTAGCTGGTCAATTGATGAGGTTGAAGAGTTGTTGACAGTGGTAGCTGATTGATTGATGAGATTGAAGGGTTGTTGAGATGATGAGGATGAGTCAATAAGATGATACGTCTTCCAAGTTGGATCAACCACAGAAGTGGGATAACACCAAAGGGTATCTCTCAGCAAAGCTGGAATCCCTGGTGTTGGGGAGATGATATGTTTTCCAGAGCGGATTGACTGCAGAAGTGGGGTCATGATGAAGAGTATCTCTCAGCGAAGCACTGGGAAGATCACAAAAGCAGTATATGGGTACTATACTTTGATTCTGGCCCTGAGCCAAGCAGCTTGGTTTGTGTCGGAAAAAGGGGCTAACATTATATGGAACAGTTTGTTCAAGTACTTCCTGGCTAATGGAAGTAGAAAACTGTAGATATAAAATTACTTCTCATGTTGTTCAATGTTTGGTCAAGACTGCTTTATCCATTACTCTCAAGTTACGTTTTTGGCTTCAACCATATTGGGCCAGTAATCCAGTTACTCACCTGCTGCTGACCTTAACTCTATGAGTATAGAGGCTGTGAATGTCAAGGTTGTTCTTCTAAGGAGTGGCCAATGGTGGCAGTGATGCCCGCTGCTGGCCATAACTCTGTGAGTAAAGGGGTTGTGAAGGTCAAGGTCGTTTTTCCCAATGGCGGCTGCGACAACATCATACCCAGGACAGCTCTCTGGACAATGGATATCAATTTAAATAAACTGAGTTGATTTTAAAAATAAGACAAATCATTGAAATATTAATAAAAGGTCTTTGGTCACAAGTAATAAAAGTTGAATGAAAGTTGATTATAATTTTGGAATAGAGTTGAAATATCTATTCTTTACATATTACAATACATGTGACTTGTAAATTGTAACTAGTTTATTTTTACATAATCTATAAATAGCTGAATATGAATGTCTATGTAAATAAATAGGTTTGAAGCATTGAAAGCAATGTTAAATTCAGCTTACTGTATTGTGAGTATGTAAGTATACTTTATTTGTGTAACCAGTTTTTAAGTTTTTTGGTGAGAAATAAGACTCGTTAGGCTATGGTTGAATTATATTGGCATTTCACTGATTGATCAAATGTATTTGTGAAGAAATTACAATGTATGACTCTAGTCGTGGTATGATGCAAATATTTTTATCAATTCCAATACAATTATTGATACTGTTCTAAATTTCTGATTCCAAAACCTACAATGATTTTCAGGCCCTACAGTTTTGGGAAACTTAATGAACAAAGTACATTTATTAATAAAACATTTAGCAGAAAAATGAATAGAAAAGCTTATGAAATAAAGTTTGAATAAAGTTATTAAAAAAAGTGGGTAAGAGTTTAAACAATAAAGAGAACAATTTCTTTACATAAATCACTTAAGTACCTAGCTACATACTGCTTTACTTTGGTTTTCATGAGAAAACTTAAAAGGCTTCCAAACTACACTTTTCAGCTTGGCATTAGATACACTTGCCATAATTGGGGGTCTGAAAATTATAAACATCAGTTAAAATTGAAATTTTTCACTGTTAGATAAAAAATGTTTCTAGTTTTCTAATGTGTATAATTTGTAAAGATTAAACTAATAATGGTTTGCCATTGTAAAATAAAAAGTATCTATTTTTTTGTCCACCTTATATATTTAAGTTTTAACAAGCAAATGCGCCCTCTTAAATATTATGCAATTTCCTTAAAATTTAATATGTGGCATTTTTCAATGAATGGAACAAATTAAAGGTGACAATTCAATTTTTGCATGCACTTAAAAAAGAAGAAACTAACTGTGACAATAATACTCTAAGCAGAAATATAAAAAAATATACTATGTATGTTTAACTCATGCATATTTTAAATTTGTTTACAGACATTTATCAAGAATTCAATATGAATTATCACAGCAACTAAATAATAAAGGGTCATCCATCTTATCTAAAAAAATTTAATCGCTAATAAGTTTTACTGTCTAAAATAAATTTCTCAACTAAAAAGTTTAATAATTACCAAAAAGAATCAAAAAGTGTTTTATTTTTGTTAAAAGAAAAAAAAATGAGTAAAAGTGCAATAACACAGTAAAGGCATATCCCTTAATTTTTTTTAAAACAGATATAATCAATTTTAGCAAACTTTACAATAAAATTTTTTAAAATATTAGGAATTTGAAAGCTAAATAATACTGATATCCAACTTGACCATTTTATAAAGGTATGAGATTCAACTGTTACAAAGTATAAAAATAAGATTAAAAATGATTAAAATCTTCATAAGGATGAGAACAACTGTAAATGTGTATTTTTTGCATGGGATTGATTTTTTTCAGTTATTTATTAGATTATTAGAAGATGAAATTTTACAAGTTTTATTTTAAAAATATTAAAACAAATCATGTTAAAAGTGGAAAAATCTATCTTAATCATGCCAGATAAAAATGTGATAAAAATACTACTTTTTAACTTTTTTTATACACTCTACTTATAAAACTTTCCATAATAATTTAATGCATGAAAGTTCAATCATGTCAAAAAAAATAATATTACTAAAATAAAATTAAATACAATTTTTGATGGAAATTAGATTTTATGTTTTTTAGCACAAACATTTGTTTGAAAAAGCTTTTTTTCAGGAAACTTCAAATAAAAATTTTATTTTTTTAATTAAATAAAGATGGAAATCTGTTTTGAAAGTTATAAAATTTTAAAAGAAATTACATGAATTTCATAGAAACAAATTTAAGTTTCATAACATGGATGTTTACTTTAAGTTTCAGTTATTGAAAAGAAAATTTATTTTTTTATTTTTACTTACGTATTATGCTATGTAAACAAAAATAAATCTTTTCAATAAACAAGACAAAAAAAAATGATTTAATGCATTTTAAAACTATTATAAAACAAATTGTTGTAATTTAACTGCCTCACCATAAAGATAATTTGTGACACAAGGCCAATTTTTTATGCGAAGAAATCAAATATGATGTTGACGGGAATTCCATACATTCATTTTTTTTTTACAAATTAAAAAGAAATAATAAAAAATTGTCTTGACAGAACAGCATGAATTCATTTTGTGTTTATATTATATAATCGTGATTGTAATTATTAAATTAATAATCTATAACATTAAATGGGTGAATTAATAATGTTTAAGAAGAAATTAAAAATAAAAATTTTATTTTGAGCTGAAACAGACTTTAAACTAGCGATTTTTAAGGAAAGTTTGATAACTGAGTAGAAACTTGCACATATTTTTTTTTAACAAAAGTGAAATTAATTTACATCATACCTAACTTAAGTATTATGATCTATAGATTTTAGTTTTACTGATAGTTTAAAATCAATAAATATTTATATCTTTTTATCATTGTTACCAGGAATGGAAAATTAAGTTTTAAACAAAAAATAAAAAGAATCCTTTTTTGAATCGGAAATTAGGTTAAAAATTTTCCAATTCCCTCAAAAGTTCCAATATTTCCAATTCTGATTAATCGCCTCCTCTCTATATAACTCCCTTCCACTCCAAATTTTTGCTATGTTATTTTAATATAGCCAAAATCAGTGATAAATTCATCACTTTCCCCTACAATAGTTTGTTAATGCAGAAAAATGACTAGAACTAATCAGGGGAGTAGTCAGTAGGCAACAATATGAAAAACTGAAGCCTTGACAACATACACCAAGTTCAAATGCAGTTGTGGATAAAATACAACTGCCATTCTTGCTATTTACAATGTTCAGATTGTTGTCCTCATTTTTATTGTCAAGTTCTCAACAATTCGGCCCTTGTACACCTCTGCCTTCTTCAGATGATTAGAATTTTGAACCGAACACTTTATTTCAGGGTAGATTGTTCTAGTTCCATGTCTCATGCCTATTCCAGATGTCTCAGTTATCTCCCTTTAACTCAACTCTCCAAGTTTTTTGTTTACCACTGCTGTAGCCAGGTATTGAACTCACATCTCTTTGGGAGAAGTCACTGGATCCAACCAATGCTTTTTATCCACTGGGTTATGTGTCCTTGAGGACCAGTGGATAAGTAACTTTTACAATGTAAATAATTACAGTACCTCATCTCAGAAATATAGACTGCCATTCTTGTTTAAGATTTTTTCTCTAACAGCTAAAATTTGTTGTTTCATATGTAACCATGTAAGTGAATGAAAGTTTTGATGTATTTATTTAATAAATGCTACCAGTGATAACATAGGTTGCATAAATATATACGATAATGCCCAGATGCACTGGAAAATATTTATACTTATTTTATTAAGATGTGTGATCTCTTCTATATGAAAAAATAAAAACTGTTTCCCTATTCACACATATCTACCTCTCATATAGTGTTGACACAGAAATCAACACTGCATGGTGACTGTCAATTTGCCTGAAAATCATATCAAATCATATAAATGATAATCACCTTGCAGTGTTTATCCCACACTGTATGTATAAATGCACTATCTCTGAAATTAAGCACTTGCCACTTATAAATATAGCAAATTTTGAACAATATATATTGTAAGCAATTAATGGATATTTGTAATTTGACATAACCATAATCACTTTGTGCATATATTTAGAGATACTTACTTAAACACATGTACCCACAAAAATAGTTATATATATATATATATATATATATATATATATATAATGTGGTGTGACGATGGATAAATTGCCTAAATTATACAAAAATGAAAATAACACTGGCATCTCATTTTAACAGATATATTTCCCAAAATTACTCAAAAATATCTTGAAATACTAGAATAAATTTATTCAATAAAATCACCATTGGCTTCAACCACAGCCTTCATACAACTTCAGACTCTCCTGTAACTTTTCTGGACAGTCTCCATGTTTAAGTTGATGAATACTGCCATAATCCTTGCCTTCAGTTCATATTTGTTAAGTTTTGTTGGTCTCTCACTCAACTGCACCTCACACATAATAACCAGTGGAGTTGCAGTTGGGGGAGTTAGGGGGCCAGATGTAAGGGGTGATGTAATCACAGAAATTGTTTGACAACCATGACTGGGTTCTCCTGCATGTGCAGCATGGTGCAGAGTCCTGTTGCCAGATATAGGGTCTTCCAGCAGCCACCCTGTTGACCCAGAGCAGCACTACTTCCTCAAGGCACTTGATGTAGGCCTATGTGTTGAGTTTAAGGCCCTCACCAACAAATTCGAGAGCTCTTTTCTTATCAGAACAGAGTGACTTTTCCAAGCTTCTATCCTTTTTTAGTCACCATTAGACTCATCCAGCTCTTTCTGAATCATTTTCACTGTCCTCAGCTTAACACCCATATACTCTGAAATGTTTGTATTGGAGCTTCCAGAATAAATTTCAAGCAGTACAGCATGTTGTTTCCAAATTCCTGGCAGAGCAAATTGCATCATGGTGCTCTTTTCCTCACAGATGGTGCCCAAATGACCCTTCTGTGAAGTTGACAAAATCAAAAACAAACAATGCACATGTAGACAATTAAAAATATAAATGGTGACAATTTACCCATCGCACCATTTGATGAAAATGGAACAAGAATAAATGAAAATAAATAAATAAACAAAAACAAGTAAAATAAATGAATCAAAACAAATAAGTAAATAAAGTAAGTAATAAACAAATTAACAAACCACATATTCACAGATAAACACAAGAAAATGTAGTAATAACAACCAATTGTAAAATAATCAATAATAAATAAAAAGGTTATCATAAATAGCCTAAGATTGCATTTGGATCCATAATTATTCCCACCCCATAAGCCCTAGAATAAATTGAAATTGTTACCATCCAAAATAACCATTACATAGACTACCCACCATGCATCACCGACCTAAATAGTCGAGCAGAAACAATGTACATGGCCTGATGATTGAGTTTAGTATGAAACAGATCGCTCATATATATATATATATATATATATACACACACACACACACACAAAAAAAAAACAGATTTGTTTGTCATCATTAAAAGCAAAGACTAAAGGATTTTTTGGGTAAAAGTCCTTTGTAAAAAAGTAAATCAGATATATTGATATTTTAAAATAATTTATTTTCATACTTTAATTCAGGAAATATTTGTATTAAGGCATTTTTGGTACATTTTATTTGTTTTGGGGCCAAGATTTTTTTTTACTTATTAACTAATAATAAAAAATACAGTTTTTTTTTTTAAAAAGACTGCACCTATTTTAAACAATTACTCCAAATTTTCACACAATATGTTAACCATGAAGCCCAGTAGAACAATAAACCTTTTTAGAGTCTTTAAATGCAAATTAAAATGTGCCATTGATGGTATTGTTACCTCATCATTATGTATTATGGACTGATTTTAAGAGAAACCTAATATGTGTGTGTGTGTGTGTGTGTGATGCCAAATCACTTTAAACATTTTAGTGGACACTTGCATTTGAATATACACTCCATTTATCTATTTAAACAGTATATTTATTTATTTTTGTCTACCAGCCTGAATATTTGAGGAGTTATATTAAAGTAAATATGTGCTCTCAGATTCAAACAGTTATTCTTTAATAAGATTTCTAGAATATCCAGTTTGGTAGATAAAAATAAATATACTGTTTAATAAATAAACAGAGTATCTACTCAAATACGAGTATCTACTAAAAATAATGTTTAAAAGTGATAAAATCTGTCAGATTACTTTTTAGACTACACACACACAAACACACACACACACACATACATATTATTTATATATACACACACACATACATATATATGCCAAATCAGTTGAGTTTTAATCATGGCTTGAAGCAATCGGATGTCTAACCACACTGATGAGCTGTGATACAGTGAAACAGTCTGTGGATGACAATATATATATATATATATATATATATATATATATATATATATATATATATATAATAAATCAGCCCTCAACAACTATGAACACAGCCACAGTATACTGGATGAAATTTATGAATTATTAGTATACAAGCCAAATCCATGAAAATTGCTAATAGATCAGCTGAAAATGCTTGGAACAAACAATCATTTGAACAATTCCTACACTCACTAAGTCAAAAAAAAAAATTAAAATAAAACTCTTGCTCACATACAAGAAAAATACTAAAAAGGTACACAGCCAATTATTTTTATTGAAATGTGTATTAGAGAGGGGACGTTGCCCAGGTACTCAACTATACATACGTACATGCTTTGCATACATGTTTTAATCTTTCTTTTTAGAAAGCAATTATATATATATATATATATATATATATATATATATATATATATATATATATCAAGCTGTGTGGCATCCATCAGTCTGAAGAGACAATATATATATAATATATATATATATATATATATATATATATATATATATACATATATATATATCTCAAGCTGTGTGGTATCCATCAGTCTGAAGAGACAATATATATATATAATATATATATATATATATATATATATATATATATATATATATATATATATATCTCAAGCTGTGTGGTATCCATCAGTCTGAAGAGACAATATATATATATATATATATATATATATATATATATATATATATATATATATAAAGCTGTTTGGCATCCAACAGTCTGAAGAGACCAGATATATATATATATATATATATATATATATATATATATATATATATATATATATATATATATCAAGCTGTGTGGCATCCATCAGTCTGAAGAGACCATGAATTTACACCGGGAGATGTGATTTTTCTTTTTTTTATATTTTAGCGGCTGCTGATGGTAGCAAATTGTCTATTTTACTAATTGAGTGCAGTTGTGTTAATGCTAGAGTGTTCTCTACTGAGTAAAATAAAACAATTTTCTGTAGAAATTGGAAGTTGTCCACGAAACACTAACCCCCCACATCCACACCTCTGATGTTTGCCAAGTTAGGGACAGAGGCCAATACTTTTGGCAACCATGCGTTGCAAGAGTTGCCAGTACAAGATTGAATTCAATATTAGACAGCCTTTGAGACTGACTTTAGATTTTATTCTTTGGGTTTACTCCTGAAGCTTTCCCACGATTGTGTGTGGTTGTAAATCAGTGGAAGACTAGAATCAGGTTTTTCTTTCTTCTTTCTTTTCTTTCTCACACACACACACACACACACACACACTTCTATTTTTGGCTAATGAGTTCCATCTACATAATTAAATATCAATAAATACAGTAACATCTTTCATATGCTTACTTTTCTAAATGACAATATTTCTTTAAACTTAAGAGAAAGTAAATTTGTATTATATTTAATGTCCTATTTGATCAATTTACTTTCACAAATAATATTTTGTAGCATTAAGGGTCATTTGTCATGGATTTATTCCTATTTATAGAGCAAGTTAAAGTTTTTTGTCATCAAAATGTTTACGTTATTAAAAAGAAAGTATTTTCTGATAACTTTATTGAGTTTCTTAATCTGTTCTAGCATGTTTGAAATTTTGTTTTTGCTTACGTCAGCAGGTGAACTAAAGATTAGTATGGGAGATTTAGTGTCTTTTTGTGATAAAAAACCCATTGTTTTGGAAATTCTTGTAAAAAAAACAACAAAAAAAAAAATTCAGATTTTAATGAAATTTTCAGGACTTATTACCAAATAAATGAGATTATATTTGATTTTTTTTTAATTTTGATAAATTAAATTCCACCCTCTTCATATTTATATTAGTTAAAAGCAGGATTCCTTGGAGAATTTAAATCATCAATTTGTTTTTGTCAAATAGAAAGACTATTTACCGAAAATCTGCTCTGATTCATAAAATAAAAATTGCAATAAAACTATAACATTTAATTAGAAAAGCTTGTAATTTCTTTTATAAATAAGATATATTAACGACGTTATTGTCTTAAGAATTTTTGTGATGAATAATGAATTTTTTAAGAAGAATTGTTTTCATTTTTTTTACAAATTTTACTTACAATAATTTATAGTTTTAAATCTTAAATTTCCTTATTAGATTAGGTGATATTGTTATCAAGTAAAAATTATATTTACTAATCATAAATGGAAAATCTTAGTACAATTCAGCAACCCCCAATACTCTAAAAATAATTATATTTTTTATGTGTGTAAATAAACATACCAATTTTTGTAAGTATGGACATCCATATGAGTTGTATAAGAGTGATTACTAAAGTAAATTTAATGCCGAAGGATCTAAATTCAAAAAACATTAGATTAAGGAGTATATTTTCCTCAATCTTAAAGATTACTGGGTAGTTAAAAATTATATTAAAAAAGTTCTCCCATTATATTCCTTTAGTAATTTTTATAAATATGTCCACTGTAGAAAGTTTTTTTATATTTTTTTTTTAGATAAACTTCTGTGTCAGTTGAGCTATCAACACCTTAAATAAACACCACCCCATATTTCTGCAATATTTTAAACTAAAAGTAATATTTGTTTTAAATCAAAGATTAATTAAATATTATTCCTCAAAAGTTTCAGAAAAGTTAAAAGTATATTTCATTTATGAATGATTTTAATAATGAGAATTACATTGTGCTGACAATTGGCTAAAAATGGTACTAAAATCAGTGATTTCAAAATGAAATCTTCTTCCAGTCAATTTATTAGTTTTGAAATACAGCTTATTGGAAATATTGGTAAATTTGCAGATTAAGCCCCGGAAACAATTTGTAATGAAAATTTCCATTCTGGTTTAAAATTGTGTGATTATTTAAAAAAATAACAATAAAAGTTTGCGGAAATGTACTGTTTAGCAGATATCGACAATCTTATTTTGGCCGTATTTGCTTCTAGTCCGGCAGCCAGAATGCAAAATTTCATTACAATTGGATTCCAGAGCTTAATCTGCAAATTTACAGAAATATTATTAGCTTTAGATTAAAACTAAAATAAAAGCTTCAAGAAAGATTTTATTTTTAAAAATTCATTTGTCGAAAATTCCGCTAATCTTCCAAAAA
Source organism: Acanthosepion lycidas (assembly GCA_963932145.1). Taxonomy (NCBI): domain Eukaryota; kingdom Metazoa; phylum Mollusca; class Cephalopoda; order Sepiida; family Sepiidae; genus Acanthosepion; species Acanthosepion lycidas. The sequence continues at coordinate 39,563,195 of OZ010574.1, forward strand.
TAAGGTTGCAAAAAAAGATACTCTTTGTGATGAAGCTGTAAGTATGAATGATTAACAACGGCAGCTTCATCTATTAACAGGGCCTCTTAAGCCCAAAGAAAGCACAATCACTCTTCTTGGGAGAGTTCACCGCTGGTAACTTTATTTTCCACATAAGTAAAACCTTAGGTATCGTGTTTCTGTGGAGGTACCTATAAAAAAATATTTCTGAAATTCTATTGTTCAAAATAGGTTTCTAAAATAACTTAAAAGATAAATTTTGGTTTTGTTTCCCGAGCGCTAATATCCCTTAAAATTTTTCTAAAATCGTCATAATTCCGTGCAAACGAACATGCTGAACTCGAATTAACAATTAAATTATGAAGAAACCTTCATAATTTTGGAGTTATTGACAAGAAAAAAATCGGACTTCTTGTTGGTCATTCATCCCCCATTACTGCCATCATGATTACTAATTTACTGGGTAGTACCTACACAGGCGTAATCAGAAAAATTGGCCTATTTACTTCATATACAGACTTTCTTTCAGAAAATCACTACAAACTACCGTAAAGAAAATGTAATTTTTTGGAGGGCTATTCAAAACGGAAAAAAGGTTCTGTTGTATTATTTAATTTGTTTTTGTTATAAATAAAACTACACTTACCAGAAAAGAAAGAAAAAAAATTACATTTCTTTACGGTAATGCGGAGTGATTTTCTGCAAGGAAAGTCTGTAAAAGAAGTAAATAGGCCAAATTTTCTGATTACGCCTGCGTAGGTACTACCCAGTAAATTAGTAATCATGACGGGGGATGAATGACCAACAAGAAGTTCATTTTTTCTTGTCGATAACACCAAAATTATGAAGATTTCTTCATAATTTAATTGTTAATTTGAGTTCAGCATGTATATTTGCACGGAATTATGACGATTTTGGAAAAATTTTAAGGGATATTAGCGCTCGGGTAACAAAACCAAGATTTACCACTTAATAAATAATTTAAAAAAATATATTGCTACAGCTATCTCATGTAGAGAAGGAGGATTTTTTTTATTTTATGATAACTTAGGCAACTAAATAGTTTTAAAAATTTAATCCTATTAATTTTTTTTATGAATGAAATTTGGATCTTCAGTTTTTGTAGAGTCAGGCACACATACATTCATCCACACAAATTGCCAACAATTAGTTGATTGATTAGCAAACTAGTTTCGCATACCACTAATAGTGGTGATTTTATATTGAACGACTTCCATATTGTATTCAAATTTGGTCATTGAAGATAAATAAGAGTTGCTTCCCGTAAGTAGTTATTTCCCTTGTTAGTAAAAAAAAGAAAAAAGAAAAAGTTTTATAAATTACCAAAAAAAAAAAAAAGAAAAAAAGAAAAAAAAAAAAAAAGAAAAATGAAATAAAGTCCAAAAATTACGGAAGTAAAATATTACTGAACTGAATATTACTGAATTAAACTTAAAATTAACAGAAATCTTCAATACGACTACTATTCCAATCAACACTGTTATTAGTCGCTAATACTAATTAGTGCTAACCAATCACTGGCGGAAAAAAAAATTATTCATGCGTTTCCAAAGGTCATCAGTGTAAAGGTGCACGGAACAGTAAGTGTAAAATTTTTCAGTAAAATTAAATACAAAAACAGGATATTTTTAAAAAAAGTTGTAAGAAAAAAAAACAAAAAAAAACAAACAAAAAAAACAAAGAACAAAACAATAAACAAAATATTTTAAAGAAAAACTAGAAAATTAATTACATGAAAATGTCGCTGGATTAAAAAAATATATATTAATTACTCAACGCGTTGTTCTTTTACTTTTTTCTCATACTGTTGTTGAAGTTTGATTTTTCTTTTAATTTAAATTTCTGATGCCTTTGCTACTCGAATAAAAGTCCGGTTATAAAAGTTGTAACAACCAGAAAATATTAAAAACTAAAAAAAAAGCTTTCTTCCAGTATGCCAAATATCCCTCATTGATAAATTTGGTGAGAGACAATATAATTGTAATAATGCTTATGGCGTTATTTATTTTAATATTAGTAGCCGTTAATGATAAAATAAGATTACATCAATTACTGTTAATTAACGAATATCAATTAACAAACATCAATCTTATTGTCAACTATAAAAAAAATTAACTAATATGCCAACATGAGATGCTGAAGAAGGTGTTGTGGTATGTTAATATTTATGACCATTTGTAGATGTCTGTTTATTAACATGACCAGACGATTTATATTTAACGCAAATTTCCACAAAATTTGAAACACAAGAAGGAAAAAACGGTTTTATAACAACATTTATATTTATTTTTGTGTAATGATGTACATGCGTAGAGGTTACTATTTTGTTGGTGTTATGTCCCTTTGACTGAAGTAAAGGTTTACTGAGAAGATTGGAATATTTTTATCTGAGCTCACAAAAGTTGAATGAATTATAAAGCTGAGAAATGCTGAATAAACTTTAGCTTTAGAAAAGCAATCACGTGACAGGCTCCCAGAAAAATGGCGGGAAAACGTGACTTGGTCACGCGCTGGAAAAATATTTGTACGTGAAGTAGAAGCTGATATTTCCTGAAAATCCGTATGAAGCTTGGCAAGCTATTGATCCTCTTTTTTGCACAGATTTGTGCAAAATTCAAGATTGATAAGAAAGTGGTAGCGGGATGCTAAAAAGGTAACTTTACTTTAACTTGAAAGAACAATATTTAAAAAAACTTAACACTTTGTTAGCCAATATCAAAAAAATTATTGAATATAAGACTTCACGAATAAAAATTATGTTCTGACTTCAACAATTAAATGGAAGATTAAATAAAGGAGAAAACTAATTCAACGATAACCTTTGAATGCAGCATTCAATGAACTCATGTCTTAGGCAAGGTCAATGAGTATTTATGCAAGAAGAGAATAACAGATGAGCAAAATTAGAAATATATACAATCAAACGTTAGGTAATTTTTTTTAGCAATGCAGATTATTTTAAAAAAATTGAATACCGAATATTTCAAACAAGTTAAATTTTGTTTTATGCATATGTAGTAAATAAAGTTCTTACGGTCAACGTGACTTTAAACATCTTTTGTTAAACAAGCAATGTAGAGATCATTGTACGACGGAAAAAATACAAATCTAAGGCATAGAACAAAATTTTTTACCTACCATTGTGGACTAAGCAAAGGTCTTCACCTAGGGATCCATTAAAAGCGGAAAATTTGGCGCGCTATGATTTAAATACTGGCCACTAGTGACGTTATGATTCCCATTAGCAACAACAACTGTTAAAACATGGGAATATGTATTTTTGGAATTAGACTGACCGTAAAGTTGAAAGGGGCACAACGAAATTTTAAATGTTGGAAATAATTTTTTTTATGTGCACATTATATACTTGAAAGTATTCTAGTGAATTGAATTGAGACAGTGAACGAAACTGAATAAACATGGTAAATATATGGAACAAGAATGTAATGAATGATTAAGTAAGTAGAATTGATCCGAGGTGGAAATTGGTTGGAGTAAAGGAAATAGATTAAACACTGGTGTTGAGAAATTAACATGGATTTACTTTAATTTACAAAATATGAAAATGTATCTGGTAAGTCGTATAGTGTAGGGTTCGAATGTATGGTGCACGAGGCCTGTGTCACTTCTTCAATTTTTGCGGGTTCGTCTAACTAACATCGACATTTGAACCCCACGAGTCCATTGTTTTTAGTTGTTTCGCTAAATTCATGGCCATCATTTCCAATAAAAAGCCCAAATGAACTATTATTTTATGATAATGCCTCATTCCAGAAATTTGGATAGTTCTCTATAGGCTAAGAATTTGTAGAGCTATTTGTGACATTTTCAGGTCACCAAATGAGAAGACTGAGAAATGGAAGGATTGAGGAAATGACAAAAAAGGAAGAGGGTTCGGGAAAACAGATGGCGATTGATATTACACTTAATTTTTTTAAAATTGTAGTTAACAGAGAATCAAGAAACGTGGAGGAGTTCCACAGAGTGGAAGTGCGGGAAAAGAAACTGTTTGAGTAGAAGTGGATGTTACATCTAGCTAGTTCAGCAGTAAAAAAAAAACAAACAGTGGGACCTAGTTGCCAATCTAGTAGCACGCTTAAATTCATGTAGTCGGGAACCAGGGAAAAAGCTTGTCAGATCAGTTGCCATGAAAATATTTGTAGAAAAGACAGCTTGATATGTGAAGCACTGTTTGTCACCAGGTGTCAAGAAAACAAGAAATGTCCCTTAGTTGACTGGTGGAAAACAGATGCCTGTCTGCAAGAAATATTTATGTGAATTGATATTATATTTACAAAGCTTAATTTAATAAAACACAATGAAAAATAAGGGGTGAGTAAGAAGATTGCATTGCGTCCTCTTCCAAGTCGATAAGACTTCTTGTGTGTGCTGTGTCCCTTTAGGACGTTGGCGATCATGGCTCTCCACAACTTCATGTCCTTTGTAGCGCTTAGTAAATTTTGTCTTTTTGTCATCTCTCCTAAACTCTGCTCAACCATCCAGGCACACAAGTTTTTTAGGTAGGTTATACGCCGTTTTCCTCTGTCCCTCTTGCTTTCAATGTGTTCTGTGGGTGTCAAACTTTCCAAGCCCTCTTTCTTCATTATGTGCCCTTGAAATTTCAGTTGCCTCTTTCTGATGTTAAACGAAAGTTTCCTTTTTGTTTTCCTTTTCTCTAAAACTTCGTCGTTGCTCACATGTTCAGCTGCCTCAAAAACAAACGTTTGAATTCAGTATTTTTATTTCTACCGTTTTAGACACCCATTAAGAATGATTAAATAAAAAGAATGAAAATATGAAAAAAAAATTAATGAAATCTCCCCACATTTACCGACGGTAATCTTTAAAATTGAATACTTTCCTAGATTCTATTTAACAAATTAAAAACATCTTGATTGAAAGTTTTAACATTAATCCAACTCATCAATATTACAAATAGAAAAAAAGAAGTACATAGTTAAAGGGAGATGACTCGGACTTGCACATTACCTCCCTTACATCATTAGTATAGATCGTCGTCGTCGGCTTTATCTCGTATCCTAGAATTTAATTTCTTCTTTTCTGATCGCTTCTTTTATGATAATGGCGTTGTTGACTAAGTTGACCAATTCTTGCATGGAAGAGGCGACTGCATAATAATGTTGGTGGAGGACGAACTTGGTTTTATCGAACCTTTCTTTCTTGCCGTTGACTTCTTCATTTTCTCTTCTGGTGGCTTCAAAATATTTCGTTCCGATAGTGATGGAACATCGCTAGTTGGTATATTGTTTTATGCATGTATTTCAAACGATTTAGGCTCAAGTCCAGTGGCTTTCAGTGTTGTTTTGAGTTGGTCCTTGTATCTTTGAAGAAAGAAATCCTGTGGTCTTGTCGGAGTTAACTCCTCCTTTAGTTCGTTAGCTCTTTCACCAGGGGTCTCTCTTCCCTGGCTATAAATAGTCGCTGACCCTTCGCCTCTTTCTCTTTTTCCTCAGGCTTTCAGCCTTACCACCTCCCAGATGTAAACGCTCACAGAGATAGCGTTTCCCAAATGCTGGGAACACGCTAAGCGCAATACACGTACGTACGAACACTCACCACACACACACGTATATAATATTCACACACTCTGTCGATTGTAACTGTCCATGTAACTTGTTATTAATATATATATTTGTATACATATATTTATCGGTGTTTGTTTTTTTGCCTTCTTTGGACTCAATTAAAGTCTAAATTTCTCATGTAGTTGGACCGGCTAGCAGGAAAACCTTAACTCCACATGTGTTCTTCTACTTCTATCAACAACATCACAGCCACAGTCCACTACAGTCTTTTCCCTGAAGTGAGCTCAAGACTTGACGTGGAAACCTTGACTCTTCTATTCTTGATACATGTCCAGACCATCGAAGACGGTGTTTAATAATCAGCAACTCGATGCTTTGACTATTGGCTCTTCCCAGGACTTTAGTGTTGGTCACATAGTAATTCCATTTGATGTTCAAAATTAAACCAAGCTTTTGCTGGTGAAAGAGTTTTACTTTTAACTTTTGCATATTGCGATGATATAAGGTCCAGGTTTGGCGACCATATAACAAAGTTGAAATAACAACAGCATTATAGACCATAATTTTTGTTGTTAAGTTCACATCTTTGCTGTTGAAGACACGTTTGATTAGCTTTCCAAATGCCCCGTATGCAGCTCACATATTTTTCTGAGGTACACTTGTTTTGATAACAGTCTATCTAGATATTTAAATTGCTCTACTTGTTCTTAAGATGTATTACAGATAGTAATATCAAAATTTGATAAGATGGTATTTGGAGCTGGCTGTGCAAGGACCTTCGTTTTCTTGACTTTTACTCTAAGGACAAAAATTGTAGATCACAGCAAAATTGTTCACAGACTGTTGAATTTTTTTTGAATGGCAGTATTCTCATCAGAGGAAGGTCCTAGAATATGGAGACTAAGCATCAGAAGTTACTACCAGTTCCGGGCTGGGAATTCGCACCTAGCGGCCATCATGCGGTCCAATCATTTGTATGTATGTATTTATATATATATATATATATATATATATATATATATATTAAATTATTTTGGTTTTATCTATTCTTTCGAATATATTGATGTTTTTTATTTTAATTTTCACAAATTTAGTTATAACATTAAGATTATTTATAATAAAAATCCCGTTTTCATCCTTACGGATTTAAACCGAATAAACAATTTAAAAAAGGTGATGTATTTTGTTTGATGCAGCTAACGAAAGGATCATTTGCATTGAATCGATGATCTCGACTATTTATTATTTCATGAGTTTTTTTTCACCTTATTGTTGCATTTTATCCAAATATAATAGATCGGTATATTTTTCTACTGTGTAACAACAAAATACGTACCTCCACAGATTCGCGATACCTAAGGTTTAAAATGAATTTTTAAAAATGAGAAAATCTTACTTGAAGCTTTTATTTTAGTTTTAATTTCAAGCTAATAGTTTAAATTTAATATTTCCATTGCTGTATTTCAAAGCTAATTTAAATTCATTGGAAGGTGTTTTATATTCTGTGTCATTTCTTGACGTTATCTGCTCTCATGTAAGAGAAATACACCTATAACCCACTTTTTTCTTGTTCTTCCCTCTGGTTGTCACTGGAACTTCCGTTAAGGTATTCTACTTTGAGTCTCTGACCTGTTCCAAAGTTTCATATTGTTTATTTTATTTTATTTTTTTTAACTGCAACAACATATATTTGCTTACAAATAAAACCACTACGAAGTTTGTTGTATTGCTGTTTAGGCATTACTTTGGGATTCGTTCATTTTTGTAGTCTTGCGTCTGACTGGGAAGTGATCATTCACGTGGTCAGCGCTTGGATATCTTTTCAAATGAAAAACTGTATTTCTGAATCGTTTGTTGATAGCTTAGCTTGTTTTTATTGTTTCATGCTGTCCATCTTCATCTTGTGTATTCTTCAAACCAGGTGTTGGTTAATATATGTAGCAAGAATAAAAGAGTCAAGGTTTCCTCGTCAAGTCATTCGCTGTGAACCAATTTTTATCTGTCTTTGATTTGATCGAAGTTTATACTTGTCAGTAATTTCACTATTTTGTTCCGTTTTTACTTTTGCATTTAGAACCCCAATGATATTGATACTTTCTTGCGATATGCTTTGATATGTGACATTTTTAATGTCTTGGCAAACCCAATTTGTTTTTCTTCAATGATTTTTAGACGTGGGTTGCACATGCTATTGTGATCGCTATATTGAATTGTTTCCTTTTCAGTTTTATTAGAACAAATTTATAGTTCCTAGAACCATAGAACGTACTTACTTTTGTCTTTATCTAATATTAGTCCGACTCCTCTTTCATTTTTCTCTTCCTGCTCATATGATTCTGCAATGGTCGGTTATAAAATCCCCATTATTTTTCCATATCATGCAGAGTGTTTATATCCAGCCTTTATATTTTGTATTTTACATTTTCTCACTTTCCACGTTAGTGCATTTTCCTAACATTACATAAGTTTAGGATATTTATATATATATTTTTTTTATAGATGATTGGTACGAGAGAGTGCTGAAAAGCTTTCAGCTCGACTAAGAAGGAATTAAAAAATTTGATATTTGGTTATTTGGGGCAATGGGTTGGGCCGTAAACATTTCATAACTCCCTTCTATAATGTTCGTGTCCACTTAGGTTCGTAGCATAGGCATCCGAGCAATTTGCTGAAGCTCCTATAAAAATTTGAGTGAGAATTCATAACTTTCTCTCTAGATGTGGAATGAAAATATGTTATCAATATGTTAAGCAATATTTACTATTAGGTTGGTGCAAAAATAATGTTTTTTGACGTTCAACTTCAAAAGAAAAACGACATATTTTTGCACCAACCTAATAAATAATGAACGATCTCCTTTTACGTGGAAAATACATTATGCTCTTTTTTCGTATGTTCTGAAAATTCAAGTGAACTGCGTGAATTTTATTATTTGCATTATATCAGAATCATCAAAAATGTCTTAGTCTCTCAGTACACATAAATATAATTAAAAAACAACTTGGGAGAAGAATAGATTGGTAATTCAAAGAGCAGTTATTAGACAATTACCAAGAAGTTATATTAGGTTGGTGCAAAAATAATGACGTAATAATGTCGTTTTTTGACGTTGAAAAATACGTCAAAAAACGATATTATTACGTCATTATTTTTGCACCAACCTAATAGATGCAACCTTTTTGCTAATTAATCTACACTCATCCATCGGTGAAGAAATGGGGATATTTATTTCTCTACCTTTCTAAAAAAAAAAAAAGAAAAAAGAAGGATAATGGAAGGAACATAGTATTACAAGAACCTGGTTTGGCGATAAACATCTTTGCCATTGCGCTTTGGTAATTATGGAAAAGGGTCTGTTATTAGGTTGGTGCAAAAATAATGACATAATAATGTCGTTTTTTGACGTATTTTTTAACGTCAAAAACGACATTATTACGTCATTGTTTTTGCACCAACCTAATATTTACTCTTCTTATCACATACTTTTCCCCTCTATCATCGTGGCATACAGGAACAATATGACAATAAAGGTCTTCTCGGTAAAACAGAGAATAAAGAAAGATGGCTTCATATAGGCCGTTCTGCAAATAGTATTTATCAGCAGACACAATAGGAATTTGAACAATTCGCTAGTTTCCAGTTGCCAAGCTGATTCACTCAATACTTTCAATTATCGTACAAGATGCCAAGCCATCATATAGTACCTAGACTTACTAAGTGCATATTTTTGCAAGAACCTGGTGTAAACGTGTTAAATTGTATTTGTAGACTTTAACTGCAAAATCATACTTGAATTAATATTCGAGTAATAAAATTATTGTTAGTGTTTCGATGCTTATTTGCATTGATTGCTTTTAGGCATATTGTTGGGAATTACTTTCTGCCTTTGCGCTGTAAAATTGCCTGGTCTGCAAAAATGTTAACCACTTGGAATTTGCGAAAAAATTAATTTGTCTTGCAAAAATCGTAAAAAATATTCATGTTTCGAGTGGTTAACAAACGAGCTTATTTAAATATTTATTCGAACTATTTAATCGATTCTTTATATTCTTTTTATTGCAACGTTTCATTAGATCCATTCTTGAGCCCTTTTGGTTAGCAAAAACCTTGTGATTACAACAAAAAGCAACGGCAAGAACGAGTTAAGCAATCTGGACAACTCTCTTAATTAAAATGACACGATTTTAAAAGTAAAGACAGGATTCAAACGAGCTTGTTTATACGAGTTTAATTGGTTATATGAATAAAGTTAAAATAAGTAAATAAGCATACATAAATAAAAGAAACTCAAAAAATTGTTTGACAGAATTTATTGTATTAACAAAGTTCGTACATTGTGGATCGACAATAATTTCATTTTTAGAATAATCATTGAATCCTTGGACATCATTTTACATTAAGGAAATAATGAACGAAATAAATAATTAAAATAGCAGTAGATACATCACAACAGTCCATGACCCTTTTAGATTACTGTCTTTGTGTTTATTGATTTTTTTCAAGTTTCGTTCAATGCCCCATCCGGTAACCAGTAAGAAATTTTGAATGTAACTCATTATTATTATAAGAAAAATATACGCCTGTAAATTAAACCATATTTTTTATGTGTGATTGTATGTGTGACTGTATATGTAAGATGTAATCGTATATGCATGTTCACAAAATGACCAGTATAACAGAACACACACACACACATTTAGTAACAAATAAAATTGAATGTTCATGTTATATATATATATATATATATATATATATATATATATGGACGTTGGAAAGTTCTGTATATTATATACTGAAAAGTTACCCGCGTGATCCATTTCATAAAATCTGAAGAAATAACCAACATTTTGTTTGGGAAAGGTTTCTTGGTCGAACTGAGAAATTTTCAACACCCCATTTGATGTATGCGTTCATATATGCACACTTAAAAGCACATGACTTCAATGAAGAAAAGCAACTAGTAGGAGCATTGGGGTTTTAACAATCATCAAAAGAATCGATGAATTTAGCTGGTACAAACCAGAATCTGTGACTTTGCTATTCAAATGGATCGCTGAGTCAATGTTATGAGACAAGATCAAGAAGAAGCAAATCATCAAAAGAAAATTTGCCAGCAAATCGTGGAATAAAATTTAAAGAAGGTGAAAAGCTAGAAAAAATTGCAGAACTTCCGAAAGGACTGAAAGAAAAATGCTGTTCGTATTACGTGAAAAAAAAAATTGTTTTACAGATCTAATGTGTTTTCATATTTCTTTATTTGTTTATATAGTTGAGGGTTTTTTTTTCGATCTGTAGACATATATCAAATATTTGTTTTTCTGTTTGCTTTTGGGTGAACGAATGTTATTGTATGTATGATTATACATACATACATACATACATACATACATACATACAGACAGACAGACATAAATACAGACTGATAGACAATCTCCCCCCTCATACACACATACACACACACACACACACACACACACATATATATATATATAGAGAGAGAGAGAGAGAGAGACAGAGTGAGAGAGAGAGAAAGAGAGCAAGACCGAGTGAGAGAGTGCGTTGAAAGTTATATATTGATACTATTGTGTAAGTATTTTTTTTTATAAATCATATTGATTTAAATTAAAATTGTTAATTTTTTTCTTCATACACCGGCAAGCAACAGCTATTGTTATATTTTTCGGAACATAGTTGTAAACGCCTTCCGTGCAATTATCTGTTCGTTGTAGAACCAATTTTTTTTTATAGATGTGAAAGCAGTCATTGAGTTCATGCGAATCTGAACAGTCACGACATAGGCATATCACACGATTTCTTTTTGCGGGGAATAAAGTTTCGTCAGTTATCACTTTGAGAGCTTTAGGACAAAAATTTGAAGTATTCATTTTATTATCCGGGCAAATTTTCAGTTGTGCGCTGTCAGTATCATTGACTTCTACAGGGAGTTTATTATTTGCTTGAAGATCATTGTATATCTTTTCCAGATTTGTCGGGTTTCGGCATTTCAAAGAAGCACTATGAATCAAGGTTATGATTAGACAAAGTGCAGTGAAGCGAGCGAGGAAAACCTGCAAGTAAGTAAATATATATATATTTAAAATTCTCTTATAGACAGTTTTTGATAAAGTATACTGACACAGAGATCACGTTAAAGTAAGACAAAAACATCAAATATACAATACCATTTTATTTACTTGAGAAGCTAAGTTAAATCTAATAATCTTAAAAGAAAGCAAAAAATCGTGAGAACCATGGTTTAACGTTTTGCTGCATGACTTAATATAACAGGGTAATAACCCGGGTACAATGTTTTACTGGATGACTAGATATAAAAGGGCGGTAACCCTTGTTCAAAGTTTAACTGGATGATTGGATATAACAGGGTGGTAATCCTTGTTCAATGTTTTACTACATGACTGGATATAACAAGGCGGTAATCCTTGTTCAATGTTTAACTGGATGATTGGATATAACATGGTGGTAAAAGGGTTTTAACCTTGGTTTAATGTTTTACGGGATGATAGGATATAAAAGGATGGTAATCTTAGTTTAATGTTTTTCTGCATGAATAAATATAACTGGTCGGTAACCCTAATTTAATGTTTTACTACATGACTGGATATAACAGGTCGGTAACTCTTGTTCAATGTTTTACTGGATGATTGAATATAATAGGGTGGTAACCCTGGTTCAATTTTTTACTGCATCATTGGATATAACAGGGCGGTAACCCTTGTTCAGTGTTTTACAGGATGACTGGATATAACAAGGCGGTAACCCTTGTTCAATGTTTTACTACAGGACTAGATATAAATAGGGTTTTAACCTTGGTTTAATGTTTTACGGGATGATAGGATATAAAAGGATGGTAATCTTAGTTTAATGTTTTACTGCATGAATAAATATAACTGGTCGGTAACCCTAATTTAATGTTTTACTGCATGACTAGATATAACACGTCGGTTACCCTAGTTCAATGTTTTACTGGATGGCTGGATATAATAGGGTGGTAACCCTGATTTAATATTTTACCAGTTGATCTGATATAGCAGGGGCTGTAACGTTGGGTCAATCTTTTACTACATGAGAGTGTCGTAATGACGATTTGAAGTAGGAAACAGTTAAGATTAAACTGTGAAAAACCCAGGGAAACTAATTAAGTGTCGAGGGGAATAATAAAAGAAGGAACGTGTTAATGACAATATTTAGAAGTCATAAAGTGAGTACGAAGAAGGCTCTGTGAATATTCGAACAAGAAAATCAACAAAGTAGATGTCATTAAGATTTAGTAAGACTTTTTCTCCTCACGCTGCTGCTGCTTTTGCCACTAACAGATGCCCCACTTACACACACAAGCCAAGATAGACAAGAATACTGTGCCAGGACCAAGGTCTCTCTAATTATTGCGAATTACTGCTCAACCAGGCTACATAGATTAATAACTCTTTACTCCTTATACACTTTATAATTCTTAAATTTATTTTCATTAAACACGTTATCAACAGAATTAAGTAGTAAAGATGGCAATAGCATTTCAATCAGTTTCGATCAACGTCCAAAATAATCGTTTCTATATAGAAATAGACCGTAGAAATCGTTCATGTCTTAAAAAACTCATTGAAGAGATGGAAAGAAGTTACAAAATTCGTTTTGTTACTAAGCATAATATGAATTTGTTTATCCTAGGGTGCATCGAATTCAATCCTTACTAGGTGTCCTATGCAAAATTCGACATTAAATAAGCGAAAGTGTTTGTGTGTCGTAAAAACAACCAACCAACATTGTTTATTCGAAATAACATAAAACAACTTCATATTGTAATAAAAGGGAAGTAACCTTTAAGTTTTAATGATAATTTTTTAAAAGATGTAAGATATTTGCTAGTTCATTTGTCATTGCATTCAAAAGTCAGAATTTAAAACAGTAAAAGCAAAAGCAAAATATGATGTAGAAAATGATATTATTATTATCTCTATCTATAAAAGGCAGGATGTGTGTGTGTGTGTGTGTGTGTGTGTGTAACGAATGCACGGCCGCAATTTTCGACGGATTTGCACCAAAATTTACATACACATGCTCCAAGTTAGAGGGAAGGCCAAGACCGACTTTGCATTTCTCAACTCCCATCGATAGTGGAAATAATCGATTTTTTCACGCTTCTACGTCAGTTTTCATGTAGTTTGCGGCCATTTTGTACTGGCCAGAGTGAGAGCCTATAGCTGGCTGCCACGAATAGGCAGGAAGATTCTATTGGCCAGTGTGAGAGCCAACAGCTGACTGACACGAATGTTAACTAGCATGCTAACATGCAAAAAAAAAATCGATAGCTGCATTCGTCACAAGTGGGAAAAATTTAAATCTGCATGGCACTTTACTCTAATTGGCTCATTCGCTTGATTAAATTCAACGTTGATTCTGTTTCGCAGAACTGGGTTGGGTATGAAAAAGTATTTGTTGTTAACATTCTTCTTTTCATTCGGTTTTTCCAGTTACGAGTGCTTTTTTAAAGCTGATCGTTTTGTGTTCATTTTGTTTAGTTTTTTTTTCGTAACAGATTTAATGTTTAGTATAGAGCTTAGAAAAAATTCGCAGTGTGAGATAGGCAAGAAGTAAGGCATGTAGCAACATCAGCACGGCAAAGAGAACTCCTTTAAAGGCAAGGAAGGGCAAAAATATTTTAAGCCAAGTGATAGCGATTGCTGTATAAGTCGTACGATTTTTGAATCAAGCACGGGCAACGCCGAGCCATGCTGCTAGTGAATAATAATCCTATAAATAATTAAGTTTTTCCCTCCTTTCGTTAGCTAGTTCCTTAGTTTGCACGCCCAGTCAGTGCCTCATAAATAATGAACTATTCCGTTCTGCCAGTTTGAAAAGACGGAAATGACATATAAGAGATGCTACTTGGTTTCAGTGAGAAAAAGAAAGAAAGAAAGAAAGAAAGAAAGAAAGAAGAAGAGAATATACAAGTGTTTAACGTCTCCTGCCAATACCTCATAAATAATGGATTAATTCATTTGGATTGCGTGGAAAATCATATCAAAGATGCGACTTGGTTTCAGTAAGAAAGAAAGAAAGAAAGAAAGATAGATAGAAGCGTTTAAATATTTTCCTGGTTGTTATTGCAATATTTTGTTAAAGTTGTTAAGCTCAAATATTTCACAATATGATAGGGGAATTTCTACGGATATGTTATTGTTGTAGAACAACCTATGAGCTTATTCAATCATTAACTTAAAAATTAAGATTCAACAGAATATTAAAATTAAATTTTCATGGGTCTTTCTAGTAATAATACAGAAATAAAAGTAGTTACAGTAATAATTACACGAACCGGGTTAATAATAATTGCGATGATGACAATTGTTATGTGAAGACTGTAATAATAATAATAATAATAATAATAATAATAATAATAGCAGCATCAGAGATAAAAATACTTTACCAATGTAATGTTCTGAAACTTAGAAGCCAATCCTACCACGTACGTGGACAACATACATAAAAAAAATGACCAAATAATATATGGGCATGGCTGACTTGTGTCAATAGAGGACATGATAAGGCTACTCAGTACGTATATTGGTCATTATGCCGGACTTTCAATCTTACTCGCAAAGTGGTGGGAGCATAAACCGCCATAAGTTGTATAGAATGATGAGGTTACAATCCTCTGGAAGTTCAAAATGATCTGGAAAATCCGTGCAAATCGTCGAAACATAATTGTGAAAAATCATGTTAAAAAGTCATGTCTGCTGATATATGTTGCAGCTCCAGCCGAAAGTGATGTCTTTGAAACCATTTGAAAAACTAAGTAAATACAATGGCCTCGAAACAGAAATCAGTAGAATGTGGCATCTCAAAGCAAAGACATTACCTGTTGTTATAGGGACTATATAGGGAATTATATCAAAAGGAACAAATAAATATGTGGATCAAATTCTTGACCACTCACAATATGTAAATCGCAAAAAAAAAAAAAAAAAATAATACGCATGAATACTTCTCACATCTTGCGTAGATTTCTCTCCATTCAATGACCACAATTAATTTTTTTTTCTGATTGCATAACACTTTATCTGTTTGCATCATCATGTTGTCTCTTGAAGTCTCTGGTTGAGACTTGAGGCAACTCGTACTAAACAAAGCAAAGGCAAAACATAATAATAATAATAATAATAATAATAATAATAATAATAATAATAATAATAATAATAATAACAATAAAATTATTAATAATAATAATGATAATAATAATAATAATAATAATAATAAAATCATTAATAATAATAATAATAATAATAATAATAATAATAATAGGTGAATCATTAAATTAATATAAAAGCAAATACTACAAGGTGGGCAATTGGATTCTGTTAGATACTGATCTAGAAAATATAGAAAGTAACATACTTTACGTCTTTGGGATACAAACGGACTGCATAAGTCAGGCCAAAAAAAACTAGATCTAAAAATGTTGCGTGTAAAGAAAGAAGTATTTCTTATCTAGTAGAGCACAGAGGTCGGGGTAGATGAAAGATAATAATAAAAAGTGAAAGTAGCAACCAGAATCATTGACATTCTGCGGATGATTTCAAAGGCGTTTGCAAAAAGGCTAAAGAAAAAAAGGGACAAGAAAAAAAAAGCTAGGAATGCAATGAAGAGTAGAAACTAATCAGAGTATTGTCATTTTAAGATCGTCACGAATACTAGAGAAAAATTACAATAAACATTAAATAGTTTGTAACTTTGCAATTCGAATGGATCAAAAGTCATGATATTAGATGGAGAAGAAAATCATCAATTTCAGATAGATGACTATGATGTGAGAGCAAACCATGGAATAGAATTGAAAGAAAGTGTAAAGAGGGAAAAGTTTCTAGATCTTCCGAAAGGACTGAAAAAAAAAACAAAACAAAAAAAAACTGAATGTTGATGGGAGTACGGACATATTGAGGAGATTACTGTCACTTAGTATCCAGCGAAAATTACCAGTTATGATTGGTGTAAAAAATAGTACAAAAAACAAGCAAAAAAAAAAAGAAAAGAAAAAAAAAACAACAACTGAAAATGAAGAACATACCTTCATTTTGACAAGAAATGAATTTCAAGAAGTAAGTCTTCTGTGTTGTCTTTTTCGTTCAACTGCAATCAACTCCGGTCAATTCTGACAAAGTCAAGCAATGTGAAATCTTTATATATTGTTTAACCTCTACTTATTTTTTTTTCTATGCGGATTTACGCACAAAAGTCCTTAAAAACCGGACAATCGTATTTTGTTTCTAAGCGGAAGATAGGAAAAAACCTAAGCACATGATTTCTGTAAAATTATCCAATGGTTTATTTCCTTAACTCTAATGTTTTCTTTGAGATAATTAATTTTGTTTAGCGATATATATATATATATATATATATATATATATATATATATATATATATATATATATATATATTAGGTTGGTGCAAAAATAATGTCGTTTTCTCACATATGTTACTATGTGAGAAAACATTATTTTTGCACCAACCTAATATATATATATACAATACATACATATGGACAAACACATTATCTACCTATATGCATACATATGGACAGACTGAGAGTTTTCTATCACATAAGTGAACCAGACTTTTTCTCTCTCTCTCTCTCTCTCTCTCTCTCTCTCTATATATATATATATATATATATATATATATATATTAGGTTGGTGCAAAAATAATGACGTAATAATGTCGTTTTTTGACTTTAAAAAATACGTCAAAAAACGACATTATTACGTCATTATTTTTGCACCAACCTAATATATATATATATATATATATATATATATATATATATATATATATATATATATATATATATATATATACATACATATACATATATTGCAGGATTTAGATAAAGAGAAGTCCTGGTTATTCCACTTGTAAGGCCCACAAATAGATCATGATGAATGGAAAAGATTTTTTTATAATTCCAGTAAGGTTGATGATTCTGTATTTTCACATCCTGAAAAGGACAAAAATGCTATTGTTAGATATCGTAGTGATATTTATGCTATGAATTTCAAATTTATTCTATGAAAATTCTTTTGCTATAAATAGATTTTTAGTTATTTTGTGGGATAGAGAGTGATTTTTACGAAAATTAACTTGTTAGTTCATACTTACTGTTATTAAAAGATGTAAAAAAGACGGATAACCGAAGATGGCCGGATGGTACAACGGCCGAAACATTGATAATAACAACAAAAATGAGGATATTATTCCGACTGTAAATAAAAGCAAAAAACTTTATTTACAATTAATGATTTTATAAATCACTTTTAAATGATTTTCTTCCATGACCGTGACCCTTCAGGACGTAGTCGGTTATGACGCTCCACAATTTCCTGTCCTTCATAGATCTTAATAAATTTTGTCTTTTTGTTATTTCTCCCAAATCCTGTTCCAACATTCATTTATTTAAGATCATTAAGTATGTTACGGTTTGTTTTCCTCTGTCCCTCTTGCCCTGTATCTGTCCTGTGAGTATCAGATTTTCCAAGCTCTCTTTCCTCATTATGTGCATTAGAAGTTTCAACTCTGCCTTCCTGATGTTAAGTATAAATTTTCTTTTTGTTTCCATTGTCTCTAAAACTTCATCGTTGCTCATATATTCGGTCCATGGCATCCTCAGCATCTTTCTGTAGAACTACATTTCTGTTGCTTCAAGTGTCTTCAACTTTGAGGATATTATCCAGCATTCACTGCCATATAGGAGGACAGATTATCACGTAATAATTCATTACTCTTTTCTTTGTTTCTAATGATTTTTTTTCTGTTTCTTAATACTTTGCATAACTTTTGGAATGCATCTTTGTCTATCCCAATGCGCCTTCAGATTTCAGTACCGCACTTTCCGTCCTCTGTTAAAACACTTCCTGGATATTTAAATTGTTGTAGTTGTTTGATTTTGGTATGTTCAATTTGTAATCTTCATTTTGGTCTCATCTTTTTGCTAACAACACAAAATCAAAACTAAATGCTTGCGCTTAAAAAGTAATTTTTTAAGGTTAGGATGTATTATTAGGTTGGTGCAAAAAATAATGTCGTTTTCTCACATAGTAACATATGTGAGAAAACGACATTATTTTTTGCACCAACCTAATAATAAGGTGACATGATTAACTTACAGTGACAGTGTAGCGCAGTTAAACCCTACTTTATGTCCGACTATATATTTAGAAATCAGTCAGTTATGTGCCATGCGTGATACACGCTTAGGCGATCATGTATCTTTTCGATATATGACTGACGAGGCAGATTTTTTTCCATAGTAGGTATTAAGAAATAAAGAAACGAAATACTCTAAGCTCAAAGTATTTATTAGGTTGGTGCAAAAATAATGTCGGTTTTTGACGTAATTTTTAACGTCAAAAACCGACATTACTTTTGCACCAACCTAATATTTTTTCTGCATAGCAAAAATTACCTAGAAGTTCATTAAAATTTGTTTGCCTAAGTTTATAATTCTTAATACATAGAATATTCAATGTAGACAACTTTTCTTGGGACATTGTGGTTTTTAATGCATTTTTAATTCTTTTGAATCTTTAAAAACATCTCTCTCTCCATAAGTTCGGGTAAAAAAATTAAAATAAAAAAGGAAAAATTGCAATATGAGAACTGGAAAAACGATTGCTGAAACATTAGATTTATAAGTCCTAGAATTTCAAATACGGGGATCCTCAAAGACATATAAATCAGTGGATGAAGGCATTGGTTAGATCCAGTGACTCGTCTCAAAGTGTTGTAAGTTCAATACCAGGCTACAGCAGTGGTGAATAAAAAGGAAGATGCGTGGAACTAGAACAATCTACCCCGGTGGGCGAAATAAAGATTTTGACCGAAACGTCGTGAATATAGCGATGAGGATATCAAACCGAATAATGTAACATTTTATGCCTTATTTTTGGAAACTGATGACTTTTGTCTTCGGTAAATGATTTAAAAATAGTTCCTGTTAGCTAAGAACGTCTCTTTATAGAAATTTATTTTTCTGGGCTGTATTTCTGATGCGCTTTATCTAAGGTAGGCGAATAAAGTAAAATATGTAAATAATCACAATAATAACTTTTAACTTCGAAGGGAGAACTGGCAAATGCCGGGGAAGTATGAAATAATATTAAGCTCAAGCCTCAGGGGGCTTCCCCCCACACGGGCAGTACCTCTGTTATGCATGTTCTTTAGCACATATATCTTTTGTATTATTAATGATTCAAGAAAACAACAGAACTCCAAATGTGAATCAACAAGTATATATTGAAATAACATACAAGAACAAAATATACAATAATTTGTATTCAGTGTATAGATTAAAGGAAAAAAGTTGCTCCCCTTTTACCGTATTTGTAATTGATTGTTCGAAAGAAAGTTCTCTTGAGAGAGAAATGTTCAGGAATCAATGTTAGAACAAGTCTGCTATTAGAATAGATAACACAAGAATACAATTGATCAGAAAGTGTGTTGATTGAACTTGGCTGAGTCACAGGGAGATATGTATATATGTATTACAAAATTCTGTGCCTGTGTGTGCGTTTGAAATGTTGTGAGTAAAGTCATAGGTTTGTGTTGATAGGCGAAATTTACTGGACTTTACTGGTGGCTTGTGAAAAAGTCGCCTCTTTTAAGGCTACAGATAGGCTCCCAGCGAAACCGCGGGAAAAGTTGATTTTGCACTAAAACATGTGATTGGTTAAAAATTGATCAATCGCTAAATTTGTACTAACGAAATTCAAAGCAACGACTGCGAAGGCTAAATTGTCCTATAGAAAGGCAGTATTGATTTATTAGCCAATCGCAGACCAATAAAATGTGGACGTGACAAAACATAGCAGTCTCTACAACCACCCTTCCCCGACAGATTGAAAAAAAGTGGTGAAGATATTTTTTTAAAATGTCACATATTGTTTGAATTTTGAAGGCCAGTGGACCCGCCTTCCTTTCTTGGTAACTTGGTGATCAGGTGTTTCAGACGTTTGTTGTGTACTACTCGGTGGTGCTGATGATGACGATGATTGGTTTGGTTTAACATTCCGCTCAATATATGCTGGCTTGAGGCGATCAATCGAAACGTTCGATTGACCACTAGTGAGCTGAATAGTGTAGAACTTGTCATGTCGAGCAAGAACTCGAAATGGGCCTGAGTAGCTGGGTGTCAGTGGCTTCTTGACAGAGTCTTGTCGTACAAACACGAAATCATATCTAAAGAGGAAGGGACATAAATGTCCTTGGTTTGGAAACGAGTCGGTGTACATGCCAAGGTAGGCATTCTACCCTGCAGGTATTGGACAAAGGTTGAGGAAAGTTGTAAGGCTGAATTTCCGGACAGAAATTGCCCTGGCAACACTAGTGGCTGGCCAAAAACAAGATCTACAGGTGAACACTGCAACTCCTCTTTTAAGTGAGAACGAAGTGAAAGCATGACTAGAGGTAAATTAACCATCCAGAATTGGTTATTATCACTGTTGGAGCTAGTTAACGCGGCCTTTAATTGACGGTGTAAACGTTCCACAGGGCCATTAGTACAGGGGTGATGTGCCGTCGTTGAGATATGCTTCGCTTCGAAAAGATTCACAAATTCTTTGAAAAGTGTTGCTTGAAATTGAGGAACGCGGTCTGTCGTTATGACTGATGGGCATCCAAAGACCGAAATCCAATCTTTCAATATTGCCTTAGCGACAGATTCTGAGGTTATAGACTGAAGTGGACTTGCAATAGGCCATCACGTAAATATGTCTGTGACAGTAAGGATGTACTGATATCCGTGTACTTCCGGTAACGGACCCACTAAATCGGCATGCAGATGACGAAAACGACCGTCAGGTACAGTGAAATTCCCAGGTCGGGATTTGGTATGACGATGTACTTTCGTACGTTGGCAAACGAGGCAACACTGAATCCAATGCTTGATATTGACGTTCATGTTCGGTCAGACAAAACGTTTATAAATTAGTTTTGCCGTTATTTTTCGTCCCTGGTGTGAGAAAGAGTGAAAATAGTCGAAAATTCGTCTTCTCATGCGGGTACTAGGGGTCTGGGATGAGAAGTGCTGATATCACAAGCGATTGACTTGGTACTGAAGGGCAAGGGACGTTGCTCAATCGTTAACGATGAATTTTTCAATGAGTCAAACAGAGTAGTGTTCCTTTGTTGCTCGTCGGTTAGAAAATAGAGGTAAAGCTGTTCTTTAGTGGCGTTAAGTAAGAACGCTCTTGATAGTGTGTCGGCAACGGTGTTATCATTGCCTTTGACGTGACGTATATCAGTAGTAAACTGCGAAATAAAATCTAATTGCCTGTAATCACGGATTATACCTGTCTGATATGGTTTGAAAGGCTAGAGGTTTATGATCAGTGAATACAGTGAAATCTCGACCTTCTATGTCGGAAATGTTTAATCGAAAGGTAAATTGCAAGTAATTCACGTGAAAAGGTGCTGTACTTTTTTTTTGAGTTGGAGTGAGTTTAACTGAGAAAAAGGAAGTAGGTGTTGGTTTCTTTTTTTTGTGTGCTGGTGTAAATCAGCTCCAATTGCTTCTGATGAGCCATCAGTGGTGAGCGAAAGATCGGCTGTATTGTCGTCACGTAGTTAATTTAGTTTAGTAAAATTTGCCAGTGCATTTCTTGAATTGGTAAAAGCAGCAAGAGCTTCGTCCGACAGAGTTATCTTCGCGTTTCTTGTTTCCTGGCCACGAAGTAAGTTGGTAAGAGTTGCCAGAACGTTAGAACAGTTAGAAATGAACTGGCGATAGTAATTTATTAAGTTGAGATAACGTCGAAGTTTCCGGGGCGTCGTTGGTTGAGGAAACTCTCGTATAGCTGTAATTTTCTTTGCGACAGGTGTGATACCAGAACCTTCAATTTTATATCCGAGGAAATTCAGTTTAGGAACGGCAAACACACATTTGTCCGGGTTGATTTTTAAGCCGAAATGTTCCAAACGCTGAAAAACTTTCGTGGCGTGACGCACGTGGTCATCCACGTTAGCGCTTGCTACTAGGAGGTCGTCAATGTAAGCGAACGAATGCGATAAACCACGAAGTGCTTCGTCAATTAGGCGGTGGAATGACTGTGCAGCGTTTCGAAGGCCAAAAGGCATCTGAAGGAATTCGTATAGACCAAAAGGAGTTGTAATTGCAGTTTTGTGGATGTCTTCTGCGGCCACCGGGATCTGATAGAAAGCTTTTCGTAGATCTATCTTCGTGAAAATCTTAGCTCCCTGCAGAGAAATTGTGAAATCGGCTAAGTTGGGCACAGGATATTTGTCAGAGATTTTCTGTGCATTTAGGCGTCTATAATCTCCGCAGGGTCTCCACGCCCCCTCTTGCACCTTGGGGACTATGTGGAGTGGAGATGCGAAAGGGCTTGATGAAGGGCGAGTTATGCCCAGATCCAACATGTGCTGAAATTCATCACGTGCTAACTTATATTTTTCTGATTTGAGTCTACGTGGTTTCGAAAAAATTGGCGGGCCAGATGTATGAATTTTATGAACGGTGTGATGTTTTACCGTCTCAGTATACGTAAAAGGTCGGATGAGTGAAGGAAACTTATCAAGTACGTTTTGGAGGGGATTATTTTCTGGCAGAGCGAAACATAATTTAGTTGACGTGAGAGTGGAGGTTATCCCTAAATGAGTAAGTTTAGTTATTTAGTCTATAAATGTATGGTTCGACATGTCCACAGCTAGCTTGTAATGTGCTAGGAAATCTGCGCCGAGTATGGGAAATTTCACTTCCGCCACAGTGAAAAACAACTGGAACGTTATCTTTAATCCAATGCTTAGAGTCATAGACACCTGGTCGAAGGTTTGGATTTGTGAACCATTCGCCGCACGTAAAAGGTATGAAGATTTCTCCGTTGAAAACCCTGGTATGAGCGGAATTACACTGACTTGGGCGTCTGTGTCGACAAAAAAATAATTCGTCAGAATTACTGTCTCGGACGTAAAAAAGACGGCTCCCGCAAGAGCAGACGCCGTCTTCATGTGCTGTTGCGACTGGCGTTTCCCGCCTGTTGATTAGGTGTAGTTGCTAGCCGAGGTTTAAAATTACATGGCTTGGTACCAATGCCTAGCTGTCAGACCGAATTTACGGTGATACCAACAAATAGTAGTCGTCCTTCCATGTGAGTTAGATCTGGAACGTCGGCGTGACTTGTATGAGTTGTGACCTGGGGTCGAACGTTCTCTACTCAGACGATCCAACTGAATCGACAACTTGTTGAGTTGTTGGAGTTTGCTTATCAAGTTGTCGACCGGGGTGTCGTTTGGTTCAGGGATGCGCATACTATTAAGGGCCTTAGCTTCATTTATTTTATCGGCTATTTCAGCCGTTTTCATGAGGTCTAAGTCCTCTGGAAGAGTTGATAGGATTTGAGCGGTGTGGGTGAGCAACTTGTCCATCCACAGCTTGCGGAGTAGGGAATCAGACATTGTATTCTTTCCTAGCAGATTTTTCATCTTACATAGTAATTGTGTGGGCTTGCTGTCGCCCAATTAAAGGGTGTTGAACAGGTGGTTGATTCAGCGTTCTTCAGACTTTCCTGTTCTATATATAATTGCCTCCTTTAATGTGTCGAAGGGCTTGTCTGTAGGGACGTTGTCCAGCAATTCCGATACGTCAGATGCAATCTCCGGCGGCAGCTTTTCGACAATATAGACAAAGCGTGCCGTTTGGGAGTGGATTATTTTCGCCTGGAAAATGGCATTTAATTGTGTACTGTCGCTTCGTTGAATTGTGGTATATTATTTTCTTAGATGCTGTTGGCACAAAATTGGGTTTTTCTTTGCTTTTTTTTTTATCTTGAATCACGTCGGCGGTAACCAATTGTTATGCGTGTTCTTTAGCGCATATATCATTTGTATTATTAATGATTCAAGAAAACAACGAAACTCCAAATGTGAATCAACAAGTATATATTGAAATAACATAGAACAAAATATACAATAATTTGTATTCACTGTATAGATTAAGGGAAAAAAAGTTGCTTCCCTTTTACTGTATTTTGATTTGTAATTGATTGTTCGAAAGAAAGTTCTCTTGAGAGAGAAATGTTCAGGAATCAATGTTAGAACAAATCTGCTGTTAGAATAGATAACACAAGAATACAATTGATCAGAAAGTGTGTTGTGTTAGAGAAATCAACAGAGTCCTGGTTGATTGAACTTGGCTGAGTCACAGGGAGATATGTATATATGTATTACAAAATTCTGTGCCTGTGTGTGCGTTTGAAATGTTGTGAGTAAAGTCATAGGTTTGTGTTGATAGGCGAAATTTACTGGACTCTACTGACGGCTTGTGAAAAAGTCGCCTCTTTTAAGGCTACAGATAGGCTTCCAGCGAAACCACGGGAAAAGATGATCTTGCACTAAAACGTGTGATTGGTTAAAAATTGACCAATCGCTAAATTTGTACTAACGAAACAAGTAAGGAAGTTCAAAACCGAAAAATTCAAAGCAACGACTGCGAAGGCTAAATTGTCCTATAGAAAGGCAGTATTGATTTATTAGCCAATCGCAGACGAATAAAATGTGGGCGTGGAAAAACATAGCAGTCGCTACACCTCTCCTTCGGGATGGTGCTGGATTCATTGCCCAGCGCCTGAAGCGTACACAAAACGGCAAGTGCCGAGGGGGCTTGGGCAATTTTCCACGGTATTGCCGTTAAACTAGCTACCGCCACTATTTTCGCTGAAAAAAACAGCATAGTACGATGAAAAGAGGCCCCAAATTTAATAAAAAACAAAGTTTTATCGTCAAAATGTTTGTTATTATTAAGAGGACAGACGAAAGTAATATTTTATTATTATTTTATTAAATTTTTTACCTTTTTTTTTTTTTCGTCGACGTAATAAGCTTTTTTGCGCTTTTACCTGGTGAAATCGCATTGATTTAGAAATTCTTGCAAAAAATCAAATAATTGTCGGATTTTAATGAAACTTTCAGGACTTATTCACAAATAAATTAAATTACTTTTAAAATTTTTTTGGTGCAAAAATAATGTCGTTTTCTCACATGTGAGAAAACGACATTATTTTTGCACCAACCTAATAAAACAAGGGACAAGATTTTCTTATTGTAAGTTTTCTGACAACTTTCAACTGTGTGGGTAATAGCGCCCTCATGACTAAAGCCCCTGAAAGAATGTTTCTCCTTATTTTTTTTAATTTCTTAATGCTTACTAGTTGTTTCCATCATAAGCCTTCCATCGTCGAAGCTACATTTAATATTAGTTATGCTTTTTGTCCACGCATAACTTGTATTTACTTGGACACGTGGCTTTTTTGATGACCTCATGTTCACGAAAATGGACATCTCCTTTGGTTGGTTAAGTCACGTTCTCGAATATATTGCCGTCATGTTTATCAGGATAATGCGTTTGTTGAAAACAATAAAACCGGAAACCGGATCGAGTACATGACGAAAGTCCTTTGGTTATCTGATATGGACAAGAAAAAAAAAAAAAAAAAGAGGATGTTCAGGCAAAAGTGAAAAACAAAAACTCCCCTCACCACCAAAAAAAAAAAAAACAAACAAAAACAAACAAAAAACAACAAAAAAAAATAAAAAAAATATACAAATAACGAGATTATTTGAACAGATTCTCACGTTACCTGCTATCTACCCACGGAATGCTTCCAAACATGTCTTATATTTGACTGGTTAATTACCATAACCATCAAGCACTGATCTAACTTGATTTTTAGAGAAATGTCGATTATAATAACAAATAACAAATTCCATATGACAAGGATTTTTATTAATAACATGTCAAAATCATTAATGGGGGAATTGTGTGGCCGCTTTAACGTGCTTTCAGTTTGTGGCAAAATGCTAGACAACAAAATAACAAAGTGACGCTTTCGCGGAAAAGGGTTCTTGACTTCATATAAATAAATGTTTGTTCCGAGAATGAAAGAAGTAAACAACCAAAAAAACAATAAATAAAATGAAAGATGGACAATAAAAACAAGTAAATTTATCAAAATATATATAAAAATAAAAAAAATTCAATAAAACCAAGATATGTCCACTATCGCTAAAAAACGCACCCTGATGAAAATAAAAGCCCCAAACTTGATTAAAATATTTTTGCATTGTCTAGATGTTTATGTCATTATTTAGAGGAAAGACCAAAATATTTTTTGAGTATTTTCTCAATTTTTTTTTAATCCTTTCTAGCATGTCCGAAATTTTAGCTAAAAATCTTGTTTTTTTTTTTAGTCATCAGAATTGACGTAAAACGGTAAAATCCATCATTATTGAGTTGACAGTTTTATAAACAAAAGTAAAGTTTCCCATTTAAAAATCTTGTAAAATTCAATTATACTTTTTTCAACAGTTATTTTAGGAAAATTAGAAAAATTAAAGTATACTTAATGTAATTTGAAAGAAACATTACTTACTTTTTCATCAGAAATTTTTTTAAAAAGACATTTCCAACCGTGGTGCTTGTTTTTTGGCCTGATTGAGGGGTGTTAACTGATGTACGTCAATCTGTCAACAACTTACTTCAGGGGAATTTATCGGACGGTAGGGCAAAAGTGATATAAATCGTACTAGCTTTAAGTGAAACTATATATATATATATATATATATATATATATATATATATATATATATATATTTCCATTTTATTTTTTTACCATACGTTTGAGGGAGAATTCTTGAATAAAAATAACATTTCAATTACGAAAAAATACATTTTATAGTTCAAATTTTATAAGACAAAAATTTTGTAACAATATTGTTATCTACACATAAAATTATATGATCTTTTTTTTTAAATTAGGTTTTATCTCCACTCACTAAACTTAAAGTCAGTTTAGGTTTGCTATAGTAAAAGTTTGTTTTGTTGTTTAACACCTACTGACCCGGGTGATGACAACAACAGTGAACAGATGGCATTTTTTTTTGTCACATATCTTTCATATGATAAAAACAAGTGTTTTAAACAGATACTTTTTTTAGTTATGAAATATTTTTCTGAGAATTTTTCCCAACGACCCCTTTTTTGTTGTTTCTGTCCCTAAATTTGAATTAAAAAAATAATAATTAATATTTGCAGTATGTCTCTCACTGAAAAAGAGTTTGATTATAAAAAACAAAATTAGAAGAAAAGTTTTGACAATGCGACATTAATTAAAATTTGACAAGTACGTCCCTCAATCAGGGGGAATAACTCTAAATGATTTTTCTTAAATAAATGGGCATCCATAGTTTTGTCGGAGATGATTTTAATACATTTTTTGAAATCATAAAAGATTATTTTAAAATATGCTGCGAGTAACAGATTGTAATAAGCTTTCTAATTTATGATCTATAAAAATAGATCTTTTTAATGAGCTAAAAAAATGAGGGGCAATTGTTCTAATTTATTTATGAAATATTTATCAATATTATCATTTCTTTTATTTATTAGGTGCAATATGTCGGTTTTGACGTATTTTTTAACGTCAAAAACCGACATTATTTTTGCACCAACCTAATAGAAATGAAAAAAAAAAAGAAAACAGTTCTCGTAAAAATTTATTTTTCACCCTAAAAATTTTTGACTTCAGACAAAAAAGTCCTTAATATATATTATTAATAAAATCCATTAAAAGCTCTTCTCATAAAATAATGTCTTAGTTTTCTTGCATTTTTGTATTTCAAATTCAGAGCTGAAATTGGGGTTCTTGTGAGTCAAAATTTTAAACGAAATTTATGATTTATATTCCTCAAAGTTTTCTTTATTTAATTAAAAATAAAAATAGGGGCAACTATTCTAGTTTTAAAGTTTTCATAAAATTAATTAATGGGGGTATCAAACGTAAAAAAATATTTTTACCATGACTTTCTAAAAGACAAACATTTCTAAAATAAATTCATTTATTTCGGAATAAGTTCTGAAAGTTTCACTAAATTGCGACAGTTATTTGATTTTTGCAATAATTTTGAAATTAATGTGTTTTTAAGTGAAAAAAAGTTAATGCAAAGCAGCAAAATATTAGCGATTTTTCGCTAATTTTGGACATATTTAATAGAAAATTATTTTATATTTAATTTCTTCTGAGAATACGATATAATATGGACACTAAATGTCTACGAAATTTTTTCCTTTATGAATAAAATATATTATGAATACTGTTATCTTACAATTTTTTTTGCAGAATAATGAATTTTTACAGGAAGTGTTTTCATTTTTTTAAAATTTTAATTAGAATAATTTATAAAGTTTTAAATCTTAAAATTTTGTATTAAGTAAAAACTTTATTTATTAATTATAATTGGAAAATCTTACTACAATTCAGCAACCCCCACTATTTTAAAAATAACTTTAAATTTTTTGTAAATGTGCTGATTTTTGTAAATACGGATGTCCATACACGATATTATCAGAAAATAAGAGCGGTAACTATAGTAAATTTAATATTTCTTGGTAATTTTATAATATTTTCTCAACAAACGTTTTCGTTAGTAAGACTATAAAAACAAAGTACCTAAATTTCAATAAAATATTAGAATGTTTAAAATATTTTACAATTTTTAGTATTATTAAGTAATTAAAAGATTATATTAGGTAATTAAAAGATTATATTAGGTAATTAAAAGATTATATTAAGTAATTAAAAGATTATATTAGGTAATTAAAAGATTATATTAGGTAATTAAAAGATTATATTAAGTAATTAAAAGATTATATTAGGTAATTAAAAGATTATATTAGGTAATTAAAAGATTATATTAAGTAATTAAAAGATTATATTAGGTAATTAAAAGATTATATTAGGTAATTAAAAGATTATATATATAAAAGGCGTTTACATCGTAATTGTCATGTAATTTTATTAGAATTATCTTTCCCTTACATAAATTCAGATTAATTAATTAAACTTTAAATTAGCTTATTTTTCTCAAATAACGTTTAAGAAAAGTATATTTTATTTTTGAAAGATTTTTTAATAAAGCAAATTATGTTGTGTCAACAAATTTGTCCTGTTCTGCCATCCTTTACACGTCTGATCATATAGGTTACTCGCGGCTTTCCTCTGTCACTCTTGTATTCAATATGTTCAATAGTCAAATTCTCCAAGCCCCCTTTTTTCATTATGGCCGAGAAATTTCAGCTGTTTCTTTTTTATTCTAAATGTAAGGGCATTTTTCCAGTTTTCCTAAAAAAATTAATTAAATAATCTAAAAATACATTGGTCTTCCTTTTAATAATAGCATAAAGATTTTGACGCTAAAACTTTGTTTTTGTCTAGTTTGTGACATTTTTTTAATCATACTATGCTCTTTTTTTCAGCAAATTAGTGGAGGTACCTAAATAAAAGTGAAACATTTTAGATTGATAAACGTTTCCTATTTGTTCTTTATGTTATCATTCTGTCGAATTCCGGTCAATATTTAATCTGTATTTGATCCCAATTAATATGTGTGTGTGTGTGTGTGTGTGTATTGATTAGTCGTTTAACATTTTTGGCAGAACTATATATTCATGGAGGTCTCGGAGAGCAAACGTAAAGAAGAGAAATTTGTAATTTTAAAAACGTAAATGAAAAATATTAAAATTTTATCTAAATTGTGCATTGTTGTTTTGTTTGAAATATTTGGACAAGGATAGTTTTTTTTTATATTTGAATGTTTTCTTCCTGCATGATGTACAAAAAAGATTTTAAAACTTGGCATCTTTTTATATGCTTTAAGGTAACTCCACTTTTTCGCTGACAAAACGCATTGTACGATGAAAAGAGGCCCCAAATTTAATAAAAAACAAAAGTTTTAACGTCAAAAATGTTTGCTATTATTAAGAGGACAGACGAACGTACTTTTCTTATTATTTTATTAATTTTTTTAATCCTTTATAGCACGTTCGAAATTTTGGTTCAGCATCTTGTTTTTTGCGTCGGCAACCGACGTAGGCTTTTTGCGCTTTTTTCTCCGGTGAAAAACACATTGATTTAGAAATTCTTGCAAAAAATCAAATAATTGTCGGATTTTAATGAAAATTTCAGGACTTATTCACAAATAAAAGAAATTACTTTAAAAATTTTTTTAGAAAATCTTGGTAAAAATATTTTTTTTACATATTTTACTTCCCACTTACCTAATTTAATGAAATTTAGGGAAATTAAATTTTTATCAGAATATTTTTTTAATTAGTTAAAAGCTAAATTCCTTTGAGAACGTAAATCACTAAAATTTTTTAAACTACTACTTATTTCCCGAAAATCTGTTCCGAATCGTAAAATAAAAAATGCAATAAACCTATAACATTATTTAATTAGAAAAGATTTTAATTGCTTTTATAAATAATATCTATTGAAGACACTATGGTCTTAAAAATTTTTTTCGATGAATAATGAATTTTTACAAGGATTGTTTTCCAAAAACAAAAAACAAAAAAAAAAAAAAAATTTA
This sequence comes from Acanthosepion lycidas, assembly GCA_963932145.1. NCBI lineage: Eukaryota > Metazoa > Mollusca > Cephalopoda > Sepiida > Sepiidae > Acanthosepion > Acanthosepion lycidas. The sequence goes on from OZ010574.1 coordinate 39,594,208, forward strand.
ATTATAATTATTTATTAGGTTGGTGCAAAAATAATGTCGTTTTCTCACATATTTTACTATGTGAGAAAACGACATTATTTTGCACCAACCTAATATAATATATAAATCTTTAAAAATTCTTCATTAGATTCATTCAGTTAGGTGATATTATTATTAAATGAAAACTATATTTACTAATCAAAAATTGAAAAGCTTAATACAAAGTATTTTGCTTCAAAATTTTTAAAATAATTTTTATTTTTTTTATGTATATAAAATATTACTTAACGTGCCCGTTTGAAAGTATAGTCGACCATTCACGACATTATCAGAAAATAAGAGCGATGACTATAGTAAATTTAAGGTCATATAATAATGAATACTTTACACTCAGATTTAGTAAAAAAAAAAGAATGCAAATAAACTGAACTGAAAAAAAAAACTTCTTGAAATTATTAAAACAAAAAAGGTTTACTATCAAAATTATTCATCAATGAAATCAGATAATTTTCTGATGTTTTGTAAATTTTTAAAAACAAAGGGTTATTGCTTCTTTTTTTTTCATGTCGAAAGTGCGCATGATTTTGGAGATAGCTACTAAATGGTTCCTTTTTTAATTTGGGGAAAATTTTCCATTGGAATATATATTCTTTACCTTTTTAAATCTTTTTTTGATACACCTTTAACTTCATACCTAATATTTTAATCGACGTATGCTGGTTTTATGACGTAATTTTATTCTGTTTTTGGTTGTTAAGTCATAAAGAAATATATCAAGCGAAACGATTTCAGTATCGATAAGATTTTGGTATCAGCATCCGATTATAAAATCTAAGGAATCAAAAAAATTCATTCGATTCTCTTTCTAACATAATTGTTTCCATACATCGTCATCTCCTTAACTGAACGAATTCTATCGACGTCAACATGACCAATGTAAGTCTTCATTTTCTTACTGTCGTGAATTAGTTTGCCTTGTATATTTTCTATAACTGTTTACACGGTAATTGTCCTGATCAGCTTTCCTCTTTGGAACCGCCATTACACGAATTTAAGCGCAATACGAAATTGGTAGTGAAGGCTTTTGTTTCAAGAAAAATTGTATCTTATAATCTAATTAACAAGATTTTGTAAAAATATTACTTACTTTTTACTTAAATATAACGAAAAATATATTTTTCCCTACCCGAGTATGTCCACACTTGTCAACACGTTCAAAGATCAAACAAAAATTCTCTTACAACCCTACCTCATACTTTCAAAATCACACAGACACAAAATTAGAAGACAAAATCTACCACAATTAAGAAAATAATAAACTTTATGAAACTTTGAATAAACAATTATCGATTTCTTAGTCTCTTAAAAAGAATATAATAAAGGAAAATAAGGGAAAAAAATTAAATAATACATACGTAATATTTTATTAATTATAATTATTTTCTCACAATTTTATTGCACTCAACGTTGTCTTTTTAATTATTTTTATACATAAATTTATTAAAAGAAAAATAAACTAGAAAAAAATTCATGAATAAGTTGTTGAATTGACTATCAATTTACCTTTACTTTTTGATAATTTAATCAAAGTATGCTGGTTTTATGACGTAATTTTATTGTACTTATGATTGTTAAGTCATAAAGAAATATATCAAGTGAAACGATTTCAGAATCGATAGGATTTTGGTATCAGCTATCTAACACATTTATAGGACTTTTTCACGCTGCTGGCCACGAACCGAATGGTGATTTGGACGACGCGAATGGAGGAAGTCTTGCGAGGCATCCGTCTTTCTCATCAGGATCTAATCCGATTCTTTGAGTACCAGCTCAAGATGAAGATTAGAACTGATAGAAAACGCCTGCATCCGACAGTCTTCAGCGAAAGGTGGGTGACTGAGGCGAGCTTGGTTCGGTTGAACGGGGCTAGCCTTGATTTTCTCTTTTAGGTCAACCTACGTCACATTGGGGTGGTTTCCTTTGTAGCCCCCCCCCGGTTAAGTTAGACAAGCCTTTGTGTACCTAGTTAATGTTGTTTAAGTGTTGTTCCTGGCCTGGTTCCGGCTGCCTCTTTGTTTATGATCCAAGTCGAGATTCTCAACCGCCCCAGTTTGTTTTTGGCCCTCTTTTTATCTCGACTGGGTCAGCCTTTTCTTTCCCATGTCCGTATATATTTTCTCCTTTTCCCACTCCCTTAGTGAGAGAGCTTCTTGGTTTTATCCAATGGGCAGAATACAGCGGCCTCTCTCCTTCTTGAGGGTTGAACGGGCTCTACTAACATCAGTTATGTTTAGTTCACTTTCTGTTCATGTTTAGTTCACTTTCTGTTCATGTTTAGTTTGTTATTGGGGTTCATCTCCCTTCCCTCTCATTTTTCATCTTTAGAATTGTATATATAGTTTATTATCATTAAAATTTTATGGCATGGGGCGCGTTTCGTAGGTATTATGCTGTATGGAGGATTGATTGGTGGCGGACGAGTTTTTATGGTGAATGGGCAAATTGTAATGAGTGAATGGGTCGTGAATCGGTCGTGAATCGGTCGTGAATCGGATTAGCTAGGTATAAGATAGTTAGTCAAGACCAGCCCCAATCGTCCCCTTTTTTCGGCCTTGTGCCATAATTGTATTTTTTTGCAATAAATATCCATTTATAGGACTATCATTCATCCTTGCATCGAATATTACTGCCCCTGGTCTTGTGCTTCTGTTATATATCTAGAGATTCTTGACAACATTTGCTGTGGATTCCGGGATGAAATGAATGACAAACGCAGGAATGAAATATAGCAAATAAATGTATTGACGTAATAATACAATTGGTATTACGGTTAGTAGATCCAGAAATGCGGTTAGTAGCAATAATAATATATATACAGTCTGGGAAATTCAGTATTGAAGTAGGACTTCCTTCTGAGCCTACGTGCTCGCAACTGTGACTCCTACAAAGCGGTTACCTTATTCTCTCATTGTATCACTGTATCAGTGTATCTCTCGTCTATCTCTGTAACTCCTGGGTATTCACCGGCAGCAGTACAAGTACACACTGGGCGAGTCCATTTTTATCAAAAAGGGGTGGGCCCCATAACAACATCCAATGAATAGTCTGCAACGTTATCGGTCTTGACCTGGCATCTCGACTTCAGTCAATATCCCACTGATATAACGTAGCTTATAGATATTTTCAAGATAATTGTTCTTCTTACTTCTCTTCGTTGATATTTCGATTTCACAAATTTAAGAGCAGTTCTAGATTGGCAGCTAGGTCTTATACCTACGTAAGTTCTATGTTGATATTTTTCCGGTTTCCTGCTAGGCTGTCATCTATCATCTTCAGAAATTGAAATGCTATATCAATCGTCATATTCTGTCTCCTTGAATATCGTTCTTTTATTGTTCTTTCTATTTCTTTCACTCACCGTACCCTCTTAAATCTTAGTAGCTTTTATCGCTGTGCTTGGTGTGAAAGGATTTTTTTTTTTAATTTTCTTTTTTAATAAATTCAAATAGTTATCTCCCTTGAGCTTGAGATCGAACGGTCTCAGTTCAATCTCTACTATTTTTGCTTTCAAATGTGTCAAGAAACAATAAACAACAAGAGAAATTAAAAATTCGATAAATCAATGCAATAATAAAAATACATTTTTCTTTTATCAGTGACAAAAGTGATAAATATTGTTGATATTTTATATTGAAATTATTGTTGCATTTTAAAATTGTTTACAACTGTTTCGTTTTTGAGTTACGTAGAAGTTTAATTTTGGTTCAACGTCCTTTCCTAGTTGGTTTGAAATAGTAATTAAAATTTTGTGGAAAGAATGTGTGTTGAATGAATCGTTGGATGAAAATTTTTTCAAGTTGAGAATATTTATAAGTGCATGTTAAAATTAAACAGTTTCCTGAGAGCTGAATTTTAAATTAGCTTCTAATTCACAGTTCATTAAGAATTTGTCTCTCTTTGATCGTAATTCTTTGTTTGGAAGATGATGTTGAAATGTTGATGTGAACTTTAAATATTGTAATCTCGTTCCGTTATCAAGTGTTGATATTGATAAAGTTTCAATGAACTCACTGGCGAGAATGAATAATGATCGTTGTGCGGGTTAGTGAGTAAGTGTTTTTTTCTGTAAGTTGGACATATGTTCAGAAGTAAGTTAAAACCTGAGAATTGTGTGACGTGAATTTAGTAGGCGAATAATTGCTGGTTAGTTTCTCACTAGCGCGAATATGCTAGTGTATCATATTTATTTACCTTTAATCGCGTGATAGGATCGAGAACACGTTTTCATTTCTTTTTTTGGTTTGAACAGGTCGTGCACAGGCGGAAACATGACATTATTGAACCAATCACAATATGTCAGTTGCTGAAAACTTGGTTTGGAGCCTGTCTGTCGTGTTTAGCTGTGCAAGATTTTAGAAGAAAACAAAATACAATTTTCATATTTATTGTCCAATCAGGACGTTGTTTAATGACAGCATTATGGAAACTGAAATATAGAAGTTAGATTCTACAAGCTGTAATTTCCCAGTTTCATTCATATTTTAGTGATTTTTTTCGGATTCAAGCATGTAGAGTATCCACTAGGGAACATGATCATCTTGCAACATATTGAAATGATAAATTCAATTTATTTGCTGATCTGTGAACATGTTCATTATGCTTTCAAAGAAATTACTTTTTGCACAGCAATATTATTTAACAAACATATCTATTCTCACCAAAACTACTTCATCTCTCAGTAACCTTTGTAATTTATATATCTGTCAATCCCAATAAGATCTTAGTTAAAGTAAATATAAAAAAGAAACTTTGTCTTTGTGACAAGAAATAAAAATTATTTTTCAGGAATGAAAAATGCTTCATGATTTTTAAATTAACATATCCGGATGATAAAACTCGGTACTAATAAACACGAATAAATTCGAGTCGATTACTCCAAGTGTGGACTGAAAAAGTCTATATTTTTATGTATAAATTTAGGTGTTACTTTCGTAGTTTATCTGCGTCTATAACAAACTGACACGGCGAATAAAACTATACATTGGGAAAAGGGTATATTCTACGATATTTCATGGAAAAATCTTATTTATTAATCGAAAAAATGTTTATTAAAATAAAATGATACCGACATGACTCTTAATTTCTATTTGTCTATAATCTTACTTCAATTATATATTTTTTTTTATCAGGTAATTCTTTTCTCTGTCGCTTTCTTGTGCGGAATAATATTTGTATCAGGAGCACCAGTGTCTACCGAATGTAAAAAACCGTCTGATCTAAAAATCCGATATGAAAAACTGATCGCAGAAACAATCGGAAACAAATTCTTACTGCCTGCTGAATATACTTCAATCGCCACCAACCAGACTTTATTGCGAGGGGAAACAACATGTCCCAAGACATTACCGACCAGCGGTGAGACCCAGGATCGATCCACTTGCCCTTGGTATACAAAGATCATCACAGATTCTACACTGTTTCCGCCAGTTCGATCAGAGGCCGTGTGTCGTTGTCCAGACTGTATTGGATCTGACGGAATGCACTACTGTGAACGTGTTTTCAGTGAAATGTTGTTCCTTCAAAATACGTTTGTTTGCGTGGATGGACTGCTTGTCTATGATCCAATAATAAAATATATAGCAACAGGGTGTGCGTGTACTCATAAGTACATAAAATCTCACTCACTTACTGATTATGATACCCACAACAAACATACCTAAATTTTTTGTTCGACGACAATTGCAGACTGCAATGAAATAAAGTTTCAGTTCAATATCAATTCTCTATTTCATGTCTTTTTTTTTTGGGGGGGGGGGTGTCGAGAACATATTATTCCAGATATGTTAATGCACATCTTACCTGTTTTTTTTTTGTTTGTTCATGCGTCTCTTGATCAATTGCACATTTATTTCTATTCAAGATGCGACATTCTGTTTGCTGCTATACAGTCTTCTTCGTATATCGTCTTTATCTAAACATATGTTCCATTCTCATATCTTTAAATCTATATTGAGAAAAAAAACGTTCTATATAAGAGGTCATATCAAAACGTATCGGGACTAGTGCCATTAAAAGAAAACTACAACACATATTAATTCGGCATTTAATCTCCTTCAAAGTAGACGCCTTCTGATTCAACGCACTGTAACCAGTGTCATTTCAATCGACGGAACTCCTTTTCTGGGATAGTGAGAAACTGCCTCATCGCATTTTCTATTTCCTCGACGTCTTGAAATTTTATTCCTTTCTATTGGGTTTTGATTTTTGAGAAGGTAAAAGTCTTAAGGGGCGAGATTGTGGTTTTCGAACTTGGGGAATATTGTACTCGGCCAAAAACAGCTGCACACGCCATAGTCACTATGCAAACTACCGCACTCTACACACTTTCCTCCCAAGCACTGCTATAAACAATGGGAATGCGCGAAAACGTTATATTTGTGTATGCGCAACAGCGTTCAAATTCAATTTGTGCCAAGCGGCTGTATACTTTTGCTCTGTTACCATAGTAACAGTTCCGACACTTTTTGATGAGACCTCCTATATAGGAAATAATGATCTACCTAAGAACATTCTCATTTCGTTAGTAAATATATATATACAAATAATACTACGGTGTCTGGGTGCACCTCCAAATACCTAGATGACCGTTTGGCAGTTAATATATCTTCTGATCTAACCCTCAAGGTTTAATGGGGGAATGACTATCTTGTATCATTCATTATCTCCAAAACCAAGCTAGTAACCTTAAATCCTCACTGAACAAAACCCCTAAATTTGACTCCAGTCCTGATGAGCGGTCATACTCTAAATGCGTTTACTTGCCCCAAAGGTCTCTTGGGTGTAAAGCTCGATAATGCAGACTTCAAAGCGAACGCGCACATTCGTACCATCGCTAAAGATGCTGGGGTAACAACAGCTGTAAGGGTTTACATTGGGTTCAGAAAGTTTATTTAAATGTAAAATTATATTTTATGGCCAAAGGGATAGTGGGGAAAGGCTGGTCTCAATGTCTATCCTACACTTAGATCATCTGATTTACGACCCATTCACTCTAACAACTGACTCAATCAACACAAGAACTCGCCCTTCCACACTGAATCCAACACCTACCAAAATACGGCATTTTGACAAGGAACCTACTAAACACCCCATGATATATAAAATTTTCAAAATGTACAATTCTGTTTTTATTATTTTTTCTCAATTTTATTTTACAAAAATGGATACAAATATATCAGGAGATGATGGGGAGGTGATGAACTCAATAAAAAAATAAGAATAACAAAATATTCAGACAAAAACAAAACTGTGTGAATAAAACCCATCTACTCCACATAAAAATCAGAACGGCCGCTGTATTCTGTCAATAAGCAGAATCAAGACGCTCGCTCGCTAGAAAAGAAGAAGAGACCAAATGAATTACGGAGTTGGTAAATATCAAAGGCTAATCTGGATGAGATAAAAAGAAGATAATAAACAACTGGGAGATTGGGAATCTTGACAAGGACCATAACAAAAATGAACGCTTGGAACATGCGGGGACTGACAATCGTTCACATTAACTAGGTGAACAAAATAAGAGTCTACGTTAACCAGGGATGGGTTCCATCAAGAATTTGCCCCATTGTGTGTATAGGTAACAAAAAAGGAAATCAAAGCTCGCCTGATTTATGTGAACCAAGCTCGCAACTTAAGCCGCCTTTTGTTGAAATCTGCCGAAAGCAAATGTTTTCTATCAGTTCTGATTTTTATCCTTGTTATGACACAGTTGCCCTAACGAAAATCTTTAAGCAAAGTTATCCCCACCCCGTAGACCGGACGAATGAAAAAAGGGTTTTTTGTTACTTACCCTGTTTTAAGGTACAGGTCATTCTGGGTAGGGAGTTCAGCCATAACACCAGGGTGAGCTGGACAGATCTCCGAGGTCGACATCTTATCATTACGCATCCAGAGGCTCCACTCACTATCCAAACTGCATTTCGTTTAATAGAGTTTGTTAACAGTTTATCCTTTCGGTTCCATCTTCTTATATTTCTGCACACAATCACATTTCACCCCTTGAAAAATGACAATCCTCAACTGATGCCCAATGAATCGAATAAGATCCTGATGAGATTAACGTACGTCTCGTAAGATTCCATCCATTCGCATCACCTACACTACAATTCTTGCAACGGCTAACAGCGTAAGAAACACCATTCGTTTGCACCTTAGACAAGGGGGCAACACATTGTCGCACACGTATGCAAGATCGATGGACACGAGATGTTCGGGATCGATACGAGCCACCAACTCGTCGACATGATCCCAGAACGTGCGCAACTGTTTACAATGAAAGAAGGTGTGCAAACCGATTCTTCTAAACCACTATTACACTGGTAACAAAGCCAGGTTATTGAGAGATAACGTGTTCCAAATCAGTCTCCAGGTAAGCGAAAACTTAGTGTTCCTGAGGTAATTTGCCGCTGGCGCCCAAGAACAGAAACAGTGCAACTCGATTGCCGACAAGCTAAACCACCCACAGAGTGTGTCCGACGCGACCCCCTCCTCTAGTTTCCGATACAATGTCCTTCTAGGTTGTGAAAGGTCAATGGACTGAGGAGTAGCATGTCAGGCCTTTCACCACTCAGTGAAGAATTCAGAGTGATTCCAGGGTTTACGAATACGCTGAATTCCGGAATGGAAAAGAGGCTAGTGAAGGTGTCCCTAACACTCCTCGCCCACAATAAATCTTCAGTCAACGCGCGGCGTAGGAAAACCAATCTCGAGGCGTGTCGGTAACTCTTCAAGTGTGGCATTACCATTCCCCAACACAGGATACGGACGCTGGACACGGACTGCTCTGCGGACCTGTGGCTTGCCTGCACTCACCCACAATAGGGGGAAGAGCAAGGGGTCGAACGCATTCCAACGGCCCTTGCAGAGAGGGAGCATCAGCATTAGGTAAAGGATGAGGGGAAAGATATACACGGAGCCCTGCTCTTTAAGCACAACCGACGCTCGTAACTTTGCCAGTACATCCGACCAATTTTTCTCCAGCTGGTGATCCGGTTCAAACCACACTCCAGGATGCGAACTGCATGTCCCCGGAAGAGCAACTCCATTCTACGTACCTAATCGCAAGTCGGAAGACATGTCGCAGTTAATCTTGGCCTCCGTGACATCTTCGTACTGTCCAAGGACCTTCTGCACCACCTCATGAAAGAAAAAATATTATATTAGGTTGGTGCAAAAATAATGACGGTTTTTGACGTTAAAAAAATACGTCAAAAACCGTCATTATTTTTGCACCAACATAATATTATACTATATTTATAATATTTAGGAGAGGAGAGATGATGGATGTAAGAGTATAAAATAATATTAACATCATCTAGGAAAAGCGAAACGTTCTTAGATTTTTCTCGATGCGTTAATATTTCAATAATATAAATTCAACAAGTGTTCACAAATCTTAAAATTAAAAAAAAAGAGAGACATACACATTGTTCCATATGTCATATACAGTAACAATAAAAAAAATTAAATTTTACTCACATTAGGTAGTCTGTTAAAAAGACCTTTTTTTTTAAACAGGCATAAATGTTCTTAGAACATATTTTTCACATTTACAAGTTGGTAATTATACTTTTTTTTCCTTCTTCACATTTGATTTTTTATAAAGTTATTTCTTCTTGGTTCTCTTCTTAATTTTACAACGTTGATTCTTAATTCTCTTCTTTCTTCTTGTTTTCTTCTTCTTTATATCATTGCTTCTTCTTAATTCTCTTTTTTCTTCTCGTCTTATTAATTTAATAACTTCTTTTTTATACTGCAAGGGAACAGTTAATTAAACAAATTATTACCTAGGCTTGTAATATTCAATTTAAATTAATCTGAAATTACTGAGTTACTATCTTTTAAAAAGATTAACTAAAGAATAAAATTATTTATATCGAATGATTTTAGTATTTTGTAATGTCAACTTTCTGTGCTAACAATTTAATTTTACAACTTTTCCCATCTCAGGAACAATTTTTTTACTTCCAATAGTCATGTCCTTTAGACTAATTTGGAAATGAATAACTTTACTTATAAGACGTAAATGGAACTATTTGATGTCTTTTAGAAATATATTTCATTTCTGTCAACAAATCTTAATAATTAATATCTTAATACAAATAACTTTTCTCAAGTTATATTACATTAAGTTTCGGAAATTTTCCAAAACCTTTAAAACATAACAAAAGTCATCCGATACAAACAATCTTACTCCCTTCCATCCTTAAATAAAAATAGATAGACCATTACTTTAAATTATACAGGGTGTCCATAAAGTTCGTGTGCACTTTAAAAAATTCTAACTTTATTTGTATTTGCAATAGAAATAATTTGTAAAAAGGATTAGAAAGAAGTAAATCTATATTTTTTAAGGTTTTATTGAAATTTTAGCTAAGTTTCCACATGTCCTCCATCATTAGCCATACAAAGGATAATACGCTGAAAAAAAGAAAAATATTTTTTTTACTTATCTAAAAATTGTAGCAAATTTCCTGGTAAAGAATTATTCAATAACTATACTTAAAACTAGGTACATTAAACTTTATAACACTTTTTACAGATTATTTCTATCGCAAATACAAATAAAGTTATAATTTTTTTTAAGTGGACAGGAACTTCACGGACACCCTGTAGAGATTTTTTTTCTTTTTATCTAATATATAAAATACGATTTGAATAATTCGATACAACGAGTCGAAGATTCTTTACTAAATACCTATTTAACATGGTAAACCGGAAGAATTACCACGGAGACAGAAATCTTTCTTAAACGGGAATAATCTGCTGGCTGAAGAATTAATCTAACTTATACTAAGACTAAATAAATATTTTACGTAGTAAACTTGGAAGATTTACCATGGAGCCAGAAATCTTATATCTCTCTTGAACGCTTCCCCAAGATTTTTCTAAAAACAAAAAAACAAACAAACAAAAAACAAACAAACAAACAAAAAACAAACAAACAAAAAACAAACAAACAAAAAAGAAAACGGACGTTAAAACAACGCAGGTTGCAAATTTAAAGAAGCGTCTAATATTTAAAAAATAAAGAGATTTACAATTTTTCTTTTTCTTTAGTAATGTTTTTGAAAAAATGGCTATTAATGTAAATTGATTTTCAATTTATTTTTTTAAAAATAGAATTTTCAAACTCAATATCACTGCTGCGGAACACTAAAATGGATATGTGATCGGCGTATGCGGAAACCTTGGCTCGAGCTCCACCAGGGAAACCGATCCTGTCTCTCAGCCGGCACAGGAGAGGCTCCAACGTCAAAACGTAAAGTAGAAGCGACATTGGACAACCCTGACTAAACGACCGTGACATTGCAAAAGCGCTCGACCGCTTCCTGTTCACTTGTACCATCTTATTGGGGGAGCGATACAGCAGGCTGATCCATTCGCAGAAGTCGGGTTTGAATCCGGCGGCCCGCAAGACAGGCACCAGGTACTGATTGTCAATCTTGTCGGATGCCGTGGACTGATTCAAATTGATCAGCGTTGCTTCATTGTCATCTTCTACTCCATCTAGGACCGTGCGGATCAAATCTAGGAGTAAATTGTTTAAATAAGGATTTATATTTTAGATTAAACTAATATAGTAGATAGTTCACTTATAACAGAGTGGTAACCCTGGTTCAACGTTTTAATGCATGAGAATGATTAATGGCAATTTGAGTCAAGGAATGATTAAGATTAAGCTGTGGGAAAAACTCAGGGAGACCAATTAAGCGTCGAAGAGAGAATAAAGAAAGAAAGAACGGATTAAAAATAATAAGAAGAAGCCATGAAATGAGTTTGGTAAAAGCTCCAGGAAGAAATGAACCTGAAGTTAAACAAACAGAATTCATTAAGATTTAGTAAGACTAGGTCTTCCCCAACCTACGCAGTTGCCCGTGGGGTAATATAACAGTAAAATTTACTGCAATTGATGTCCAGTCCTTTCTTCTCGATTTAATTCACTGCTATCTGTAGAGGTTCTTGTAGTTTTCTTTCCGTATCTGCTACGAACATTGTGTCATCCGCATATTTTATATTGTTAAGATTGTGTCCACCTATAATGAATCATGGGAGGACTTCTAATTCTTAGAATCGCCTCACTGTATAGGTTGAATAAGTCCGGTGAAAAGACATAGCCTTGTCTTACACCCCTTTCTATTTTTGTAAATCTACTGAACTCATTGTCTATCCGTATTCGGGCGGTTTGCTGCCAGTATAGTTTCTGGATTATTTCAATATCTTTCACAAATATGTCAAGGTTACAAAACAATAGCTCTTTGTGATGTACTTTATAAAAAGCTTTTGCATAATCTATAAAACACAGGTACACACCTTTCTATATTTGTATTGCTCTTTCTGCATAAATATCGCGTTCCTTGTTCCAGTGTCTTTAATGAATCCGCACTGTTCTTGTTTTATTTCCAATTTGATTCTGCTGCGCAACCTATTAATCAGATTTCGGATAATAAGTTTTGTTATATGGCTCTCTAGACTGATTGTCCGATGGTGTTCACATTCGTTTGGACTCGGCTTCTTAGGCAGTGCTGTAAAAATAGATCTACTTATGTCTTTTAGTATATCACCACTTTTGTAAATTTCCTTTATTATGTCTGTAATCTTGTCAATGTCGGAATTATCTCAGACTGCCAACATCTCTATTACAATTCCCTTTAGTCCTACTGCTACTAATCCCAGACATAAGCTCAATAGTCAATATTGACAGTGACAAGATATAGCTCTCCCAAACTATTACGAATTACTGTTAGAATAATTTTCCTGATGGAAGCTCGTTAACCAGGCCACGTGGAATGATTAATAATCCTTTCCGACCTCAGTTTGTTTTCATTAAACCTTCTGTTCAATATCAAATGAGTTTGTATATCATATAAGTAACATCAGGTGAGGAACGGTTTCGTAGAACTTGACAATATTAGAAACGCACTTTTTAAATCACTGTCCTTATAAAATTACCTAAAATAATTTACTAATGATTTGTAAACAAAAATATTAGAGTGTTTGTGCTGCAAAGTGTCTATATATTGCATAAGGAATGTATATGTTAACATTTCTATCTTCTTCATATCAAATAATTCCAAATATAAAAATTCCTTAATGTGAACAAATCTCTTCTTCGGTGACAGTAAAGTGTTCTGATCTATTTCGAAATATGTTACTTTTTCGTTCATTTGCTGACCCTGGCTCTTTTCTGTTTGAGGACGGTCCCACAAAAATGTTCAACATCTACCATCGTTTCTTGGATAATATTTTCATAATGTTCAAGATATTAAATAAAATCCCTTATTTTATCTTAAGCATGTTTCAATTCAAAGTGCTTACAGTGTATAATATCAAATAGTTTCTTATTTTGTAACGGTAATGTATAAAAACAGTTCATGAAAATCATGAAAGTGGAACCATTCACTCTTGCCAACAGATTATCAGTTTTACCGAATCTTTTACCCATCTTTCATTATTTTCTAAAATGTTTTTAAATGCGCTTTTCAAGTTTTCATGCAACTCTTTTATAGATGACACAGTTCTGGATCTATAGTACAATGATAGAATACTGGTAGTAAAATCTTCAGTCACTTTTCTGCTTTGTACGAGTTTTATAAAAGTTTCGCATTTATGCAACTTTGTAAAGCTATATTAATTCAAAAAAATATTTTAAGTCGCCGTATTTAAATACTTTCGTTTACATTTTTTTTGTTCGTATTCTACTTTATTCACCTGCTATTGCAACTGCTTCATTATATGGTAATTTTCTAAGCCTAGCTTAGATTTGGCACAAGGCCGACAGTATGGAGTACCCAGTGAGGATTGAACTCACTGTTTAATCGTAGTTGATCTAGTAAGACAAGCTTACTAACCATTACACCGAGCTGAAGCGTCATGCTGCTGCTGCATTGTATGTTCAGCTAACCAATTTCGTTTTACCATCACCAAAAGAGGATGTTCAGGCAAAAGTGACCCCTCTCATCCCAAAAACAAAAAAACATACAAATAACGAAATCATCTGAACAGATTCTCACGTTACCTGTTATCTGCCTTCGGAAATGTTCCGAACTAACAAACATGTTTTATATTTGACTGGTAATTACCATAAGCATTAAACTTGATTTTTAGAGAAATGTCGATTATAATAACAAATAACAAATTCCATATGACAAGGATTTTTATTAATAACATGTCAAAATCATTAATGGGGGAATTCTGTGGCCGCTTTAACGTGCTTTCAGTTTGTGGCAAAATGCTAGACAACAAAATAACAAAGTGACGCTTTCGCGGAAAAGGGTTCTTGACTTCATATAAATAAATGTTTGTTCCGAGAATGAAAGAAGTAAACAACCAAAAAAACAATAAATAAAATGAAAGATGGACAATAAAAACAAGTAAATTTATTAAAATATATATATAAAAAAAAAAAAATGTAATAAAATTAAGACATTATTTAATTAGAAAATTATTTCATATTTAATTGCTTCCGAGAATAAGATGGGCACTATTGTCTACGATTTTTTTTTTGTTTTTAAGAATAAAATATATTATGAATATTGTTGCCATACAATTTTTTTTTGCTGAATAATGAATTTTTACAAGAAGTGTTTTCATTTTTTTTAAATTTTAATTAGAATAATTTATAAAGTTTTAAATCTTAAAATTTTGTATTTAATTTGTAGGTTAGGTGATATTGTTATTAAGTAAAAACTATATTTATTAATTATAATTGGAAGACCTTACTACAATTCAGCAACCCCCACTATTTTAAAAATAACTTTGAATTTTTTTGTAAACGTGCTGATTTTTGTAAATACGGATGTCCATACACGATATTATCAGAAAATAAGAGCGGTAACTATAGTAAATTTAATATTTGTTGGTAATTTTATAATATTTCCTCAACAAGCCTTTTTGTTAGTAAGACTATAAAAACAAAGTACCTAAATTTCAATAAAATATTAGAATGTTTAAAATATTTTACAATTTTTAGTATTATTAGGTAATTAAAAGATTATATTAGGTAATTAAAATATTATATTAGGTAATTAAAAGATTATATTAAGTAATTAAAAGATTATATTAGGTAATTAAAAGAATATATTAGGTAATTAAAAGATTATATTAGGTAATTAAAAGATTATATTAAGTAATTAAAAGATTATATTAGGTAATTAAAAGATTATATTAGGTAATTAAAAGATTATATTAGGTAATTAAAAGATTATATTAGGTAATTAAAAGATTATATATATAAAAGGCGTTTACATCGTAATTGTCATGTAATTTTATTAGAATTATCTTTCCCTTACATAAATTCAGATTAATTAATTAAACTTTAAATTAGCTTATTTTTCTCAAATAACGTTTAAGAAAAGTATATTTTATTTTTGAAAGATTTTTTAATAAAGCAAATTATGTTCTGTCAACAAATTTGTCCTGTTCTGCCATCCTTTACACGTCTGGTCATATAGGTTACTCGCGGCTTTCCTCTGTCACTCTTGTATTCAATATGTTCAATAGTCAAATTCTCCAAGCCCCCTTTCCTCATTATGTCCGAGAAATTTCAGCTGACTCTTTTTGATTCTAAATGCAAGAGTATTTTCCCAGTTTCCCTAAAAGTTCCTCGCTCGTTCTGTTCACGTTATTCTCAGCATTACTGTATAGAACTGTTTAGAAATTATCCAGCATTCACTGGCATATAAGAGGATTGATATTATATAGCAGCTTAGCACTCTTTTTTGCTTCTAAGGAAATTTACATATTTCTGTTATTTTGTTTAGCTTTTGGTAGGCATCTTTCGCTATTCCAATTTATTCTTATTTTCTGATAATGTCGTGTATGGGTGCCCGTATCTAAAAAAATCGGCACATTTATACACATACAAAAAAAAAATCAAAATTCTTATAAAAATATTGGTGTTTGATTAATTGCACTGACCTTTTCAATTAATGATTAACAAATATAGTTTTTACTTAATAACAATCTCATTTAAAAGGGTGAAATTAATACAAAACTTAAAAATAAGACTTATATTATTCTAATTAAATTGTAATGTATCGAAATTTTTTTTTCTTAAGGCAATATTGTCCTTAATACATCTTATTCATAAAAGTAGTTAAAAGCTTTTCTAATTAAAGAATCCCTTAGTTTCATTGCATTTTTTATTTTACAATTCAGAGAAGATTATCGGTAAATGGTGTTTCTGTTTTACACACACGCACAATGAAATTATGCTTTTAACTAATACAAATATTAAGGGAGTGAAATCTCGAAATTTCATTAAGTTAAGTGTAACAGATGTAAAAAATATTTTTACCAAGATTTTCTAAAACAACAACAACAACAAAAACAAAAACTGAAATAATTTCATTCATTTCAGAATAAGGCCTGAAAGTGTAATTAAAATTCGACAATTATTTTTGTAAGAATTACTAAATCAGTGTGTATTTTACTGCACAAAAGACGCTAAAATTTCCTGTACCAATCTTTGGTATACACGGCTGACACAAGAAAAGTAAGATTTTTAACCGAAATATCGAACGTACTAGAAAGGATTAAAAAAATTAATTAAATAATCCAAAAATACTTTGGTCTTTCCTTTTAATAATAGCATAAAGATTTTATTTTTGACGCTAAAACTTTGTTTTTGTCTATTTTGTGACATTCTTTCATCATAGTATGCTCTTTTTTCAGCAAATTAGTGAAGGTACCTAAATAAAAGTGAAACATTTTAGATTGATAAACGTTTCTTGTTTGTTCTTTATCTTATCATTCTGTCGAATTCCGCTCAATATTTAATCTGTATTTGATCCCAATTCATATATATATATATATATATATATATATATATATATATATATATATATATATATATATATATATATATATATATATATATGTGTGTGTGTGTATTGATTAGTCGTTTAACATTTTTGGCAGAAATATATATTCATGGAGGCCTCAGAAAGCAAAGGCAAAGAAGAAGAGAAATTTGTAATTTTAAAAACATAAATGAAAAATATTAAAATTTTATCTAAATTGTGCATTGTTGTTTTGTTTGAAATATTTGGACAAGTGTAGTTTTTTTAATACTTGAACGTTTTCTTTCTGCATTATGTACAAAAACAGATTTTAAAACATGGCATCTTTTTACAATGCTTTTACTATTAAAATTACTATGAGTGTTTTGTTTTTGTTTTAATATCTGTTATACCAAAAAGAAACATGATTATTTCCACTATTTTTAAAAACAAACAAATTATGGTAAATGATTTAAATCATGTACAGTATGTAATTGTTTGGCTCTAGGTTGATGACTTTTCATATCTTTGTTTTCGCAGTTTCGTAGTAACCTATAATGATCGTATTTCTCCATATTTGTGTGTTTGTTACTGTAACACAGTAAAATCAGAACACCTTAGTGCAAATTTTGTGAGAACAATACTGTTCAAATGCTCTAACTTGGAGAAAAAATAGCTGTCTGAGGTCTTATCGGACTACCGTGCCTCAAATAATTTTTAATTAAGTGTAAAATGAAAAAAATGTTTGTTTCAGGCAGATAGTGTCAGGTCTATTAACAGCTACAGTGTAACCCGGATATAAGAGACCCGGATATAAGAGAAACCCCCGGATATAAGAGAGATTTTCTCTGGTCCCAAATTAGAGCCATATTTACCTAAACAAAATAGACCAAACCCGGATATAAGAGAAACCCGGATATAAGAGACTTCTTCTCCGGTCCCGACAGCTCTCTTATATCCGGGTTACACTGTAATTAAATTCGTCCCCTTCTGTTTTCTTAATAAAAAAATAAGCGAAAAAAGCAGGAAAGAAAACTTAACCTGTTATTATTATTTGTAGTAATAATTAGCACCTATATTACTATACCAAACTTGTGCATGTTTGTGTAGATTACAGTCAAAAGTAAAGTCCTAGGGAAACACATTTCTTATGCATTGCAAGATATCAAGTAATAACATCAGACATGTGAAATTATCATCGATTGTAATCTAAAACATGTGGCGCCGTAATCCTACGGTGTATCTCATATCTATACCATGAGAATATTTCAACTCTTAAATTATTATTTACACAAGAGATTCATCTATAGTCTCCAAGCAAATGGCATAGAAGTACAGAGGCACTCTCAATACCATACTTGTAGCCTTGTGCCAGACTAAGCAAAGTTTATTCAATAAATAGATGAACTTTCAATAATCCTATTATGCATTAAATATGTCGCATGGATTTATTTAAAATTCCTGGAAATTCAAATAACGTCAAATGACGTTAATAGTTCACATGATGTCCAGTAATGACGTTGGTGATTTTCCAAATTCGTGAAGTTTTCATTTGAGTTTTTGCTAATATTAAAAATTAATATATTAAATGATAAAGATACTAGTGTCAGATGAAGTGTAAAATCTAAAAACTTAGTTAATATACTAAGTAAGTGTTAGATTTAAAGTAACTCCAAAGATGAGCATACACGATGAAAAAATGTCCAAAACTTGATAGAAACAAAGTTTTATCGACAAAATCTTTATGTTCTTATTAAGAGGAAAGACTAAATGATTTTTGGATTATTAAATTGTATTTATTAATCCTTTTTAAAACCTTCAAAATTTTGTTTAAAAAGTTTGTTTTTCTTTTAATGGGTGACCATAAATTAATATACTAAATTTAAGCGTCTTTTTCTGATAAAAAACACATTGATTTGGAAATTCCTTCAAAGATCAGATAATTGCCAGATTTTAATGAAACTTTCAGGACTTATTGATCTTTGTAGATTTTAACAGAGGTATTTATTTTGCTATGCTTGGTTAATTTACCACAAATTATATAAAAAAATGATTTGTTAAGGTTTCAGCAGTGTATGTTTTATTTTCATTACGGTATAAAACGTTTGAGAAATTCCATATTGAAAAACTAAATAACTTCTTTACTTAAAAGTTAATGTTAAAGACTGCAACTTTGATTCTTAAAATGTGGATATTTGTTGGATGAATTAGCAAGCCAAGCATTCGATCATTTACCAAACCTAGAAACTAGTATCTACAAATATAGTTAAATGTCATTTTTTATGTAGCAGACTTTGTTTCTAGAAAAAGATTGAAATAAATAGGTTGTGGTGATTTAAAGATTCCACTGAATACCAGAAATTCTTTAACAAACATTTCATTAATAATGTTAATTTCCGAAATGCGTCATTTTAATATGAAAAGAAAGCTAATTATTATAAAGGGTGTTCCAATAAATTGGACCGATTTTAAATGTGAATTATGTTTAAGCGTCTAATAATTTTTTTTTCTTTTTCTTTCAGATTTGGCGGACATTTGGGCGATATTATTTTCACACATAATTGTCATGACTTAAATAACATGATCCAATAGAGAAATAAATAAATTTTCACCAATAACAGTGATTTATTTGATACTGACTTTGATCCGCCTTAATGAAACACCCTTATATATAATCCGTCTTAATGAAACACTATATATCATTAAGAAAAAGTTTCTCAATTGTAGTTTAGTAGTAACTATTTCCAGTCAAACACACGAGGCATATGGTTGTTCGGCCTTTACTTGGAATAACCTTGCTTACGAGACTAGAATGTAATCGACTGAACAACCAAATATGATTTGACAAACTTTTATAACAGATACAAATACTTTTATTTTCGTTGTCTTGAGTCAGCTTTCTTGCAAAGCCACATCCATGGAGTAACTTGTATGTAAATGGAGCCATTATGAATTTGATTTATTAAAATGTTACTTTTCTGATGAGCAACAATGTTTAGTTTCAGTTCTCATTTTTGTCGGCTTTAAAGTATTAACGTTCTCCGGTACACAAGCGCAGCCAGTCTTTACAAGAATTATTTCAGGCTGAAACATTTCGATTCCATCTTCGTCGGAAATTGTACGATTGAGAATAAGTGTTTCTATAAAGAGAGGTTGGCAGGCAGCGTTGCCATTGTACATTTGGCATTTCTGGCATCGACATATAGCTTCAGTTCTCTTTTCCGGGTATATATTTGCATTGTGAATTATACGGTATCCCCACAGGCAGCTAAACTTGTCTTCGAGATGAATATCGCTTTCTTGACTAGAATCTAAACACTCAGGCAGTCTCTGGTTGAATGATTGTTGCAGCAAGATCGGTCTTGAGAGTAAAATATTTCTGCTGTGGACTTCTTCCAACAGAGTTTTATAAAGAATGTGCACAGTTGTAGGAATGTTGAAAGAATACTTTTCTGAAAACGTAAACACTGCTGACAAGAACTGGAAAGCAGCTACAAAGACCAATACCTGGTAAAAGAAAAAAAAATACTCGTTAATTATATATATATATATATATATATATATATATATATATGTATTTATTATAATTTTATCATATAGACAAAACCATTTTACTCACTAAAAAGATGCAACTTGGTTTCAGTGTATTTCGACTGCACTTCGACGGGTGAGAATCGAGTAAAATGGTTTTGTCTATATGACAAAATTATAATAAAGGAATAATTATCGCTGTACTATCGGTATCGATCCCTCTTTTCGATTAATGCTGTGAACGTTGGAATTTATATATTACTTTCGCTCTCATCGCATCGGATACACACACACACACACACACACACACATATATATATATATATATATATATATATATATATATATATATATATATATATATATATATATATATATATATATATCTCGAAGGAAAAAAAAGTTTTTTAAAAAAGAAAGAGCCAGGAACATGAAAGTCTGTCGAAAAAATCGCACTGATACAGGTCCAAGCCCCAAAGAAAAAATCCCGAGACGAGTAAACAATTAACTAAAAAGGGGTCAATACAACCGTAGAGCAGACCTAGTCAAACCTAGTGAGCCAGACAAACCTTCCCAGGTTTCAGCTTAGGTGAATACCTGGGTAGGTTTGTCTGGCTCACTAGGTTTGACTATATATATATATATATATATATATATATATATATATATATATCATAGATTAGATTTGTAACATTTCATTCATTGTCTTTGACCACCTAGCTTTACGTTAGTCTGCATCAATTATTCAATAGCAAGTGGTAGAATAAATTGAAAAGAAATGTAAACTATGTAGACTAGAAGAGGGGGGGCATATGAATGTGACACCTGCCATAATCAGAACACTCACATAGTAAAGTGGAATAAATATCTTTATGTTAATTTCCGAAATGTATCATTCCAATATGAAAAGAAAGCATGGAATTATATCACGAAATATATTTTTCAAGACTTGTTTTTTTTTTTTTTTTTTTTCTAAACAGCATGTAACCTACCTAAAGAGAAAAACCTCGTGTAAATGATTGGTAGAAAAGAGACTGTGAGAGAGAGTCAGGGACAAACATGGCCCAGTGGATAAGAGCGTTGGTTGAATGATTCAAAAAGTGATTTGACCCAAAGAGTCCAATACCTGGCTACAACAGAAGTGAACAAAAACTTGGAGAGTTAAGTTACTAAAGGGAAATAACTGAAACTGAGATATCCAAAAAGGCATAGCGCGTGGAATTAGATGCCCCCCCACCTCCACCCGTAGATTAAATAAAGGTTCGAAATTCCAACGTATATCACCTGAAGAAGGCCGGGGCGTACAATGGCCGAAATATAGCAATAAAGATGAGGACAATAGTTCGAACGATGTAAATAGTGTAATATTTAAAATATTTTTACGTATTTTTTCCGAATGTGTTTTTATTCAATATTTTCGAACCTTATCCTTGTGGATTAAAGCGTTATTTGTTGAATTTGGTGACATGACAATTGTGAGTTCAGTTCCTGGGCCAGGCAGTGTGTACTTGGACTCAGTAGAGGAAACAGGACGAGCAATAGTGATATTTTCAATATTTTCGCTTAATATTTTGTAAACCTTGTAATCATTTTAAGATTTCAGTCTGAATTTCTGGGATGAGGTGTTATTATTATTTACACTAGTTACATGCTGACTATTGTCTCCATCTTTGTTGTTGTAATCACAACGTTTCGGATGTTGTACCCCCCAGCTTTATTTAGGGGTATGACGATAACATACAACAAGGAATTTCGAACGAAACCCTTCTTTTTCAAATTAATTTATGGGGGTAGACTGTTCTCGTTCCACTTTGAATTCACATATATTTTCTTTATTGGGATATCTCGTCTAGTTATTATTTTTAATATTGCTCAATTATTGCTCGCCCTGCTTGGGCACTACGAAGCGGTGTAATGATAACAAGCTTGTCTCCCTAGAACAAGTATGACTGAGTAGTGAGTTCGATCCTCACTGGGTGCCCCATACTTTCGGCCTTGTGCCACATCTAAGCTACGCTTGGAAAATCACTATATATACTCGTCCTGTTTCCTCCACTGAGTCCAAGTACACACTGCCTGGCCCAGGAACTGAACTCACAATTGTCATGTCACCAAATTCAACAAATAACGCTTTAATCCACAAGGATAGGGTTCAAATTCGAAAATTCCTGTTGATTACCCGGATCGACATACACCTGATGAAGACCGGAGAGCTGAAATTTGTAATAATAAACAAAAGATGATGAAAATAGTTCGGTTGTAAATGTTGTGAACAACATGATTGATTTTTTTTTTTACAATTTTCTGATGAAAAGAAATAATTATCGATTCCTGGTATTTATTATAGTTTTTAATTAGTTGTTTATAGCCAGTTGCTAAAGATTTTCTCAATAATTATATGTTAGTAGGACTAAGATACTCGCCTCCCATCAGAGACACAAGCTATGTGGTCACTGAGCTTTTACTTGGTATAGTCTAGGGCGCAACGTAGTACAAAGTGAATATAAACAGGTTAATTGCATTTTCAGTTCCGGGTTGCTGGTAACCTTTATTCTAGTCCCATCTCAAGAAAAGAATTCTTGAAAATTGGTTTCGCTGTGATAATTGTAAAGACCTCTTTCTCTTTATCTTGTTCTTAGAACTTCAATCTGAATCACCATCTTTTTTAAATGCTTTTTATTTTGTTTTAGAATAAAAAGATCATTTTCTATTTTACTAAAAAAGAAAACGTCTTCTTTTTCGATGTTTTTCATTATTGTTAATTAGATAAACACACGTGAAACGATAAAGTCTGCTGTTATCGAGTTGAAAGTTTTAGAGACTTTAAAAACCATACGTAAATAATACAATTAGATATAGAACAACGCAAGTTACTTCCCTTTAATTACAAAAATTCGCGTAAATTGAACTATAAAACAAAACTAGAAAAATAACCAAATTTGTTCGTAATAATTTTAATTTCAAAATTAATTCCGAAGTTACTGCGGCGCATAATCTGAGAGATTTCATATACAAAATTTAAATATACATAAAGCTGTCTTGTTTTCAAGCATAATATATTCGATTTAAAGCTAAAAAATAAAAGATAAAATTACCCCTCCCCCCCCAAAAAAAACAACGCAATCTCCTCCCAAAAAACAAATTTAAAAACAAACCAAAACAAAGGCCCAAAAAAAAAAAAAAAAAAATGTGCTGCTATGTTAGAAATTCTCGTAAGTTTGGAAATATTGAGAATGAAAATGTTGAATTGTGGTCAGTCATGTGGTTGCAGTGATCAGTGTTCGAGCCCAGAAAGATTTTGAACCCTGGTTTTTAAGGCTGGTAGGTTGTTCCCACAAAGAGGATTAGTACAATACAATCTTCCTACCGACATTTACCTTCTCCGTCTCAGCTTATGACGAACTAAGCAAGAAAACATCGAATTTGTTATATGTATGTAAACACGAGTTGCTTCCCCTTGACTGTGAGTACTCCCACTATCCCCAATTACCTGCTACCTCCCACTACCACCACGTGGTAGATCCCAGTAATAGAAACTACTATTATCAGTGTTAATAAAGTTTTGGTTACGTTAAGACCTATGTCTCTCTGTTCTCATTGCTTTTACTAATCTCTACTAACATGCTCCAGACACGCACCTGTATCAACATAATATAAAATGGTGTCAGGAAATAACTAAGAACCATAACACTCACAACGCCTTAAAAACAAAAGAAAAATGGAATTTCTGCCGCACCCAAAAGAACTCAACTGTTCATCCGACAACCTTGGACAGGAATGGGAAACATGGAAAAACCAATTCCAGCTATTTCTGCAAGCCACAGAGTCAGATAGAAAACCGGAGAAGGTTAAAACATCGATACTATTGACCTGTATAGGAAATGAAGGAAGAAAAATCTATAATACCTTCAATTTCGAAAACGAAGAGCAGAAATACGACTTGGAAAATGTGATAGAAAAATTCGACTCACACTGCCAACCGAGAAAGAACCTAACCTTTCTCACTTACCAATTCCTTACATGCAAACAGAAAGAAACACAGAGGTTCGACGAATATGTCACCGAACTGCGGCAAAAGGCAAATAAATGTGAATTTGGAGAGCTCACAGAGAGACTTATTAAAGACATTCTCATATGTGGCATAAACGACATTATACTTCGAGAAAGAATGCTGCGAGAACCGTCGTTGGACCTGGAAAAAGCTATCCAAGCAGGCCTCAGTGCAGAAGAAACAAAACGACACTCTAAAATAATGGCCACGTCGGACACTGAAAACATATCCCTTATTCGGGATATGAAGAAAAATAAAATGAAAAACAAGACGTCTTCCCATGCAACGTTCAAGCAAGAAGATAGAAGGCCCGCCAGACAGCATTGGATTGAAAAATGCACCTACTGCTCTGGTGCCCACCAGAAAAACAACTGCCCCGCGTACAACAAAAACTGTACAAACTGCGGTAAAAAAGGCCATTACGCTCGAATGTGCCGAACAAAAAAGAAAAAATTATATAACGTCGGACAACACAGCTCAGACCACGAGGAGTCAGTCCATTTTAACTTGGACGCCATATTGAGAAAAAATGTACACGTGGTTACTGACAAGTGGAAGATAAAGTTACCGTGTAACGAATCCTTTATAAATTTTAAAATAGATACGGGTGCTGAAGTAAACGTTATACCTATAAAAATATACAATACAATCAGGCCTAAACCAAAATTAGAAAAAACTTCAATTGCATTAACAGCATACAACTGCACAAAAATACCCATAATTGGTAGCTGCATGATATGTCTACAAAACAAAGACACGAAAATAAATACACAGTTCATCGTGGCGGATACAAATGCAAACTCTGTAATTAGCGCAAACACAGCGGAAAAATTGGGTTTAATAAAAAGAATATATGAAGTGAATAAGACGGACATAGAAGCTATAATTGGAAAATATAAAGACTGCTTCGGTGAAATTGGAAAATTACCGGTCACTCACCACATAACAGTAAACCCAGAAATAAAACCCGTCGTAAATCCGCCAAGAAATATCCCATTTGGTATGAAACCAAAATTAAAAAAGGAACTGGAGAGAATGACGAAAATGGGGATAATAGAACCCATTGAAGAACCTACGGACTGGGTGAACTCTCTAGTAATAGTAGAGAAACACAATGGCAAACTAAGACTATGTTTAGACCCCAGAGATCTAAACAAGGCGATAAAAAGAGAGCATTACAAGCTACCTACAGCAGAAGAAATTTTTGCGGAAATGAAAAACCCCAGGTACTTCACAAAGCTAGATGCGTCTAACGGATACTGGCAAATTCCCGTTGACAAAGAAAGCTCCAAGCTATTAACTTTCAACTCGCCATTTGGTCGTTACTCCTTCACACGCCTTCCATATGGAATACACAGTGCCTCTGAAGTTTTTCAAGCACAAGTTGCAAAAATAATAGAAGGAATAAAAGGGACCAAGAACTCACAGGACGATATCATAATATGGTCGGAAACCCTAGAGGAACACATGGAACTACTGGATAAAGTACTTAGCCGACTACGCAAAGCCGGTCTGAAATTAAACAAAAGTAAATGTGAATTTGCAGTAAAACAACTGACTTACTTAGGTCATTTAATCACCCATGAAGGACTAAAGCCAGACCCTTCCAAAGTAAAGGCGATTACACACATGCCTCTCCCCGAAAATAAAAAAGACATACAACGATTTTTGGGAATGACCAACTATCTGTGCAAATTCATCCCAGAATACTCGGAAATAACCACACCTCTAAGAAAACTCCTACACAATGAAACTCTTTGGTCGTTCGATAAACCCCAAATAGAGGCTGTAGAGAAACTTAAACAGATAATAACAAATTTACCAGTCCTGAAATTCTACGACCCTTGTAAAGAAATAAAGATAACCACTGATGCCAGTAAACACGGCTTAGGTGCTGTCCTACAGCAAAAGCACAACGAAACCTGGCTACCAGTATCTTATGCATCAAGGTCGACAACTCCTGCAGAACAAAATTATTGTCCGATTGAATTGGAAACACTTAGCATAGTGTTCGCCTGTAGCAAATTCCATCAATTTATCTATGGAAAAAATTTTCTAATAGAGAATGATCATAAACCATTAAGGCAAATCTTTAAAAAATCAATTACTAAAAGCCCTCCAAGAATACAAAGATTCCTAATGGCACTCCAAAAATATGAATTTGAAGTGATATATATCCCTGGTCGAGAATCTGTAATTGCTGACGCATTATCACGTGCATATATATCGGACAGCTCACAAGAGATATCGGATACGGAGATGGACAAATATATCCATACCATCTTAAAACAATACCCAATGAGCGATCAGAAACTCGACGTCTACCGAGAAGAAACTGGGAAAGACCCAACACTACAAACGCTAATGAAATATGCAACGTCAACTTGGCCAGAAAATAAAGACGTGCCACCCACAATAGCGCCATACATGCCAGTTCGAGATGAAATATCTGTCGTCAAAGGACTAGTACTGAAAGGTACACGAATAGTAGTCCCAACCTCTCTACGAAAAGAAGCCCTACAAAAAATCCATACTGGACACTTAGGGATAGAGAAGTGCATTGCACGAGCAAAAGAAGTCGTATATTGGCCCAACATAAACAGTCAGATAAAAGAAATGATAAGTACATGTACACACTGCTTAAGTCATAGAAACCAACAACCGTCTGAACACCTAATGCACCATGAAATACCAGTAACACCTTGGACGAAAGTCGCGACAGACATTTTTTATTTAAACAAGAAAGCATACGTAGTGATTATAGACTACACAACGAGATATTTCGATATCCACAAACTTGATGACTGCAAATCACGCACAGTGATCAATAAAATAAAAAACACTTTCGCAAAATTTGGTATTCCACAAATAGTGATCAGCGATAATGGACCCGAATACGCATCATCAGAATTTAAACAATTCGCTAAAAAATGGGATTTCAAACACATCAAGACAAGTCCGAACTATCCACAATCAAATGGACTAGTAGAAAGAAATATACAGACTATCAAAAGAACGTTAATAAAGTCCTTTGAAAGTGACCAAGACCCATACCTAGCAATGTTAGCACTGAGGACCTCTCCGTTAAAAGATAAATCGCCGTCACCAGCCCAACAACTAATGAAAAGAACGCTGAGGACAAACCTTCCTAACATCTTGCACAATAAATCAATGAAAAGGCATGATGCAGACAAAAAGTTCAAAGAACTACCAACACTAAACAAAGACGATACTGTTCGTATTCGTTCCCAAGATAATTGGAAACTGAAAGGCAAAATTGTCAAAAAACTAAAAGAGCCTCGTTCGTATCTAATAAAAACAGAACAAGGAAAACATCTAAGACGCAACAGGCGTCACCTCTTAAAAACAAATGAAAACCCAACACCCAAAGTTACATACGACTATGAAAACATATTCAACCAAGAAAATAGTCAACAAAGACCAGTCGTACCACAAACAGGCACGGAGAATACAACAACAACAAGCTTCACAAAGAGAGGAAGAACAACTAGGCTTCCAGCCAGATACAGACATTAATTAAATACAAAAACAAAACAAAAAAAAAACCGAAGATGTTATATGTATGTAAACACGAGTTGCTTCCCCTTGACTGTGAGTACTCCCACTATCCCCAATTACCTGCTACCTCCCACTACCACCACGTGGTAGATCCCAGTAATAGAAACTACTATTATCAGTGTTAATAAAGTTTTGGTTACGTTAAGACCTATGTCTCTCTGTTCTCATTGCTTTTACTAATCTCTACTAACATGCTCCAGACACGCACCTGTATCAACATAATATAAAAGAATTAACCAAAACCTGGGATAAGTTAACCTTTAGAAAGGTTATTTTCAATTTTACTCTGTTACTTCACAATACATTTTTGGGGGTTGGGATAGAGTATTAGTTGGTTGGGGCGAATATAAACATTAAAAAAATTTTTTTCTGGTTAGTATTAGTGAAATATTTTAAAAAGTAAGGAGAGTCCTCATAGATGTTTTTAACGCGTCGGTGTGTTAGTTTCGCAAGTCTTTGCTTGTAAGTTCGTTTATCTCGGGATGTTTCATCTTTGTTTAACCTGTTCCTGCGTATATTATTTCTTTTACTGGAACTTTATAATACCAGTACTTTATAAATCATTTATAAAATAAAAGAAATAATTAAAAAAAACATAACAATATTCTAGATTTAAAAAAATAAAATTGGAATTTAGACATTTATCAAATCAGTGCTACTTGGGAATCTTGTTAATGGCTGACGAAATAGCAAATCATAAAAATGGAAAAGCTTACTATGATTAAGTGAACTCCAGTATTTAAAAAAATATTTAAAAAAATTTTTTGTGTGTATATACGTGCCGATTTTTGTAAATATGGACGATCATACACGATATTATCAGAAAATAAGAGCGGTATCTAGAGTAAAATTAAAACAAAAGTACCCAAATTTCAATAAAATATTAGATTACTTAGAATACTTTCCTAAATTTTAAATATTATTGGGCAATTAAAAATTAGGTAAAAAAATAAAATAATTTTTACAGATATATACCCCGTAGAAAAAATTAAATTTCCTAAACATCTGACTGTCGACACCTTATAAAAACACTCACCGCCGTGTTAAAAAATGCTTTCTGCGATATTTTAAACTAACAGTAATATTTATTTCAAATAAGATTCATTAAACTTTAAATCAGTTAATCTTCTTCAAATAAAATTTCAGAAAAGTTTATTTTATTTTTGAAAGGTTTTTAATGAGAATTACGTTCTTCTGAGACAATTGTAAATATGGCTAAAATAAGCCATTTTTAGCGACAACCCCCCCAATATAATCAATTTAAATTAATTTTGAAATACATCAAAGTATTTTGCTTATTGGAAATATAAATAAAGCTAAAAGAAAGATTTTTCATCTTTTAAAATTGATTTTAAACCTTAGGTGCTACCATTCTTTAAAGGTACCTAAATATATCCGTGTGAACGACAGATAAATCCAAAAATACTAAATATATACGTAATTAGCGTGAAAGAAAGAAGAAATTTCAATTTTTGCGTTAAAACGAAACAAAAAATTTGATTTGCATTTTCGTTTCGTGTACTATAGATTTACAATAGTCCACAATTTTTTTTTGATTTCTTAATAAAAATCGTTGTAAAATATCTATTTTACAATGTATAGAATGTTGGATTATTTGCTGCAAGAGCAATTTTTTCCCGCCAACAATACTTCTGTCTATCTTTACTTCTGTACCGAAGAATCTGTACAAACGTATTCCCAACCCTAAACTGACCCCAAATATGGAATGAAATAAATTGATAAAAGGGTACAGAAAACGTATCGAGATTAATAAGAGATTCTTTGGCGGGAAATATACGCAGAATTCACGATGATTGAAGTAAGGACACACATAAAAAGGAGGAAAAAGAGAATATGCGATAAGGGAAATTAAAGTGCAAAAGTCAAACAGGCTGTGTGTACAGTACACATATTAAATTCGAATTATAATGAAAACTATCGAAAATTGCTAAGTTTAAGAAAGAAACGAAATAGCAAATTTTATACGAAATTTGAGATGAAATATATCAATATATTTGTCAATGAAATCAATAACAATTTTCACTTTACTATAGTGAAAGTAAAATAAGAACAACTTCTGTAAATCAATCGGGTATAAAATGCTGGGAAAAATTTAACATTTTGGTAAGATGAAAGATCCAACAATATGAATTCACGTCTTACAAGTATCATTTTTTTGTATTGCATATTTAATTTATTTTATCTAATGTAGGCGTAACAGTGTAAACTAAGCAGACTGAGAATGTCAAAATTTCTGAGATATTATCATGACATTCATGGGCCTGTCATATTTGGCAACATTCTGAGATTTTCAAAGTGATCGGTACTCCACAAAAGTGTTTTTGTTTCGCTGTCCATATTAGGGGAGATAACTCGTATCAGTTAATTCCTAAGTAATTCGTTCTTGTTATGACGCTTGCGTTTTTTTTTCTACATGAGACAGATAACTTTCACTGCCTGAGACACGGATTGAACTCACGACTAGGTAACCAGAAGTATTTAAGTAACAGTTTTATAAATTAAATCATTGTCTAAATAAATGAATGTCGAAATTCCCAGCGAGTTCTCAAATTCGATAGGCTCACGAGGGTGGTCGTTTACACAGGGCCAGTGCAAGGGACTCGTGTCTCCACCCGAATCTATGATACGCATCCCCCACTCTACTACATCCCAATTTCCATAGGGTAGTTTTAATATAAAATACAAATGTTATTGTAACCTAATTATGTACAATAATGGATAATATGCAATATAGGTGAACAATTCAACTAGAATAATTGAAAATAAATACAATGTATCTAAATATAAATTTAGAGACATGTCATATTAGATCATTCCATCTTAAATAAATCAACAATGTTTACGGCAATTTTTAACATCAACTTGAATTTTTTTTTGTTAAAAAGTTCAATAATTTTAACACATTCAACATTATTGATGAAAAATATTGAATTTTATATAGTATTTTTTCGCGGCCTAGCATAAAACAAATTCATGGATTTGGATAAAAATGACCCCCAGATTGACGTCAAAATGTGTGAAAATATTTTATCTTTTAATAGTCATTTGTTTAATTTGTAACGTATATAAATGTATGTAGGAAAAATGTTGATAAGATAGCAAAGGTCACAAAGCACTGCCCGCGGACCCCATCAGTTTTGCCCCTCCCGGTCGGTGGGAGCCGGGGTAGTACGCACCGGCCCTGCCCTTACGACTGAAACCTTCTGACTATAACATTCAAAGTGAAGACACAGACCCGAATAGATTAAATTCTTTAGTAGAGTATAAGCTTGCGCATATATATTAAAAATGCGAAAATGTAAACATCCGGAAAACAAATAAAAATGTCAATTACGAGTTCTTTTTCCTCGTAGAAGATTTAAAAAGAAAATTGTTTCTTACCTTTGTAAACATATTCGGAGATAATCGGGGAATGTGAACTGAAGTTAGAAGTGACGATGTCTTAGATTCAATGCTCAAATACAGAAAAGACAGCGATGACAGGTTAGTTTAGAAATAAATTTAGCAAGCTTCTACAAGTTATATATACAGTTATCTATCTGTCTATCTATTATATATATATATATAATATATATAGTGCTATCTATCTATACATATATATATTTAACTGCTATTTATCAATATGCATACAGCTATATATCTATATATACACATCTATCTATCTATATATCTAATATATATATACATCTATCTATATATACATCAATTTATCTCTCTCTCTCTTTATATATATATATAGAGAGAGAGAGCTATCTATTTATACATATATATATATTTAACTGCTATTTATCAATATGCATATAGCTATCTATCTAATCTATCTATCTATATACATCAATTTATCTCTCTCTCTCTCTCTCTCTCTCTCTCTCTCTATATATATATATATATATATATATATATATATATATATATATATATATATATATATATATATATATATATATATATCAATTTATCTCTATCTCTCTTTCTATATAAGTTAAAATTAATCAAGGAAATATGCATGTTTTGGATTTGAAAAGAAAGAGTTAGGAAAAAAATTATTATGTGTACTTACGATTCCGTTGGCAAAAGTAGAATAACTGTTAGGTTTGATTGCTTTTATATATATATATATATATATATATATATATATATATATATATATATATATATATATATATATATATATATATATATAATGTGTGTGTATTCTAATTTAGACACCCGCATGTTTAAATGTTTGCACTCAATTTCATTTTCACCTTCCTTTTCAACTTTTAAATTTCAGCTTAAAGTCTTTTGTTGTATATTCCTCAATAGATATGCTCAATTAAACCAGGCATTTTGAAGTAGGCCCTTGGTAAAAAAGAAAAGGAGCCTGACCATATATATTCCAGGTCAGAAGGTGAATATGACCTAAAAGTGTCATTTTGTAAGCTCTTGAAACCATATAATTTAATGAAACTTAATCTACAAACGCACTGAACGACCTGTGTGAGCTGTGATATACGAATTTCTTTTTAAAAGTTTTAGAAATTTGAACCGGTTGATAATTCTATTCACATGTTAAGTTGTGTCAGCGCTTCCCGTCAAATATTCCAATCATCTGTCGGAATCTATCAGGAAATAAAGAATCTCACTTTCTGTCAATTTTTTCTTTTACCGAAGCAGCTATTGCTTTTACTTTCTCCTAACATTTAGGTTGTAGCTCCTATATTAAAAACTCGAATAAAATTAATTAAATAACATATGAAAGGAAGTAAAATGTGATCAAAATAAAGAAATCTATTTGAAATATCTTGATCAAAACAATTATATTGTTGAAGGTGTTGGTTGAAATAATTCGGGCAATATCGAAAAATATTTACTAAAGTTAACTTAGCATGTCACAAGGCCAAATGAAAAAAAAAAGAGCGTAGTTTAGAAAAATTATTTTGAAAAATTTATGCAAAGAAATCCTGCTGACCTTAAAAATCAATATTGATTTTCTACTGGGAAGTATGTAAGCATCGTACTACTTTGATATCCTCATGTAATTATATTAAGGCGACCAGGCCTGCCAACACTGCGACTGGAGGCGGACATGTGGAAACCTGCATTACTACTAAATAACAATTACCGAGAACATTTGTAGCAAGGAATTTGTTAGCAATGTCCAGTAATTAGTTAATTAGCAACTAATTTAGAAAGCAGTTTACAATTATTGACTTTTTCAATAAATGCAAATGTACAAAGAACTATAAAAATGACTAAATGCACAAAAATCACTTTATTCACCATAAATTAGACATTTTTTAGATAATGCAAAAATAATGAGTTTATACTAATTGCAGAAAATATAACTGTATAATACAATAAGAAGCAATTTCAGAATTTTACAAAGTTGGAAAATACTTTACAAAAAATGTGAATTTCAGATTACAAAATGTTTGTTACATGTACAATTTTTTTCACAAAAGATGAAGAAAATATCTATTTCGCTGTGATACAATAATAGATGTTACCAGTACATATAGATTTAAAAATTAAAATCAATTTACATTAACAAAAACACAAAATTAATTAACAGAGGTAAAATTGAAAATAAAAAATATCTTGTATCCTGTGGTATCCAGTAGAATTTTTAAATTACCCCAATCTACTTCTTTCAAAAATGTTCATATTGTTGAAAATAAAAACCAATATTATTAAATATTTCTTTTTCTGTGAGACAATCTTTTATTGTAACATAACATAACTGCTATATACAAAGTCGCATTTTAATATCTTTAGAAATCTTTGTTTCAAGGTTTGGTAAGTTATCAAATATTTGACATCTCATTTCGGCCAGAAGATGTCTACATTTTTAGCAATTATGGCCTGGATCAAAGTTGCATCCTTTGACATCAACATTTAATTTAAGAAGTACTTTTAGTTTTTTTTCAGTATTGAAATTTTTCAATAACGTTTTAACATATGCACCTACAGAACTTTGTCTTAATTTTCCAAATTCATTTTCTAAATAGTTTGTGGCAAATTCACCAAAATTAAACTCACTACTTAGCAAATATCTACAAACTTAAATTAAACCATTGCATGTATGTTCAATGATTAAACTAGTAACTCTTGATAATGATTTCATTCTTTTTCATTGATTTCCTTCCATTCTTTTTGTTATTTTTCCAGAATTATATATATATATATATATATATATATATATATATATATATATATATATATATATATATATATAAAATAACAGATTTTCATCATCTAAATCTGATATCACCTTTTTCAGTGGATATTTTTTCTTAGTATCACCATATATTTCTTTGACACAGAAAATTGTCAAAAATATTACCTTTATCAATGAAATTAATTGCTCCTACAGTATCCTTTCCATTTCATAATGGGTGTACTTTAATGGAAGTTACCGTTTGATCACAAAAACCTTTTAAATAATAGGAAACATTTTGTCGCTCAACACGTTTTGAGTGAACAGCTACATCAGTTAGTTTCGATAGCTTAACGAATTGAGTTTTTTCATACTCAAAAAGACCTTTTAAAATTTCCCATTTTGCTGTCACTTTTTGCCTTCAGATTAACAATAATTTAGATGTAGGTTCAGTAATCCAGTTATTCCGAATATTTTTTAAAAAGGTAAACTTTATCCAAAAGTAACTACAGGCCATTTTTTAGTTATCTTAGGGTTATTATAAACAATATCAAATTTCTGAGAAAAAAGATTGATAGTTCCTTTCATTTTTGCATACAATTGTAATTACTTGACCATTTAATTGCATCAACAATATATAAATTTTTTTCATATAAAAATGTTACCTCTAATTTTGCAACTGCGATCATTTTAAATAAAAATTTTTGTCCTCCATTTAAACATTTTACCATAATGACCAATACTGTTTTTGCTAATCCCTCAAACTTTTCAGCCAAACCAAATAAGTTTCCTCTATGATATTATAGAGCAACCTTGGCATACACTTCATCAACTAAAAGAATACAATTTGGTTTTCTGATTTTCAAAGATTTTACTAAAATATCACAAAAAATTAAAGTAGTCTAATTTTGAAACTTCCGATGTCAATGCTGGTAATGTTCTCACACTGGATAACTTAAAATCATCCTGAAGTCTGTTATACAGGGTGCGATAGATAGATTGTTGTCTAAATTACGTAAAGATGAAAATAACATTGACATCTCGTTTTGGCCATTACAAATATTTATCAAAATTATACAAAAATATCTTAAAATATTAAAGAGCAAATTTATTCAATAAAATTGCGATTGACTTCGACCACAGACTCCAGACAACTTCAGAACCTCCTGCAATTCTTCTGGGTGGTCTCCTTGTTCAAGTTGGTGAATGCTGCCATAATTCTTGCCTTCATCTTTGGTGTTACAAAGAGTTGTGTTGGTCTCTCGCTCTACTGCACCCCACACATAATAATCAAGAGGATTACAGTCTGGAGAGTTAGGTGGCCAGATGTAATGGTCTCATAAATTGTTTGATAGCCATGACTGCGTTCTCCTGCATGTGTGGCATGATGCTGAGTCCTGTTGCCAGACACAGGGTCTTCCAGCAGCCACCCTCTTGACCCAAGGCAGCACTACCACCTCAAGGCACTTGATGTAGGCCTCCGTGTCTGAGGTCCTGTGAGATGATGAAATGCATAACGTCGCCTTCACTAGTAATTACTCCAAACACCGTGGTGTTAATTGGATATATAATCCAACTCTTTCCGAATCCTCTGAACTGTTTTCAGAATGACACCCAAGTGCTCTGAAATGTTCGTATTGGAGCTTCTGGCGCAAATGCCGAGCAGTACAACATGCCGTTTCCAAAATTTTGGTGGAGTGAATTGCGTCATGGCGCTTTTTTTCTCACAGACGTTGCCCAACTGACACTACTATGCTGTGCAGTCGACGAAATCAAAAACAAAGAACACGTATGCGCGAAATTAAAAATATAAAATGGCGACAATTTACCCATCGTTATAGTGATCAAGATGAAGCAAAGTATTCAAATGCTCTGATAAGAATATCAGAATAATGTTTTGTCTTGATTCTTTGTGACTACAATATTAATATGCACTCTTAATTTTTTTATTATTATTATCAATTTTTATATTACTAAGATAACGAATTCCTTCATTGATTTTTGACCAGTGCTGAAACATTGCTTTTCGACTTTTTGGAAGGGAAGAAAATTGTTGTATACCAACATTGTAACATTCCAAACTCAAGTTTTCAAAAAGTTTACTTAAAAATATTGGAATACTTCCAATGAAAAAAAATCAATAGATTGGATTAACAATTGATTGTTTGACTTATAGCATGTAACTGCTGAGACAAAATTGTGTTGATCTATTTTCTGATACAATTTTTCAAAAGTCCTCACTTTTGAAAAATTTTGTCTTTTTTTAGAAACTATACCAACTCATCATTTTGCACATTTCGCATAGAGGCAAAACTGTTGTTTGTTGATATTGGTTGATCACTAGGTAATACACTTATGGCAAAATGATAGTAGATTTCTGGATCGTACTTTTCTTGTAATATCCAATTTTATAATCAGGTAGAAAATGCCTTTCAAACACAACAGTGTTTGTCAGGGGTGTTTTCTTGACGTATTGCCGTTAACCATTGTTCTCGCTCATTCTGATCTTGTGGAAGACAGTACACAAACCTTATTTTGTTAATCATATTTATCATGACAATCTGTTCCACTTTTTACCATTTTGAGAAAGATTTGGGGGATTACTGAAATAAAAAATATTAACTTGTAAAAATTACATGTTGTTTCTAAAACGTGTATGACCCTTATATTCTAAGGTCTGGAGGATTCAGAAATAAGCACTTTAAAGTTTGTATGAATGTGGGAATTTGCCATCTTATGCTACTTTCCGTTGTCTTTAAGGAATTACGTAGTTCTAAAGGATTTCCAAATTGTTCCACTGGTCAGGGTTCGTCGTATGTTGAAGTTACATAGTGAACAGAACCTCCCTCATTAAAATTTTGGGATAATTGTATTTATATATATGGGGAGCGGGTGCTGATCGATCACCTCCTCCCCCATAAAATACGATTATTTAAACAAAATTAACCAGTTTAATATTTTCACAGTATATTTTTAAAAATACTAAACTGGTTAATTTTTTGGTTTTACATTTTAACAAGAGTGCTAGTAAAATTCAACATACACTTTTTTAATAATCGTATGTAAATCATTTTTTAAATCAATGTTTGTTATGAAAAATAATATAAGTGAAAAATTTTAAATTGAATTTTTATTCAATTCTTTTCAAATGCGCAAATTTCTGTATAGTAATTTTGGAAAATTAGTAGTGCAAAAAAAAAAAAAAAATTACATTCATTTTTTTTTTGTATCAGCATACTTCATATGTTATAAAGAAAACACAAAATATTTCTTAAAAATGAATTTTATAATTAAGATATTCGTTATTATTAAGAATAATAGCATGAAGAAAAAACGTAAATTAACTTTCTGTGAGAAAATTCTTAATAATGACACTCTGAATTTCACTGTTTAAAATAATAAAAAAATGTAAAAAAAGAGAAAGACGATATTGACATGACAATAAAAGTCTTTTTTACATTTTTGTGGTATATTTTTAAGTTGTAAAATATGAAATTTATTGAATTTAATTTTTGACATTAACTTTGTGATAAATTCTTTATTAAGTATCATTTTTCATTAACTTCGCAGTGAAAAACATTACCTTTGTTAAAAATGTCGCTAAGTATCTATTAGTAAAAATTTCCCGAACAGTTATATTTAGGTGTAAATGTATGTACATGCTGAATTCGAAAATAACAAAGAAATTTTGATAAAATCTACCGTTTTGGACTTATCGACAATAAAAGTTCGGACTTATTCACGTCGCGGCAGCCATTACTGGACTCGTTTTTGCATATATTTGCTGCAGAATAGAAATTCACTTGTCTTGATTATTGCCCACGCAATGAGTACTCGGTTGAGCAGTCATTGAGGCAAGTTAGATCAGTAAAAAGGTCGTTAACAAGGTAATCTTCCGCATATTCCACGCATGTCTATTTAGCGGCGAATGTATGCAAACAACGCCAGTAATGGTTGCCGTGCCGCAGCAGCCAACGACGCGAATGATGTACGGGTGATCTCGGGAATTGGAAATCGGAGAAATGAATTCCAATTCCAGTCGTTTTTGTTATATTCACCTACGTGAAAATAACCAGTTATGAGTTAATTATTAAAAATTTTACCAGTAAATAATTATTATGTCCAAAAATTATTACAAGTTAAAAATATTTTTCTGGCTTTAAATAACCTCCAAAAGGTTGATAAGCCGTGAGAAACGAATTAATCACTTATTCATAGGGAACAGATTATGTTTGTTTCTGATTTTCTCGTAAACAACGTATTATAGTTGATTGATTAGCACAAGTACTAAAAAGTTGAGTAAACTTCACAATCATTTCTGAGATACACATAACATTGTGCAAAATTTGGTGCAAGGACTATTTGCATTAAACCTAATATCCATATAAACAGGTCAACTTGTGATGCCTGAGTGTGTGTGTGTGTGCATACATACGTTTATGTGGATATGTATATAAACACATCGTTTAAAATTAGATATATTTATTGGGGTGTAGTTTCGTTTTCAGCGATATGGCGTTTGTAGGTATAGAAAATGAGGACATACAAATCAACACAGTATGGTGACTGTTAGTTTTATATAGTCTGAAGATTGCTTGCGGTGTGAAACGATGCCGTGTTGATTTATAAGTTCACATTCTCCCTATCACTTTCTCTCTCTCTCTCTCTCTATATATATATATATATATATATATATATATATATGTAATTATTAATTAAAGGATATCAAACACTTAAAATTTTAAAATTTGATATTCTTTAATTAATAATAATTTTGCTGTTTTTTGACATAGAGCTCTCCCTGGATCTATATACTCCTGGAAATTCCATACGGATTACCATATTGTATCATTACTATATATATATATATATATATATATATATATATATATATATATATATATATATATGTGTGTGTGTATATGTGTGTGTGTGTTGAGCTAAAAAAAAATAAAAATAACTCTTTAAATGTGGATTAATGTGTTCTTTTCTTTACGTTAGGAGAAAATCATTATTCTAACTTTAGAATTTTTTCAGAAGCTTTTAAACAATTGCACAATCAATAAAAAAGTGAGAAAACCCCAAAGTCACTTCTTATATTTACCTAACGTTTTGCAATCAAACATTATATCCATATAAATAATCCAAAGTGTGTGTGTGTGTGGTTGTGTTTGTGTGTGTTTGTGTTTGTGTGTGTGTGTGTGTGCATGTGCATTTGTACGGGTGTAACAGAAATACATTCCACATATACCTTCCAGAAATACCTCCCACATAATACTAAAACATCAATAGTGTCTTCTAGCTACTGTTTGACTGTTATGTAGGAGGTATTTCTGCCGCAGCCTGCATACACTCATGAAGTTGAACTAAAAATATTTTCCAGTTTTGTTTATGAAACGTTATGAAAGAATTAACACTTTTTTCAGACAAAAAATCTTAGAAGTTTTATGATTAAACTTTATTTGTTTGTTTTTCTTTCTGTTACTATGTAAAAAATACACCCCACCGCCACAATACACACACTACCAGTGTGAGCAAATAATTTTAGTTCCAAAGAATGTTGAAGCTGAAGAAATAAGATTAAAAATAGCCACCAACAGTTTAAGACCATATCAAATATATTCAAAATCCCTGATAAGCAATGAGGGGATATTTGTTTTGATTTGGGCTTCAGGTTATTTTTTCATCAATGGCTGCTTTTTTTATTTTATTATTGCGCAGATATTGTCTCCAGGTCAGTGCGGGATATTACTGCTAGTACACACACACGAGCGTGTGTGCACACACACATTCCTCTCAGACAGATTCTTCCAGAGAACAACTACTTTGTGGATCAGAGTACCGAGAGGATGCTTCCTCGATAACTATATATAAACTCATTAACTCTTTTAAGTCTAGAGCCAACTGTTACCTATCCTACACAAACCAAACTCATAATTTGCCTTTACATCTTCCTCTTGCTTTCATACAATAACACCATTCAGTAACCCTGTAACTCGAGTGCCCCTTGGGCTTTGTATTGGGTGAACATTTAGTAATATATATATATATACATATATATATATATATATATATATATATATATATATATATATATATATATATATATATATATATTACTACTATCGATTTTTGGTGTGTGCACGTGTTTGATTTACTGTCCCTTGTTTTTTTTTTATTTTATTAAACAATGAAATATATATATATATATATATATATATATATATATATATATATATATATATATGTATATATATATATATATATTAGATCTTTTTAAAACCGATATTATTCTTTAAACGCTATTTTAGTTAGTGCAGATGTTTGATTTGATATCCCTGTTTTTGTTTTATTTTATTAAACAGTAAAATAAAAAAACGCCTCAATTTTTTTGACCGTTTGTTATTAAAACGGTCAAAAAAATTGAGGCGTTTTTTTATTTTACTGTTTAATAAAATAAAACAAAAACAGGGATATCAAATCAAACATCTGCACTAACTAAAATAGCGTTTAAAGAATAATATCGGTTTTAAAAAGATCTAATATATATATATATATATACATATATATATATATATATATATGTATATATATATATATTACTAAATGTTCACCCAATACAAAGCCCAATATATGTATATATATAGCTTAATTAAAAAACAGGTAACTTTAAGGTTCCATTGATTATATTTTGTTTCCCCAGGAAAGTGATTTTTTTCCTGGTTCCTCAGATTACATTTCCATCCATAAAAGAAAATGGTTTACAATTTACATACTATTATTTCTATAGAAACTTTTGGTGGGGGATAGTTTTAAGTTGATGTAAGGTGATAGAGAGAGTGGGAGGATGACGACGACAGTATGCATATATATATATATATATATATATATATATATATATATATATATATATATATATAT
This sequence comes from Acanthosepion lycidas, assembly GCA_963932145.1. Classification (NCBI taxonomy): domain Eukaryota; kingdom Metazoa; phylum Mollusca; class Cephalopoda; order Sepiida; family Sepiidae; genus Acanthosepion; species Acanthosepion lycidas. The sequence continues at coordinate 39,635,270 of OZ010574.1, forward strand.
ATATATATATATATAAGGACATCAATAATGATTAAAAATCATCTTACATACAGGATATTTGTTTTTTTCATCTATCTATCTATCTATCTATCTATCTATCTATCTATCTTATATATTCAGTGATGAATATTCACTACATAGAATATTATTTCGTGAACATTTAGGATCAACTTTCAGTACTTTGGTCTTTACATAAACATTTGACGATTAAACTTTTTATCAATTTTGGGAACTTTTTCATCATGCTATGCTCTTTTTTTTTCAGTGAATTATTGGAGGTACGTACAAAAAAATATACGTGAAAAAAAAATATAGATAAAATTTGTACTGAATTTTTGCATTTTCATGAGAAATTGACAGGTCACGTCAACGATTCAAACAACGAACAATGAATTATCAATGAAAAGAAAATTATCAATGAGAAGAAATTATAAAGCAAAATAATATTTAATTATATTTACAAAATTAATCTAAAAAAAATTGTTATATGAATTTAAAATTAGTGCCATAAAGACACCAAATAGCTAATTTCGTATCTTCGTAGTTTTTTTTTAATGCGTCTGTATTTTTCTGTCGTTTTTCCTTGGTTCATATCTATCTATCTATCTATCTATCTATCTATCTATCTATCTATCTATCTATCTATCTATCTATCTATCTATCTATCTATTAATTTCTTAAAGTCTCAGGTTAACCATTACCTATCTTACATATCCTCATAATCTGCACTTACTTTCTCTTTTGTCGATCAAACTTTGACCTCATTCAGTAACCCTGTTGAGTGTAACTTCAGTGGCTCATGATCAGTGTATTGGCTGAACATAAGTATATATATATATATATATATATATATATATATATATATATATATATATATATATATATATATATATATATATATATATAAGGACATCAAAAATGATTAAAAATCATCTTACATACAGGATATTTGTTTTTTTTCATCTATCTATCTATCTATCTATCTATCTATCTATCTATCTATCTATCTATCTTATATATTCAGTGATGAATATTCATTACATAGAATATTATTTCGTGAACATTTAGGATCAACTTTCAGTTGCTAAACACGTGTATTAACAAAATAAAAAATAGGTACATCCAAAAAAGAAAAAAGAAAGAAAAAAAAACAAGTAAAAACAAACTCTACCTAAGTTTTAAAATGAATTTTTAAAAATAAAAAATCTTGAATCTTTTATTTTAGTTTAATTTCAAGTTAGTAGATTAATCTTTCCAATCAGCAAAATACTTTTCTGGATTCCAAAACTAATTTAAATTGAAGGAGTTTTTTTTTCTAAAATAGCTGATTAGCGCCCTTTTTTTGTCGTTTTTCATCATAATGTAATTCTCTTTATTAAAAAAACTTAAAATATACTTTACTGAAACTTTATTTGAGGAATATTAACTGATTTAATGTATAATTAATATTATTTTAAACAAATATTATTCACTTTAAGTTTAAAATATCGCAAAAACGTATTTTTAACCAGAGTAGCTGTTTATTTTTAAGGTGTTCGCAGGTTTGACAGCCTGATGACTGATTGATATTTATTTAATTTGTTCTATGGGGGTTTTAAGGTGTTACAAAAAGTAATTGAAATACACGTCGCCCCCTTTTATATATAATTTTCAAGTACTCATTAATCTTAAAAATTTAAGAAAATATTCTCTGTAATCTAATATTTCAATTTTAAATATTTTTGGTTGTAAATTTCCTATAGTTATGGATCTTATTTTCTGCTAATGTCGGGTATGGTAGACCGTATAATAGAAAATCGGCACGTTTATACATATAAAAGAAATTCAAAATTCTTTTAAAAATATTCGAGTGTGATGATTTGTACTGATCTTTTCAATTTATAATTACTAAATATAGTTTTCACTTAATAACAATAACACCTAACCCGTACGAATTAATATATAAATTTAAAAGATTTAAAACTTTATAAATTATTCTAATTAAAATTTACATAAAATGAAAACAATTCTTGTAAAAATTTATTTTTCATCGAAATTTTTTTTTCTTAAGACAATAGTGCCCATCACATATCTTATACATAAAAACAATTAAAAACTTTTCTAATTAAATAATGTCTTAGTTTGATCCCATTTTTTTATTTTACTATTAGGAGCAGATTTTCGGTAAATGAGTTAGTTTGAAAAAAAGAATTGATGACTTACATTCTCCAATGTTCCTACTTTTAACTGATATAAATATGAAGCGTGAAAAAATTTAGTTCATCTAAAATTAATTAATTAAATGAAGATAGGGGGTAACAGATGTAAAAAAATAAAATATTTCTACTAAGATTTTCTAAAAAAAAAAAAAAAGAAAATCTGAAATAATTTCATTCACTTGTGAATAAGTCCTGAAAATTTCATTAAAATCCGATAATTATTTGATTTTTGCAGGAATTTCCAAATCAATGTTTTTTTTTAAAGGCGTTAAATTTTCAAATACTAATCTTTGCTGCTCCCGTTGACGCCAGAAAAAGAAGATTTTTAACCAAAATTTCGAACGTGCTATAAAGGATTAAAAAATTTTATATGATATTCAAAAAGTACTTTGGTCTTTACATAAACATTTGACGATAAAACTTTTTATCAATTTTGGGAACTTTTTCATCATGCTATGCTCTTTTTTTTTCAGCGAATTATTGGAGGTACGTACAAAAAAATATACGTGAAAAAAAATATAGATAAAATTTGTACTGAATTTTTGCATTTTCATGAGAAATTGACAGATCACGTCAACGATTCAAACAACGAATAATGAATTATCAATGAAAAGAAATTATAAAGCAAAATAATATTTAATTATATTTACAAAACTAATCTAAAAAAAATTGTTATATGAATTTAAAATTAGTGCCATAAAGACACCAAATAGCTAATTTCGTATCTTCATAGTTTTTTTTTAATGCGTCTGTATTTTTCTGTCCTTTTTCCTTGGTTCATATCTATCTATCTATCTATCTATCTATCTATCTATCTATCTATCTATCTATCTATCTATCTATCTATCTATCTATTAATTTCTTAAAGTCTCAGGTTAACCATTACCTATCTTACATATCCTCATAATCTGCACTTACTTTCTCTTTTGTCGATCAAACTTTGACCTCATTCAGTAACCCTGTTAAGTGTAACTTCAGTGGCTGTTGATCAGTGTATTGGCTGAACATAAGTATATATATATATATATATATATATATATATATATATATATATATATATATATATATATATATATATATGTGTGTGTGTGTGTGTATATTCTGTTTCTATCTATCTATCTATCTATCTATCTATCTATCTATCTATCATACAATGTCGAATTCAGTATCTTTCTATGATGTTAGTTAACGCAAGTCCAAGATTATAATATCGGATCTACTGTTAGCAAACTAATCACGTATAGCTTTATTACTGGAGTGATTTCGATTCTTACTGGGTGTCCCACACCTCTGGTCTGGCGACGTGCTAAGTTAAGCTTGGTAAATGGCTAAGTTGTCACATCATTAACTCTATTGTACACAGAAATCTCTGCTTCACTTAGGAAAGCAATGCTTTCTTTTTTAAAACATTTTATTTTCGGAAAACAGGGGCAGCACAAAAGGCAAAGGAGATTAATGGAAACTTGAAACGTCGCATTAAGCAACCCTGTCTGAAACATACTAAAGACACCTGCTTATAAGTTTTTGATTAAGTTGTAAAGAGCACATTCTTAAATATTTTTTTTTTAATTTCATGAATTTCACCATTATTATTATTATTTATTTTTTTTTTATCCCATTACTGGTTTCCCGTTATTTTATTGTGCTTAACATTCCGGGTCAAAAGATTCTTCGAAGTAAGTTCTTTATTGACAGTTTCCCCTAGCAAGCTACGGATAACCAGTAATAGGCATTAGACTTCCGCCGAGTATTTCCTCTTCCTTAATTCGCAAAAAATGATGGATAGCTACAATTTGAAATATCAAAGGAGAGAAATAAAATGAACCTGAAAGAGGTTTTCAGAATGCTTGCGGCTTATCTGTATTGAAGTGAGAAAAAAAAAATAGAATTACGAAATATTTCCAGTACATGTTTATCATCCACAATGGAGATACTAGTCTTTCGTCTTCTCTAAATAAAGTACAGTGTAACTCGGATATAAGAGAGTTGTCGGGGCCGGAGAAAAAGTATCTTATATCCGGGTTTCTCTTATATCCGGGTTTGGTCTATTTTGTTTAGGTAAGTATGGGAACAATTTGGGACCAGAGAAAATCTCTCTTATACCCGGGTTTCTCTTATATCCGAGTTTCTCTTATATCAGGGTCTCTTATATCCGTGTTACACTGTATTAAATTCTGCACCACAAATAAACAATATAACACACACACACACATTTATATATATAGTACAGGTAATCGATCCGTTGGTATATAATCCGAGTGGATCCTAGTAATATTAATTATTTAAACGGATTCACAGAGAACTAGATGTTTTTATTTTAACAGAGTATATGTACTTTTTAAAGCAAAAAAAAAAAATGCCTCAACATAGAGATAATCAATTTCAAGCTGTTCTGTACACGGCTAATGATAGCCTTGTACAGAACGGCTTGAAATAGAGGTAATTTTTGTTTTTTTGTTGTAATACATACATACATATATATATATATATACAGTGTAACCCGGATATAAGAGAGTTGGCGGGACCGGAGAAGGAGTCTCTTATATCATGGTTTCTCTTATATCCGGGTTTGGTCTATTTTGTTTAGGTAAGTATGGCTCTAATTTGGGACCAGAGAAAATCTCTCTTATATCTGAGTTTCTCTTATATCCGGGTCTCTTATATCCGGGTCACACTGTATATATATATATATATATATATATATATATATACAGTGTATCACAAAAGTGAGTACCCCCCTCACATTTCTTCAAATATTTAAGTATATCTCTTCATGGGACAGCACTGAAAAAATTACCTTTTGACACAATGAAAAGTAGTCTGTCTGCAGCATATATAACAGTTAATTTCTTTTCCCCTCAAAATAACTCAAAATATAGCCATTAAAATCTAAATTCCTGGCAACAAAAGTGAGTACACCCCTAAGAAACTACACCCCTAAATGTCTAAACTGAGCACTGCTTTTCATTTTCCCTCCAAAATGTCATGTGACTCATTAGTGTAACTATGCCCATGTGTTCATGGGGAGCAGGTGTATTCAAATTTGTAGTGCAGCTTTAACACTCTCTCTTACCGGTCACTGAAAGTTGTTGGAACTTTCAGTGACCGGTAAGAGAGAGTGGAACCACATGGCAAAGAATTCTCTGAGGATCTTAAAAAACGTATTGTTGCACTACATAAAGATGGCCAAGGCTACAAGAAGATTACCAACACCCTGAAACTGAGCTGCAGCACAGTGGCTAAGATCATCCAGCATTTTAAAAGAGAAGGGTCCACTCAGAACAGGCCTCGGGTAGGTCGTCCAAAGAAGCTGAGCGTACGTGCTGAGTGTCACATCCAAATGCTTTCTTTGAAAGATCGCGTAGGAGTGCTGTTAGCATTGCTGCAGAGATTAAAGAGATTGGGATTCAGCCTGTTAGTGTTCAGACCATACGCTGCACACTACATCAAATTGGTGTGCATGGCTGTCACCCCAGGAGGAAGCCTCTTCTGAAGGCGATACACAAGAAATGACCCCAAACACACATCCCAGACAACTACTGCTTTACTGAAGAGGCTGAGGGTAAAGGTGATGGACTGGCCAAGCATGTCTCCAGACTTGAACCCAATAGAACATCTTTGGGGCATCCTCAAGCAGAAGGTGGAGGTGCGCAGAGTCTCAAATATCCGCCAGCTCCGCAACGTCGTCATTGAGGAGTGGAAGAGCATTCCAGTGACTACCTGTGAAGCTCTGGTAAACTCTATGCCCAGGAGAGTAAAGGCAGTTTTGGATAATGATGGTGGCCACACAAAATATTGACAGTTGGCATGTTGTATGTTAGTATTGACAACTTTTCCTAAGGGGTGTACTCACTTTTGTTGCCAGGGATTTAGCTTTTAATGGCTATATTTTGAGTTATTTTGAGGGAAAAATAAATTAACTCTGTTATATATGCTGCAGACAGGCTACTTTTTATTGTGTCAAAGTGTCATTTTGTCAGTGTTGTCCCATGAAGAGATATACTTAAATATCTGAAGAAATGTGAGGGGTGTACTCACTTTTGTGATACACTGTATATATATATATATATATATATATATATATATATATATATATATATATATATATATATATATATTGAAACAACTTCTTTTTCTTTTTGTACGGTCTCGTTCCCAAAAGCCGTTACACATGACGTCACGCTAGATCATTTCAAGCGTCCAGCTTACCAAAGAATACAAGGATGCATACAAAGGAATTCTAACTAAAACACAGACACCGCATCAGTTCTTGTTACTTATTACTCTTATTACTCCCAAAATTATTTTAGTGCATCCCCATGTTTGAGTAGACGCCCCGTTTTAAACAGTATGAATTACACCTACCGGCCTGCGTATTCGATTGACTTAAAGAAGACGTATTTTCCGACAGGTTTCGAAGTCGATCAGTATAGGCTTTCGATGAGATTTGAACAGAAGGATGTACATTCTTCAAAAAGGGATAGTCAACGACAGAAAGTGTGAAGAAGGAACTAAGTATAAACTACAAGAAATCAGAATGCATGGTCATCAGTAAAAGGATGAAGCCGAAATGCGATTTGCAGGTCGGGAACATCAGAATGAAGCAGACGCGGAATTTTAAATATCTGGGATGCGATCTGACAGAAGATGGTAAAAGCAACACTAAGATTCGTATACGTCTTGGGATGGCCAAGGACGCATTCCAAAAGCTGGGCAGATTATTGCGAGACAGGAGGATTTCTTTGGTAACGAAGAAAAGAATACTGAGCTGTTACATGACATCTGTCCTTTACGGCAGCGAATGTTGAACGATTTCCTCAAAGATGAAGAAGAGACTCGTGGCGAGGGAGATGTGGTTCTACAGAACGATGCTAAGGATATCATTGACTGAGCGCATGAGCAACGATGAAGTCTTAGAGAGGATGCAAACAAAGAGGAGGCTTATACTTAACATCAGGAAGAGGCAGCTGAAGTTCCTGGGACACATAATGAGGAAGGAGGGCCTGGAGAATCTGATACTCACAGGTCGAATAGAAGGATTGAGAGACAAGGGAAAAGAACGCATGGCATACGTAGCGGCCAAGTGGATGACAGAACGTGGTCTGGGGGAAGTGGCAGAAGGAAGTAACTTGTTGAGAGCTGCAAGGGATAGCGGGAGGTGGAGAGCCATGATCGCCTACGCCCTGAAAGGACACGGCACATAGAAATAAAAGAACCATGCAGGGATGCGACGATCTCTGTGGAGTAGCGGATTAAAGCATGCTGGATCTGACGGTGGTTTCTCCTACAAAGGAAGATGTAGGTTCGAACCCTGTCGGATAGCATATCCTCTTTATTAAGTCTCTCGAATGTGCAGGCCGGTAGACGTAATTCACACTGTTTAAAAAAGTGGGGCGTCTACTCATATTCAGGTATCCACTATAACATTTGGAGTCATAAGAAATAAAGTAGGATTAAAAATTATACATACATGTATATATATATATATATATATATATATATATATATATAATTATATATAGTCCTAATAAATAGTTTAAATACACTACAAAAAATAACCCTTTATGAAGTCGTCAAAAAACAAATGTTACGGCAGTTTTTTATATACACAAAACCCTTTCAGAAAAAAAAAATCTCCATAGACACGCAAACCAGACTAGGCGAAATCATCTTCTGCCTTAAATTTAGACACCCCAACCTTACCCTGACTTGACATCTGTGAATATAACTCTATACTGATACAAATTATTCCCCTACACCCCTTTTTATTTAAACAATCGTTCTAGCCGCTACCATAGAAATTTTAATTTTAATAATCAATATGCCATTAAAACACGTAAATTTCAGAAATAAGTTATTCCCAAAAAATTTCGCTTGAAGATGGAACAGAGCTTACTTTAATTCAATTTAATTCTAATAATTATATTGAAGTTTTCGGCTCTTGTTTTGAAACACGAGAACTCTTATGTAGCGTGTTGGAATCATATTTTTAAATAAATAATTATATTTATGCTCTACTTTTGTATCGAGCACTATTTTTAAAAAATAATAACTAAAGTACTAAAGAACTTTGGATTATTTACCTAACGAGTTCTTTCCTATTTTCTATATATTTTCACACACACACACACACACACACACACATAACATGATGTAACAGCAAAATTGTTCAAATAGTGTAACAGGAAAATTGTCCAATTGCTAGATTAAGCTTTGGACCATTGTATCTTAGAAATAATGATATCTTACTGGAATTCTCCGAGGTTTTATAACTCTATTGGACTCTACTTTGAGCAATAAGCATCTATAATTAATCTCTGAGCTTAACAGAAGAATCGTGATGAAATCAAATCGATCTTAATCGAAAATGACATGTTCAGCATTAATTAATCATAGCTAAGGATCGGAAGCTTATGAAGGACTGAAATAAAGTTCAAATATATATATATATTATTTCAGGATCATTTTCCAACTTATTGAAGATTATATCGCCCTCTCTAACTTAACTTTCAGTCCCGGAGTAACAAAGTGCCTCACACATTTGACGTACAATTTCATTTTCAAGTTTTTTTTCTCAATGTTCTTTGGACTGTCATAGATGAAACGTTTTTTACACGTGCCAAAAGTCTTGTGGATGGAGATGGATCTTTTCTAATTGATCCCTTTAGATCTAAGTTGAAATGATGATCCCTCTTCCTGTTGTGAGCTCCTGATCCAGTTTTCCCGTTTACTGTTCCATTTTTTTAAAAAACCTATTCACTGTTCTTTTGATGGTTCTTAAATAGACTTTGAAAATGGAAACCAGAGTATGAATTTTGGTACTATTACTGAAAGCCTGAATGATTTTTTTCCTCTCACCATTGCTCAGTTGAGACGACAGTGGGGCTGACACAAAACCGTTTTAACCTATTCTCTTTCTAGCTGAATAACTCGAAGGGGTTTTCAGAGATTCTTGCGATAAATGGTATCAATATGACTAAATATTTTATATGAAAACCTGGAAAAAAGAGACTCAATTAGTGTTTCTTTAGATGTTAAACATTTTGTGGGATAGACTGACACGATTTGGACAGTTTTGGTGTTACACCCGGTATATATATATATATATATATATATATATATATATATATATATATATATATATATATATATATATATATAGTTAAGAGGTTATAGTTATTCCAACGAGAGAAAAGTGTATATTTTAAAAAGAAGAGAGAAACCGCAAACGTTTTTGATTGTAATGTAGATTTAAAAAATATATATATATTATGCTTTATTTTCCATAATTTTGCTACACCAGTTACGCGACCTTCTTCAGGCAGAGAGTGGATATTTCCACATATTAAAAATGAAATAATTTTAATAATATTTTAATATGTACATACATATATATATATATATATATATATATACAATCGCAATATATATATATATATATATATATATATATATATATATATATATATAGAGAGAGAGAGAGAGAGAGAGAGAGAGAT